>LR738713.1:80539571-80567743 GCA_902687465.1 Secale cereale
AGTTACGTTGTGACGTTTGGTAGCACACAAAGTGTTCCTCCGGTATTTGGGAGTTGCATAATCTCATAGTCATAGGAACATGTATAAGTCATGAAGAAAGCAATAGCAGTAAAACTTAAACGATCATAGTGCTAAGCTAACGGATGGGTCTTGTCCATCAGATCATTCTCCTAATGATGTGATCCCGTTGATCAAATGACAACTCATGTCTATGGCTAGGAAACATAACCATCTTTGATCAATGAGCTAGTCTAGTAGAGGCATACTAGGGACACTCTGTTTTGTCTATGTATTCACACATGTATTAAGTTTCCGGATAATACAATTCTAGCATGAATAATAAACATTTATCATGATATAAGGAAATAAATAATAACTTTATTATTGCCTCTAGGGCATATTTCCTTCAGTCTCCCACTTGCACTAGAGTCAATAATCTAGTTCACATCGCCATGTGATTTAACACCGATAGTTCACATCGTCATGTGATTAACACCCAAAGGGTTTACTAGAGTCAATAATCTAGTTCACATCGCTATGTGATTAACACCCAAAGAGTACTAAGGTGTGATCAAGTTTTGCTTCGTGAGAGAAGTTTAGTCAACGGGTCTGTCACATTCAGATCCGTATGTATTTCGCAAATGTCTATGTGTCTACAATGCTCTGCATGGAGCTACTCTAGCTAATTGCTCCCACTTTCAATACGCATCCAGATTGATACTTAGAGTCAGCTGGATTTAGTGTCAAAGCTTGCATCGGCGTAACCCTTTACGACGAACTCTTTATCACCTCCATAATCGAGAAACATTTCCTTAGTCATCTAGTTACTAAGGATAATTTTGACCGCTGTATAGTGATCTACTCCTGGATCACTATTGTACCCTCTTGACAAACTCATGGCAAGGTACACAACATGTTTGGTACACAACATGGCATACTTTATAGAACCTATGGCTGAGGCATAGGGAATGACTTTCATTCTCTCTATATTTTTCTGCCGTGGTCTGGCTTTGAGTCTTACTCAACTTCACACCTTACAAGTCAGGTAAGAACTCCTTCTTTGACTGATCCATTTTGAACTACTTCAAAATCATATCAAGGTATGTACTCATCGAAATTCTTATCAAGCGTCTTGATCTATCTCTATAGATCTTGATGCCCAATATGTAAGCAGCTTCACCAAGGTCTTTCTTTGAAAAACTCCTTTCAAACACTCCTTTATGCTTTCCAAAAAATTCTACATCATTTCCGATCGACGATATGTCATTCACATATACTTATCAGAAAGGTTGTAGTGCTCCCACTCACTTCTTGTAAATACAGGCTTCACCGCAAGTCTGTATAAATCTATATGCTTTGATCAACTTATCAAAGCGTATATTCCAACTCCGAGATGCTTGCACCAGTCCATAGATGGATCACTGGAGCTTGCACATTTTGTTAGCACCTTTAGGATTGACAAAACCTTCTGGTTGCATCATATACACGTCTTCTTTAATAAATCCATTAAAAAATGCAGTTTTGTTATCCATTTGCCAGATTTCATAAAATGCGGCAATTGCTAACATGATTCGGACAGACTTAAGCATCGCTACGGGTGAGAAAGTCTCATCGTAGTCAACTCCTTGAACTTGTTGAAAAACTTTCGCAACAAGTCGAGCTTTGTAAACAGTAACATTACCGTCAGCGTCAGTCTTCCTCTTGAAGATCCATTTATTTTCGATGGCTTGCCGACCATCGGGCTAGTCAACCAAAGTCCACACTTTGTTCTCATACATGGATCCCATCTCAGATTTCATGGTCTCAAGCCATTTTGCGGAATCTGGGCTCATCATCGCTTCCTCATAGTTCGTAGGTTCATCATGGTCCAGTAACATGACTTCCAGAACCGGGTCGCCGTACCACTCTGGTGCGGAACGTACTCTGGTTGATCTACGAAGTTCAGCAGTAACTTGATCCGAAGTTTCATGATCATCATCATTAGCTTCCTCACTAATTGGTGTAGGAATCACTGGAACCAGTTTCTGCGATGTACTACTATCCAATTCGGGAGAAGGTACAATTACCTCATCAAGTTCCACATTCCTCCCACTCACTTCTTTCGAGAGAAACTCCTTCTCTAGAAAGGATCCATTCTTAGCAACAAAGACCTTGCCTTCGGATCTGTGATAGAAGGTGTACCCAACAGTTTCTTTTGGGTATCCTATGAAGATTTACTTCTCCGATTTGGGTTCGAGCTTATCATGTTGAAACTTTTTCACATAAGCATCGCAGTCCCAAACTTAAAGAAATGACAGCTTAGGTTTCTCGTCAAACCACAGTTCATACGGTGTCATCTCCACGGATTTAGATGGTGCCCTATTTAACGTGAATGTATCTGTCTCTAATGCATAACCCCAAAAGCGATAGTGGTAGATCGGTAAGAGACATCATCGATCGCACCATATCTAATAAAGTACGGTTATGACGTTTGGACACACCATTACACTATGGTGTTCCAGGTAGCGTGAGTAGTGAAACTATTTCACATTGTTTTTACTGAAGGCCAGACTCGCTAACTCAAATATTTTACCTCTACGATCATATCGTAGAAACTCTTATTTTCTTGTTACGATGATTCTCCACTTCACTCTGAAATTCTTTGAACTTTTCAAATGTTTTAGACTTGTGCTTCATTAAGTAGATATACCCATATCTGCTCAAATCATCAGTGAAGGTCAGAAAATAACGATACCCGCCGCGAGCTTCAACACTCATTGGTCCACATACATCTGTATGTATGATCTCCAACAAATCTGTTGCTCGCTCCATTGTTCCAGAGAACGGAGTTTTAGTCATCTTGCCCATGAGGCATGGTTCGCAAGCACCAAGTGATTCATAATCAAGTGATTCCAAAAGTCCATCACTATGAAGTTTCTTCATGCGCTTTACACCATTATGACCTAAACAGCAGTGCCACAAATAAGTTGCACTATCATTATTAACCTTGCATCTTTTGGCTTCAATATTATGAATATGTGTATCACCACGATCGAGATCCAACAAACTATTTTCATTGGGTGTATGACCATCGAAGGTTTTATTCATGTAAACAGAATAACAATTATTCTATGACTTTAAATAAATAACCGTATTGCAACAAATATGATCAAATCATATTCATGCTCAATGCAAATGCCAAATAACATTTATTTAGGTTTTACACTAATCCCGAAAGTATAGGGAGTGTGCGATGATGATCATATCAATCTTGGAACCACTTCCAACACACATCGTCACTTCACCTTTAACTAGTCTCTGTTCATTCTGCAATTCTCGTTTCGAGTTACTAATTTTAGCAACTGAACCAGTATCAAATACCGACGGGTTGCTATGAACACTAGTAAAATACACATCAATAATCTGTATATCAAATATACCTTTGTTCACTTTGCCATCCTTCTTATCCGCCAAATATCTAGGGTAGTTCCACTTCCAGTGACCATTTCCTTTGCAGTAGAAGCACTTAGTTTCAGGCTTGAGTTTAGCTTTGGGTTTCTTCATGGGAGTGACAACTTGCTTGTCATTCTTCTGGAATTTCCCCTTCTATCCCTTTTGCCTTTTACTTTAAACAAGTGGTCTCATCAACACTTGATGCTCTTTCTTGCTTTCTTCCTTCGCCGATTTCAGCATCGCGAAGAGCTCGGGAATTACCTTCGTCATCCCTTGCATATAATAGTTCATCACGAAGTTCTACTAACTTGGTGATAGTGACTAGAGAACTTTTTCAATTACTATCTTATCTGGAAGATTAACTCCTACTTGATTCAAGTAATTGTAGCACCCAGACAATCTGAGCACATGCTCACTGGTTGAGCTATTCTCCTCCATCTTGTAGGCAAAGTACTTTCAGAGGTCTTATACCTCTCGACATGAGTATGAAATACTAATTTCAACTCTTGGAACATCTTATATGCTCCGTGGCGTTCAAAACATTTTTGAAGTCCCGGTTATAAGCCGTAAAGTATGGTGCACTAAACTATCAAGTAGTCATCATATCGAGCTTTTGTGAAAACGTTCATAACGTCTACATCTGCTCCTGCAATAGGTTTGTCACCTAGTGGTGCAGCAAGGACATTATTCTTCTGTGCAGTAATGAGGATAATCCTCAGATCACGGAACAATTCCGCATCATTGCTACTAACATCTTTCAACTTAGTTTTCTCTAGGAACATATAAAAAATAAACGGGGAGCAACATCGTGAGCTATTGATCTACAACATAGATATGCTAATACTATGAGGACTAAGTTCATGATAAATTAAAGTTCAATTTAATCATATTAAAGAACTCCCACTTAGACAGACATCCCTCCGGTCATCTAAATGATCACGTGATCCAAATCAACTAAACCATGTCCGATCATCACGTGAGATGGAGTAGTTTCAATGGTGAACATCTTATGTTGATCATATCTACTATATGATTCACGCTCGACCTTTCGGTCTCAAGTGTTCCGAGGCCATATCTGCATATGCTAGGCTCGTCAAGTTTAACCCGAGTATTCTGCGCATGCAAAACTGGCTTACACCCGTTGTATTTGAACGTAGAGCTTATCACACCCGATCATCACGTGGTGTCTCGGCACGACGAACTTTCGCAACGGTGCATACTCAGGGAGAACACTTATACCTTGAAATTTAGTAAGGGATCATCTTATAATGCTACCGTCGTTCTAAGCAAAATAAGAAGCATAATAAGATAAACATCACATGCAATCAAAATATGTGACATGATATGGCCATCATCATCTTGTGCTTTTGATCTCCATCTCCAAAGCAACGTCATGATCACCTTCGTCACCGGCGCGACACCTTGATCTCCATCGTAGCATCATTGTCGTCTCACCAACTATTGCTTCTACGACTATCGCTACCGCTTAGTGATAAAGTAAAGCAATTACATGGCGATTGCATTTCATACAATAAAGCGACAACCATATGGCTCCTGCCAGTTGCCGATAACATTACAAAACATGATCATCTCATACAAAACCGTATAACTCATCATGTCTTGACCATATCACATCACAACATGCCCTGCAAAAACAAGTTAGACGTCCTCTACTTTGTTGTTGCAAGTTTTACGTGGCTGCTACAGGCTTAGCAAGATCCGTTCTTACCTACGCATACAAAACCACAACGATGTTTCGTCAAGTATGTGATGTTTTAACCTTCACAAGGACCGGGCGTAGCCACACTTGATTCAGCTAAAGTGAGAGAGACAGACACCCGCCAGTCACCTTTAAGCAACGAGTGCTCGTAACGGTGAAACCAGTCTCGCGTAAGCGTACGCGTAATGTCGGTCCGGGCCGCTTCATCTCACAATACCGCCGAAGCAAAGTATGACATGCTGGTAAGCAGTATGACTAGTATCGCCCACAACTCATTGTGTTCTACTCGTGCATATCATCTACGCATAGACCTGGCTCATGATGCCACTATTGGGGAACGTAGTATTTTAAATTTTTCCTACGATCACGCAAGATCTATCTACCAGATGCATAGCAACGAGAGGGGAGAGTGAGTATACGTACCCTCGTAGACCGAAAGCAGAAGCGTTAGAACAACGCGGTTGATGTAGTCGTACGTCTTCACGGCCCGACCGATCAAGCACCGAAACTACGGCACCTCCGAGTTCTAGCACACGTTCAGCTCGACGACGACCCTCGAACTCCGATCCAACCGAGTGTCGAGGGAGTGTTCCGTCAGCACGACGGCGTGGTGACGATCTTGATGTTCTACCGTCGCACGGCTTCGCCTAAGCACCGCTACAATATTTATCGAGGAGAACTATGGTGGAGGGGGGCACCGCACACGGCTAAGAGATCAAGAGATCAATTGTTGTGTCTAGAGGTGCCCCCCTGCCCCCGTATATAAAGGAGGGAGGGAGAGGCCGGCCCTAGAGGGGGCGCACCAAGTGTGGGGAGTCCTACTAGGACTCCCAAGTCCTAGTAGGATTCCCCTTTCCTTTCCGGAGTAGGAGAGAAGGAAAGAGGGGGAGAGGGAGAAGGAAAAGGGGGCTGCACCCCTTGTCCAATTCGGACCAGAAGGGGGGGTGCACGCCTCCTTTCTTTTGGCCTCTCTCCTCTATTCCCGTAACTCCCCGGTACTCCGAAAATACCCGAATCACTCGGAACCTTTCCGATGTCCGAATATAGTCGTCCAATATATCGATTTTTATGTCTCGACCATTTTGAGACTCCTCGTCATGTCCCCGATCTCATCCGGGACTCCGAACTCCTTCGGTACATCAAAACTCATAAACTCATAATAAAACTATCATCGAAACCTTAAGCGTGCGGACCCTACGGGTTCGAGAACTATGTAGACATGACCGAGACACGTCTCCGGTCAATAACCAATAGCGGAACCTGGATGCTCATATTGGCTCCCACATATTCTACGAAGATCTTTATCGGTCAAACCGCATAACAACATACAGTGTTCCCTTTGTCATCGGTATGTTACATGCCCGAGATTCGATCGTCGGTATCTCAATACCTAGTTCAATCTCGTTACCAACAAGTCTCTTTACTCGTTCCGTAATACATCATCCCGCAACTAACTCATTAGCTGCAATGCTTGCAAGGCTTATAGTGATGTGCATTACCGAGTGGGCCCAGAGATACCTCTCCGACAATCGGAGTGACAAATCCTAATCTCGAAATACGCCAACCCAACAAGTACCTTCGGAGACACCTGTACAGTACCTTTATAATCACCCAGTTACGTTGTGACGTTTGGTAGCACACAAAGTGTTCCTCCGGTATTCGGGAGTTGCATAATCTCATAGTCATAGGAACATGTATAAGTCATGAAGAAAGCAATAGCAGTAAAACTTAAACGATCATAGTGCTAAGCTAACGGATGGGTCTTGTCCATCAGATCATTCTCCTAATGATGTGATCCCGTTGATCAAATGACAACTCATGTCTATGGCTAGGAAACATAACCATCTTTGATCAATGAGCTAGTCTAGTAGAGGCATACTAGGGACACTCTGTTTTGTCTATGTATTCACACATGTATTAAGTTTCCGGATAATACAATTCTAGCATGAATAATAAACATTTATCATGATATAAGGAAATAAATAATAACTTTATTATTGCCTCTAGGGCATATTTCCTTCAAACTCATGTCCATGGTTAGGAAACCTTAACCATCTTTGACCAACGAGCTAGTCAAGTAGAGGCTCACTAGGGACACAGTGTTTGTCTATATATTCACACATGTATCAAGGTTTCCGATCAATACAATTCTGGCATGAATAATAAACATTTATCCTGAATAAAGAAATATAAAATAACAACTTTATTATTGCCTCTAGGGCATATTTCCTTCAGTAAGCCTTGTTGTTCCCATCAGACTTTGCTTTACCATCAAACTTGTCCTTGTTTTTGAACTTGTGGGGCTGGAAGTTTTTCTTCTATACCAGATTGGCACTAGGTCCTCCCTCAATACCTCGAGCACGTGTGTATTTTTCCCTCGCCTTTTCTTCCACATCAAGAGTACCAATGAGATCCGGAACAAAAATCTCCTATCTCTTGTGTTTCAGAGAGTAAAGTTCCTCCACGAGGGAGGAAGCTTAGTGATGATGCCTTCGGCAACAAACTTGTCCGGTAACATACAATTGAAGTGCTCAAGTTATCTAGCAAATGACTGTATCTCGTGAGCTTGCCCAACCATAGAGCGGTCATCGGTCATGATGTAGTCATAGAATTGTTCCATTATGTACAACTCAGTGCCGGCATCCGAGACCCCAAACTTGGCCTCGAGTGCGTCCCACATATCTTTTCCATTATCAATTGACGCATAAGCATCAACTATGTTCTCACCAAGAACACTCAAGAAAGCAGCCTTAAACAGGGTATCCATTTTCTAAAAAGCCTATTCCGGTTGAGGATCAAGATCTCCTTCAGGTTTGACAAGAGTGACGTCATAGCAACTCATGGTTTGAAACCATAAGACTGCTCTCACGCGCCACCTCTTATAGTGCACACCCTCAAACATACGAGGCCTCATGGATGCAGCAAAACCACTTGGGGTAAATTGCCTATAATAAGGTTTTTGAATTGTTGGAAATATGATTAATTTACTATATGATTTTATTGACAGAAATATTAGATAAAACATGACTAATGCACTAGTAGAAAACGAACATTTAGTCCCGGTTCTGGAACCGGGACTAAAAGGTCGGGACTAATGCCCAAACCTTTAGTCCCCGTTCGCTTACGAACCGGGACTAAAGATATTTTTTGAAGAAAAAAATTTGGAATTTTTTTGATTTTTCCCCGATTTTTAAATTTCTGAATTATTTGAATTTAATCTCTAATCACCCCTCACCACTGCTCA
Source organism: Secale cereale (assembly GCA_902687465.1). NCBI lineage: Eukaryota > Viridiplantae > Streptophyta > Magnoliopsida > Poales > Poaceae > Secale > Secale cereale. The sequence continues at coordinate 80,547,968 of LR738713.1, forward strand.
ATTCAATCTCTAATCTCTAATCACCCCTCATCATTCCAAATCGTCTAACTTCCTGACCGATCACCCATCCTCTCACTACTCCAGCCTGAGCACGCTTAGCTTTCGAGTTATATTCCCCCCTTGTTTCCAAGTCTGCACTTGTTGTTTTCCTGACAATAGTAAGTTGTCAATCCTATTAACCCTTAGGAGTTGAAGTTGAGCATGAAGTCACACGTTACACCGTTTGAGTTTGAAACTATTATTCTTAAAAGCAATAATTATTTAGTAACACTAATATTTCTTGACTAAGTAGTTTGACCATAGTTTGACCAGATTTGACCAAAATTCAAAAAAAAAACAGAAATAATTATTTGGTAACGCTAATATTCTTGAATAATTATTTAGTAACACTAATATTTCTTGAATAAGTAGTTTGACCACAGTTTGACCATATTTAACCAAAATTCAAAAAAACTGAAATTTGAGCATAACTTTTTCCCTTTTAGAATTTGAGGATACTAAAAAATTTACAAAACGGCCTATGGCCATCAAAATCGGATGCGGATTTTCATGCCAAACATTTTGATATATTATATGTTTTTTCCGACATCGTATGCAAAAGATATAGTCGTTTTACTTTTTCATCACACTTTTCCGCAAAACATGTCCAAATTTATGTTTTTTAATTTTCCTAACTAGTAGATGTAGTAACATAACTATATCTCAAAGGATTTTAATTTTTGAAGTTTTTTTTTGTTTTTTTTTAACTAAAATGGCGATACATGGGGGGGGTAGAGTTTGAACCCTTTAGTCCGGGATGGTGTCCATCCAATCCTACCGTCGACTACATCTGCTAGCACCATCCCAGCAAGAGTCACAACTAAGGTTAACCAAACCAGAGCCACGTTCTATTAAAGTGGCAAAAAATTACTTTTTAATATAGCAAAACTAATTCTATCAACTATTATTATATGCTAAACAGCTATTAATACAAAACAGTACAAGACACTAGCAAAATTAATATTAATTAACTATAAAAAATTATCTACTATTGTCTAACAAAAGCATACTACAATATGTTAAAATCTACATAAAGAACTAACTAAAAATAATTGAAAACAACAATTAAAGGACTAAAACAACTATATAAGTAAAGCAGTACTATTTTAATTAAAATCCTAATTTATATTATTCTAAAAATAACCAAATTGATCTTACCGTGACAAGAATTTGACATGTGACTAGGAGCAAAAAGAATTAAATTAAAAACTATTTTAAAACTCAAATTATTCACAATCTAGTGTTTGAAGCAAATTTGAACAAATTCATATTTAAATCATTCAAATTTGAAAACTAATGGCACAAATAGAAACTAGACAAAATTTGGAATCTCATGCAAAAATAATCACTCAAAAACATCAAATATCGTAAAAGATATAAGCAATTTGAAACAGAAACTAAAAACAAAAAACAAATTTCAGAACCCCTTTAGTACCGGTTTGAGACATGAACCGGGACTAAAAGGCATCGCACCCTTTAGTCCCGGTTCGTGTCTCAAACCGGGACTAAAGGTCTCATTTGAACAGGGACTAATGCCTTCCCAACGCCCTAGCCGCATGAACCAGGACTAATGCTCACATTAGTCCCGGTTCGTACATTGAGAGTGGGAAAGCCCTATTTTCTACTAGTGGTAGTAGAGATGAAATATGTCATATAATCTAACAGAGAGAAGGCAAATAGCATCTACGCATATGAATTAAAACAGAACATATCTAGAATAGATAATAGAAGAAGAAACTGCAGCAGGATTTCGAACAAGAAGAACATGAACATGTATGGAATAGTGGCAGAAGCATTGGTCTTGGGGTCAACATCCTCGCCGGCCATGTCATCAAGGAGGTTGTCGACGTCGGGGAAGAAGTCGTCGTTGTGGAAGTGGTCGCCGGTGTCCGGAGCATCCGTGATGAACCAGTTAGTAGTCGCTCGGAGCGCTCCCCAAAAATCTTATCACATTTCTCCCGTACAAGACTCAAAGGGGTGGGGTTTCGGAGGCCTACTGTCCCGATCTACGGTGCATGCCGTAAGCCAAGATGAAACGAACAGGCAACAACCGAAGGGTGCAGCGTTCGTATTCAATATCCACTACAACAAAAACTTTCCAGCTCCCGAGTGACCTTTCGTATACCCGTCGTGCGTGGAAAAAATTTAGACATCGGGTCGGCGCATTCCGGTAATCCGCGGCGCCGCGTGTCGTGGCAAGGTGGGCGGCGGATGAGGAGCACGTGTGAATGTCTCTCTTGTTCTAATGCTCATACATGTGGGGAAACAACCTCCCTTATAAGGAGGTACAACTCCTACCAAACTAGCAATGTGGTACTAAACTTTAGTTCCACCTCTTGCTTTGCACGAATGGGCTGAGTGGGTCTCTAGGATTTATTAGGAATTTTTGAAATTAATTGTTGGACTGACCCAAAATAGACTAAAATTCCAGCAATAAGTAATATCATGTATGCCAACTAGGCAATTTTGATGTGGTGACGTAAAATTAAATGAAGAAAAAGATAGTTTAGTATCATATTATAATACCATATTATAATAAATGATATGCATGACAATAAATGATACTCCCTCCGTCCCAAAATTCTTGTCTTAGATTTGTCTAGATAGAGAAGTATCTAACACTAAAACGTGACTAGATACATCCGTATTTAGACAAATCGAAGACAAGAATTTTGGAACGAAGGGAGTACTAACCTATGATACTATACACTATGGATGTACTCCCTTCGTCCCATAATGTAAGACGGTTTTTAACACTAGTATAGTGTCAAAAAATGTCTTACATTATGGGACGGAGGGAGTAGTATCATATACAAGTATCATACGTATGATATTCTTCCAGCCCTTTTTAGTTTGCATATAAGAATTGTCTAAAGTCAAATCTCGTAAAGTTTGACCAACCCTATAGAAAAATTAAGAAACATTTACAATGTGAAATCATTATCATTTGATGCGTTGTGACTTAAATTATCATATTGTATAAGTTTAGCATTGTAGATGTTAATATTTTTTTATATAAATATGGTCAAACTTTACGAAGTTTGACTTCAAACAATTCTTATATGCAGAGTAAAAATGACCAAAGGAAATACTAGTATATGAGACTCACTATTACGATCAGCCTCAACTAGCATTGCCCGCGGGCTCTAAGATCCACAACGTGATTTATGTCTCCCAAATGAAGAAACATGTACCACCGTCTCAAGTGGTGGCTGCAACAGTCAGAACTCGGTCTGCTCACTCTCAATTCCTCAACCAACAACTATCTTACAGTCCAAATTCATCCGGTTAGGAGGAAATCGAGACCTGGACTCAAGGTGTGTTGGGCAAATTCTTCTCCAGCTCAGAATACTTGAGAAAATGCCTTCGTTATTCATCGGAGGTACCCTACTCTAACGGCTTGGGGTCAAGCCGCTCCTCAAGGGGTGGGGAGTGTTATGTAGTGATCCAGTCCTGGCAGACGGCCCCAAGGCCTCTCGCTGTTGTCGACAATTGGACCGGGCCTAGCATGCGACGGTGACGCAATAAAAAATCAATATATTTAAAAAAAAATCCATTCTTTTGGAATGGAAGATGCTTAGGTGCGTGAGATCCGCTCCAGTTTAGCTCATTTTAACATCTCAGTAGCCCTCGGCGAAAATGACAAATTTGGGATCTCTGAAACAGTTTACTATTTATCTACTGTTATGACTCAATTTGTCTTTTTTTCCTGAGAGCTACTCATATATCCAAATGATCTGAAATTTGAAGCGAACCTCATGCACCAAATTATTTTTCATGCGAAAAAAGATTTATTTTTAATTTTATTAGTATTTGTTTTTAATTTTCTCTTAACCGGGTGCAGATGAGCCCGGGCTCAGAAATGGTTATATATATTACATTTGATATTACGTGTATCATTTGATCTAAGGTCATTTTCCTGAAAAAGTTGCTTAAATATTTCGGTTCTTGGTTGCAAATAGCCCAATGAAACAACGGTCCGACCGGTGTAAACCTGAACCAGCAGTCTCATTGATTTGCCGGTTCGTTTTTTCCCCTAGGGCGACCTAGGGTTCCCAAGTTCCTCACGGCGGCGCTCGGCGAGAGTTCATCAATTATCCACGTCTGAATCAACCTGGTTTTCCAAGATCGGGTTCTAGTGTGTCCCAATATCCGATCTGCCCGCTCTCATGCCTGATAAAGCGAAAGCAGCACGTTGGGGGGATACATCTAGTAGTGGCGGCGGCGGACCTCCTACGGAGGCAAATCTCGAAAGTAAGCTTGAAGGACTGAATCTCCATGGCGAGGAGGAAGAAGAGTTGGATCTATCAGGTGAAGTGGAAGGACTGTTGGCAAAAACAAGATGGCTAGGGTTGTTTAGGGTTCATACCCAAAGACCCTTCTCCCGTGTTGCTCTCTTTAAGGATATGCGCAATGCTTGGGTATCAGCGCAAGATGTGATCTTCAAAACTATGGGTGAGAACCGTTTCATAGTTCAATTCATGTGTCTTGGTGATTGGGATAGGGTTATGAAAGGCGGCCCTTGGCTGTTCTGCCGTGAAGCGGTGGTCATTGAAGAGTATGATGGGTTGACTAATGTTCAGGAGTATAAGCTTGATCGAATACTAGTGTGTACAAGGATCATAGGTATCCCGGATGGACTGATGCAAAAACTAATCTTGGCTGAGAAAATTGCTAACAAGGTTGGAGGGCACCCAATAAAACTATTCGTAAGTGAAGGTCATCTGAACCCTGCTAAGTATCTTAGAGCTCGAGTCTTTATCAAACTGGATACCCCACTTGTCTGCTTCGTTCCTTTGACTTTGAAGGAGAGCAAGAGATATCCTGTCGAATATGAGAAGCTTCCAAAGTCCAGTGATTTTTGTGGATTGATTGAACATGAAGTTACTGAATGTGGAGATGGAATTCATAAGCCAGAGGAGTGTGAATGAGGTGACTGGCTGCTGGTGCAATTTGATAACTCTGGTAACCGTTGTGGTGGAGGATTGCGGGATGGAGGAAGTAGAGGCAGAGGAGGTGGCTTTGGAAGAGGTCATGGCAACCCAGGTGATCCTAATGATCGTGAAACAATAGACATGGACCTCGGGAATGCAATTATACCTCTGGCGCGCAAGGGATTGATTGGCGACGATGGTACTATGATGGCAAGTAAGGGTACTGGCTTCACGCCAGAACCGGGTTTTGTGCATGATAAAGTGTGCCTAATTGAAAATGCGAGCGAGGAACCCCCTAATACAGATATACTGAGCACTCCACAGAAGGTTCACGTTATGAAGAGGCAGAAATCTGATATGGAAAAAGATGTAGGTACATCAAACAGCTCATCGGCGACCTCTTTTGGGGAGGATCGCCGCTCGCAATGAAAATTATAAGTTGGAACTGTCGGGGCCTCCTTGGTACCCCGACAGTTCAGTCGCTTCTGGATATCCAGATGCGTCATAGGCTGAATGCGTTCTTTCTGTCTGAAACACATTTGAATGATGTTTAGGCAGAAGAGTTAAAGGAAAAAATAGGCATGGATCAGATGATTTGCGAACCAAGTATTGATGGAAGAAAGGGTGGACTGCTTTTGGTCTAGAAGAAGGAGGTTAGGATCTACTTTCGGGCCTCCACTCTTGATTTCATTGATGTAACAGTTGGGGAATCAAATAGTGTGTTGTGGAGGATGACTGGCATTTATGGAGAACCGAACTAGGACGGTAAGGAACGGACGTATCGCCTAATCCATGATTTGCATGCCCAGTCTAACTTAACATGGACCGTTCTTGGAGACCTCAATGAGATCCTCTTCTCCTCCGAAAAAGAGGGAGGAGCACCAAGACACCAGTCGCGATTACAAGCATTTCAAGATGCTTTATCCGACTGTTCTCCAGAAGATATTGGCTATATCGGTGATACTTTCACATGGTTCCGTGGGGGTCTTAAGGAGAGGCTGGATCGGGCTGTCTCCAACGCTGCATGGATGGAACTACACCCCCTGGTAGGACTGAAAAACTTGGAGATGGGGAAGTCTGATCACCGACCCATATGCTTGGACACAGACTACCTATCAGGGGTAGCGGCGGCAATACCGAAACGTGAACGCAGATTTGAAGCAAGGTGGCTTGCTGAGGAGACCGTTGAGGAGATTGTTAGAACATCATGGTTGAAAGCAAGCCATCAAGGGCTAGGTCCCTTAGCAAAAATGAAACTGGAAGTTGTTCACGACGATTTACATGCATGGGACCGTACAGTATTAAAAGGGCCACGTAACTGATTGAGGAAACCTCAGAAATAGCTGTAGAGCCTGATGCGTGCTCCCTTCTCTGATGAAGTGAAGTCAAAGCAAAAAGAGCTCTTGGTCCTTATCGAAAACTTGCTTGACCAGGAGGAGGTCCACTGGGCTCAACAAGGCCACCCCACCTGGCTCAAGCGGGGAGATCGTAATACCAATTTTTTTTACTCAGTTTGCTTCGGCTAGGAGAAGGAGAAACCTTATTAAGAAGTTGAGAAACAATGAAAACGGGTGGGTTGAGGGTAATGATAACCTCAACCCCCTCATTTACGACTATTTTGGTGGACTGTTTAAATCTGAACTCGTAGATGTTGATAATGACTTGATGCAGGCTGTAAAACCGCGCGTCACTTCTGAGATGAACAGGCTTCTAACCTCGCCGTACTCCAGGGAGGAGTTGCGGAAGGCGTTGTTCCAGATTGGGGATATGAAGGCGCCTGTGCCGGATGGATTACATGCGATATTCTTCAAAAGATTCTGGCACATCTTAGGTGAAGAGCTAACTGATGAAGTTCTTGATGCAATAAATAAGAAGAAAATGCGAGAAGGGTGGAATCAAACAAACATCGTTCTAATTCCCAAAGTCAATAACCCGGAGGTAATTACTCAATATAGGCCAATCAGCTTATGCAATGTGGTTTATAAGATCATTTCCAAGATGTTGGCCAATAGGTTGAAGAAAATCCTACCGGAAGTGATATCACCAACACAAAGCGCTTTTGTTCCCGACAGGCTTATAACAAATAATGTGCTAGTAGCTTATGAATGTTTTCATGCTATAAAAAAGAAGACCCATGGATCTAATGGCTACTGTGCAGTTAAGCTTGACATGCTAAAGGCCTATGACCGAGTTGAGTGGGTTTTTTTTGAAACAGATTATGATCAAGATGGGGTTTCATGTGGAGTGGGTGGAGCTGATCATGGAATGTGTATCGTCGGTAAGCTATAGGGTAAGATTTAATGATACCGAGACTGAAGAATTTCACCCACCCACGGCTTGAGACAGGGAGATCCCCTATCCCCATATCTATTTTTACTTTGCTCTGAAGGATTATCCTGCATGCTAGCCCATGAAGAGGATATTGGGGAAATCGAAGGTATTATTGTTTGTCGGAATGCGCCTTCTATTTCCCACTTGCTATTTGAGGACGATTATTTGATCCTTATGAGAGCTAATAGTCAGAACGCCAATACCCTTAAAAGGGTGCTGGACATGTACTGTAGCAGTTCAGGACAAAAGGTTAGCACGACTAAATCTAGTATCTACTCCAGCCCAAATACTAGTGTCATTGTCAGAGAAAATGTGTGCAGAGTCTTGGACATTATGATAGAAGCTCTATCTGACAAATACTTAGGTCTACCAACAATGGTTGGAGTTGACCGAAGTGATTGTTTCCAACACCTGATTGACAGAATATGCCAACGTCTAAAGGGTTGGAAAGAAAAAACTCTATCTGTTCAAGGTAAGAAAATTTTGTTGAAATCAGTAGCACAAGCAATTCCCTCATATGCTATGTCAGTCTTCAAATTGCCAAAAGGTATTTGTAAATCTATTACGGATGAAATTTCTTGATTTTGGTGGGGTGACACGGAAGAAAATCGAAAGATGCATTGGTACGCATGGTGGAAAATGTGCATTCCAAAGCAGAAAGGGGGTATGGGGTTTAGGGACCTTCACAGTTTTAACCTTGCTTTGTTAGCAAAACAGTGTTGGCGCCTGCTCCAGAACCCGGACTCTTTGTGTGCACGTGTTCTCAGCGCCAAATACTATCCAAATGGTGACATCTTGAGTGCAGGTCAAAAGAAAGGATCGTCATATACTTGGCAGAGCATTGTCTATGGCATAGAAACCTTTATATGGGGATGCATATGACGAGTTGGTACTGGAGAAAAAAATGATATTTGGCGAGACCCGTGGATCCCAACAAGTGAAAACAGGAAGGTTATTACACCTAGGGGAGCTACGCTACTAGACAAAGTGGAGGATCTCATTGATCCACTCACTAGCCAGTGGGACGTCCCTCTTATTACCTCCATTTTCTCTCCGGTTGATGTCCACAGAATTCTGAATATACCACTTCGAGTAGAGCTGCTGGATGATTTTGTGGCATGGAATGCAACCAGATCAGGGGCATTTTCTGTAAAATCTGCTTATCATGTTGAATTTGAACACCAATTTGGGAAACACTGGAAGAGGCAGGATGACTAAGGAAGCATGCACATTAACCCTATATGGAAATCAGCTTGGCACCTCGCTGTACCTGGAAAGGTTAAACATTTTGTCTTGAAAGGGGTTCTCCCCTGTTTCGGTGTTCTAGCATCACGACACATCCCACTGAGTGCTCAATGCGTCATTTGTAAAATAGGGATGGAAGCCATTCAACACTGTTTATTTACCTGCCCCCGAGCAAAGGAAATCTGGTCTGAGCTAGGGCTGCTAGAGGAGATCAACGGAGTAGTGGCCCAAAATCGTTCAGGTTCTGTGACTATGGAAATACTATGTAGAACCAGTGACTCAGTGGGTGACTTGCCAAAGGTGGAGCTAATTGTGGTTGCGGCATGGTACATTTGGTGGCAACGGCGACGGACCGGGAGACAAGAACAAGTTCAAGCATCGGATCGGTCCGCTCTCTCCATCAAAGTTCTATGCACAAACTTTGTCAGATCCTTAATGCCAAATTATCCCACTAGGAAGCGAGATCACATGTGGAAGAAACCGATACGTGGATCAGTGAAGGTTAATGTTGATGTCTCGTTTTGTGCTCAGACAATGGCTGGAGCTACAGGCGCTGTAGCTCGGGGCGACAAGGGTGAGTTCATAGCAGCAACCACTTGGTTTTTGCCTCACGTATATACAGCTGAGTTGACAAAGATTCAGGCTATAAGGAATGGATTCTGGCTAGCACAGAGTGTTGGCTGCGCCTCCTTGATAATTGAGTCTGATAGCTCAAATGCACTAGAGGTGGTGAACCAACATGAAACATATGGTCGTGATGTTGCTCTGACTACATAATGCAACAATATGCGGAGGGAGTTTGCATCAGTGACATGCAATCATTGTTTTTGGGAAGCTAATGAGGTGGCTGATGCCCTAGCAAAACACTCATTTAGTAATAGATGCTCTGAATTCTAGGAAGGGCAACGCTAGGCGCCGGTGCGCCGGCCGAAATTTCGGCCGGTCGCACCAGACCCACCCGATGTGCTGCAATGAAACTTTTTTATAAAGGGTTGTAGCATTTTATGTCAATGGTTGTAGCATTCCGCCATGGCAATGACTGCTTGCAGCTTTTCATATATCTGGTTGAAGTTTTTTTCATCTCGTTGTAAGCTTTTCGGTTAGCGGTTATAGCATGAGCGCGTGCAACAGGTTCTGCAATGCCTCCGCCACAGCCGCGGGTTCCAGCCCGGTCGTGATGGATGTAGCAAAACATGATGCCGGTTGTAGCAAAAAGCGACGCTAGTTGTAGCAAAATCGCGATGCTGGCTGTGTGTTGTAGCAAAACGTGACGCTGGTTGTAGCAAAATTGTATGCCGGTTGTAGCAAATTCCGACACTGGTTGAAGCATATAGCAAAAATAACGATGTTGATTGTTTTCTCGGAGGAGCATCGCCCAATCCTCGCCGTCCTAAGGCCACCATGCTCGCCGTCTCATGGTCGGTCGCAGTCTCCCCCGGCATCGGTTGCAGCCTCCTTCCCAGACCTTGCCTCATCTTGAACCATGGCTTATTTGAGAGAGATGGAGAGAGATGTTTTGGGGGAGAAGATGTGTGGAGGAGGGGGACAAGCAACAGTCAGGTAGTCCCCCTGGCTCGACGAAGCACACGGCCGGCAGTGGCCGTCGGTAGGCAGCAGCGCAGGGAAAAGGAAGAAGAAAAATGGCCACGGGAATGGATGCGTCTGGAGGTAGGAGATGAAGGTAGCAGTTAGGAGAAAAGAATAAAAGGAGAAGGGATGGTCGGCCCAACAAAAACAAACGTCTGGCGCGGGGCGCGTTTTGGACGGGCACGGGGCGCGAGCGTGGCTCGCGACCGACCGAAGGTTCGGCCGGCGCCCCGGCCTGGAACGTTTTCCTTCTGGGAAGCCTCCATTCCCGATTTTATTTCTCACCTTGTTGTAAAAGACCTGTCCATTATTTAAGAAATAAAGTCTTTCCTTTAAAAAAATAAAAATAAATTCATACTCCTACGGTCCTACCCTAAAAATAAACCTAAATGCTACCTACCCCCGCCCTCTCCTCTTCCTCTAAGCCTAGGCGGCGTCGTCGGCGTGGACAGTGTGGGCGCGGAGATCGACGGGGGCCGAGGTGAAGCGGCAGTAACCCTTTACTACGCCCAGTCTTCCACAGCAAGAAGAGGCCTCCTTCGCCCTCAACTTCTCCGGGCGACTGTGGGGATTCAGCCATGTCCATCACGGCGGACGAGGACCACGCCGGATGGACACTCGGCGACAGCGGCAGTGACGAGGAAGAGGAATGTAAGACAAACCCGTAATCGACATTTCACTTGATTTGTGTTTCCTGGCGGTTTTAATCCATGTATGTCGACATGCAATTGGCTTTGCTTAGTTGTATAGTTGTAGATCATTGGTCCTGATTTAACATACAGCAAAGGGAAAAAAAATCAGAAACAATAATAACATCTTGCTGAATTAGTTATATAGACTTGTTCTATAATCGAAAATGAAATCGTGTTTTTGAACATGAGGTCCGTGCTTAACTTGTTGATGATATTGGGCACACACCCTTAATATGAATGCGGATGTTTTTTCAGGTATACTGAGTGTAGCCTAGTCAATCGCAGTTGGTTTCTCTGCAATGCTTTCTGTAGTGATTCATCTAGGGATTTTTAACCCTGTACACTTGGCTTCCATGTCAGTATGGGATGTACGGATGATGGAAGTCCACATCCTAGACAAAGTTCTTACTTGATTTCACTATTTTGATGATTTTGCATGTAGGGACAAACCGACCTTTTACAGTTGATGATTTTCCAAGGGTTAGCTACGACCGTGGTGAACAGACTTATAGAATCTATGCGAATCCTGATTTTTGTCATAGGGGCCCTACGCCACTCTCTCTTTTCCGCGCGTACAATGACCCCCTTGTTGATAAAGAGAGGGATTGGTTTTGTGAAGAGTATGAACTCCATGACGAGTCTGAAAGTACGTCTGTGTTGTTAAATAATCTACTACTTTCTGTTGCCGCACTGCCATACATCATATTATCCTCTGTCACTGATTATGTAGTATCTTTTTTTTTTACCCCAATTATATAGTACTCCCTCTGTCCCAAAATAAGTGACTCAAAAGTGAATCAACTTTGTACTAAAGTTAGTACAAAGTTGAGTCACTTTTGAGTCACTTATTTTGGACGGAGGGAGTATCTCAGTATAATCTCACGGTTTATCTATTTAATATGCAGTCACTGTTAACAATGATTGCTCAAATAGCTGTGATCGATCTACAATGGTCATGGTGCAGTTCTTTGATCTTAAAATCGCTGGCTATCACCATACCCAGCCTGGACCTGCCAAAATATTTGGTTTTTTCGCAGCACGGGATCGGATCAAACCCCTGCGCAACTATGTCTACAAGCGCGAGATTGATAATTATGAAGCTGTGACTGTGAATCGGAAAATGGTAATTTGGTTTACAGACTTGCAACTTTGTGCTCGGACCTTTTCTTCATTTTGAAAATATAAGATACCTGCATCATGTCAATTGCCAAAGCTCCAGATAGGCATTGTTTTTGTAAGTTTGTGATAATCATCTTAACAGGGCCCTGGAATTAGTTTATTTCCTCGCATAACCCATCCTACAATAAACTAGCTGTGTTAGAGGGCCACCGCCCCACCCTGAATTCACATGAGGTGCGGTTTCAGTGCTACTAGGCATGAGGAGGAGGAGGAGGAGGAGGAGGTTAGTCTTGATGGGCAGGTGGTACCTCAAAATGACACCTTTCGAGGGGACAATGCTGCAGAAGGATGGTAATATCGATGAAGATGTGAAGGTGTCCTCCATCATCAGGACGCCTTTTGATATTTGGGGTCAATGCTGCAGAAGGATGGTGATATCGATCAAGATGTGAGCCATCGAGTCAAAGTTGGATGGATGAAGTGACGTCAAGCTTCTGGTGTTCTCTGTGATAAGAGAGTGCCACAAAAGCTAAAAGGCAGGTTCTGTAGGATGGTGATTCGATTTTACGATGTTATATGGCGTTGAATGTTGGCCAACTAAAAGGTGACATGTCCAATAGCTAGCTGTAGTAGAGATGCGCATGTTGAGATGGATATGTGGTCACACAAGAAAGGGTCGGGTCCGGAATGATGATCGTGTACTACATCATCTGAGATGGTTTGGGCATATACAGTGCAAGCCTCCAAAAGCGCCAGTGAGTGGCAGTCAATTAAGGCATGTTGATAATCTTAAGATAGGTCGGGGTAGACCAAACTAGACAAGGAAGGACTGGAATATCACCAAAGATTGAGCCATGGACAGGGGTGCTGGGAAGCTAGCTGTCCACCTGCCAGAACCATGACTTTGTTTCGATATCTTATGGGTTTCAACTCTAGCCTACCCCAACTTGCTTGTGACCGAAAGGATTTGTTGCTGTTGTTATTCCTTATTCATAGGAGAAGTAGGGGAAAGCATAGAATAGCAAATTTTCATTTGGTGACACTATTCATTCATTTGGTTCAAATGAAGGACACATAGAAAATGAAGGATTTTTCACATTTGGTTTGAGTTTCAAAGGAAAAACAAAGGCATTTTACAATCTACTCAAACCTCTTTTATGCTTTGATATGTCGAAAGAGCAAGGCAAATTCCATAGGTTGAATAATAACAATTTAATCTTATGTTGGGAGAATCTACTACAGACATAACCCTAGTTACTGAAAATTAGATAAAAGTAAATGACAATATCTTCTCTGCTTTATTGATATAGGGGTCAGAAACTTTATATAATAGACAAGACTTGACCAACAAGCCGGTAAATCTAGTCAAACTCTAAGACAGTCTCTAAACTACTGGACTCTTTCCTAACAAAGTTGCTCCATGTCTGATGGGCCGGCCCACATAACTACCAAACTCATGCTTTAGCCAATTCATCTAGAAGTCCGAACAAGAGGTCTCGAGTTTGACCCTGCTAACATAGTGTTAAAAATAATGATATTTGTGGCCTACATCGATCCCACGCTAAGGGACTAAAGCAACCTAGATGTGGAGGGGAGTGTTAAAATATATTACCTACCTCTCTCCATCAGTTCAGACTTTTGGATAAATTGGCTGCAGCGTGAATTCAATATGACATTTCTCCCTTCCTTAAAAAAACTTGTTTGCAAGTTGTCGGTTGTCAATTGCCTCCCAAGGGACCCCGGGTGCTACCAGTTTGTGGTAGTTGTAGTTGTTAGCCTCGATGAAGAAGAGCCGCGCGCACCAATGACCATGAACATAAATCTCGTCACAGTTGAAGCAAAGGCCCTGACAACGATGTTATGCCAACTCAGGGGTGAGGCGCCGAACCTGCCATTGCGGGTTTGGCCCCGGAGTGGTCGACAACAGAACCTGCCATCACGGGGAAGGTTTTGACTGTGTTCACCCCGGGAGAATCGGAGTGGCACAAGGGCCTTATAGGCCCAGAAAAGCTCGTGTGGTGATGTTGGAGTAAACTGTCGTTGTTCATAGGCCTTGGCAAAGGAGATGAGGGTGTGGAGGTTAGATAGTCGTATTATGTTCCTGCTCGACAGGATCCCCATTGGAGATGTACCGAAAGTTCTTTGGCATGCCTCTCTCATCCTCAATGATCATGTTGTGCAAGATGATGCAACATGTCATTATTTTCCATAGAACCACAGGCTTCCAATACTCGGCAGAGCCATGAATAATGGAAAAGTGCTTTTGAAGCACACCGAAAGCTTTCTCGACATCCTTTCTTTTGGACTCTTGACGCATTGCATAGTGGGATATCTTGTTGTCTTTATGATGCTAAGATTGTCTTCACCAAATGTGGCCCATGGAGGATAGATGACATCTGCAAGCTAGTAGCACGTCGTGTACTGATGGCCATTGATGGCATAGGTGGAAGGAGGAGCATCTCTGGCAACAAGCCTTGCGCACAATGCTGATCTAGAAAGCACATTCAGGTCATTATGAGAGCCAGGCAAGCCAAAAAAAGAATGTCAAATCCATAGATCCTCCGATGCAACTGCCTCAAGAATGATGGTTGGATCTTTTGAGTGCCCTTTGTACCAACCTCTCCATCCCGTACGACAATTCTTCCATGTCCAATGCATGCAATCAATTGATCCAAGCATCCTTGACAATCTTCGTTCTTCACTCAATCCAAGAGTCTCTACTCTTCACTCAACCCAAGAGTCTCCGTGTCTTCATCATTGGGTACCCTCAAGTACTCCGGCCCATAGATCTCAACGACGACTTGTGTGTATCTTCGAACGGCCTCTAGGATTGAATCTTCCCCAATGCGGACATAGTTATTAATGGCGTCTGCCGAACACCCATAGTCAAGCACTCGAACAACCACGACACACACTTCATCAGTGGGCTTGCACATATCTCTCCTGATGCATTTCTCGTATGTGTAAACCATGGATCGTGCTCCTCAACAACTTCTGCAATGCCGAGGAAGAGACTTTGGTGGATAGGTTGAATTGGGTGCAAAGTAATCCTTCATAAGCTTGGCATGGCCTTTTGCTCTATTCCGATTGGGTGCAAAGTAATCCTTCATCAGCTTGGCATGGCCTTTTGCTCTATCCCGATTGGGTGCAAAGTAATGCCACGTCCAAACTCCGCTTTTCGGAATTTCACCGGTGTGGTCGCGATTTCGAGCATCCTAACTCATCCTTGGGTGCTCTACGGCATCTCGGTCGTTCGCTGGTTCTGATTTGGACAAAACCAAGCTCAGTGATGGCCTTTTTCGTCCATCAGAGTGTGGCGGTTAAGATATGGGGTGGTTCTGGCTGCGGCGCCAGCATCAAGCTAATCTAACTTGGCCCAAGAGGAGCGAGTGCGGTGGCCGGCGGGGGAAAGGAAATTGGCGGAGACGACACCGGGGTGGAGAGTGTCGAGTGATATGGAGGAGCCGCACGAGAGGGGTTTTTGTTGAGAAGACGTCAAGCTGCCTTTTTTTAGGGGTTAAACCGGCTGAGGGTTCTGCTAGGTGTGGCTTAACTCCTCAAAAAGTAATATTTTGACTTGAACACTTTTGAGGGTTCGACTAGAGATGCTCTAAGGATAGCGTGGGAAGGCCATGGAGTCCACAGAGGCAGGGGATTGGCACAACGAAGTTGAGCATGCAACTTTTGCCAAGGTAGATAGGAAACATCAACTTGGCAAGGCCGAACTCACCAACTTCGCCAGGGCACAACACATGCATCAACCAGATGAAGCCAGCCCTACCAACTTTGCTCAGGCACAAGATAGACCAGATCGGCCTGGCAAAGCCGACCCTGACAACTTCGTCAAGGCATGGGGCTACATGTCGTTGAGGGTATGCTCGTGAATGTTCCTTTAGGGTTACGGTTAGTGAGCTGGATCTCTATAATAGCAAAGCGGGCCAGCACATTTTGGGAAAAATAATATAAAGAGAGAATAGAAAAGGGTGATCCCATCTAGAATGCTTTTGGCGAGTTATCCGTAGACCGTTCAGAATGCCATCACCGTCAAGGTTGGTACACCCCCTTGCACCCTTGGTGAGGCCATAGCTTGAATAGGGGGCATCTCAGTTTAATTGTCTCGGATGTTCTCGGTGACAATTAATAATCTGCAGTCTAATGGTAAAATGAAAATCTCATTATCAGTTTTAAAGAGATCATTTTTCTTTCATTTCCATACACATGTAATTTAGCTAAACGTTGATCCTAATTCGCAGGGCACTGCACGTTTATCACTGGGAAGCCCTGCTCGAGGTATCAATATGACAGACCATGTGTTGTTCGAATTCAAACTTTGCATACGGATTGAAGACCAACCTGGCGAGGGGCCAAAAGAGGAGCTTCTGATTGAAGGATGTACTGAGTTGAGCAATATGTTCAGACCATCATTTGTTGAAACCCAACGTCTTTATGGAGAGAAGTGTGGATTGGACCTGAAGTTTGCCGTACTGAACAGCGCAGTTCAAGCAAAGATTGATGTTGATATAGTTTACGCTCCTGCATGTGGCCTTATTCTGAATCTGTATGCCAAGACAAGTGGCTTCGGGGATATTATCCGCCTATTTCGTGGACGTTCAAAAGCCGGTGGTAGATTCAGTTCTGTTGTGGGGGTTTTGATCAATAGCTACCTTGATGTTTGCATTGAAGGGTCTTCCAGAGAGGGTTTTTGTCAGAGGTCGCCTCAAGATGGTTGTGGTCTTGATCAGAAGCTGCCCTGTTATACCTGGACAGGCAGATTTGATGCATGCTATCGTGGAACAGTGGTTGAAAAGGCGAAGTTTGATAAATTCACTACGATTTCAGTGAAAGTGACTTGGAGTATGGTTGATGAAGAACGGCGCATCCGATATGCTTAGAACGGAGCTTCTATGTTCCGGGAAGAAAATAACTTCTATTCTAGTGTAAGCACAAAAAGGATTTGTTGCTGCGCTGCAAAACTATTTGCTACTAGTATAGTGTCTTATACTCTGCTAAATGTGAGATATTCTTTAAAACTGATAAGTGAGAGAAACTAAACTCTACTACATTTGTTTAAATGTAATTTTATAAGTTCAACACATCAGATCTTCCATTTCCTGTGGAGTTGACAGCTATAAGGCTGGTGCCAACGCGGGCGGCAGCGCCGGCGGTACCGCCCGTCCGGAGGCGAGAGCGAGGCGAGAGCGAGGCGAGACGGCAGCGCGGGGCGGTGGATCCACCGCCCGGCGGTAGCGCCCGCTACCGCCCGGCTGCCGCCCGCGCTGGCGCCGAGAGGGGGGCGAGAGGGGGGCGAGAGCGAGGCGAGAGCGCTGGCGGGTCGGGGCGAGAGCGGGGGCGAGAGGGAGGGGGTAACGGCTAGCTGACGTGGCGCGATCTGATTCGTCCACGTCAGCTAGCCGTTGATGTATCCGTTGGAGCTCCAAAAAATTTAAAAAAAATTCCAAAAAATTCCAAATTTCATCCCCAACCCCTATAAATACCCCCACACCGGGTTCACTCATTCCACACCCCATTTCATCTCATTTCTCTCCTCCACTCTCCATTTCCACTCCTCTAGACGCCATGTCTTCGTCCAGCAGCAGTTCGAGCGAAGGAATGGAGGGTGCTATGATAGATGCATTGCAAGCGGAGTATGAGGGGATGCTCAACCTCGAGGCGGAGTCAACCTCGAGGAGGAGGCGACGCCGTCGACGGTTCTTCAGGCGTGATCGTGAGGGTGCCCACGATCGGCTCTACGAGGACTACTTCGCCATCAACTGTAATTTACCTCCGGACTTCTTTCGGCGAAGGTATCGGATGAGGCGACAACTTTTTCTACGCATTGTGGATAGATTGGGTGAATACTCTCCGTATTTCACGCAAAGAGTTGATGCTCTCAACCGTCTGGGTTTTTCTCCCCTACAAAAGTGTACTGCGGCTTTGCGCTTGTTAGCTTATGGAGCCGCTGCGGATACGGTAGATGACTGGCTAAAGCTAGCTAGACAAACTTCTACAGATTGTCTAGAGAGATTCTGTGAAGGCATCATTCACTGTTACGGGGATGAGTTTTGCCGTCGACCAACTGTCGCGGATACTCAGCGTCTTCTAGCGAAAGCCGAGGCGCGTGGCTTTCCGGGCATGCTAGGGAGCATCGATTGCATGCATTGGCAGTGGAGGAACTGCCCAGTGGCGCATGCCGGTCAATTCACAAGGGGAGACATCAAACACCCTACCATAATCTTAGAAGCCGTTGCATCGTATGATCGTTGGATCTGGCATGCATTTTTTGGAGTGGCCGGGTCCAACAACGACATCAATGTACTCAATCAGTCGCCGTTGTTCATTGATGTGCTTAGGGGAGAAGCACCCGTAGTGAACTTCACGGTGAATGGACACGAGTACAACAGGGGTTACTACCTGGCCGACGGCATCTACCCCTCCTGGCCCGTGTTCATGAAAGGTGTTACCCTTCCACAAAGTGAAAAGCATCGGCTATTCACAAAAGCTCAATCAGCTTGGCGCAAAGATGTCGAGTGTGCCTTTGGAGTGCTCAAGTCTAGGTTCAACATTCTAGCAGTTCCCGGACGCTCCTTCTCGCAGCGTACTCTTGGGTTGATCATGCGTGCATGTGTCATTCTGCACAACATGATCATCGACGATGAGCGTGGTACCAATTTGGACGCCATCTATGAGACAGTTGCGTCCAATGTCGGGCCGCCGATACATAACAATGCACCACCAAGCCTAGCAGCCAGGATTCAGATGGACACCGAAATGAGGGACTCACCGATGTATGCACGGCTCCAGGAGGATTTGATTGAGCATGTGTGGGCAAATAATCATGCCTAGATTATGTAATTTTTTTAATTTTTTATGTAATTTTTTTATTTATTATGTAATTTTTTTATTTATTATGTAATCAGTACAATTTGTAGTTGAATAAAATTATTTTCTTACATTATTTTGAATGTCTAAAGAAATGCGAGTGAAATAACTAAATCTGAGGAGAGAGAAGATGACGTGGCGGTAGTCTGCCACTACAGCCCGTGCACTGGCACCGTGATGTGAGAGTGGGGTGAGAGTGGGGTGAGAGTGAGGGTAAAAGCTGACGTGGCGGGGCGATAGTGGGGCGGTGCGTTGGCACCAGCCTAAGTAACCATGACTAGGCAGAAGTATGGATGTCTTACTTTTGTTTAGAAAGTGCCACTATGCTTGTTAGATGAGATCTCACATGAATATACATGTACCAGGGCCAGAAGAAAGCGGAGTACAATATATATCTGACCAAGGCCCTGTTCGGTATCTCTCCGCTCCACGGAGCTGCAGAGCTGGGTTTCAGCCGCTCCGTCAAAATGAGCTGTAGGCTCGTCCGTTCCGGGAGCCGAGTCAGAGGAGCGGAGAGGAACCAAACAGGACCCAAGTATGGGTGGTTTGCTGATGGAATGCAAATACATATACCAATGCGAATATGGAGTACAATATATGTATATATGTACAAATGTAATGCAAATGTGGAGTACAATACTACAGTACGCTACTATAGTACGTATATACTAGGGAATGACGAGTAGTAGAAATTACTTTTCACTCTGAAGGAGCCTAGCAACTGCTGCTGCTGCTCTGGCCACTCCCATACTCCTCCACCCACTTATCCCATTCTGTTCTGGACATGATTCTTAAGGTGGTAGCAGCCTTCCTGACATTTTCTGGTGTATTTCCCTCTAGGGTGAAACTCATTTTTCCTTTCACATGTCGATAAAAATCCTTGCTCAAATCACCCCAGTTCCTAATTAGCAGTTTACTGTTGTCTTGCCCAACAGTATTCTCCTTATCCA
>LR738713.1:80567843-80580880 GCA_902687465.1 Secale cereale
ATTCAACCATCATGCTCTCCATGCTCATAGGGTTTCGTGACAACTTGATGGTGTCAGGTTGAGGGTTTGAAGTGAGTTTCAAACCATTACCCTTGAGGTCCATTGTGTCCCGGTGGCGTAGCTTGAATTGCACGCGCTATCACATGGGATGCAAGACTGATCTTGATGTCCATGACCCTCTTAAGTAAGTTGTGGCCATTGAGGGCAAGAGCCTCAAATTGTTAGCCACCAATTACTTATAGGGGCAAGCCAGAGATAATTAATTTACAAGAAGTAAATGAAAAACCATCATGGTTTTATAATAAGAATGCAAAAATTTGAATCAAATGTATAACTTGAAAATGCTCAACCTCAATTGTGGGAATATAACACACTGAAGATCATACAGATCTCATAGTAATAGAGATTGTCTGCACATGGGCAGTAGATCCAACTCATTACCTTGTGTTTTCCTAATATAATGAGGGAGATGTTATTTTCCAAAATTTACTAGTTTGTTGTGCGAGAGAAATCAATCTCGATCGCTGTGACATGTTCATGAAGAATGACAATGTGGTAAACACATAGAACATATCATCTCCGATGAAAAATCGGCAATTTATTTATATTACAGATTGTGTAATATAAATACATCTTAATGTTGCAAAATTAATAGATTTCAAGAAGGTGGCTTGAAATCATTAGTGTGAATCTCAAATTGCTAAGGATGACACCTTAAATTTTGCATATGTATTTGCAAGAAATTAAAAATCTCAATTGCAAATAGATGTATTAATCTCGACATGTGGTGAACATGGAAATATATACATCATAAAAATATTCCGGAATACTGCGTACTCAACAGAGAAACAGTACTGCAGAGGTACTGAATTTATCTTTGCAAAAGATGAGAAATATCAATTGCAAATGAACGTAATTAATCTCAACACGTGATAAACGTGGAAATGTATTACATCAACTTCTGGAATACATCTTGGTACTCAACAGAAAAATACTACCAATGTAGTGAATAATGATGATGTTGCAAACTTGATCTTCAAGTGAAAAACTTGAATTGTATGGACCTCAAATTAAAATGAGATGATATTGTATCAAGTTGCAAGATAATTCAGCGAGGTGAATTAATAATTTGCGCGATAAAATTGATCTCAATCGCAATGAAATTGTTTTGCGAGAAAATGATAATTCTCAATCGCAAATCTATATTGTTGTGCGAGAAAACTTAATCTCAATCGCGGAAAACTTATTCTGGAATTTTAAAACTCAACAGAAAATGCATGTCAAGTATCAGCATACACATACTTCTGGAGTTTTAAAACTCAACAGAAAATACAGTAATTAACAGGGTCTAAAACAGGCAAGTACTAGTAAATAGTACTGTTAGTATTTTTCAAAATTAGCCTGGATCACTGTTTTACCCATTTTGCTAATTTCGCAAAAACAGGGACCTCCATGCATAAATGGCAAAGCGATAAGGTTGCCTCTACTCTCTCTCATGTGCGGTTTCGGGATGGGGATTTTTCAACCGCCGTTTCGAGCGGCCTCGAGGGCTCGCCGGAGAAAGGAGAGGGAGTATCTTGTCGCGCCTCCGTAGGAGAACACGCTGGGCAGGCCTGGAGCGCTGGCTCTCTGCCACATCGCTGGTAGCCGTGTCGGAAGTCCCCGCCGCAGGACGGTGGAAAGCGCCGTCACGGGCTTGAGATGCCCGGACGCGGCCGCTTCGGGCTGTGCGGGAGGCCGCCCGGTCGCTACACATGACCAAGACCGGAGGGACTCCAGCCGCGCTCTTCCTCGGAGGCACCTACGGCCGGTCGCCCGTAACACGGGCGACGGGAGGAACTCCAGTCGCGCTATTCCTCGTCAAAGGAGTCGCCAGGTAGGCGGATGCCAGGCACGGCCCGAGCCGCGAGTTCTCTCGCGGGCAGTGCCGCTGGTCGACGGCGGGCTGCGGGCCTGCGGCTGCTCGACGCTGTGAAGGCGGAGGCCACGAGGCGCCGGCGAGTGCCTGTGTGCGGCGAGGGCGCCGCTGCGGCGCGGGCCGGGCGAGGCCTGGTGCAGGGCGGGCGCGCGCGAAGGCGGCCACGGCCTGGCGCTGCTGGCCACAGCTTGGCGCAGGGGCCCGGCCATGGGTGTGGCGCGGACGCGGCCGGGCGGCGGGGGCGCATGGCGTGACTACATCAACATCGACGACTGCGGCGTCGGAGGAGTCGCTCATGACGCGCATGCCGGAGGGCGACCCTGTAGAGGGCCGGCGCCGTCAATCTGCGCGGATGCGCGTTTTGGAGAGGGACGCGAAACCGATGGTTCCGGTCGCCCAGTCCAGCGCGGGGTCGAGGCCAGACGCTGATGGCAAGATGGCGATGAGCACCACCACCAGTCCAGCGAAGATGTGAATGAAGTAAGGCATCGTACCTTTCGTTGATTCACGTTCTATAAAGAGAATTTTGGATCGACGGATGCCAATGCCCTTGTTCTTCATTCTCTCGTTCACTTCATGATGCAAGGCTGCCACTGGAAAGCGTTTCCGCCGGGCTGAGGCCGTCCAATTAACGAGCGCTGCCATAGACGGGGAGCGCTGCCGCAGACGGAGAACGCCAGACCGATGGATTCGCTCCGCCGGGAGCGTGCTGATAACGTGTTATAAAGTGAAGTCGAGAGAAACAATAGACAGATATGTAAAGTGAATGGTTGTCCTTATTGATGATTGAGTACAAGTATATATAGCCCCGAGGGGATACATCCAACAGACGCGATGGTCCGAAGAGACACGAGCGAACAGTCGTGTCCCTCGCACATGGCGGTTAGAGATAGTGGAGATTCTCCATAATTAACACATGGGTTAATTAATCTCAACAAATAGCACCACTGTAACCGTTGTTGTTTTGTGACACCTGTATCCATTTTTTCATCGCTTGCTATGACTGATATTGTTTTCTTCTAAAAAATTTGAGGGACTAAATAATTTTTATTAACACGGTATAATCACATATACTCACCTACAGGCACAAACATGCGCGCCCACACGCTGTTCCTATGAAACTAAACCGACACAATATTTTGAGATTGAGAAAGTCATCATAAATGTCTCGTCGTCGACAAAGCAAAATCTCACCTTCTCCATGATTCTCCTCCACACAAATCAAGAGTTCTGTGGTGTATCTACCTCTACAAGCATGGTACAAAAATAAAATTGTCAAACATGGTACTCTCTCTGTCCGAAAATACTTATCGCGAAAATGAATGCATCTAAAACTAAAATACATTAGGTACATCCATTTCTTGGACAAGTATTTCCGGACGGAGGGAGTATGAAAGATATGAAGATGGGAATTGCCACATTTTTTTTTGCGACAGCCACACATAGTTTCATGGTGCTTGTTCAACGGCTATTCATGTTTGTTTTACTCCCTCTACCCCTATGGGCGATAGTTTCGTGGTGCTTGCTCAACGCCTATTCATGTTTTATCTCGATGGTTTATTGTATTTGGACATTGTTCTTTGTTTAAATTTGAACGTTCGGATTTACTGATTTAAAATTTTGTTGTATTCTAATGATGTTGAAACATGAAAAGTTCAAATTATATTGATGTGAAAATAAATTCGGAATGGAGTTCATATGCACACACACACATAGAAGAAACAGAAGAGGAAAAATCAAGGAATCTGACTTTGCATAGTTGCTCTGAAACCTTTAAAAAAAATTAAGAGCGATGTCCAACAATTTTAAAGGCTCCTTTCTGAATCTGCTAGAGTTGCTCTCATACTTCACTGCAACACCTGAACGCTCAGTAAATCTCTGGAAATAAAATTATTCAACTTACACATATCTATTATATTTATATGGCTCAAAAACATACAATGATTTACAACAATTAGGCATTCGACATTATATCCCTTCAAACGACTGACCAACACCTTCCCTTTCAGATATTACACCATGTCTACTTATACATCAGGCCCGGACATGAACCCATCCTACACATTTCAGCTACAGTAGAGCGGAGCATTGGCAGGCTTGTACAGGAATGCCTTGACGTTGTGCGAGTTCCCTGACTGTTTGTTGTATGTGAACTTGACCCCAGAGTGTGCATCGCCCCTCCTGGTGCAATGGTGGTGGAAGCTGCTGATGGGCCTCGCCAGGCACGAGTCCCACCGGTCGCTCTCCGGCATCGTCTCCGCAACACTGTAGATGCCCTCGGAGTTTGTGAATGCCTGGTAGTTGATGACCTCGCCCGATTTCGTAATGCACAGAACAGCAACCTCAGCTCCTATACAAGACACAAAGATGCACACGAGCAAGAGGATGATTTAAAATATTATCTTGCAGAAGCTTTAATAGTATGCAACACAATGAACAATCCAAAGCAAAGAAAACAAAATGGAATTAGGAAGAGACAGGCAGTGCATGTGTGCTTGCCAGTCACATAAAAGGTTCAAGATGTAAATTATTTTTTAGTTTGGTAGTACCACCTAGATCACCACTTTAGATTTACACTAACATTTTCCAATACACTTCGATCGCATGTTCGATCGCATGTAAGAGTTATGAAATATCCCTAATTTTCTTGACAAAAAGGAATGTCAAAACCCATCGTTGACACCAGCGCTAGCACCAGGACTGCTCGTCCCATTTGCGTTTTCATCTCAATTTGTTCATGGATGGTTGAATTACTGAATCGGCCTACCTGAATTTCTAAAATGGTTGATTCAACGCCCAATCCCTCTCCTCCAACTTGATTTTTTTATGTAGTGGTTGAGTTGCCGAAATTATGCCTGTAGCTATACCGTGGAACAATCTACGCCAGCAGAATGATGACTGCACCAGTACAGTATGATGGTTCTGAGGAAAAAATAAAAGAAGAACCATTGATACGACAGGCAGAAATTTTTCCCAATAGGCTTAACAGGCAATGTTTTGACGTCATTTGGTTCGAGCTTGTAGGGGCACGATGGAGCAAAAAAGAGGAAGCAGAAGGGGAGGATGAAGCAGTAGGAGGAGCGGGATGGAGAGGCCAGAGGGGTCAACCTGCGAATCAGTGACGACGACTAACTCCAGGAAATGGACTCCTGCGACTTGGCAGTGGGTACCCTCGTGTTAATGCTTCTCATTGGTGTTCATGCTTAGCGGAAAAGAACAGGAATTGGATCGCAAGAGATAGCAGGGAGGTGAAGGATCACCCTCTAGGCTTCTGTGGGCTTGTCCAGCTAAAGCTTAGAGAGAAGCACTATTAACTTCTGTCATAGCGTTCACAGTTGCAACTTTATCAAACAGAGAGCACATCAATGGATTTTCTTCAATGACATTTGATAAATGCTAACATTGCTTGCTCAACAACTAAAATAAGTCTCACAAAACTAAAGGAAAAGTTCACATATATTCTGGAAAGAAGTGGATTCAAATTTATCTTTAGAGATGCATTCAGCTGCCAATGACTATTATTTTATACATTGGGAAATGCATTATCTACTCCCTGCAAGCCAATGTACAGACCCACATGGGTACCAAAATACTCCCTCCATCCCATAACATAAGACGTTTTTGCAGTTCAAATTGAGCTGCAAAAACGTCTTACATTGTGGGACAAAGGTGGTAGTTTTGAATTTTTATATCTTTAGTTTCCTTTGCGCATGGAGTTTAAGACAGATATAGTGTAACAGATAATGTAGTGGACACGTGAGGGAAATTAGGCTATAATTTACACATCATCTAAATACATATACATGCAATGAGGGGCTCGAGAGAAATTACTCGGTAAAGGTGCTATTGTATTGCAAGCAGTACATCATATTTAGCCATCCTTAATAGTTTGCTTAGGCGGAGGTCAAGAAATCTACCTGATAGTTAAGTTCACCTCAATTTCGGAACATGTTTTGAGCTAAACCAGTTCCCTGTAATTTGATTTGCTACGGTGGCAGTAGAAAGCACTCTATGCACTTTCATACGTTCCCAGAACATGGAGAATAGAAGTCAAACCCTTCTCCTTATTTCTTCTTATGTCCTTTTGCTAGAAATTGAACAGCCTTAGAGTGAGATACAGATAACGGCTCATGTGTTCGCCTCACCTCACCAAATCCCAACTAAGCTGTATGATGTGCGTCCATCTATGCTCCTCGCTAGCTAACACCAGAGCCTCCTATTACCTAGTACTCCCTCCGATCCTTTTTACTCTGCATATTAGGTTTATCTAAAGTCAATCTCATCCAACTTTGACCAAGTTTATACAAAAAATTATTAACATTCACATAACACAAATATCATTCAGTTTTGCTAGAACTCATCTAGATGAAATATAATTTGGTCTCATTCACCTTTTATAGCCATTGAATGTGATGCTATAAGATGCGTGTGTGCTGACGTGGGTTGTACTTGTTCTTGTTTTTCAAATGAATGAGACCAAATTATATCTCATCTAGATGAGTTCTAGCCTTCTAGGTACTCCCTCAATATCATTAGATCCATCTTGGAATATATTTTCATATTATATTTATTAGATATTATAGATGCCAATAATTTCTAATACAAATTTGGTCAAACTTAGCAAAGTTTGACTTTCATCAAATCCAATGTGCAAAGTAAAAAGGACCGGAGGGAGTACTTATGTCCGATTTTCATCTCAACATAAAATGACCAGTAGCCAAACATCATATGGCCAGTAGCCCAACACAGACTAAAAATTCCACCAGAATTTCCCACGGAATGATACGAAAATCCATCTCCAGTCTCCACAGTCCACGAATTTCCACTAGAGCGAAACTCGCCACTCTGCTCAACGTGGTAAACCGAGAACTAAATTTCTAGATCCAAAACAGCTGAACCGAGATCCGCGGAAGCGATCGCTCGAAATCTAGCCCGGTGGCCACGAAAGCACAGAGAGCGGCGACAGCAACTTAGATAGGCTGACCTTCGAGGGCGTGGTCCTCGGGGCCGATGGCAGAGTCGGCGCAGACGTCGCAGACGACGCGGCCGCGGATCTCCCCCGTCCACGCCTCGGCCGCCGGGGCCGCCGCCAGCATGAAAGCGAGGAGGACCAGGTGGAGCGGAAGCAGACACCGGTGAGGGAGGGAACACGCCGCCGTCGCCATGGATTGGGTTGTTCGGTCGAGCTACTCCTTCCTGGTGGTGGGAGAAGGGGTTGGTGACATTTTCCCTTTCGCGGGAGTATTGACGAGGAGGTAGAGTAGGAAACCAGCCTACTGGCATGGGCAGCCTTGGGCCGGGTCAGGTCAGGTTTGTCTCCTGGTACGGGCTCGGGCCTTGTTTTGCAGCCCAAGAGGTGGTATAGGACAAGCCCGGGCTTCTAGTTTTAGGTTTCGCGCTGGGCTTTAACGTGTAACTAAAGATGGTTTTCCCTAAAAAAACACTAAAAAATCAGTGTCTGGTTCTCAAAAATCAAACTAAAAAATTAGGCCCAACGCTAGGTGCCGACGCGCCGGCCCAAGTTTCGGCCGGTCGGCTGCCGAGCGTTGGATTTATACGAAATCAACGGTCTACGTATAGCAGCGACTGAGTCGTCTTTCTTCCTTTCGTGCTCGTCACCAACCGCTCGCATCTGTGCTTGCCGGCCACCCCGGCCCAGCCCAGCGCTCGCCCCTGTGCTTGCCAGCGACCTCGGCCCCGCCCAGCACTCACCCCCGTGCTCGCCGGCCACCCCGCGCCGCCTGCGCTCGCTCGCGCCCGTGCTTGCCGGGCACCCCCGCGCCGCCCAGCGCTCGCCGGCCACCCCGTGCCGTCGGCGCTCGCTCGCACCCATGCTCGTCTGCCACCCCACGCCGCCCGCACTTACTGGCCGCCCCCGCCCGCATCTAATCATCGTCGAGCGTGCAGGTCCACCATGAAAGAAGGATGTAGCAAAAATTGTCGACGGACGTAGCAAAAACTACAACGGTTGCAGCAAAAATGGATCGCTGTCGTCGAGCCTGCAGGTCCACCATGAAAAAATGATGTAGCAAAAATTGTCGACGGACGTAGCAAAAACTAAAACGGTTGCATAAAAAATGGATCGCTGTCGTCGAGTCTGCAGGTCCACCATGAAAAAAAGATGTAGCAAAAATTATCGACGGACGTAGCAAAAACTACAACGGTTGCAGCAAAAATGGGTCGCCGCCGTCGAGCCTACAGGTCCACCATGAAAAAAGGATGTAGCAAAAATTGTCGATGAACGTAGCAAAAACTACAACTGTTGTTGCAAAAAATGGTCGCCGCCGTCACGGGATGTAGCTTGGCCGTGAATGAATGTAGCAAAATCTGTAGCGGGTTCCAGCAAAATCGCCGCCGGTACCAGCAAGAAAGAAAAAAGGGTTGTAGCACTAGTGTTCTAGCAAAAAAGTCTCCTCCTTCCTCAGGCGATATGCTCAAGCACTTAGCACCACACATGATCGCCTTTCATGACGGTTCCAGCAAAAACTACAACGGTTGCAACTTGGTGTGTACCCACTTCCAGCAAAAATCCAAGCCGCTTCATGTAGTTCTCCATGACGGTTCCAGCAAAACTCCATAGCGGTTGCAGCCAAAAACAGCGCCGTCCTAGCAATTTGAATTGTCGGTTCCGACATTCTACCACCACTGGCTCCAGTAAGCTCGATGGGTCGGCTGTAGCAAAACTCGAGTCTTTGGTGACAACAACTTGTTTTGGGATCACCACCGGCTGCCACTCTCGCTGGGCGCCGTTGTAGCATGATCGCCGCCGGTTGTAGCACCCCACTCTGTGCCGCAAGCTAGGTTGCCGCATGACCGCGCTGTTGGATGGGCGGATGCTTGTCAGAGCAGCGCGAGGTGGGTCGATGATGGCCGCTCATTGGAGTAGCGCGGGCAGGCGGATGACGGCTGCTCACGACATCGACGACGGTCATCACCAGCGAGTTTTATTTGGGAGCCACATGGGAAGAAGACGGTCAAGGGGATAAGGAAAGAGACCGAAAGGTGGAGCAGTTCGTGGGGATAAGGAAGTGGTGGGTGGGCCTGTTGCCAGCATGGACGTGACCGGCCGAATTTGAGCCGGTCGTCCGGCTGTAAACATTTACCAAAAAATTAATGTTTGGGTTGGCTTAGGCTTTTTTTAACACAGTACACACACAAACACTCATACATACGCATACCATAATTTTCATGCTTCGGGACATGCTTGAGCCTGTTATATTTTAAAGATCGGGCTTTTGGGAGCTTGATCTGACAAATGCCATGTTTTTTTGTGGGGGTAAAGAGAGTTTATATTAATCAAGAGCCAGCAAGGTCATCCCTACACAAGTTTGAGGCATCGTCCGTGCCAGAACGGAGCCAAACAACAACACGCGCCTCCGTTCGACCAAAGTTCGCTAAGACATGACTAACTTAATTTTCAAACAAGGAGGTATAAAACCATCAGGAAGTCGAACAGATTGCTTGGTGAAGAGAGAAGCTTTCTCCATAGACAGTTCGTTGTGAGATTCTTTCAGTGACATGAGTTCTTGATTCCTGTTAAGGAGTTCATTTGATAAACTCTTGTAGTCAGCTGAAAGCGAATCATATCAAATGGTGATATCATCAACGGTTGATGAAACAACATCTTGCTCTTCAATGAACTTTTGGTTTTTCTCCATCTCTTCGACCAACAATACTTCAGTTTTCTTGAGATTTCTCTCAAGCATTTCAAGTTCATCATGTTTGGATTTGGCGATCTTAATCAGCTTGGCGTAGGAAATATATTCACGTGAGTATTCATTCATAGATCTTTGATGTTTTGTGGATACCTGATCCTTTGAAGATTTCGCCATGAGACAGAAAGTGACTTGTTCATCATCACTTGTGTCATTGTCAGTATCTAATTCCCTGAAATCTTTCGATGATTTAATGACAACATAAGCATTGCTTCTTCCAATCTTTTTGTAGAATTCTTCATCGTCTGACTCAGTGTCAGTGGCTTCTTCTTTGGAGTCCAAAGTCACATCGGCACAAGCTCTATTAAGTTGGGATATCTTCTTCATGTTTGATTCAAGGACTGCTCTTGCATTCATGTCAATGACTGGTCTCATTTAAGAAGATGAGGGTAACTCATTTTCCTTCATGAGCTTAGTGTGACGATTGGTTCGAGTGAATCCACTGCAATGAAGATATTTCCATCGGTTGCTAGGTTTTCCTTCCCAGCAAGGACAGTCAGCAATCATATGTCCGAACTGTTTGCACTTGAAGCACTTTATTTATTTCGGAGGCAAACTTCTCGATGATTCAGGCATATCATCTTCATCATTACTCACCATATGTAAGTGTTGGGAAACGTAGTATTTCAAAAAAATCCTACGATCACGCAAGATCTATCTACTAGAAGCATAGCAGCGAGAGGGAAGAGTGTGTCTACGTACCCTCGTAGACCGAAAGCGGAAGCGTCTAGTGACGTGGTTGATGTAGTCGAACGTCTTCGCGGTCCAACTGATCCAAGTACCGAACGTATGGCACCTCCGCGTTCAGCACACGTTCAGCTCGATGACGTCCCACGAGCTCTTGATCCAGTTGAGCGTCAAGGGAGAGTTTTGTCAGCACGACGGCGTGGTGACGGTGATGAGGAAGCTACCGGCGCAGGGCTTCGCCTAAGCACTGCAACGGTATGACCGAGGTGTGTATCTGTGGGGAGGGGCACCGCACGCGGCTAAAACTGATGTTCAATTGTGTGTCTATGGGGTGCCCCTTGGCCACGTATATAAAGGAGGAGAGGAGGAGAGGGCCGGCCCTCCTATGGCGCGCCCAAGGGTGGAGTCCTACTCCCACTAGGAGTAGGATTCCACCTTTCCTAGGAGTATGAGAAGAAGGAAAGGGAGGGAGAGGGAGAAGGAAAGGGGGGCCGCGCCCCCAACCCTTGTCCAATTCGGTTTGGGCGGGGGGAGGCGCGCGCCACCTCTTGGACCTTCTCCCCTCTCTCCACCAAAGCCCAATAAGGCCCATTACTTCTCCCGGCAAAATTCCCGTAACTCCTCGGTACTCAGAAAAATACCCGAATCACTCGGAACCTTTCCGATGTCCGAATATAGCCTTCCAATATATCGATATTTACGTCACGACCATTTCGAGACTTCTCGTCATGTCCGTGAACTCATCTGGGACTCCTAACAACCTTCGGTACATCAAATCACATAACTCATAATACAAATCATCATCGAACGTTAAGCGTGCGGACCCTACGGATTCGAGAACTATGTATACATGACCGAGACACGTCTTCGGTCAATAACCAATAAAGGAACTTGGATGCTCATATTGGCTCCTACATATTCTACGAAGATCTTTACCGGTCAAACCGCATAACAACATGTGTTGTTCCCTTTGTCATCGGTATGTTACTTGCCCGAGATTCGATCGTCGGTATCATCATACCTAGTTTAATCTCGTCACCGGCAAGTTTCTTTACTCGTTCCGTAATATATCATCTTGTGACTAACTCATTAGTCATTTGCTTGCAAGGCTTATTATGATGTGTATTACCGAGAGGGCCGAGAGATACCTCTCCGACACTCGGAGTGACAAATCCTATTCTCGATCTATGCCAACACCACAAACACCTTCAGAGACACATGTAGAGCATCTTTATAATCATCCAGTTACATTGTGACGTTTGATAGCACACAAGGTGTCCCTCCAGTATTCGGGAGTTGCATAATCTCATAGCCATAGGAACATGTATAAGTCATGAAGAAAGCAATAGCAGTAAAACTAAACGATCAAGTTCCTAAGCTAACGAATGGGTCTTGTCCATCACATCATTGTCCTAATGGTGTGATCTCGTTGATCAAATGACAACTCATGTCTATGGCTAGGAAACATAACCATCTTTGATTAAAGAGCTAGTCTAATAGAGGCATACTAGGGACACTCTGTTTTGTCTATGTACTCACACATGTACTAAGTTTCCGTTTAATACAATTCTAGCATGAATAATAAACATTTATCATGATATAAGGAAATAAATAATAACTTTATTATTTTCTCTAGGGCATATTTCCTTCAGTCTCCCACTTGCACTAGAGTCAATAATCTAGTTCATATCACCATGTGATTTAACACGAATAGTTCACATCCTCATGTGATTTAACACTTTATAGTTCACATCGCCATGTGACCAATACCCAAAAGGTTTACTAGAGTCAATAATCTAGTTCACATCGCCATGTGATTAACACCCAAAGAGTACTAAGGTGTGATAATGTTTTGCTTGTGAGAGAGGTTTAGTCAATGGGTCTGCCACATTCAGATCCGTATGTATTTTGCAAATTTCTATGTCTACAATGCTCTGCACGGAGCTACTCTAGCTAAATGCTCCCACTTTCAATATGTATCCAGATCGAGACTCAGAGTCATCCACATCGGTGTCAAAGCTTGCATCGACGTAACTCTTTACGACGAACTCTTTACCACCTCCATAACTGAGAAATATTTCCTTAGTTGTGACGCCCGAAGACCGACGTCCCGGAAGATTTCAGAAGATTCCAGATGTTCCGGGTTCTCCCGTGTGTTTCTTTTGTGCTTGTATTATTTATTTTTGCATTGCATCATGTCATCATGCCATCATGCCATATTTCTTTTGCATCTCAACTTAAATAGATCGTGTGGACCTTCGGTCCATTTAAATCGAGGGAAGAATGACTTCTCTTTATAACATATAAAAGCCTCTCAATATTATTAGGGAGCTATATTAAAAACATTCCAATTGTTTGGGATCACCGTAACACACTCGCATTTATTCTTCAGACCTCTTTCGCTTCAAGTTTCACCGCCAAACCGTCTCTTCTATCCTTTTCCCTTTTGTCGAGGCTCCTCCTAAAGTCTGGACTCCTTTCAAACTCCTTAAGGCAAGCTAATTATTTTAGTTTGCACTTCCCTATTTTGTTGGAACCACTTTTGTTGGGTTGGTAATATTCCATAAAGCCTTACAAAAACGTTCCACCTTTTATTTCTTCTTCATGGCCTCTTTTCTTAATTTTTGAACCCTCTCTATTTTATTTCTTCTAAAGAAATAAGGAGAGAGAGGCCAGCCATTTTTTCTCCCTCCTAGGCCATGGGCCTCAGCCTCCAG
>LR738713.1:80582963-80598259 GCA_902687465.1 Secale cereale
CCTTGGATACCTTTACTACCATTGCCTTGCTTAGTTGTCTCGATGCTATCGTTACATGTCGCGCTACCCATCTTTTATGTCAGCCTCTCCTTGTTGCCATGAAACCTCTAACCT
Organism: Secale cereale; assembly: GCA_902687465.1. Taxonomy (NCBI): domain Eukaryota; kingdom Viridiplantae; phylum Streptophyta; class Magnoliopsida; order Poales; family Poaceae; genus Secale; species Secale cereale. Next base: position 80,583,078 of record LR738713.1, read on the forward strand.
TTGAAACCTTCCTAGCAAAACCACTGTTTGGCTATGTTACCCGCTTGCTCAGCCCCTCTTATAGCGTTGTTAGTTGCAGGTGAAGATGAAGATCGTTCCAGGAGGGAACTTGTTGTTGGAATATCACAATATCTATTATTATTATTAACACACCTATATACTGGGCATGGGTGGAAGGCTTGGCCTTTTGCTCGGTGTTTTGTTCCACTCATGCCACCTTAGGCGCCGATAAACCGGCATTATGTTCCTTGATTTCGCGTTCCTTACACGATGGGTGGATGGGGACCCCTTGACAGTTCGACTTTGAATAAAACTCCTCCAGCAAGGCCCAACTTTGGTTTTAATTTGCTTCATAATAACAACTTAATTAATTAATTAAATTGCATAGGGGGTCGCGTCCCCGGGTTCTTAATTCTACATAGCAGGGGGGCCGGTGCTGATGGTGTTGGTCCCAAACGGGGGTCCTGCGGGGCCACCACGGGGAAACTCGAGGTTTGGTTTTACCTGTAGCATCCCCCATCCGGACGAGGCCTGAGACGAGATACGCGCGGCTACTATCAGGGTGTCGGCACGCCGGGAGGTCTTGCTGGACTTGTTTTACCATTGTCGAAATGTCTTGTGCACTGGGAAGCCGAGCCTGGTCGGATTTCCCTAAGATAAGGAGTGATGATATTATATTTATCACTTCAGCTAATCGTGAGAGCTTGTGATGGGCTAAGTTGGGACACCCCTGCAGGGTTATGATCTTTCGAAAGCCGTGCCCGCGGTTATGTGGCGGATTGGAATTTGTTAATGTCCGGTTGTAGAAAACTTGACAGAGGATCCGAAGTAAAACACACAACTGTGTGAGTAACCGTGACTGTCTCTTTTCACTTTGAGAAGAGAACACGGTGGGGTTATGTTTGATTCGTATGTAGTTTAGGATCTTTAGCGATCACTACTAGTTTGCGACCGTTTGCGTAGATGCTCATCTTATTCTTGTACTCGTAAGTTAGCCACCATATTATGCTTAGTCGCTGCTGCAACCTCACCACTTTGCCTCTTCCTACCCATAAAGCTTTGCTAGTCTTGATACCCATGGTTATGGGATTGCTGAGTCCTCGTGGCTCACAGATACTACAACACCAGATGCATGTTCAGCCGAGAATGATGCAGGAGCTGGTTCAAGTTCTACACTGGGAGCTCGATGAAGAGAGTGACCGTATGCTTGTGACGTGTTTCGACGATCAGTAGTGGTTTCTACTAGGATTCGATCTAGACCTGTGGCTTTATGTTCTTTTGGTATCTTTCTTTTGGATCTTCACCCGTAGTCGGGTTGTGATGTTTTGAATGATGTTTTGCTTATGTAATGTATTGTGTGAAGTGGCGAGTGTAAGCCAATTATCTCCTTTTGCAATTTAATCCCTCTTTTACATGAGTCGTGCAAAGATACCAAACTTGAGATCATTCCAGAATGGGCTTATACCTTTAAGTCGTGCCTCGACACGTAGGAGGTATAGTTGTTGGGGAACGTTGCATGGGAAACAAAAAAGTTTTCCTACGCTCACCAAGATCAATCTAGGAGATGCATCTACGAGGGGAGAGTTGGATCCACATACCCTTGTAGATCGCTAAGCGGAAGCGTTCAAGAACGCGGTTGATGGAGTCGTACTCGCCGCGATTCAGATCGCCGAAGATCCTAGCACCGAAGCAACGGTGCCTCCGCGTTCTTCACACGTACAACTCGGGGACGTCTCCTCCTTCTTGATCCAGCAAGGGGGAAGGAGAGGTTGATGGAGACACCGGCAGCACGACGGCGTGGTGGAGATGGTGGTGGAGGATTCCAGCAGGGCTTCGCCAAGCACCGCGGAGTTCACGAAGATGGATGTGGGAGAGGGAGGGCAGCGCCGAGGCACGAACGTGTGTGGCTGCCCTCCCTATGCCTCTCTTTATATAGGGGGGAGAGAGGGGAGGGGGCGCCCTAGGGTTTATCCCTAGGGGCGGCGGCCAGGGCAGATGGGGAGGGGGCGGCGGCCAAGGGGCTAGGGTTCCCCCCCCCCAAGTGCCTTGCCCCCTACTCCATAGGGGTGCGGCAGCCCTAGGGGGGGCCAGCCCCCCTTGCGCATGAGGAGAGGGCCCAGGGGGGGGGGGCGCACAGCCCTATGAGGGCTGTTGCGTCTCCCCTTTGTGGCCCATTAGGCCCGAAACTCTTTCCGGGACCCCCGAAACCCCTTTCGGTCATCCGCCGACTTCCCGGTGCTCCCCGGAACACTTCCGGACTCCGATCACTCTCATCCTATATATCAATCTTCGTCCCCGGACCATTCCGGAGACCCTCGTCACGTCCGGGATCTCATCCGGGACTCCGAACAACCTTCGGTAACCATGCACTGTTCTCACTAACAACCCTAGCGTCACCGAACCTTAAGTGTGTAGACCCTGCGGGTTCGGAAACTATGCAGACATGACCGAGACACTCCCAGGTCAATAACCAATAGCGGGATCTGGATACCCATATTGGTTCCCACACGTTCCTCGATGATCTCATCGGATGAACCACGATGTCAAGGATTCAGGCAATCCCGTATACAGTTCCCTTTGTCTCGTCGGTATGTTACTTCCCCGAGATTCGATCGTCGGTATATCTATACCTAGTTCAATCTCGTTACTGGCAAGTCTCTTTACTCGTTACCGTAATACACAATCCCGTGACTAACTACTTAGTCACTTTGAGCTCATTGAGATGATGTATTACCGAGTGGGCCCGGAGATACCTCTCCGTCACACGGAGTGACAAAACCCAGTCTCGATCCATGTCAACTCAACAGACACCTTCGGAGATACCTGTAGAGTACCTTTATAGTCACCCAGTTACGTTGCGACGTTTGGCACACACAAAGCACTCCTACGGTGTCAGTGAGTTACATGATCTCATGGTCATAGGAACTTATACTTGACATGCAGAAAACTATAGCGATAACTGATACGATCAAAAGCTATGTTTAACGTTTGGGTCTCGTCCATCACATCATTCTCCTAATGATGTGATCCCGTTATCAAATGACAACTCATGTCTATGACCTGGAAACCGTGGTCATCTTTGATCAACGAGCTAGTCCTGAAGAGGCTTACTAGGGACACAAAGTTTGTCTATTTATCCACACATGTACATGAGTTTCCAATCAATACAATTATAGCATGGATAATAAACGATTATCATGAACAAGGAAATATAATAATAACTCTTTTATTATTGCCTCTAGGGCATATTTCCAACAGTCTCCCACTTGCACTAGAGTCAATAATCTAGCATTACAAGGTAATGAATCTAACACCCATAGAGTCTTGGTGTTGATCATGCTTAGCCCGTGGAAGAGGCTTAGTCAACGGATCTGCAACATTCAAATCCGTGTGTACTTTGCAAATACTTATGTCCTCCTCCTTGACCGAATCGCGGATGGAATTGAAGCGTCGCTTTATGTGTCTGGTCCTTTTGTGAAACCTTGGTTCCTTGGCTAGAGCAATGGCACCAGTGTTGTCACAGAACAGAGTCATTGGGTTCAGTGCACTAGGCACAACTCCAAGATCTGTCATGAACTCCTTCATCCAGACACCTTCCTTTGCCGCCTCCGAGGCAGCTATATACTCCGCTTCACATGTAGAATCAGCTACCACGCTCTGCTTGGAACTGCACCAGCTTACCGCTCCCCCGTTGAGAATATATACGTATCCGGTTTGAGACTTAGAGTCATCCGGATCAGTGTCAAAGCTTGCATCGACGTAACCCTTTACGACGAGCTCTTGATCACCTCCATAAACGAGAAACATATCCTTAGTCCTTTTCAGGTACTTTAGGATATTCTTGACCGCTGTCCAGTGATCCATACCAGGATTACTTTGAAACCTTCCGGCCATACTTATGGCAAGGCTGACATCTGGTCTCGTGCACAGCATTGCATACATTGCTAACATGATTCGGACGGATTTAAGCATCGCTACGGGTGAGAAAGTCTCATCGTAGTCAATCCCTTGAACTTGTGAAAAACCCTTTGCCACAAGTCGAGCTTTATACACGGTGACATTACCGTCAGCGTCCGTCTTCCTCTTAAAAATCCATTTATTCTGAATGGCCTTCGGCCCTTCAGGTAATACTTCCAAAGTCCATACTTTGTTTTCATACATGGATCCCATCTCGGATTTCATGGCCTCTAACCATTTGTCGGAATCCGGGCCCACCATCGCTTCTCCATAGCTCGTAGGTTCACCGTTGTCTAACAACATGACCTCCAAGACAGGGTTACCGTACCACTCAGGTGCAGTGCGTACCCTTGTCGACCTACGAGGTTCGGTAGTAACTTGATCAGAAGCTTCTTGATCATCATCATTTGCTTCCTCTTCAACCTCTGCAGGCTCCACAAAAACATCTTTTTGTGCTGTGCTACTCTCTGGTTGAAGCAGAGGTTCTATAACCTCATCAAGTTCTACCTTCCTCCCACTCAATTCTTTCGAGAGAAACTCTTTCTCGAGAAAGGACCCGTTCTTAGCGACAAACACTTTGCCCTCGGATCTGAGATAGAAGGTGTACCCAACTGTTTCTTTTGGGTATCCTATGAAGACACATTTGTCCGCTTTGGGTTCGAGCTTTTCTGGCTGAAGCCTTTTGACATAAGCATCGCAACCCCAAATCTTGAGAAAAGACAACTTCGGTTTCTTACCAAACCATAGTTCATACGGTGTTGTCTCAACGGACTTAGATGGAGCCCTATTTAAAGTGAATGCAGCTGTCTCTAACGCATATCCCCAAAACGATAGTGGCAAATCGGCAAGAGACATCATAGAACGTACCATATCTAATAGGGTTCGATTACGACGTTCGGACACACCATTACGCTGTGGTGTTCCAGGTGGCGTCAACTGTGAAACAATTCCACATTTTCTTAAGTGATTGCCAAACTCATAACTCAGATACTCTCCCCCTCGATCAGATCGTAGGAACTTGATCTTCTTGTTACGATGATTCTCAACTTCACTCTGAAATTGCTTGAACTTTTCAAAAGTTTCAGACTTATGCTTCATTAAGTAAATATACCCATATCTACTTAAGTCGTCAGTGAAGGTGAGAAAATAACGATATCCACCGCGTGCCATGACACTCATCGGACCACATACATCAGTATGTATGATTTCCAATAAGTCACTTGCCCGTTCCATTGTTCCTGAAAACGGGGTCCTTGTCATCTTGCCCATGAGGCACGGCTCGCATGTGTCAAGTGATTCAAAATCAAGAGACTCTAAAAGTCCATCAGCATGGAGCTTCCTCATGCGTTTCACGCCGATATGACCCAGACGGCAGTGCCACAAGAAAGTGGTATTATTGTTATCAACTCTACATCTTTTGGCATCAATGTTATGAACATGTGTATCATCACTATCGAGATTCAATAAGAATAAACCCCCTACTTCGGGTGCATGACCATAAAAGATATTACCCATATAAATAGAACAACCTTTATTCTCTGATTTAAATGAGTAACCGTCTCGCAATAAACAAGATCCAGATATAATGTTCATGCTCAACGCAGGCACTAAATAACAATTATTCAGGTTCATAACTAATCCCGATGGTAATCGAAGAGCGAGCGTGCCGACGGCGATCACATCAACCTTGGAACCATTCCCCACGCGCATCGTCACTTCGTCCTTCGCCAGCCTCCGTTTATTCCGTAGTTCCTGTTTAGAGTTGCAAATGTGAGCAACCGAACCGGTATCAAATACCCAGGCACTACAACGAGAGTTGGTAAGGTACACATCAATAACACGTATATCACATATACCTTGCTTGTTGTTGTTGGCCCCCTTCTTGTCTGCCAGATACTTGGGGCAGTTCCGCTTCCAGTGACCGTTCCCCTTGCAATAGAAACACTCAGTCTCTGGCTTAGGCCCAGCCTTGGGTTTCTTCACTGGATGAGCAACTGCCTTGCCACCCTTCTTAGAGTTACCCTTCTTGCCCTTGCCATTTTTCTTGAAACTGGTGGTTTTATTGACCATCAACACTTGATACTCCTTTTGGATGTCTGCCTCAGCGACTTTCAGCATTGAAAACAGCTCGGCGATGGACTTGTTCATCCCTTGCATGTTGTACTGCTGCACAAAGCTCTTGTAGCTAGGTGGGAGTGACTGGAGAATTCTGTCAATGATAGCCTCCTCCGGGAACACAAGTCCCAGATCAGCTATGCGGGTATAGTACCCAGACATCTTCAGTAAGTGCTCACTGACAGACGAATTCTCCTCCATCTTGCAAGCAAAGAATTTATCGGTGGTCTCATACCTCTCGATCTTAGCATTCTTCTCAAAGATGAACTTCAACTCCTGGAACATCTCATATGCTCCATGACGTTCAAAACGCCTTTGAAGTCCTCCTTCCAAGCTATACAACATGGCACACTGCACGACTGAGTAGTCATCCGAGCGCGTCTGCCAGGCGTTCATAACGTCCATAGAGGCCGGAGCGGGGGGTTCACCTAGCGGTGCACTTAGGACATAAACCTTTTGGGCAGCTGTGAGGATGATCCTCAGATTGCGGAGCCAGTCCACAAAGTTGCTCCCATCATCTTTCAGTTTAGCTTTCTCTAGGAACGCATTAAAATTCAGGGGAGCTACTGCGCGAGCCATCTACAACAGAAGATTTGCAAAGACATTTTAGACTATTGTTCATGATAAGTGAGTTATTACCTAATCAAATTATTTATAACTCCCACTCAAATTGACATCCCTCTGGTCATTCGAGCGTGACATGATCCAGATCCACCAACCCAAGTCCGATCATCACGTGAGATGAGGTGGTGTCAATGGTGAACATCTACATGTTGATCATATCTACTATATGACTCATGCTCGACCTTTCGGTCTTCCGTGTTCCGAGGCCATGTCTGTACATGCTAGGCTCGTCAAGTCTAACCCGAGTGTTCTGCATGTGCAAAACTGGCTTGCACCCGTTGTATGCGAACGTAGAGTCTATCACACCCGATCATCACGTGGTGCTTCGAAACGACGAACCTTCGCAACGGCGCACACTCGGGGGGAACACAATTTTATCTTGAAATTTCAGTGAAGGATCATCTTATAATGCTACCGTCGTCCTAAGCAAAATAAGATGCATAAAAGGATTAACATCACATGCAAATCATAAGTGACATGATATGGCCATCAACTCGTGCTTTTGATCTCCATCTCCAAAGCACCGGCATGATCTCCATCGTCACCGGCGTAACACCATGATCCCCATCATCATGATCTCCATCATCGTGTCGCCATCGGGGTTGTCGCGCGCCCACCATGCTCTTACTACTATTGCTACCGTTTAGCGATAAAGTAAAGCATTACATAGCGCTTAATGATTGACACGCAGGTCATACAAAAATTAAAGACAACCCTATGGCTCCTGCCGGTTGCCGTATACATCGACATGCAAGTCGATATTAACTATTACAACATGATCATCTCATACATCAAATATATCTCATCATGTCATTGGCCATATCATATCACATACATACCCTGCAAAAACAAGTTAGACATCCTCTAATTTGTTGTTGCATGTTTTACGTGGCTGCTATGGGTATCTAGCAAGAACGCTTCTTACCTACGCAAAGCCACAACGGTGATATTTAAGTTGCTATTTAACCTTCTACAAGGACCGCCTTTGTCTATTCCGATTCAACTAAGATAGGAGAGACAGACACCCGCCAGCCATCTTATGCAACAAAAGTCACATGTCTGTCGATGGAACCGGTCTCATGTACGTGGACATGTAAGGTTGGTCCGGGCCGCTTCATCCCATAATACCGCTGAATCAAGAAAGACTAAGGAGGGCAGCAATCTAAACATCAACGCCCACAAACCCTTTTGTGTTCTACTCGTGAAAGCATCTACGCAAGAACCTAGCTCATGATGCCACTGTTGGGGAACGTTGCATGGGAAACAAAAATTTTTCCTACGCTCACCAAGATCAATCTAGGAGATGCATCTACGAGGGGAGAGTTGGATCCACATACCCTTGTAGATCGCTAAGCGGAAGCGTTCAAGAACGCGGTTGATGGAGTCGTACTCGCCGCGATTCAGATCGCCGAAGATCCTAGCACCGAAGCAACGGTGCCTCCGCGTTCTTCACACGTACAGCTCGGGGACGTCTCCTCCTTCTTGATCCAGCAAGGGGGGGAGGAGAGGTTGATGGAGACACCGGCAGCACGACGGCGTGGTGGAGATGGTGGTGGAGGATTCCAGCAGGGCTTCGCCAAGCACCGCGGAGTTCACGAAGATGGATGTGGGAGAGGGAGGGCAGCGCCGAGGCACGAACGTGTGTGGCTGCCCTCCCTCTGCCTCTCTTTATATAGGGGGGTAGAGAGGGGAGGGGCGCCCTAGGGTTACCCCCTAGGGGCGGCGGCCAAGGGGAGAAGGGGGGCGGCCAAGGGGGGGCGGCGGCCAGGGCCTAGGGTTTCCCCCCCAGGTGCCTTGCCCCCCAAGCCTAAGGGGGTGCGGCAGCCCTAGGGGGGTCCAGCCCCCTTGGCGCATGAGGAGAGGGCCCTAGGGGGGGCGCACAGCCCTATGAGGGCTGTTGCGTCTCCCCTTTGTGGCCCATTAGGCCCGAAACTCTTTCCGGGACCCCGAAAACCCCTTTCGGTCATCCGCCGACTTCCCGGTGCTCCCCGGAACACTTCCGGACTCCGATCACTCTCAACCTATATATCAATCTTCGTCCCCGGACCATTCCGGAGACCCTCGTCACGTCCGGGATCTCATCCGGGACTCCGAACAACCTTCGGTAACCATGCACTGTTCTCACTAACAACCCTAGCGTCACCGAACCTTAAGTGTGTAGACCCTGCGGGTTCGGAAACTATGTAGACATGACCGAGACACTCCCAGGTCAATAACCAATAGCGGGATCTGGATACCCATATTGGTTCCCACACGTTCCTCGATGATCTCATCGGATGAACCACGATGTCAAGGATTCAGGCAATCCCGTATACAGTTCCCTTTGTCTCGTCGGTATGTTACTTGCCCGAGATTCGATCGTCGGTATCTCTATACCTAGTTCAATCTCGTTACTGGCAAGTCTCTTTACTCGTTACCGTAATACACAATCCCGTGACTAACTACTTAGTCACTTTGAGCTCATTGAGATGATGTATTACCGAGTGGGCCCGGAGATACCTCTCCGTCACACGGAGTGACAAAACCCAGTCTCGATCCATGTCAACTCAACAGACACCTTCGGAGATACCTGTAGAGTACCTTTATAGTCACCCAGTTACGTTGCGACGTTTGGCACACACAAAGCACTCCTACGGTGTCAGTGAGTTACATGATCTCATGGTCATAGGAACTTATACTTGACATGCAGAAAACTATAGCGATAACTGATACGATCAAAAGCTATGTTTAACGTTTGGGTCTCGTCCATCACATCATTCTCCTAATGATGTGATCCCGTTATCAAATGACAACTCATGTCTATGACCTGGAAACCGTGGTCATCTTTGATCAACGAGCTAGTCCTGAAGAGGCTTACTAGGGACACAAAGTTTGTCTATTTATCCACACATGTATATGAGTTTCCAATCAATACAATTATAGCATGGATAATAAACGATTATCATGAACAAGGAAATATAATAATAACTCTTTTATTATTGCCTCTAGGGCATATTTCCAACAATAGTCCCATCCTAGGCATTACAAGTTGGTATTCAGAGCCTTCTCCGACCTATAAGCCCCCACTGATTGATTGAATCGTTGACGGTTGAGTCTAGGGAGACACTTGAAAATGTTTTGAGTGCTATATATATATATATATCGGAGAGTAGGTTTTCTTTTGCTCCTCATCCCTTTTCACTCTGGTGAGGACTCCTGATGATTACTCTTATCTCTTCTACTCTAAAAAATGCACCAATTTTTTTTAGGATCTCGTGAGTATTGTTTGGATTGTTTCGATGTCTTTGTGACGAGAACATTGTTCTCGATGCCTCCTTTCATTAGGGGTTGTGGCAGTGTCCCGGGGAGTTGAGCTCCGAGGTGTTGTCGTCACAAATATATCGCATCAGTTCTGGAATACTTAAGACGGCCGACATTGAAAACTCTCCTATGTGGTTAGTGGCAAGATAACCCCGGCATCACCCAGTACTAGGGAGGTAGTTCGGGAGTATTGCAATAGCTTGTATAGTAGATGCGTTTCGAAGGTCCGAGGTAAACGATTTCCGAAAACAACTGGTTATGTGTTGAAGGATGGATACAACTGGATGTAGGATTAGAGTTGAGTGCGCGGTGCTTCCCCTGTATCCCCAACACCTGATTGCATAACTGGAAACTTTTGGAAATTAATAGGTGGGTTAATCTAGTAGTTCTAGGCATTCTTCCAACGAGTGCATGATATGAAGTTCGGGGTTCTACATTGAGTGAAGTGGTTTTATGGATTTGTTCTGATCGGGAGTTGCATCTTAAAGGGTCCTTGGCTATGCTGATCCGGGGATTGCAAAACCCTTTTGTAACACGTTCCCTGAGCTTTCGGCACGAATATGTCGAACGAAGCTTCTATCTTGTATTTGTTCTATCTGCTCCTTGTTGCTTTTTATTTATCTTTTGTTCTTCCAAGTGGCTTCTCGACAAGTTGATGTACCTACAGAATTCATTCGTTCAATTCTCTGTTCGGATAGATATGTTGCAACATAATCTTCTTCATAAACATATCCATCCTTTGTTTCGTTTTGATTCTGGTATTCGAGTTGCTTCGATGTCAAGTATTGATTTCATACCTTTCCTAATCGGTGTTCTCATATTTCTATGGGAGTGCTAATTCTTCTTGACCATCTAGATTTTCATGTTAACCCTTTTCAACCGGTGTGCCTTCTCTTCAAGTTATTCCATACGGACGCCGTTGAGAAATCTGACGATTGTCTGTTTCATTCATCCCAAGTTGTCTGTGTTTCCCCGCCCTCCCTCCCTTTTTCTTCTTGGAGTTAGTAATTCTCAAATGAAATATCCATTTTATTCATGCGATATTTCTTCATTCATTTCCTTCAATGTTCTTATCCGGTGATTCTCAGGAAGATGCTCAAGAGCTTCAAGTTCATCATTCTTTTGTTCGCAAATTCTGTCGGTGGATGTAATTCAAGATTTCGGTGTTGATCTTATCCTTTTCTCATTTCACAATGTTTTCTTATTCCGGTGCACCAATTAATCATTCTCCTCTTGCTATTCATATCCAGAGTGCTGAAGATTCATAATTCCGTTCTTAATCCGTTCAAATTATTTTGAGCATTGTCTTCTTACTCAAGCCATTTAATTCAACCGGTGCAATATCTCTTAAGCAATCCTTTTCAACGGTGATTTCTTTAGTGGGCCCTAACCCACAGGTCTTTTCCCAGGATCTTACCTGACTCTTCTATTTTTTTTGGAGTTATACTCAAATTCTCTTTAAAGTGTGACATAAGAATTATCTCCATCAGTCACATGCCTTCTCCAAGCTTGTTTTCAATTATTTCCATCTTTTGCACCACCTTCCTCTTGTCATTCGTCCGGAGTATCTCGAAATTCTTCATGGCATTTCTCGTCTTCATTCTTAACATTTGAAGACTGGAGAAGAGTTTCTCTTAAATCTTGGCCCGTTCTCTTGAAGATTCGTGTTTCTAGCTTCATGCCATCCTCATTATCGTTTTGATTGTGAGGAATTCTTTTTACCCATCCGAAGCATTTCATGAATTCCTTTTCTTTGTGATCCTCCGAAGGCCATCAATTCAGAAGATTCTTCGTTCTTAGTTTTCAACTTCGTCCTCCAAATATTCTTCATTGATGCCTCTTCGTTCGTCTCCTTATTCTTACGGTGGTTCATTCAAGTTTACTCTTCCTTGTTATCGTATTAATTCATTTGTTCTTTTCATAATCCTACCGGTGCTTTGTTGAAGATTTACCCAAGCTTGTGCGAGATCTCTCTTAATTCTTCCCAACGAGAATAAGTAGGATGCCAAATCCTTTGGTTGTCATCAATTTAAATTGGTGAAGGATATGCATGACATAATTCTTATTCTTTTTCCTTCAAGGTGATTTAATCCCTTCCTTCGGAGCTTGTTCATCATATCATATTCTCGTTCCTAAGTTGTTCATCTTGTTTTCCAGAGCTTCAAGTTATTTCTATTATATATTTTCAAGCTCCATCTAATTCATCGCAGGCCTTGAATCTTATTCTTTTCATCTTCCACTTCTCATGCTTTCATTACCGGAGCTCTCATGGTGGTTCATTATGATTTAATCCGTCCTCGAAGTCTTCATCAAGATTCTCGTTGGAGCTCCAGCATTCTTCATCATGATTTCCAAGTGCAATTCTTTCTACCTTATCGTTTGAGATGGTGGTATGTCATTTTTGACAATTTCCTTTTGTGTTTCATGATTCACAAGTTGTCAGGAATGAGATATTTAAAACCATTATTTTCCTTGTTCAGGAGATCTTTTCAACCCTTTAATTATTCGTTGGAGTTATCTTGGGGTTATAATTCACCCAAAAGCTTTCCCTAAGGATTGTTGCTAATTATGGTGCTTATAAATGACCCAAGTTCTTCTTTTATCATTCCGGCGAAATAAGTTTATCGTCTCCTTGTGATCTCAATCCAAGCAAAATGTTCCCGTCAGTGGCTGGTTGTCACCTCATAATTTTGAGATGTTTTACATAAGCCCACAACGAGCTTATTCGTTTTCGTTGTTGATTTTTTTAAAATCAACTCCGTTCAACCCTTCTTTGTAAGGAGGATTTCCAAATTCATTTGTCGGAGAAGTTGTCTTTTCTTCTCCATTCATTTCTTTCATTGATTTATATGCTATTCTTTCATTCCGGAGGCTTTGTGATGTTGATCTCTCCAAACCATCATCTCGTTTTTATCGAGATCATATTTTCCCTTGCTTATCATTAACCGGAGTGTTGTATTCTTCATTCAAGTTCCGTCATCTTACCAAGTTTGCCTCTCTTTTCAACCGGAGTGCTGTCTAAATCCTTCTTACCCCTTGTGCCATTCTTTCAATTGTTTCGGAGGCAATATGCTATTGATTTCATCAAGTATCACCCCTTCTCCTCAAACTCTTGTTCAATTCCTTCCATTTTCAGACGGAGTGCTGCCCGAATTATGTCATTCTTTTTCCTTGGCTATACCGTTGCAGTTTCTTATTCTTTTGGTTCGTAAGCTCTTGTTTCATGTGTTTCAACCTGCAAGGTCCTCATAATGTTCCTTGATCCTCTTTTCAAACGGAGTGTTTTGATCTTCGCTCATCTCCATTGTACTCTTTCTCAACTTGTTTAACCTCAAGGTTCGTGGTTTCACTCGTTTGTCGAAGAAGCAACTTTGTTTTACCTCTTCCTCTTCCGTTGTTATCCGGTGCTATCTCTAGGATCTCGGGTCGAGATCCTCTGTTAGTGTGGGAGAGTTGTGACGCCCGAAGATCGATGTCCCGGAAGATTCCAGAAGATTCCAGATGTTCCGGGTTCTCCCGTGTGTTTCTTTTGTGCTTGTGTTATTTATTTTTGCATTGCATCATGTCATCATGCCATCATGCCATATTTCTTTTGCATCTCAACTTAAATAAATCGTGTGGACCTTCGGTCCATTTAAATCGAGGGAAGAATGACTTCTCTTTATAACATATAAAAGCCTCTCAATATTATTAGGGAGCTATATTAAAAACATTCCAATTGTTTGGGATCACCGTAACACACTCGCATTTATTCTTCAGACCTCTTTCGCTTCAAGTTTCACCGCCAAACCGTCTCTTCTATCCTTTTCCCTTTTGTCGAGGCTCCTCCTAAAGTCTGGACTCCTTTCAAACTCCTTAAGGCAAGCTAATTATTTTAGTTTGCACTTCCCTATTTTGTTGGAACCACTTTTGTTGGGTTGGTAATATTCCATAAAGCCTTACAAAAATGTTCCACCTTTTATTTCTTCTTCATGGCCTCTTTTCTTAATTTTTGAACCCTCTCTATTTTATTTCTGCTAAAGAAATAAGGAGAGAGAGGCCAGCCATTTTTCCTCCCTCCTAGGCCATGGGTCTCAGCCTCCAGCCGGCAGCCCAGCCGCAGGCCCAGTCGGCCACTTCCCCAGCCGGCCCATCAACTCCCCCCGTAACCCTAGCTAGCGCAACTCCTTTGCTCGCTCCTCCCTCGACCCCTCAGCGCGCCGCCATTTCTCAGCCCGATTCCCTTGCAGCGCCCCGATCCCCTTGCTCTCTCCTCACACCGCCGCCACCTCTCTCCTCGCTCGACCGCACCCGATCTCCCCGCTCCCTCTCCTTCGATCCCGACAGGCCTCTTCTCCAGCCCCGCGCCACCGAGCCCGCACCCCCTCCATCTCCAGCCGCGGGCCCCGGCCCCGACGTCTCCGGGCGCCTTCTTCCTCCGCGCCGGCGACGGCCGCCCCAAGCACGACGCCCCTGCCTCCTTCCCTCTCCCCGCCGCCTGGAGCCCCGACAGCACCGCCGCGCATCAGCATCCGCCACGCCGTCCGTCCTCCAGGGCGCCGCCCCTGCTGTCTCCAGCGCCGGACCGTGCCAGAAGAGCCACCGCGCCAAGTCCACGTCCAGCACCGAGGCCTCTTCTCCAGGAGCTGCACGCCCAGGCCGCCGCGCCGTCCGTCCTCGCCCCGCCTCCGCGCCGTCCGCCCGCAGCTACCGCCATGGAGCCGAGCTCCGAGCTGCTGCTGCCATGGCCGTCTCTTCCGGCCAGCTATGCTGCTGCTGCCGCTGCCATGGCCTCGACGCCCCGTGCTGTCTCCTTTTGTTGCTACTGTGTTTTTTCGCCAAGTGCCAGGATACATGTACATCTACAACGAGTAACGCACTACTAGGAAAAGGGCTATAGATGGAACTGATACTAATGGCGCACCGGACAAGCAGTGCGCCATAAGAATATAGTAATGGCGCACCAGCAACAGATACGCCCTTAGAGCTCGAACTACTAATGGCGCACGATGTCCAGAGTGTGCCATTAGTATCAAGAAGTTTTTTTTTTGAACAAGCGCGCCTGTCCAAACATACTAATGGCGCACCTGGGGAACGTGCGCCATAAGAATCTACATACTTATGGCGCACAGAGGTGCAGTGCGCCATTAGTATTCCCCCATCCATACCCCCCCACCGGCCGGCCGCACCCTCCTCTCTCTCCCTCG
>LR738713.1:80599120-80614784 GCA_902687465.1 Secale cereale
CTTTCGAATGTCAATAAGCTCTAATTTTTTGGTGGAATAGATTAAACTTACTGTATTTCCAAACATTGCTTATTAGATGCCATGCCCTAATTTTTTGGTGGTGTTTTAGGATAAAGATCTTACACTTTTTGAACTCGTTTAAAATGAGTTTATAGAGAGGATAGTAATCAGATTGTGAGGATGGTATGTAGCAGAACTAGTGCAAAAGTGTTGACAATGTTAGTCCTAATGAGCCTAGGATGGTGCCACAGCTAGCTTGTCTAGGTACATATTTTTAGTTTATAAAGTTTAATCTCTTTGAAACATAGGAAATGTCGTCTTCCGACGATGATAGGATCCCGGAGTGCTCCTGGTGCGGTGACGACCGGGGTCTGTGCGACAGGCCTCACCTGGCAGATGGTCGTTACTTCAGTATTAAGCTCGACGAGACCTTCGATGTCGAAACGGTACGCAACGACAAGTCTTGTTTCGTAATTAATTAAGCACGATTTCTAGCTACTTCAACGTGTAAGTAATTAATTTTCTTCATTTACATGCAACTAGTTTGTCCCGTGTCATGCAAGACGCTATGTCTTGGAGAGGATGGGATTTGAAGATCATGAAACTTCGGAGACAAAGCAAATTCAACTAAGGACCATGCATAATGTTGATTTAGAAGTGGATTTGTACAATTCAGATAACGTAACCACTTTTGGTTGCAAGAATTGGGAATCATTTTGCAAGATATATGGTTTTTATGAGGGTATGCTTCTCACCATGGATCTTGGTAATCCGGATTCCATCGCCGAAGATGATTTGGACATTTGGGTCCTTGTTGACGATATGATTCCAATTCTACCGAGAAGTGAGTTTATCAAACATAGTTATTTAGTAATTTATATTGTTTATTTCAAAATAGTTGACAACTTATTTCCATTGATAGGTTATTTTGATTATTCAAATAATGTGAGGATGATGCTAGACAGAACCTACTACACCCCTGGCTCAGAATGTACTTATAAGGACAAAGAGCAGATCATCTTCTTTTATTCCTTTCTTCTGGATTACATTAAACATCGCAATATTGATCCACAATATAGTCAATACGTCCCACTAGTGCACGTCTTGAACTACGTTAATATCAATGGAGATACCATGGTAAGATTTTTGTACTATTACGACATTCGTGCATGTTTTGCATTAGTTCTTCTCGAACTGAACTACAATGCTAACTACGAAGTCTTACTATATGTTTTGCAACAGATTCTCCCTAGTGACTGTGTGCCTCCTGTCATGTTTCAATCTGGTCAACTACAAGTTTTAAACATTCTGCCAGGTGAGCCTACAAATCACATGTGTCCATATCGGATTTCTTCTAAAAATGAAGGAATGAGAATCAAAGAATGGCGAAAAATAACGAAAACTCGTAAGGAGGTACTTGGAAGCAATAGAGTGAGAAGGGCAAGAAATGGAGACAAGATAATCTGCGTTCTTCATAATGGCCCTTTAAATCTAATTGATTTAGAGACAAACGCCATCTTGTTTTATGCCATTTTATCTTAGAAAATTGCTACGTAGTAGAAGTTGTACGGTCGATAATGATGTGTAAGACTTATTATTTAATACCTATGTTGAGTTTTTATTATTATTATGATCGATGATGCATGATGCTAAGTTGTTCTATGAGCTATTATATACTCCCTTCGTTCCGATTTACTCGTCGTGGTTTTAGTTCAAATTTGAACTAAAACCACGACGAGTAAATCGGAACGGAGGGAGTAGATTCTAATAGTTTCGATGTGCGTACCATATATGTTGGCTCCACGAGAAATTATATTTATATATATGCATAACCTGTGCAAAAAACAGAAGAAAAAAACCTAATATTCATACTAATGGCGCATCACAGCAGAGTGCGCCATTAGTATGCCAAAGCACCTGGCCCCTGGGAGGCATACTAATGCCGCACCACTTTGCATACTGATGGCGCATCAGTGGTGCGCCATTAGTATACCAGATACTAATGGCGCACCAGAGGTGCGCCATTAGTAAAGTATACTAATGGCGTGCTAGTAATGGCGCACCACCAATGCGCCATTAATGGCCAAACTAGGTGCGCCATTAATAGGCCTTTTCCTAGTAGTGACGATGGCAGCCCGAAGCACCAAGTACCTCTACGATGACCCGAACATCTACATAATACGAGTACATCTACCGACGCGACAAGTTACCACTACGCGCATGTACCACTACCGTCGCCAAGTCCCGAGACCGACAAGTTCCACGACGACCCCGAGTACCACTACACATGGCGATGCGACAAGTACCCCTACGGAACGTGTACGACGACCGTCGCCGAAGAAAATGTGTATCACTACCGTCGCCGTGTACCACTACTTCCACTACCGTCGCGACGTCTACTTCCCTCTTCGGAGTTGTACAACTACTTCCCACTACGGAACGAGTACCCCTACCGATGACCGTGAACAACTACCGTCGCCGTGGAACCGCCAAGACGAACGGATCGACTACTTCCACTACTTCCTCTACGACTCAAACCCCTCCGAGAACAAATGCTTCGAAGGTATAACCCCGAGACGATGACCCGTGGAATGCTCGTGTTGTATGAAATGTTTTCCCTTGTGTGCACCGTGCCCGTATCATCTTTTGTCATGCTCCTCGGTTGCCTCGTCGCCGACTCGTGGGAACCCGGTAACGGGATCACCCCACCTTTCATCTTGTTTCGCTCGCTCACGCTCTCCGTCACCTTTTGCACCGGTCTCTCAACGGGTTACCGGAACCGAGATGTTGCCGTTGCACCATTTTTGGATCGTTGCCGTGGCACCCTTTTCCTTCCACCACGGTGACAAATACTCCTTATCTTCTTCATGCCATCTTTTAATAAATTGCATAAAACTTGATCATGTCATCCGCATCATGTTAACAACATTATATGTTTATTTGTTGTTTGCTTAATTGCTAAACATGCACATGGGGTTTTTCGGAATTGTTGTTGTTATTTCCGGCCTCATTTAAAATGACTAAATAGGTAGTTTGTTTTGCTTCACCTCTTGCCATGTTAACAAACATTTAATCTTGTCTTGTAAATAAACGAGAGTCAATTAAATAAGTAAAATGTGGTGTTTCGTCAATATGCAACTCGTTGCATATTGAGCTCCACTTAACTTGTAGTATTTGTTTGCGCACTCTGCCATGCCATGCATATTTAAACCGGACATGCATCATACTTGGATGTGCATCGTATGCCATGTTTATGCTTGTGTGTTTACCGTGTTGTTTGCTTCTTTCCGGTTGCTTCTCTTGTTAGCTTCGGTTTCGTTCCGGAGTTGTGAGGATTCGCTCGACTGCTGCTCCGTCTTCTTCGTGGACCCGTTCTTCTCCCTTGTGGAATCTCAGGCAAGATGATCATACCCTTGGATACCTTTACTACCATTGCCTTGCTTAGTTGTCTCGATGCTATCGTTACATGTCGCGCTACCCATCTTTTATGTCAGCCTCTCCTTGTTGCCATGAAACCTCTAACCTTTGAAACCTTCCTAGCAAAACCACTGTTTGGCTATGTTACCCGCTTGCTCAACCCCTCTTATAGCGTTGTTAGTTGCAGGTGAAAATGAAGATCGTTCCAGGAGGGAACTTGTTGTTGGAATATCACAATATCTATTATTATTTTTAACACACCTATATACTGGGCATGGGTGGAAGGCTTGGCCTTTTGCTCGGTGTTTTGTTCCACTCATGCCACCTTAGGCGCCGATAAACCGGCATTATGTTCCTTGATTTTGCGTTCCTTACACGATGGGTGGATGGGGACCCCTTGACAGTTCGACTTTGAATAAAACTCCTCCAGCAAGGCCCAACTTTGGTTTTAATTTGCTTCATAATAACAACTTAATTAATTAATTAAATTGCATAGGGGGTCGCGTCCCCGGGTTCTTAATTCTACATAGCAGGGGGGCCAGTGCTGATGGTGTTGGTCCCAAACGGGGGTCCTGCGGGGCCACCACGGGGAAACTCGAGGTTTGGTTTTACCTGTAGCATCACCCATCCGGACGTGGCCTGAGACGAGATACGCGCGGCTACTATCAGGGTGTCGGCACGCCGGGAGGTCTTGCTGGACTTGTTTTACCATTGTCGAAATGTCTTGTGCACCGGGAAGCCGAGCCTGATCGGATTTCCCTAAGATAAGGAGTGATGATATTATATTTATCACTTCAGCTAATCGTGAGAGCTTGTGATGGGCTAAGTTGGGACACCCCTGCAGGGTTATGATCTTTCGAAAGCCGTGCCCGCGGTTATGTGGTAGTTTGGAATTTGTTAATGTCCGGTTGTAGAAAACTTGACAGAGGATCCGAAGTAAAACACACAACTGTGTGAGTAACCGTGACTGTCTCTTTTCACTTTGAGAAGAGAACACGGTGGGGTTATGTTTGATTTGTATGTAGTTTAGGATCTTTAGCGATCACTACTAGTTTGCGACCGTTTGCGTAGATGCTCATCTTATTCTTGTACTCGTAAGTTAGCCACCATATTATGCTTAGTCGCTGCTGCAACCTCACCACTTTGCCTCTTCCTACCCATAAAGCTTTGCTAGTCTTGATAACCATGGTTATGGGATTGCTGAGTCCTCGTGGCTCACAGATACTACAACACCAGATGCAGGTTCAACCGAGAATGATGCAGGAGCTGGTTCAAGTTCTACACTGGGAGCTCGATGAAGAGAGTGACCGTATGCTTGTGACGTGTTTCGACGATCAGTAGTGGTTTCTACTAGGATTCGATCTAGACCTGTGGCTTTATGTTCTTTTGGTATCTTTCATATGGATCTTCACCCGTAGTCGGGTTGTGATGTTTTGAATGATGTTTTGCTTATGTAATGTATTGTGTGAAGTGGCGAGTGTAAGCCAACTATCTCCTTTTGCAATTTAATCCCTCTTTTACATGAGTCGTGCAAAGATACCAAACTTGAGATCATTCCAGAATGGGCTTATACCTTAAAGTCGTGCCTCGACACGTAGGAGGTATAGTCCCATCCTGGGCATTACATTAGTCCTCTAAGGATAATTTTGACCGTTGTCCAGTGATCTACTCCTAGATCAAAATTGTACTCCCTTGCCAAACTCAGGGCATGTCATACAATAGGTCTGGTATACAGTATGGCATACTTTATAGAACCTATTGCTGAGGCATAGGGAATGACTTTCATTCTCTCTCTATCTTTTGTTGTGGTCGAGTTTTGAGTCTTACTCAACTTCACACCTTGCAACACAGGCAAGAACTCTTTCTTTGACTATTTCATTTTGAACTACTTCAGAAACTTGTTATGGTATGTACTCATTGAAAAAACTTATAAAGTGTCTTGATCTATCTCTATAGATCTTTATGCTCAATATGTAAGCAGCTTCACCAAGGTCTTTCTTTGAAAAACTCCTTTCAAAAACTCCTTTATGCTTTCCAGAAAATTCTACATCATTTCCGATCAACAATATGTCATTCACATATACTTTTCAGAAAGTCTGTAGTGCTCCCACTCACTTTCTTGTAAATACAGGCTTCACCGCAAGTCTGTATATAACTATATGCTTTGATCAACTTATCAAAGCGTATATTCCAACTCCGAGATGGTTGCACTAGTCCATAGATGGATCGCTGGAGCTCGCACATTTTGTTAGCACCTTTAGGATTGAAAAAACCTTCTAGTTGCATCATATACAACTCTTCTTTAATAAATCCATTAAAGAACACAATTTTGTTTTCCATTTGCCAGATTTCATAAAATGCGGCTCGGACAGACTTAAGCATCGCTACGGGTGAGAAAATCTTATTGTAGTCAACACCTTGAACTTGTCGACAACCTTTCGCAACAAGTCGAGCTTTCTAGACAGTAACCTTACCATCGGCGTCAGTCTTCCTCTTAAAGATCCATTTGTTTTCAATTGCTTGCCGATCATCAGGAAAGTCAACCAAAGTCCACACTTTGTTCTCATACATGGATCCCATCTCAGATTTCATGGCCTCAAGCCATTTTGCGGAATCTGGGCTCATCATCGCTTCCTCATAGTTTGTAGGTTCATCATGGCCTAGTAACATGACTTCCAGAACTAGGTTATCGTACCACTCTGGTGCGGAATGTACTCTGGTTGACCTACGAGGTTCAGTAGTAACTTGATCTAAAGTTTCATGATCATCATCATTAGCTTCCTCACTAATTGGTGTAGGAATAACTGGAACTAGTTTCTGTGATGTACCACCTTCCAATTCGGGAGAAGGTACAATTACCTCATCAAGTTCTACTTTCCTCCCACTTACTTCTTTCGAGAGAAACTCCTTCTCTAGAAAGTATCCATTTTTAGCAACGAATATCTTGCCTTCGGATATGTGATAGAAGGTGTACCCAACAGTTTCCTTTGGGTATCCTATGAAGACACATTTCTCTGACTTGGGTTCGAGCTTATCAGGTTTAAGCTTTTTCACATAAGCATCGCAGCCCCAAACTTTAAGAAACAACAACTTTGGTTTCTTGCCAAACCACAGTTCATAAGGCGTCGTCTCAACCGATTTAGATGGTGCCCTTATTTAACGTGAATGCATCTGTCTCTAATGCATAACCCAAAACGATAGTGGTAAATCGGTAAGAGACATCATAGGTTGCATCATATCTAATAAAGTACGGTTTACGACATTCAGACACACCATTACGCTGTGGTGTTCCAGGTGGCGTGAGCTGTGAAACTATTCCGCATTGTTTCAAATGAAGACCAAACTCGTAAGTCGTAACTCAAATATTTGTCTCCCTGATCAGATCGTAGAAACTTTATTTTCTTGTTATGATGATTCTCTACTTCACTCTGAAATTTCTTTGAACTTTTCAAATGTTTCAGACTTGTGCTTCATCAAGTAGATATACCCATATCTGCTCAAATCATCTGTGAAGGTCAGAAAATAATGATATCCGCCGCATGCCTCAACAATCATTGGTCCGCATACATCAGTATGTATGATTTCCAACAAGTGAGTTGCTCGCTCCATTGTTCTGGAGAACGGAGTTTCAGTCATCTTGCCCATGAGGCATGGTTCGCAAGCACCAAGTGATTCATAATCAAGTGATTACAAAAGCCCATCAGCATGGAGTTTCTTCATGCGCTTTACACCAATACAAGGACAGTGCCACAAATTAGTTATACTATCATTACCAACTTTGCATCTTTTGGCTTCAATATTATGAATGTGTGTATTACTACGATCGAGATCCAACAAACTATTTTCATTGGGTGTATGACCAATGAATGTTTTATTCATGTAAATAGAACAACAATTATTCTATGACTTTAAATGAATAACTGTATTGTAACAAACATGATCAAATCATATTCATGCTCAACGCAAATGTCAAATAACATTTATTTAGGTTCTACACTAATCCCGAAAGTATAGGGAGTGTGCGATGATGATCATATAAATCTTGGAACCACTTCCAACACACATCGTCACTTCACCTTTAACTAGTCTGTGTTCATTCTACAAATCTCGTTTCGAGTTACTAATTTTAGCAACTGAACCGGTATCAAATACCCAGGGGTTGCTATGAACACTAGTAAAGTACACATCAATAATCTGTATATCAAATATACCTTTGTTCACTTTGCCATCCTTCTTATCCGCCAAGTATCTAGGGCAGTTCCACTTCCAGTGACCATTTCCTTTGCAATAGAAGCACTTAGTTTCAGGCTTGAGTTTAGCTTTGAGTTTCTTCACGGGAGTGACAACTTGCTTGTCATTCGTCTTGAAGTTCCCCTTCTATCCCTTTGCCCTTTACTTGAAACAAGTGGTCTTGTTAACCATCAACACTTGATGCTCTTTCTTGATTTCTACCTTCGCCGATTTCAGCATCGAGAAGAGCTCGGGAATTACTTTCCTCATCCCTTGCATATTATAGTTCATCACGAAGTTCTAGTAACTTGGAGATAGTGACTAGAGAACTTTGTCAATTACTATCTTATCTGGAAGATTAACTCCCACTTGATTCAAGCAATTGTAGTACCCAGACAATCTGAGCACATGCTCACTGGTTGAGCTATTCTCCTCCATCTTGTAGGCAAAGTACTGTCAGAGGTCTCATACCTCTTGATATGGGCATGAGTATGAAATACCAATTTCAACTCTTAGGAACATCTTATATGCTCTGTGGCATTCAAAACATTTTTTCAAGTACCGGTTCTAAGCCGTAAAGCATGGTGCACTAAACTATCAAGTAGTCATCATACCGAGTTTTTGTCAAAACGTTCATAACGTCTGCATCTGCTCCTACAATAGGTCTGTAACCTAGCGGTGCATCAAGGGCATAATTCTTCTGTGCAGCAATGAGGAAAATCCTCAAATCATGGAACAAGTTCGCATCATTGCTACTATCATCTTTCAACTTATATTTCTCTAGGAACATATAAAAATAAACAGGGAGCTACATCACGAGCTATTGATCTACAACACAGATATGCTAATACTTCCAGGACTAAGTTCATGATAAATTAAAGTTCAATTAATCATATTACTACAGAACTCCCACTTAGATAGACATACCTCTAGTCATCTAAATGATCATGTGATCCAAATCAACTAAACCATGTCCGATCATCACGTGAAATGGAGTAGTTTTGAATGGTGAACATCTTATGTTGATCATATCTACTATATGATTCACGCTCGACCTTTCGGTCTCTAGTGTTCCGAGGCCATGTCTGTACATGCTAGGCTCGTCAAGTTTAACCCGAGTATTCTGCATGTGCAAAACTGTCTTACACCCGTTGTATTTGAACGTAGAGCTTATCACACCCGATCATCACGTAGTGTCTTGGCACGACGAACTTTCGCAATGGTGCATACTCGGGGAGAACACTTGTACCTTCAAATTTTTGTAAGGGATCACCTTATAATGCTACCGTCGTACTAAGCAAAATAAGAAGTGTAATAAGATAAACATCACATGCAATCAAAATATGTGACATGATATGGCCATCATCATCTTGTGCTTTTGATCTCCATCTCCAAAGCATCGTCATGATCTCCATCCTCACCGGCTTGACACCATGATCTTCATCGTAGCATCGTGGTCGTCTCGCCAACTATTGCTACCACGACTATCGCTAACTCATAGTGATAAAGTAAAGCAATGTAATGCCCATGATGGGTCTATACCTCTGATGGGCCTCGAACCCCTCGTTGGTTACCCCAAGTGGAAGGTGTAAGATGCAGTAAGTAGAAGTGTTTTCCCCTAGCAAAGATGCCAAGGATCGAATCCCCAGAGACTCCTAGGTTCAACAGGTAGGTGTCAACTGCTAACGGCGCAATTAGCAATCAACGTGGACCTGCACACAGATACAAATAACTTTGCTCCCAACGAGTACAGAGAGGTTGTCAATCTCTCCGGCCTTGTAGTTCACAAAGGGTTAAAAGCAATATGATAGTAGTGATAGATAGTGTTTTGCAATAGTAAATAAAATAGCGAAAAGTAAATAGTGGATGTGATCAATGATGGTAATATGGACCGGAGTCTCATGATGTTCACTAGTGATGTCTCTCTCCCAAAAGACGATAAAACAGCTATGTGAGGTAACAAATTACAGCTGGGCAATTGACAGGACCACGAACGCAAACCAATGCTGACTACATTGCAAGAAAGGTTGAGGTTCAAAGCATGGGCGGTACGCCAAAGTAAGTAGACCGAAATCCGTCAATATCTACTACTAATCATCCACCTTGAGATATCTATCCAGAACATCTCGCTGGTATTAAGTTGCGAGTCCCACCCATAGTGTAAACTCAATGCAACAGACAACTGCATTAAAAGAACTTTGCGTAAAGTAAACAATCCTTGCACCCGCGGGCACAAGCACCGTTGTTTTCCCCCTTGTGGCAACAGCACATCCCCTAGACTCATGTTTCTGTCACTCAAGCTAGTCATCAAGGGGCATGAACCCACAATCAAGCATAACGTTCCCTCTTGGAGTCACTACCTACTACTCGGCCAAAGCAATAAATAACAACGGAGAACATGCAAGAATTACTTATGAACATAAATATAAAAGAGGTGAATCAAATATATTACTCAAGATCAATCTGAACATAATCTCATAATCCATCGGATCCCAGCAAACTCAACATAGCAACAACATAAGGATTACATAGGTGCCTCGATCATGTAGGGCAGCTCACGAGGACTAATTAGTGAAGCACAAGAACGGGAGGAGAACATCACATAGCTACTGGTCATGGACTCATGGTCCAAGGGAGACTACTCACGAGTCATCCGGGAGGCGTCCATGGTGGTGGAGAAGCTCCCGATGGTGATCCTCCCCTCCGGCAGGGTGCCGGGAAGAGTTCTCCTGGTGCTCCTGATCTTGGAAGCGGCGGCGGCGGCGGAACAGAGATGGGATCGCGAAAAGAAGTCCTCTTCTGAGGGTTACGGGGAACCCTTTAAATATATGCCAAAGTAGGGCACCGGGGGAGCCTCGGGGGGCCCAGGCGCCCCCCGGCGCGGCGCAGGGGAGGGGAGGGGGCGCGCCCACAGGGCACCTGGAGCCCCTGTGGCCCCCCAGGCTGCCCTTCGGACGTAGTGTTGTTTCCGGATCGCTGATTTTTTATATAATTTTTCTGGATTTTTCTGGGCAGTTCTCGAAACGTGAAAACCTGAAATACAAAAACAGCCGAAAACAGAAACTGGCACTGGGGTGCACTGGATTAGTAAGTTAGTCCAAATATGATCAAAAGTGTATGGAAGTGTATGAATATCATAGCAATATCACCCAAAAGTGGCATGGAGCAAGCAGAAATTATAGATACGTTTTGGACGTATCAACATCCCCAAGCTTAATTCCTGCTCGTCCTCGAGTAGGTAAATGATAACAAGAATAATTTCTGTGGTGACATGCTATTAACCATATAGGACTTTCTCATAGTCATATGACAAAAGCTTACTGAGACAATGATTCTAAAGTAATTAAGTTGCCTCAAGAGAAAATCACAAATGACTGAAAGTTTTACAACGTGAAACTGAAACATCAAAAAGATTTGCAATGAACATGATGTGCAAATATGATCAAGTGATATCTAGCTTGCCCCCTTTAGTGATGCAAAACATAAATGCAAGGGCACCTTCAAGGTTTAAGTGATGACTAGATACAATCATTTCAGAATAAACGATATCACAATCATGCAAAAGACAATGCTACTTTGGAACAATGCACATTACACTCAGAATGACAATCATGCTCTCAGTAGTTGGTGCTTCAACATAAAGGTAAAAGAAAGGTTAAGTGCTAAAGCTTTTTATTTTGAAAACATGGAAGCAATTGTGTCAACGGTAGTAGTACTTCATATGTGTCATGCATAAAACATCCTATAAGTTGCAAGCCTCATGCATCGAATACCAATAGTGCTCGCTCCTTGTCCTAATTAGCTCGGATCCCCATGGGTTATCATTGCATTGCATATGTTTTAACCAAGTGTCACAAAGGGGTACCTCTATGCCACCTGTACAAAGGTCCAAGGAGATAGATTGCATTTGATTTCTCGTTTTTGATAGATCTCAACTTGAGGACATCCATACCGGGACAACATAGAAAATAGATGATGGACTCCTCTTTAATGCATAAGCATATTCTCATGAGAGATTGATGATTAAGGTCCAAGCTAAAACTTCCACCATGATGCATGGCTTTGGTTGGCGGCCCAATGTTCGTCTCTAACAATATGCATATTATTTCAACCCACGGTAAATCACCCTTACTTCAGACAAGACGAACATGCATATCAACTCACATGATATTCAACAAAAGTGTGACAGTTGATGGCGTCCCCAGAAACATGGTTACCGCTCAGCAAGCAACTTATAAGAAATGAGATACATAGGCAACATATTCTTTACCACAATAGTTTTTAGGCTACTTTCCCATGAGCTATGTATTGCATGGTTAGTTTGCTTAGTACAAGTGGAGGTTAGCAAAAGACTGGGAGCGACCAACTAAGAGAGCAATGACGGTCATAATCATGCAGAGCGACAAAGCAATATTGAATCAGGCATGGTAGTTATATCGCTACTCAGAAACAAAAGATCATCAAGGCTTGACAGACTTTCTTTACAGTCTTGAATATGCGTGAGCATACGCCAAGTCAATCAAAATAAATTCTCGAAGGAAGATATTACTAAACCATACCATATCATAGGCAAACAAACCAAGTTGGTACTCCAATAACACATTGGGAACCCCCCAGCTATTTGAGATTAACCAAAAGAAAACCTGAACTACTAAGCACCATCATGAAAGTAGCATCTTTATCATAGACACATTAACCCATGCAACGGAAGAAAACTCTCTTAATAAGGTGAGCATGGTAATTAAAGAGAGTTCAAGCAACCAACTAAATAAAAGCTCTTGAAAAGATAAGCATGAATACTAAGAGCAGAGCACGATATTAGCTATTAAAAGACAAAGAACACACACAGCATAGATAGACATGAAAATTCTATGTAATGTTCTAGGTAGAGGTGGAGCGTGTTTCTCTCCCACATAAAGGAATGCTGGGTTCCGACTCGTTATGAAAAACTAAAAAGAAAACTAAAAGCAAGATGCTCCAAGCATAGAACATAACACATGAAGTGATAAAAATATAGCGAAACGAAAGACGAACTGATAGTGTTGATGGAGAAGGGGATGCACGGGGGCATCCCCAAGCTTAGACGCTTGAGTCTCCTTGAATATTTCTTGGGGGTGCACGGGGGCATCCCCAAGCTTGAGCGCTTGACACTCCTGAATCTTTTTATCATCTTCCCTCGCACACTTGAAAACTCCCTTCATACATAACTCATCATAATCTGATTAGCGAGGTTAGTACCCTTAATAAAATAATTATACCTTGCTGGAAATAAGGATATTCTTGAAGTTCTACTGTTTCTCAAGATTGCCAAAAGGTTTTTGCAAAGAAAAAGCAAGTTCTCAATTTGCAAAGTGAAGGTAAGGCAAAACAGGACAGAATCTGTGAAAAACAGAACAGCAGGAAGTAATTGACCTGTTCGGGATACTTCTGCAACTCAAATCAAAAAACTCAGAACTGACGCACGAAAGACAATTATATATAGAACGCTGTCGAAAAAATTCAGACCAAAAAGATGATCTGGTGATTTTATACGAATTTTTCTATCCAAGGACAGAATCTGTTTCCTGGACAGGACCTCACAACTTTTGAACTTTCTAGCAATCAGAGGCTATACTTGGCACAAATATGAAAAGAAAAGATACAATGATGATGCTACAGCAGTAAACAACATCAAGACACAACAAAAGCAAAGTTTTTATTCATGTGGGCTGCCTCCCAAAAGCGCTTTCTTTTATGCCTTTAAGCTAGGCATAATGCATAGATCAAGTTATATCAATTGAACCATCATCAAGATCATCAAAAAGCTCTTCAATAATACAACTAGTCTTAAGAGGACTCTCAAATAAAGGCCTCATAGAGATACTTCTAGGTAGAAGACCAAAAGGATAAAAGTCAAGGGGAGATTCATTTATAAATTCATCAACGATAGGTGTTTCTTTCAAAGTCTTTACAGTTTCAACCCCTTTGGCAATAGGTGGATTGCTTTTAGAACGGGGAGCCTTTGGAACGTGAACGAACTTAGGCTCCCTCCTTGCCGGAGTTTCTACCTTTTCGGTTTTGATCGAGGAGAAAGTAGTTCCTAAGGTATCAAATATTTCCTCAATCTTGTCCATCCTAGAAGAGTCAGAATCATGGAATTTGACGGTCTCCAAAATTTTGAAAATTTTATGCATGGAGCTATCAAGTCTATTCAAATTCCCTTGGATGTTACGATCCAACTCATTCATATTATTAGTGCTTGGCATCTCTAGCTCTATTCTTTCAAGTTTTTTCATAATGTGAGCTAGGGTGATGTCCTCTCGAATGCTAACAACAGGGGGACTCCCAACAAGATTTTCAATAATACTAAGAGACTCCCAAACTGGGGCCTCTAGGAAATTCCCATTGATAGCAGTATCTAGAATAAACCTATTCCAAGAAGTGATTCCAACATAAAAATTTCTAAGTAAGATAGTAGTAGGTTGCTTCTTGGTGGCTCTTTTTTGTGAATCATTAATTCTATACCAAGCATCTTTCAAACTTTCCCCACCTCTTTGTTTAAAGTTGAGAACTTCTGCCTCGTCAAAGACAAAAGGACCCGACATAATGACAACTAAAGAACAAGATAACTATTTTTGTGATTTTCGATAAAAGGAACTAAAAGCAAAAATGAAAGGTAAACTAACAAGACTAAAAAGCAAAGGTAAAAGATAGCATGCAACTCCCCTATCCTGAAGAGTGGAGTCCATGGCAACGGCGCCAGAAAATACTCCTTGATGGGCCTCGAACCCCTCGTTGGTTACCCCAAGTGGAAGGTGTAAGATGCAGTAAGTAGAAGTGTTTTCCCCTAGCAAAGATGCCAATGATCGAATCCCCAGAGACTCCTAGGTTCAACAGGTAGGTGTCAACTGCTAACGGCGCAATTAGCAATCAACGTGGACCTTCACACAGATACAAATAACTTTGCTCCCAACGAGTACAGAGAGGTTGTCAATCTCTCCGGCCTTGTAGTTCACAAAGGGTTAAAAGCAATATGATAGTAGTGATAGATAGTGTTTTGCAATAGTAAATAAAATAGCGAAAAGTAAATAGTGGATGTGATCAATGATGGTAATATGGACCAGAGTCTCATGATGTTCACTAGTGATGTCTCTCTCCCAAAAGACGATAAAACAACTATGTGAGGTAAACAAATTACAGCTGGGCAATTGACAGGACCACGAATGCAAACCAATGCTGACTACATTGCAAGAAAGGTTGAGGTTCAAAGCATGGGCGGTACGCCAAAGTAAGTAGACCGAAATCCATCAATATCTACTACTAATCATCCACCTTGAGATATCTATCCAGAACATCTCGCTGGTATTAAGTTGCGAGTCCCACCCATAGTGTAAACTCAATGCAACAGGCAACTGCATTAAAAGAACTTTGCGTAAAGTAAACAATCCTTGCACCCGCGGGGACAAGCACCATTGTTTTCCCCCTTGTGGCAACAACACATCCCCTAGACTCATGTTTCTGTCACTCAAGCTAGTCATCGAGGGGCATGAACCCACAATCGAGCATAACGTTTCCTCTTGGAGTCACTACCTATTACTCGGCCAAAGCAATAAATAACAACGGAGAACATGCAAGAATTACTTATGAACTAAAATATAAAAGAGGTGAATCAAATATATTACTCAAGATCAATCTGAACATAATCTCACAATCCATCGGATCCCAGCAAACTCAACATAGCAACAGCATAAGGATTACATAGGTGCCTCGATCATGTAGGGCAGCTCACGAGGACTAATTAGTGAAGCACAAGAACGGGAGGAGAACATCACATAGCTACTGGTCATGGACTCATGGTCCAAGGGAGACTACTCACGAGTCATCCGGGAGGCGTCCATGGTGGTGGAGAAGCTCCCGGTGGTGATCCTCCCCTCCGGCAGGGTGCCGAGAAGAGTTCTCCTGGTGCTCCCGATCTTGGAAGTGGCGGCGGCGGCGGAACAGAGATGGGATCGCGAAAAGAGTTCCTGTTCTGAGGGTT
>LR738713.1:80614794-80634350 GCA_902687465.1 Secale cereale
CACATAGCTACTGGTCATGGACTCATGGTCCAAGGGAGACTACTCACGAGTCATCCGGGAGGCGTCCATGGTGGTGGAGAAGCTCCCGGTGGTGATCCTCCCCTCCGGCAGGGTGCCGAGAAGAGTTCTCCTGGTGCTCCCGATCTTGGAAGTGGCGGCGGCGGCGGAACAGAGATGGGATCGCGAAAAGAAGTCCTCTTCTGAGGGTTACGGGGAACCCTTTAAATATATGCCAAAGTAGGGCACCGGGGGAGCCTCGGAGGGCCCAGGCGCCCCCCCGGCGCGGCCCAGGGGGGGGGGGGCGCCCACATGACGCCTGGAGCCCCTGTGGCCCCCCAGGCTGCCCTTCGGATGCATTGTTGTTTCCGGATCGCTGATTTTTTATATAATTTTTCTGGATTTTTCTGGGCAGTTCTCGAAACGTGAAAACCTGAAATACAAAAACAGCCGAAAACAGAAACTGGCACTGGGGTGCACTGGATTAGTAAGTTAGTCCAAATATGATCAAAAGTGTATGGAAGTGTATGAATATCATAGCAATATTACCCAAAAGTGGCATGGAGCAAGCAGAAATTATAGATACGTTTTGGACGTATCAACCTCCTACGTGTCGAGGCACGACTTAAAGGTATAAGCCCATTCTGGAATGATCTCAAGTTTGGTATCTTTGCACGACTCATGTAAAAGAGGGATTAAATTGCAAAAGGAGATAACTGGCTTACACTCGCCACTTCACACAATACATTACATAAGCAAAACATCATTCAAAACATCACAACCCGACTACGGGCGAAGATCCAAAAGTAAGATACCAAAACAACATAAAGCCACAGGTCTAGATCGAATCCTAGTAGAAACCACTACTGATCGTCGTAAACGTCACAAGCATAAGGCCACTCTCTTCATCGAGCTCCCAGTGAAGTACTTGAACCAGCTCCTGCATCAAACTCGGCTGAACCTGCATCTGGTGTTGTAGTACCTGTGAGCCACGAGGACTCAGCAATCCCATAACCATGGGTATCAAGACTAGCAAAGCTTTGTGGGTAGGAAGAGGTAAAGTGGTGAGGTTGCAGCAGCGGCTAAGCATAATATGGTGGTTAACTTACGAGTACAAGAGTAAGATGAGCATCTACGCAAACGGTCGCAACTAGTAGTGATCGTTAAAGATCCTGAACTACATACGAATCAAACATAACCCCACCGTGTTCTCTTCTCAAAGTGAAAAGAGACAGTCACGGTTACTCACACAGTTGTGTGTTTTACTTCGGATCATCTGTCAAGTTTTCTACAACCGGACATTAACAAATTCCAATCTGCTACATAACCGCGGGCACGGCTTTCGAAAGATTATAACCCTGCAGGGGTGTTCCAACTTAGCCCATCACAAGCTCTCACGATTAGCTGAAGCGATAAATATAATATCATCACTCCTTATCTTAGGGAAATCCGATCAGGCTCGGCATCCCGATGCACAAGACATTTCGACAATGGTAAAACAAGTCCAGCAAGACCTCCCGGTGTGTCGACACCCTGATAGTAGCCGCGCGTATCGCGTCTCAGGCCACGACCGGATGGGTGAAGCTACGGGAGCCAAACCTCGAGTTTCCCCGTGGTGGCCCCGCAGGCTCCCCGTTTGGGACCAACACCATCAGCACTGGCCCCCCTGCTATGTAGAATTAAGAACCCGGGGACGCGACCCCCTATGCAATTTTAATTAATTAATTAAGTTGTTATTATGAGCAAATTAAAACCAATGTTGGGCCTTGCTGGAGGAGTTTTATTCAAAGTCGAACTGTCAAGGGGTCCCCATCCACCCATCGTGTAAGGAACGCAAAATCAAGGAACATAATGTCGGTTTATCGGCGCCTAAGGTGGCATGAGTGGAACAAAACACCAAGCAAAAGGCCAAGCCTTCCACCCATGCCCAGTAAATAGGTGTGTTAATAATAATAATAGATATTGTGATATTCCAACAACAAGTTCCCTCCTGGAACGAACTTCATCTTCACCTGCAACTAACAACGCTATAAGAGGGGCCGAGCAAGCGGGTAACATAGCCAAACAGTGCTTTTGCTAGGAAGGTGTCAAAGGTTAGAGGTTTCATGGCAACAAGGAGAGGCTGACATAAAAGATGGGTAGCGCGACATGTAATGATAGCATCGAGACAACTAAGCATGGCAATGGTAGTAAAGGTATCCAAGGGTATGGTCATCTTGCCTGGGATTCCTCAAGGGAGAAGAACGGATCCATGAAGTAGACGGAGCAACATAGTCGAGCGAATCCTCACAACTCCGGAACGAAACCGAAGCTAACAAGAGAAGCAACCGGAAAGAAGCAAACAACACGGTAAACACACAATCATAAGCATGTCATGATGCACAAGCAAGCATGATGCATGTCCGGTTTAAATATGCATGGCATGGCAAGGTGCACAAACAACACTACAATTTAAGTGGAGCTCAATATGCAACGAGTTGCATATTTACGAAACACCACATTTAATTATTTAATTGACTCTCGTTTATTTACAAGACAATATTACATGTTTTTAATATGGCAAGAGGTGAATCAAAAGTAAACTACCTATCTAGGCAAGTTTTAATGAGGCCGGAAAATAACAACAACAAATCCGGAAAAATCCCCATGTGCATATTTAGTAATTTTAAGCAACAACAATTCACACATTTTAAATGTTGTTAACATGATGCGGATGACATGATCAAGTTTTATGCAAGTTTATTAAAAGTTGACACGAAGATGATATGAAGTATTGTTACCGTGATGGAAGAAAGGGTGCCACGGCAACGATCCGAAAATGATGCAACGGCAACATCTCGGTTCCGGTAACTCGTTGAGAGTCCCGGGGCAAAAGAAAGATGGTGGAGAGCGAGCGGAACAAGATGAAAGGTGGGGTGATCCCGTCACCGGGTTCCCACGAGTCGGCAACGAGGCAACCGAGGAACATGACAAAAGTCGAAACGGGAACGGTGCACACAAGGGGAACATTTCATACAACACAAGGATTCCACGGGTCATCGTCACGGGGTTATACCTTCGGAACATTCGTTTCGGGGCGGTTCGAGTCGTCGAGGGACGTAGTGGAAGTAGTGGTACACGGGTCGTAGAGGAAGTAGTCGTTCTCGCGGGTCGGGGTACACGTTCGTAGAGGGAAGTAGTTGTTCACGTTCGGAGAGGTACACGCGGTCTTCGGCGACGGTAGTTGTACTCGTTCCGTAGAGGTACTTGAGGGTCTTCACACTCGCCGGTCTCAGTTCTTGCAACGTAGAGGTACTTGGCGTTCGACGGGCGTCGTGGTACTTGCAGTCCTTGGCGATTCCGGATGTACTCGACGGTCTTGGGGTCCCTCGTACATATGAACTTGGCAAAACAAAAGGGGGCAGCAAGGAGGCATGGGCAGCAGCGTCATGACCACACGAGGCGAAGGCAGCGGCGTGCACGAACTTGGCGGCGACTTGCTGGTCGAGGCCGAACGGCGGGAGGAGGAGGCCGGGGCGCTGGCTGGGACTCGAGGACGGGGCGCGGAGGCGCTGTGGAGGAGTCGGAGCCGAGGCCCGCGGCTGGAGAGGCTTGGCGGCGCGTCGGGCTCGGCGCTGCGGTGGTGGTGCCCGCGCTGGCAACGGCCAGAGGCGGACGTCGGGGCGTTCGGGAGGGGTCTCGGGCGTCAGGCGCTGAGGGAGAAGTGAGGGGAGAAGCGAGGGATCGAGAGGGACAGCTGCGGGCTAGGGTTTGGGAAAGATGGGCCTAGAGGAGATGGGCCGGCCTGGGAACTGCTAAGAGGCTGAGATGGCCTAGAGGCCTGGGCCAAAAGGAGGAGAGGGAGGCTGGCATCTGCGATTCTTCTTCTGCCATTTCCAATTACAGAAGAAAAAATAGCCAGGAAGAAAAATAGAAGAAAGGAAGGGTTAGGAACAAAATTTGGGACAAGAGGCTATTTTTCCCGGACTCGCAAAAATGTCCACGGTCCACAAAAAATAGGAGAGGCAAGAATGCAAGAGATAAAATCGAACTCATTTGAATTAAATTCAAATGATTTGAATTAGGGCATGACTTAAAAGTGTCCAGAAGTGTTGAGGTTTTTGGAGGAACCTCGATAAACGGAAAGAGAAATATAGGGAGGTTTTGACGGTGAAACTTGAATTAAGAGGCATGGGGAATATTTGCAAGTGTGTTGGGTTAATTCCAAACAAACGGAATATTTATTATATAGCTCCATAATACTAGGAGAATATGTTATAAAGAGAAGTCATCCTTCCCTCGATTTAAATGGACCGAAGATCCACACAATTTATTTAGGTTGAGAAGAAAAGATTAAAGACATGATGGCATGATGACATGATGCAATGCAAAAATAAATAACAAGCACAACTGAAACACACGGGAGAACCCGGAACATCTGGAATCTTCTGGAATCTTCTGGGACGTTGGTCTTCGGGCGTCACAACTCTCCCACACTAACAGAGGATCTCGACCTGAGATCCTAGAGATAGCACCGGATAAAAAACGAAAGAGGAAGAGGTAAAACAAAGTTGCTTCTCTGACAGACGAGTGAAACCAAAGAACCTTGAGAGGTTGAACAAACTTGAAGGAAAGAATACAACAGAGATGAACGAAGTTAAGAGCACTCCGGTAAAAAGGAGGAACAATGAACATAATGAGAACCTTGCAGGTTGAAAGACATGAAACAAGAGCTTACGAACCAAAAGAATATGCAACCACAACGGTATAGCCAAGATTGAGAAGGAATAAGAACGAAATAATTTGGACAACACTCCGTCTGAAAAAGGAAGGAATTGAACATGAACTTGAGAAGATGGTATGATACTTGATGAAATCAACAACACACTGCCTCTGAAACAATTAAAAGAATGGCACAAGGGGTAAGAAAGATTCATACATCACTCCGGTTACAAGAGAGGCAAAACTAGATAAATGACGGAACTGAATGGGGGACACAACACTCTAGTTAAATAGATAAACAAGGAAAAGAACATGATCTTGACAAAACGAGAATATGGAACAAAGAGGGCAATATCACAATGCCTCCGGAATGAAAGAATAGAATATAAATTAATGAAAGAATTGAACGGAGAGAAAAAGACAACTTCTCCGACAAATGAATATGAAAAATCATCCTTACGAAGAAGGGTTGAACGGAGTTGATTTTAAAAAAAATCAACAACGAAAACGAATAAGCTTGATGTGGGCTTATGGAAAACATCTCAAAATTATGAGGTGACCACTAGCCACTTACGAAAACATTTGATTGGATTGAGATCAACAAGGAGACGATAAACTTAATTCACAGGAATGATAAATGAGGAACTAGGGTCATTTATAAGCACCACAATTAGCAACAATCCTCTGGGAAAGCTTTTAGGTGAATTATAACCCAAGATGACTCCAACCAATAATTGAAGGGTTGAAAAGATCTCCTGAACAAGGAAAAATGATGGGTTTAAATATCTCATTCTTGATAACTCGTGAATCATGAAACATGAAGGAATTGTCAAAATGACATAACACCATCTTAAAAGATAAGGTAGAAAGGATTGCAATTGGAATGCATGATGAAGAATGCTTGAGCTTCAACAAGAATCTTGATGAAGACTTCGAGGATGCATTAAATGATGATGAACCACCATGAAGAACTCCGATAATGAAAGCATGAGAAGTGAAATATGAAAAGAATAAGATTCAAGGCCCGCGATGAATTAGATGGAGGTTTGAAATGATATAATTGAAATAACTTGGAGCTCCGGAAAACAAGATGAACAACTTAGAACCGAGAATATGATATGATGAACAAGCTCCAGACAAAAGAATTAAATCACCTCGGGGAAAAAGAATAAGATTTACTGTATGCTTATCCTTCATCAAATTAAATTGATGACAATCAACGGATTTGGCATACTACTTATTCTCGTTACAAAGAATTAAAGAGAGATCTAGCACAAGCTTGGGTAAATCTTCAACAAACCACCGGTAGGATTATGAAAAGAACAAATGAATTAATACGATAACAAGGAAGAGTAATCTTGAAAGAACCATAGTAAGAATAAGGATACGAACGAAGAGACATCAATGAAGAATATTTGGCGGACAAAGTTGAAAACTGAGAACGAAGAAATATTCTGAAATGATGGCCTTCGGAGGATCACAAATAAAAGAATTCATGAAATGCTTCGGATGGTATAAAAGAATTCCTCACAATCTGAACAATAATGAGGATGGCATGAAGCTAGAACCACGAATCTTGGAAGAACGGATAAGGATTCAAGAGGAACTCGTCTTTGAGTCTTCAAAAACTGGGAAGACGATGAGATACACCACCATGAATTGTATAGGCACTCTGTAATGAAGAATTAAAAGGTTGAACCAATGATGAAAAGAATTTGAAAGCGGTCCTGGAGAAGGCATGTGACTGATGGGAATCATACTTATGTCACACTTTAAAAGAATCTTAGAATAACTCCGGAAAAATTAGAAGAG
This sequence comes from Secale cereale, assembly GCA_902687465.1. Taxonomy (NCBI): domain Eukaryota; kingdom Viridiplantae; phylum Streptophyta; class Magnoliopsida; order Poales; family Poaceae; genus Secale; species Secale cereale. The sequence continues at coordinate 80,621,305 of LR738713.1, forward strand.
TCAGGTAAGATCCTGGGAAAAGACCTGTGGGTTAGGGCCCACTAAAGAAATCACCGTTGAAAAAGATTGCTTAAGAGGTATTGCACCGGTTGAATTAAATGGCTTGAATAAGATAGCAATCCTCCAAAATAATTTGAACGGATTAAGAATGGAATTATGAATCTTCAGCACTCCAGATATAAATAGCAAGAGGAGAATGATTAATTGGAGCACCGGAATAAGAAAGCATTGTGAAATGAGGAAAAAGGATAAGATCAACACCGAATTCTTGAATTATATCCATCGGCAGAATTTGAGAACAAAAGAATGAAAAACTTGAAGCTCTTGAGCATCTTCACGATAAATCACCGGATAAGAACATTGAAGGAAAAGAATGAAGAAAACATCACATGAATAAAATGGATACTTCATCTGAGAATTTCTGACTCCAAGAACAAAAAGGGAGGGAGGGCGGGGAAACAAGACAACTTGGGATGAATGAAACAGACAAATCGTTAGATTTCTGAATGGCGTCCGTATGGAATAACTTGAAGAGAAGGCACACCGGTTGAAAAGGATTAACATGAAGATCTCGATGGTCAAGAAGAATTAGCACTCTCATAGAAATATGAGAACACCGATTAGGAAAGGTATGGAATCAACATTTGACATCGAAGCAACTCGAATAGCAGGATCAAAACAAGAACAAAGGATAGATATGTTTATGAAAAAGATTATGTTGCAACATATCTATCAGAACAGAGAATTGAACGAATGAATTCCGTAGGTACAACAACTTGTCGAGAAGCCAGTTGGAGAACAAAAGGTAAATAAAACAACAAAGATCAGATAGAACATATACAAGATTGAAGCTTCGTTCCACATATTCGTGCCGAAAGCTCATGGAACGTGTTACAAAAGGGTTTTGCAATCCCCGGATCAGCATAGCCAAGGACCCTTTAAGATGCAACTCCCGACCGGAACAAGCCCATAAAACCACTTCACTAAATGTAGAACCCCGAACTTCATATCATGCATCCGTTGGAAGAATGCCTAGAACTACTAGATGAACCCACCTATTAATTTCCGAAAGTTTCCAGTTATGCAATCAGGTGTTGGAGATACAGGGGAAGCACCGCGCACTCAACTCTAATCCTACATCCAGCTGCATCCATCCTTCAACACATAACCAGTTGTTTCCGGAAACCGTTTACCTCGGACCTTCGAAACGCATCTACTATACAAGCTATGGCAATACTCCTGAACTACCTCCCCAGTACTGGGTGATGTCGGGGTTATCTTGCCACTAACCGCATAGGAGAGTTTTCGATGTCGGCCGTCTTAAGTATTCTAGAACTGATGCGATATATTTGTGACGACAACACCTCAGAGCTCAACTCCCCGGGACACTGCCACAACCCCTAATGTCAGGAGGCATCGAGAACAATGTTCTCGTCACAAAGACATCGAAACAATCCAAACAATACTCGCGAGATCCTAAAAAAAATTTGGTGCATTTTTGAGAGTAGAAGAGACAAGAGTAATCGTCAGGAGTCCTCACCAGAGTGAAAAGAGATGAGGAGCAAAAGAAATCCTACTCTCCGATATATATATAGGACTCAAAACATTTTCAGTGTGTGCCTAGACTCAACCGTCAACGATTCGATCAATCAGTGGGGCTTCTAGGTCGGAGAAGGCTCTGAATACCAACTTGTAATGCCCAGGATGGGACTATACCTCCTATGTGTCGAGGCACGACTTAAAGGTATAAGCCCATTCTGGAATGATCTCAAGTTTGGTATATTTGCACGACTCATGTAAAAGAGGGATTAAATTGCAAAAGGAGATAGTTAGCTTACACTCGCCACTTCACACAATACATTACATAAGCAAAACATCATTCAAAACATCACAACCCGACTACGGGCGAAGATCCAAAAGAAAGATACCAAAACAACATAAAGCCATAGGTCTAGATCGAATCCTAGTAGAAACCACTACTGATCGTCGTAAACGTCACAAGCATAAGGCCACTCTCTCCATCGAGCTCCCAGTGAAGTACTTGAACCAGCTCCTGCATCAAACCCGGCTGAACCTGCATCTGGTGTTGTAGTATCTGTGAGCCACGAGGACTCAACAATCCCATAACCATGGGTATCAAGACTAGCAAAGCATTGTGGGTAGGAAGAGGTAAAGTGGTGAGGTTGCAGCAGCGGCTAAGCATAATATGGTGGTTAACTTACGAGTACAAGAGTAAGATGAGCATCTACGCAAACGGTCGCAACTAGTAGTGATCGCTAAAGATCCTGAACTACATACGAATCAAACATAACCCCACCGTGTTCTCTTCTCAAAGTGAAAAGAGACAGTCACGGTTACTCACACAGTTGTGTGTTTTACTTCGGATCATCTGTCAAGTTTTCTACAACCGGACATTAACAAATTCCAATCTGCCACATAACCACGGGCACGGCTTTCGAAAGATTATAACCCTGCAGGGGTGTTCCAACTTAGCCCATCACAAGCTCTCACGATTAGCTGAAGCGATAAATATAATATCATCACTCCTTATCTTAGGGAAATCCGATCAGGCTCGGCATCCCGGTGTACAAGACATTTCGACAATGGTAAAACAAGTCCAGCAAGACCTCCCGGTGTGTCGACACCCTGATAGTAGCCGCGCGTATCTCGTCTCAGGCCACAACCGGATGGGTGAAGCTACGGGAGCTAAACCTCGAGTTTCCCCGTGGTGGCCCCGTAGGCTCCCCGTTTGGGACCAACACCATCAGCACTGGCCCCCCCTGCTATGTAGAATTAAGAACCCGGGGACGCGACCCCCTATGCAATTTTAATTAATTAATTAAGTTGTTATTATGAGCAAATTAAAACCAATGCTGGGCCTTGCTGGAGGAGTTTTATTCAAAGTCGAACTGTCAAGGGGTCCCCATCCACCCATCATGTAAGGAACGCAAAATCAAGGAACATAATGCCGGCTTATCGGCGCCTAAGGTGGCATGAGTGGAACAAAACACCGAGCAAAAGGCCAAGCCTTCCACCCATGCCCAGTATATAGGTGTGTTAATAATAATAATAGATATTGTGATATTCCAACAACAAGTTCCCTCCTGGAACGAACTTCATCTTCACCTGCAACTAACAACGCTATAAGAGGGGCTGAGCAAGCGGGTAACATAGCCAAACAGTGGTTTTGCTAGGAAGGTGTCAAAGGTTAGAGGTTTCATGGCAACAAGGAGAGGATGACATAAAAGATGGGTAGCGCGACATGTAACGATAGCATCGAGACAACTAAGCATGGCAATGGTAGTAAAGCTATCCAAGGGTATGATCATATTGCCTGGGATTCCACAAGGGAGAAGAACGGATCCATGAAGTAGACGGAGCAACATAGTCGAGCGAATCCTCACAACTCCGGAACGAAACCGAAGCTAACAAGAGAAGCAACCGGAAAGAAGCAAACAATACGGTAAACACACAATCATAAGCATGTCATGATGCACAAGCAAGCATGATGCATGTCCGGTTTAAATATGCATGGCATGGCAAGGTGCACAAACAACACTACAATTTAAGTGGAGCTCAATATGCAACGAGTTGCATATTTACGAAACACCACATTTAATTATTTAATTGACTCTCGTTTATTTACAAGACAAGAATACATGTTTTTAGCATGGCAAGAGGTGAATCAAAAGTAAACTACCTATGTCGGCAAGTTTTAATGAGGCCGGAAAATAACAACAACAAATCCGGAAAAATCCCCATGTGCATATTTAGTAATTTTAAGCAACAACAATTCACACATTTTAAATGTTGTTAACATGATGCGGATGACATGATCAAGTTTTATGCAAGTTTATTAAAAGTTGACATGAAGATGATATGAAGTATTGTCACCGTGATGGAAGAATGGGTGCCACGGCAACGATCTGAAAATTATGCAACGGCAACATCTCGGTTCCGGTAACTCGTTGAGAGTCTCGGGGCAAAAGAAAGATGGCGGAGAGCGAGCGGAACAAGATGAAAGGTGGAGTGATCCCGTCACCGGGTTCCCACGAGTCGGCGACGAGGCAACCGAGGAACATGACAAAAGTCGAAACGGGAACGGTGCACACAAGGGGAACATTTCATACAACACAAGCATTCCACGGGTCATCGTCACAGGGTTATACCTTCGGAACATTCGTTTCGGGGCGGTTCGAGTCATTGAGGGACGTAGTGGAAGTAGTGGTACACGGGTCGTAGAGGAAGTAGTCGTTCTCGCGGGTCGGGGTACACGTTCGTAGAGGGAAGTAGTTGTTCACGTTTGGAGAGGTACACGCGGTCTTCGGCGACGGTAGTTGTACTCATTCCGTAGAGGTACTTGAGGGTCTTCGCACTCGCCGGTCTCGGTTCTTGCGACGTAGAGGTACTTGGCATTCGACGGGCGTCGTGGTACTTGCAGTCCTTGGCGATTCCGGATGTACTCGACGGTCTTGGGGTCCTCGTACATATGAACTTGGCAAAACAAAAGGGGGAAGCAAGGAGGCATGGGCAACAGCGTCATGACCACACGAGGCGAAGGCAGCGGCATGCACGAACTTGGCGGCGACTTGCTGGTCGAGGCCGAACGGCGGGAGGAGGAGGCCGGGGCGCTGGCTGGGACTCGAGGACGGGGCGCGGAGGCGCTGTGGAGGAGTCAGAGCCGAGGCCCGCGGCTGGAGAGGCTTGGCGGCGCGGCGGGCTCGGCGCTGCGGTGGTGGTGCCCGCGCTGGCAGCGGCCAGAGGCGGACGTCGGGGTGTTCGGGAGGGGGCTCGAGCGTCAGGCGCTGAGGGAGAAGCGATGGGAGAAGCGTGGGATCGAGAGGGAGAGCTGCGGGCTAGGGTTTGGGGAAAGATGGGCCTAGAGGAGATGGGCCGGCCTGGGAACTGCTAAGAGGCTGAGATGGCCTAGAGGCCTGGGCCAAAAGGAGGAGAGGGAGGCTGGTCTCTGCGATTCTTCTTCTGCCATTTCCAATTACAGAAGGAAAAATAGCCAGGAAGAAAAAGAGAAGAAAGGAAGGGTTAGGAACAGAATTTGGGACAAGAGGTTATTTTTCCCGGACTCGCAAAAATGTCCACGGTCCACGAAAAATAGGAGAGGCAAGAATGCAAGAGATAAAATCGAACTCATTTGAATTAAATTCAAATGATTTGAATTAGGCATGCCTTAAAAGTGTCCAGAAGTGTTGAGGTTTTTGGAGGAACCTCGATAAATGGAAAAAGAAATATAGGGAGGTTTTGACGGTGAAACTTGAATTAAGAGGCATGGGGAATATTTGCAAGTGTGTTGGGTTAATTCCAAACAAACGGAATATTTATTATATAGCTCCATAATACTAGGAGAATATGTTATAAAGAGAAGTCATCCTTCCCTCGATTTAAATGGACCGAAGATCCACACAATTTATTTAGGTTGAGAAGAAAAGATTAAAGACATGATGGCATGATGACATGATGCAATGCAAAAATAAATAACAAGCACAACTGAAACACACGGGAGAACCCGGAACATCTGGAATCTTCTGGAATCTGTGGGACGTCGGTCTTCGGGTGTCACAAGCAATTACATGACCTTAGCAATTCATACAATAAAGAGACAACCATAAGGCTCCTGTCGGTTGCCGATAATTTACAAAACATGATCATCTCATACAATAACGTATAACTCATCATGTCTTGACCATATCACATCATAACATGCCTTGCAAAAACAAGTTAGACGTCCTCTACTTTGTTGTTGCAAGTTTTACGTGGCTGCTATGGGCTTAGCAAGAACAGTTCTTACCTACGCATACAAAAACCACAATGATTTTTCGTCAAGTGTGATGTTTTAACCTTCACAAGGACCAGGCATAGCCACACTCGATTCAACTAAAGTGAGAGAGACAGACACCCGCCGGTCACCTTTAAGCAACGAGTGCTCATAACGGTAAAACCAGTCTCGCGTAAGCGTACGCGTAATGTCGGTCCAGACTGCTTCATCTCACAATACCGCCAAGTCAAAGTATGACATGCTGGTAAGTAGTATGACTATTATCGCCCACAACTCATTGTGTTCTACTCGTGCATATCATGTACGCATAGACCTGGCTCTGATACCACTGTTGGTGAATGTAGTATTTCAAAAAATTCCTACGATCACGCACGATCTATCTAGGAGAAGCATAGCAACGAGCGGGGAGAGTGTGTCTACGTACCCTCGTAGACCGAAAGTGGAAGCGTTTAGTGATGCGGTTGATGTAGTCGAACGTCTTCGCGATCCAACCGATCCAAGCACCGAACGTATGGCACCTCCGTGTTCAGCACACGTTCAGCTCGATGATGTTCCACAATCTCTTGATCCAGTTGAGCATCACGAGAGAGTTTCGTTAGCACGACGGCGTGGTGACGGTGATGATGAAGTTACCTGCGCAGGGCTTCGCCTAAGCACTGCAACGATATGACCGAGGTGTGTAACTGTGGGGAGGGGCACCGCACACGGCTAAGACAAATCTTGGAGTGCCTTTAGGGTGCCCCTGCCCACGTATATAAAGGATGGAGGAGGAGGAGGCCATCCCTAGAGGGGGCGCGCCAAGTGTGGAGTCCTACTAGGACTCCCTAGTCCTAGTAGGATTCCTCCTCCAACATGGAATAGGAAAAGGGGAAGGGAGAATGAGAAGAAAGGAAGGGCACGCCCCCTTTCCCTAGTCCAATTCGGACCAGTCCATGGGGAAGGGGCGCGGCCACCCTTGAGGCCTTTCTCTCCTTTCCTGTATGGCCCATTAAGGCCCAATACGAATTCCCGTAACTCTTTGGTACTTCGAAAAATACCCGAATCACTCGGAACCTTTTCGATGTCCGAATATAGCCTTCCAATATATCAATCTTTACGTCTTGACCATTTCGAGACTGTTTGTCATGTCCGTGATCTCATCCAGGACTCCGAACAAACATCGGTCATCAAATCACATAACTCATAGTACAAATCGTCATCGAACGTTAAGCGTGCAAACCCTACATGTCGTGGAATTAGCACGGCAGATGTCCGGTTTAACGGACTTAGTAGTGGAACCATCGCACGGGTTAGCTTGAAGAGGTTAAAAGCACACAAAGGACACAGAGGGTTTATACTAGTTCGGCCCCTTCGATGAAGGTAAAAGCCTACGTCTAGTTTGGTTTGGTATTGCTTGGACATCGATGAACAGGGAGCAGATTGCTTGCCTGTCTCTGGACGGATTGCTGTCTGCCCTCGAACCGTCGCCGGGTCGTCCCTTTATATAGGTGGCAACGCCCGGTCCGGTTTACAGAGTCCCGAGGCCGGCTCATAATTGTGTCCGCCTCGGTCTCTACTCTTTCTTCCTTGTGTCTCAAGTTACATGGTAGGACGGTTTACAAATCGTAAACTTTACACATGGGCCCTAAGCCTTCATGGGCCATAACCTCTATTGAGTTTTTAACTACACAGCTACATTACCATAATCCGGATCTCCCTAGACGGTTTATACCCGCTAGTAATATCCCTGACATTAGGCCCTAGAATGACTTGAACTTGTTCATGTCAGTCTTCTAAACCCTGCATAAATTTCTTCCTGTATCTTCCCTGTTTTGTAAACTGGCTATGACGTCATCCTTGGAATTCATTTGATTCGATCATGACATCACCTCCGCATTTATTGCGCACAGCTGTTTATTACCTTTGTTTAAAGGTCATCCCGAAAATCGAGGCGACAGGAGAATCTTTATCCAATCTCCGACTTCCTCAAATCCCACGCTTGCCGTTTCATCTCTCAACCCTTATAAATGCCGTCGCACCTTTGCCTTTGTTCCTTCCGCTCGTCTTCTTCCTCCGTCGCCCGAAGCTTCTCCGCTGTTCTCGAGCTCGTCGCCGTCGTCGACCAGGCCGCTACATCAACCTGAGCCGCGTCCAGATTACTCCGCCGCCGTCTCTTCCATTCTTAGGTATTCCTTTTCCCTTGCTGCAGATATGTAACCTAGGGTTTCTCCATTGATTCTGCCATGAGACCTCGAAGCTCTGTCTGTTCATCCTATAGGCTGTTTCTGCGGTAGATTCAACCTTAGATTATCTTCGAAACTTGCTCCTGCTTCGTTGCTTTATACTTAGATTCATATTTCCAAATTCACCTTTAGACTCATTTGGTCTATAGAAAGACCTCCGCAGTTCTTCTGTGATAGATCTACGTAAATTTCATCTTTTTCTTACCGCTCAGATCTATTTTACCTTAGCTTCTTGTAGAAACCTGTTTCTTTGTCTTTGATAAGTCTGCAAGTTACTCGCCGGTTTAATCGATCATATATTGCCCCTGCAACGTATCAACCATGAATCCGACGGTTTAGCTGCTTCTTTTTTTGTTATCATAAACCGGTAGTAGCTCGTTCCCCATCCACTCCCGGGTTGTCAATGCCATTAGTCCCTTATCTAAACTGTCGATGTAGCTTTGATAATATGATCCGGTTTATGCTTCACCACTTGAGTAATCCGGATTTTGCACTTTACTTTTTCAGCGCTTTCCTTCTGCCAATATGTCTGCCAAGCAGTTTGTTTCTTGTAACTGGGCCCCTTCCCGCATTACGGAAGAGGATTTAACCAACGCTGCTGCAATTGGCACTCTGGGCCCTCAATCAGTTCTGAAATGGCGGGCCCCAGGGGGTGAATGCCCCCCTACCCCCAAAGAAGGGGAAATTATTGTCTTCTTTGATCATATAGCCCGGGGCTTTAGCCCCCCCGGTTCAAGATTCTTCCGGGACGTGCTGGCCGCTTTTCAACTTCATCCTCAGGACATAGGTCCAAATTCTGTATCAAATATCTGCAATTTTCAAGTCTTCTCCGAGGTGTACCTTCAAGAGGAGCCATCAGTCAACTTGTTCCGGGATTTTCTCCACTTAAACCGGCGGACAGAGTTTACTGCCGGACCTCATCAAGAACTGGGTGGGGTTAGTATTCAAAAGAGAAGAGATGTGGTCTTTCCTCACGCTGCTCTTCATACACACCCCAAAGACTGGAACCAATCCTGGTTCTACTGCCAAGATACTTCGCGTGAAGGAGAGAACCCACTGCCGGGTTATCGCGAACATCGTATTCCAGAAGATCATCCCTTGCCACAGTGTCTTACTTCCACTGAACGAGCCCGGTTTGCTCCTCAGCTTGCCAAGCTCAAAGCCTTTATGGCCAACGGTTTAACTGGAGTTGACTTCGTGCGCTGTTGGCTTGCCTGGAGCATTCTTCCTTTAAGCCGGCGCTCTGGTTTAATGTGTCAGTATAGCGGAAAGACAGATGATCCTCAACGCCATATTGACATAATACTTCCTGAAAAGGAAGTTATTGAATCTGCTAAGAAAATGCTCAACATCTCTTTGGAGGAATGTAGCCAAACCGGATTGGCTCCATATTACAAGAAGAACAAACTGCCAGCAGTAAGTCTTAACTTCTCCTGTTTGTGTCTAATCCATCCATTTCAAATTATCTTCCATTTATATTTCATCTTCTTCACAGGCCGACGATCCTTTTTGGAAAAGGAAATCTCAGGATAAGTCAGGCAAACAGCCACGCCGGAAAACCTTCGATGTTAAGAAGAAAAAGGCAGCTGCTGGCTCCGGTTCACATGTTGAAGAAGATGATCCAGATTCTGAGGTATGAGTTGATCCTGATATGCTTTGATCTCTTTTATCCAGATTTATGTTAACAGTGTCTTTTCACAGGATTTGGCTGAGGCTGATAAAGCGGCCGAAACTGAGGTAATCACTCTTTCTTCAGATTCTGAACCGTCGGTGCCCAAGATTCGTAAGGCATCTCGGAAGTACCCTTTTTCTCATCCTTACGCTCAACTGGACCCCAATTTTCTTTTGAAGAAACAACAACATGAAGCCCGCCGGACTACACATCATAGTGGTCATGTAGTCGAGTCTTCTGGAATATCTCTCACTCCGGCTCGGAGGCGCCGCTCTGAGGTTTTACTTTCTCCAACTCTTCTTCATCCCAAGGCCGGACTTATACGCAAACCACTTGAACCGTCTGATCCTAATTATCAGGAGACACCTTTATCATCTTCCGGCGAATCAACTGCCACATAGGTCCCAACTCTGAAAACTGTCCCTGGGTAAGTCCTTTATCCCATCCGGTTTACCTTTGTATTTGCCTTTATGATTCTAATTTGTTTTCCAATTCCTTTTAGCAAACCCAAGCCTAGCAAAAAGGCAAAGGCCAGCAAAACGGTTGCTGAAACGGCTACTGATGATCCGGTAGCTGATCCGGACACAGTCATCCCTCCGGAAAACGAGCCTACAATTCAGCTTGACGATCCTGCTCCCATGGATCATGATTATGTTGCTGCTCCTGAAAACCCCAATGCTGAAAATGTCCATGAACCGGCAAGTCCTGTCCGGGCCAGGCCTCCTCGGACTAGCCCGGCTCCCGTTAGTCCGGTTCATACTACTGCCCCTTCACAACCAAATACTGCTTCTTCCCCGGATGTTCAAATAACCGGGACGGGTTTTACCGCTCCTGCTGAGCCTATCGTCTTAGCCAATCACACTGCTAAAACGGAGAAGCTCCAGCAAGAGAAATGCAAGTGGAGCACAGACTTGTCCAATTATGCCGAGCTGAGTGCCCAGGAGCTTTATTCCGGGTATTTGAACCGGCTTCATACCAGTCGGGACTATGAAGCGGGCTTGGTCAATATGATGAAGGACAAATAGGAGGTATCTTACTTGTCTTTTGCTTTTGCCTTCTTTGTATTTCTGTCTATATCATGGCAGCCCCCAAGTTCCGGTTTAGCTTTGTTGGAAGGTGAACCGGTACTTCCAAATGTGCGCAAATAATCTTACATTAGCCCCCAAGTGCCAGGGGCATAACTCGTTTTATGTGCTTGGGACTTGTCTGAATCTTTCTTTCGATGCTTCAACTGCCCATTAGCCCCCAAGTGTCAAGTAGATAACTTGCTTTATGTGCTTGAGACTTTGTCTTTAATTGTCACCCTTTGATACTTCAACTGCCCATTAGCCCCCAAGTATCAAGTGGATAACTTGGTTATGTGCTTGAGACTTGTCTGAATCATCAATTATTTCACTTGTTTTTCTTGCAGGCTGACTTGACCCGGAGGGCTGAAGAAATAACTGAGCTCCGGAACAGACTTGCTGAGACTGAAACTTCTGCTGCCAAGGCCAAAAAAGATCTTGCGCTGAGCTTAACCACTACTGAACAATTGAAGAAATATTTTGAAGCGGAACGGACAACCTGGGAAGTGCAGAGGAATGCTCTGGAAAAAAGAGCAAAGGATGCTGAAGAGGCCCTCAACCCGGTGACGCAAGAGCTGACCGGTTTAAAGCAGCAGATATAGCTTATGACCTCGGCTGTCTTTGGTAAATACTTAACTTACATGCATTTTCATCTCTGCAATCTTTAGTCCGCTCCGGTTTAATTGTGATAATCATATGCAGGGCGACGCGTCACCCATCTTGGGGATGACATCCGGAAGAAACTCAAGGCCTCTTATACTCTGGTCGAGCAGCTGTATTCCGGCGCTCAAAGGATCATAAGTGCGATGTCTTTTAATAAACCGGCCCCCACCACTATCCAAGGCACTTTGGAGAAACTTTCTATCTTGCCTGTACGCTTGGAAGAGGTGAAGAAATCTGCTGCACGAGCCGGTTCTATTGTAGCGTTAACCAGAGCCAAAGCGTGGGTTCCAGACTTTGATCCGGAAGAAGCCATGAACGAGTATCCCAGCACCAAGGAAGATGGATCGGCCTTCTCTGGCAAAGATCTTCATGCTTTGACTAAGGAGATGCGTCCTCTTGCCAGCAAGCTTGCTGATGAATCGGATCTGTCCAGGTATCATCCGGCATATGAATTAAAGAATGAGCGGGTGGATCGGCCGGTTTATGATACCGAAAATCTAATCCCACCAGTACGCCCCCATACTTTCGCCCCAGATGTTGATCCGTCAGATCTCATTACTGAAGAGATGTACTTCCGTGCCTTATCCAAGATCGATTGGCGCGCTCCTGATTTTCAGCCGCTTCAAGAGGATGAAGAAGCTCCGGAACAAGCTGATCCTCAGCCTTCGCAGCAGGAAGAAGCATAAACCGCTCAGTTTATCTTTTAGCTGCTGTATTATTTTGTCGAGAAAAACTTTAATCCGTTCAGGCTTGCTATGCCTTGTAATAAGATAGCTTGAAATATTGTCCGTCTTGATCCGGATGTCAGATGTTTGATTAGGCATTTTGCGAATCTTAATCGCTTGTCTGCTATGGTTGATCTTTATATTATCTGTATCTGCATAGATAACACTGAAAAGATGTCCTAGCGGTTTACCGCCGGACCGATTAAAGCGCTCTCATATATATATATATATATATCAAACAAGTGTCTGTTTTATACCAAAAATAACTTCATACCTGTGATTAAGTATGCTTGATATCCTTAATCCGGCGAACATTGTTGTTTCTGAGGAAACTCTTGGCTCCGTTGGGGTGTACCCAATTATTCCGGGTTTATAAGAACTACCAGCTTTAATAATGCTGGAGCTCTGTGTCCAGACTTTTGAAAAATGTGTGGTCAACTTTGAAGTTGGCCAGCTCCGGATTAAAAAACCATAAGAAACATATGTAAAATCACAAACACAAAAACACAGGTTTGCAAATAAAACCATGTAGTCGAGGCTTTTTACGAGCTGCCAGGATCCCTATGTGCCAATCAAAGGGTGCGACCCAAAGGGCTATGACTATCAGTACTCCTAGGGACAAGAACTTTGCCATCAAAGGATGTACTCTTTTGCCATCAAAGGATGTACTCCAAGGGACAGGAAATATTGCATCTGCCATCAAAGGAGGTACTCCTAGGGACAAGAATATTTCTTTTGCCATCAAAGGGTATGTATCTTCCAAGGGACAGGAATATTACATCTGCCATCAAAGGAAGTACCCTAGGGACAAGAACAAATTTTCTTTTGCCATCAAAGGGAATGATCAACCAAGGGACAGGAATATTACATCTGCCATCAAAGGAAGGTTCCCTAGGGACAAGAACAGGT
>LR738713.1:80634486-80652693 GCA_902687465.1 Secale cereale
ATCAAAGGAAGGTTCCCTAGGGACAAGAACTTTTCTTTTGCCATCAAAGGGTATGTATCTTCCAAGGGACAGGAATATTACATCTGCCATCAAAGGAAGTACCCTAGGGACAAGAACTTTTCTTTTGCCATCAAAGGGATTTGGTCCACCAAGCGACAGGAATATTACATCTGCCATCAAAGGTGGATCCCTAGGGACAAGAACATTATGTAGACCGGACCAGAAAAAGTCTTTTAGTGAGGAGTCACATGTGATCCGTAGCCCCCTAGTTTGGTCCCTTCTGCATAAAATAGTTTACTTCGAAATATCTGTAATAATTTTCACAAGACATATACTTAGAAGAAAAAAGGCTGATCCCCCGGTTTACCGAGGGTGCCGGTTTATTCATTAATCATAATATATACATAGGATACGGCAGAGCTCATGGCTCAGATGTAGTAGGGCCACAGGAGGGCGATGTTCCACGGCCTCTTTGTCTCTTCTTCTGATGTCCGTGAGTCTTTGTGCTCTCGAACGTCCACCAGGTAATATGAACCGTTGTGTAGATTCTTACTGACCACAAAGGGCCCTTCCCAAGGCGGGGATAGCTTGTGCATATCTGTTTGGTCTTGGATGAGCCGGAGTACCAAATCCCCCTCCTGGAATGTCCTGGTTTTGACCCGGCGGCTGTGATATCTGCGCAAGTCCTGCTGATAAATCGCGGACCGTGCTGCTGCTATGTCACGCTCTTCATCTAGCCGGTCCAAACTGTCCTGTCTTGCCTGCTCATTGGCTGCTTCAACATAAGTCGTCACCCGTGGTGAATCATGGCGGATATCACTTGGAAGAACCGCTTCAGCACCATACACCATGAAGAAATGTGTATAACCTGTGGACCGGTTCGGCGTAGTATTGATGCTCTAGAGGACAGAAGGTAACTCCTCAACCCTGCACCCTGGTGTTCTTTGCAGGGGAGTCATAAGCCGGGGCTTGATACCTCGCAAAATCTCTTGATTGGCCCTTTCAGCTTGACCATTGGATTGAGGGTGAGCTACAGAAGATACATCTAGACGAATATGCTCCCGTTGACAAAATTCTTCCATCTCTCCTTTAGATAAATTGGTGCCGTTGTCTGTGATGATGTTGTGTGGAAAGCCAAACCGGAACATTACCTTTTTGATGAATTTAACCGCTGTTGCCGCATCACACTTGCTCACAGGCTCTGCCTCAATCCACTTTGTAAACTTATCCACATCAACCAACAGATGAGTTTTTTGATCTTGGGATCGTTTAAAAGGCCCAACCATATCAAGCCCCCAAGTCGCAAATGTCCAAGTAATTGGTATCATCCGCAACTCCTGCGCCGGAACAAGAGCTCGCCGTGAAAATTTCTGACAAGCATCGCACCTCCGGACTAGATCCTCCACATCAGCATGGGCTGTCAGCCAATAGAACCCGTGTCGAAAAGCTTTGGCTACCAAGGATTTTGAACCGGCATGATGGCCATAATCCCCTTCATGAATCTCTCGAAGGATGTCATAGCCTTCCTCGGATGATACACACCGCTGAAATGCTCCGGAAACACTGCGATGGTGAAGTTCCCCATTGACAATTGTCATAGACTTGGATCGCCGGATTATCTGTCTTGCTTCGATCTCATCATCCGACAACTCTCCACGGCCTAGATACGCCAAGTATGGGAGTGTCCAATCTGGAATGACATGAAGTGCTGCAACTAGCTGCGCTTCCGGATCAGGAACGGCCAGATCTTCCTCCGACGGTACCTAAACTGATGGACTGTGTAGCTCATCCAAAAAAGTATTCGGTGGCACCAGTTTACACTGAGAACCTAGCCGGCTTAGAGCATCGGCCGCTTCATTTCTTCGCCGGTCTATGTGATCCACCTGATACCCTTTGGAATATCCTGCAACTGCTTCAACTTCTCGTCTGTAAGCTGCCATGAGAGGGTCTTTAGAATCCCACTTGCCGGATACTTGCTGTGCCACTAAATCTGAATCACCAAAACACTTGACCCGGCTCAAGTTCATCTCCTTAGCCATCCACAGGCCATGAAGCAATGCCTCATATTCTGCTGCATTGTTAGTACAAGGAAACATTAGACGAAGGACATAACAAAACTTGTCACCTCGCGGGGAAGTTAACACAACTCCAACCCCCGAGCCCTCTAATTGCCTCGAACCGTCAAAGTGAATAGTCCAGTATGTAAGATCTGGCTTCTCCTCTGGTGCTTGCAGTTCTGTCCAATCATTGATGAAATCCACCAATGCTTGGGATTTGATAGCGGTGCATGGCACATACTTTAATCCGTGTGGGCTAAGCTCAATGGCCCACTTCGCCACTCTGCCAGTGGCTTCCCTGTTCTGGATTATATCCCCCAATGGAGTTGAACTAACAACAGTTATTGGGTGGCCTTGGAAATAATGCTTCAACTTTCGGTTTGCCATGAACACGCCATATACCAGCTTCTGCCAATGCGGGTACCTTTGTTTGGATTCAATGAGAACCTCACTGACATAATAAACCGGACGTTGAACCGGATACTCCTTTCCTGCTTCTTTGCGCTCGACCACGATCGCCACGCTAACTGCCCGTGCATTGGCAGCGACGTATAACAGCAGCGGCTCCTTATCAACGGGGGCAGCAAGGACCGGTGGCTCTGCTAGTTGCCGCTTCAAATCCTCAAACTCAGCGTTTGCCTCATCACTCCAAATAAACCGGTCTGTCTTTTTTAGCATCTGATAAAGCGGGATTGCCTTCTCCCCCAGACGACTGATGAATCGGCTCAACGCTGTAATCCGGCCGGCGATACGCTGAACATCATTGATACAAACCGATTTAGTCAGGGACGTGACTGCCTTGATCTTCTCCGGATTGGCTTCTATTCCTCTGTTGGACACCAAGAATCCAAGGAGCTTGCCCGCCGGAACACCGAAAGCACACTTCTCCGGATTAAGCATCATTTTATAGGCCCGAAGGTTATCAAAGGTTTCCTTGAGGTCCTCTATCAATGTCTCCTCCTTCCTTGACTTCACCACTATGTCATCCACATAGGCATGAACATTTTTCCCTATCTTCCCCTTAAGACAGTTCTACACGCAACGCTGGTAAGTTGCTTGGGCACTCTTGAGCCCAAAAGGCATAGACACATAGCAAAAAGCACCAAAAGGAGTTATGAAGGCTGTCTTCTCCTGGTCCTTAACTGCCATCTTGATCTGATGATATCCTGAATATGCATCCAAAAAACTTAGCCGCTCACATCTCGCCGTAGCATCAATGATCTGATCAATACGAGGGAGAGCAAAAGGATCGGTCGGACAAGCTTTGTTTAGGTCTGTGTAATCCACACACATCCTCCACTTTCCATTTTTCTTTAACACCAGCACCAGATTAGCCAACCACTCCGGGTGAAAAACTTCAACTGTGAACCCTGCGGCCAAAAGTCTAGCCACTTCTTCACCTATAGCTTTGCGCCTTTCTTCGTTGAAGCGGCGCAGATACTGCTTGACCGGTTTAAACTTCGGATCAATATTAAGACTGTGCTCAGCGAGTTCCCTCGGTACACCTGGCATGTCAGAAGGTTTCCATGCAAAGATATCCCGATTCTCACGGATGAACTCGATGAGCGCGCTTTCCTATTTAGGATCAAGGTTAGCGCTGATAGTGAACTGCTTGGATGAATCGCCTCGCACAAAGTCAACTTGCTTGGTTTCCTCTGCAGATTTGAACTTCAATGCCGGATCATGCTCTGTAGTTGGCTTCTTCAACGGGGACATATCTGCCGGATCAACATTGTCTTTGTAAAGCTTCAATTCCTCCGTAGCACATGCCGCCTCCGCATAAGCAGCGTCTCCTTCTTCGCACTCCAATGCAATCTTGCGACTTCCATGAACCGTGATGGTTCCCTTGTGACCTGGCATCTTGAGCTGCAGATAAACATAACACAGTCTAGCCATAAACTTGGCGTAAACCGGCCGTCCGAACAGGGCATGATATGGGCTCTGGATCTTTACAACTTCAAAGGTTATCATCTCTGACCTGGAATCCTGTTCATCTCCAAAGGTAACCTCTAGGTCAATTTTCCCAACTAGGTAAGCTGATTTACCTGGCACTACTCCATGGAATACCGTGTTTGACTGCCTTAGCTTCTTATCTGTCAGCCCCATGCGACGGAAAGTCTCGTAATATAAGATATTGATGCTTCTGCCGCCGTCCATGAGAACCTTGGTGAACTTGTAGCCACCCACCTGTGGTGCCACTACTAAGGCCAATTGGCCCGAATTATCAACCCGTGGCGGGTGATCCTCTCTGCTCCACACAATAGGTTGTTCCGACCAGCGCAGGAATCGTGGTGTTGCCGGTTCAACCGTGTGGACCACCCGCTTTAAGACTTTTTGATCTCGTTTGCAGAAACTCATAGTGAACACATGATATTGTCCACTACTCAGCTCCTTCGGATTACTTTGATATCCGGATTGCTGCTGCTGCTGACGCTACTGATTGCCTTGATTGTTGTGATTGCCCTGGCCCTGTTGTTGGTTGTTTTGGCCATTGTAACCGCCCTGACCATACTGATGGTTGCTTTGGTTATTGTAACCATTGCTGCCGCCATGATATCCTGATCCGGAGCCATTACCCTGATGACCCGGACCATGGAACCCGGGGCCTGAACTGCCGCCCGGTGGTCCGTTGTTGAATCTGGCCCGGTTCATGGCCTCCATCATGACCCGGCATTCTCCCCAGGTATGTTTAGCTGGACGTTCCTCTGTGCCATGTTTCGGGCAAGGCTCGTTCAATTGTCGCTCCCAATTAATGAACCCTCCGCCGTTTTGTGGAGGTGGTTTACCCTTGTTGCGCTGGAAGCTTCCTTGAACTTTGGTATTGGCCACAAAGTCAGAGCTACCCTCTGCCTTTCGCTTACTGTTGAAGCTTGTTCCGACCGGATTAGCCTGCGCCGGTTTACCAAGTTTATTTGCTTTCCCGGATTTATCTCCATCCGCTTCTGGATACTTAGTGTTGTCGGAGTCCCCATATTTTACCAAAGCGCTCATGAGAGTTCCCATGTCGTTACAATCCCGTTTGAACCGTCCCAGCTTCAACTTCAGAGATTCAAACCGGCAATTGTTTTCTAGTGTTACTATCGCCGTACTGGGGCTGATACCGTTTGAAGAGTGCAAGATTTCTGACACTCGCCGCACCCATGCACTCATAGGCTCCTGCTCTCCTTGTATACATGCCGCCAGGTCCACCACTGACATTGGCTGTTTGCACGTGTCCTTGAAATTTTTAATAAATTGGCGGCGCAACTCCCCCCATGATCCGATGGAGTTAGGAGGTAAACCCTTTAACCAGGTCCGGGCTGTACCCTCAAGCATCATGGTAAAATATTTTGCGCAAGCCGCTTCATCCACGTCCAGCATCTCCATAGCCATCTCATAGCTCTCAATCCAAGCCTCTGGAGCCAAATCTGCTGTGTAGTTAGGCACCTTACTGGACCCTTGAAATCCTTGGGTAACCTTACGCTTCGTAAAGCGGGAATAAGACACTGTACTCCAAAGGAACTCGTCGTGACTCCCGTCTCTGCTGTGGTTGTGTGAACCGGCGTCGTTTGGTGGATATCCTCGCGGGCCGTAGGTCTGGCCCGGTTTACCGCCTCCTGGGCTTGCGCCTCTGCGCCCGCCGGATTATCCTGTCTGTGACGGTGTCGCCTCCGTTCACTACTGGACACCTCCGGTTCATCCCAATGTCTAGTATAACTCCGGCTGTGGCAGGGTGTCGAAGGAAGTCTCTCCCTGCTGTAAGAGTACGCCTGCTGCTGTGTCAATGCCGTGTTGAGCAGATCCTTGACCCTGCGTGCTTCCATTGCCACACGGGACGTCCCCTCAATGGGTAAAGCGGCCAGGCGTGAAGCGACAACGACAATGTTATCCAGGGGGTTTGAGTAGTGGCCAGGAGGAGTGGGGATGTGAGGTGTGTGCATAACCCGCCGATCTCGCTCCGTATAGGGTTGTTGGACCGGTTCACCTGTCACTGGGGCTCCCCTCCGGTTCGCCTCCGGATTATTGCTGGCTCCCGCTCCTGGCGTCCCAAAGAGATTCATCGCCTCATAGACCGGCGGTAGACGAGACTGATACCTTCTATCCCTTACTCCCTGCGCAGAGGCCTGATCCATCCTGAGCTGAAAAGCCTGAGAATCCAGCTCTGCCTGTCTTGTTGCTATCATCGCTTTCTCCGCATTTAGATCCTGTCTGGCTTGTTCGATCCGGCCCTTCAGCTGTAGGATTTCTGCATCGTGCTGCGCCTTGTCAGCGGGAGCCACCACTGCTACTGCCCGTGTTGTCAACTCCTCTATCAAGGCGGATAGAGCGTTAGAAGCCGAGGGAGCTTGGCCGCTCCCCCCTGCTCCAGCTGTGAACGCCCCGGTCACCGTGGGCTGTGGCATAGGTTGTGATCCGGCCATAAAGACAGCCACCCGGTTTGGCAGATCAAAGGGGTCCGGAATACTATCCCCGTCGGACACACCCTCAGACCGGCCGTCCCGCAACAGATACAAGGATTCAGTCTCTCCGGATGAGGATTCATCATCGGAATAGACAACCGTCTCGCCACCAGAATCCGATCCGTCCTCGGCTTGGACTCCATGTATTGCTCCTACGAAAACGTGCTTCATGGCAGGCTGAATCCGGGCCGATATTGCACGCTGAGCCGGCTCGATGATGTTGGAGAAGATGTCCGGCTCAGGTCCCGGTTCACCAATCTTGCCGATGAAAACGTGGATGCCGCCGAAGGGAACCCGGTACCCGTATTCGATTGAATTGGCCTCCGGGCCCCAGCCTGCGTCGTCGATGTAGATCCGGCCGCGGCGACTCTTGGTCATCCGGCCGACCGCGTAGCCCTTGAGCCCTTCAAAGCTGCCCTTCAAGAACTCGAAACCATCGTGCGAAAGCCCCACGGTGGGCGCCAACTGCCCTGGAATTAGCACGGCAGATGTCCGGTTTAACGGACTTAGTAGTGGAACCATCGCACGGGTTAGCTTGAAGAGGTTAAAAGCACACAAAGGACACAGAGGGTTTATACTAGTTCGGCCCCTTCGATGAAGGTAAAAGCCTACGTCTAGTTTGGTTTGGTATTGCTTGTGCGTCGATGAATAGGGAGCAGATTGCTTGCCTGTCTCTG
Organism: Secale cereale; assembly: GCA_902687465.1. Lineage (NCBI taxonomy): Eukaryota > Viridiplantae > Streptophyta > Magnoliopsida > Poales > Poaceae > Secale > Secale cereale. The sequence goes on from LR738713.1 coordinate 80,641,660, forward strand.
GACGGATTGCTGTCTGCCCTCGAACCGTCGCCGGGTCGTCCCTTTATATAGGAGGCAACGCCCGGTCCGGTTTACAGAGTCCCGAGGTCGGCTCATAATTGTGTCCGCCTCGGTCTCTACTCTTTCTTCCTTGTGTCTCAAGTTACATGATAGGACGGTTTACAAATCGTAAACTTTACACATGGGCCCTAAGCCTTCATGGGCCGTAACCTCTACTGAGTTTTTAACTACACAACTACATTACCATAATCCGGATCTCCCTAGCCGGTTTACACCTGCTAGTAATATCCCTGACACTACAGGTTCGAGAACTATGTAGACATGACCGAGACACATCTCCGGTCAATAACCAATAATGGAACCTGGATGCTCATATTGGCTCCTATATATTCTACGAAGATCTTTATCGGTCAAACCGCATAACAACATACATTTTTCCCTTTGTCATCGATATGTTACTTGCCCGAGATTTGATTGTCGGTATCATCATACCTAGTTCAATCTCGTTACTAGCAAGTCTCTTTACTCATTCCGTAATGCATCATCCCGCAACTAACTCATTAATCACATTGCTTGCAAGGCTTATAGTGATGTGCATTACCGAGAGGGCCCAGAGATACCTCTTCGACAATCAGAGTGACAAATCCTAATCTCGATCTATGCCAACTCAACAAACACCATCGGAGACACCTGTAGAGCATCTTTATAATCACTCAGTTATGCTGTGACGTTTGATAGCACACAAAGTGTTCCTCCGGTATTCGCGAGTTGCATAATCTCATAGTCATAGGAACATGTATAAGTCATGAAGAAAGCAATAGCAACATACTAAACGATCAAGTGCTAAGCTAACGGAATGGGTCAAGTCAATCACATCATTCTCTAATGATGTGATCCCGTTCATCAAATGACAACTCATGTCTGATACGTCCATTTTGCATCATGCTTTTATGTTGATATTTATTGCACTATGGGCTGTTATTACATGTTATGTCACAATACTTATGCCTTTTCTCTCTTATTTTACAAGGTTTACATGAAGAGGGAGAATGCCGGCAGCTGGAATTCTGGGCTGGAAAAGGAGCAAACATTGGAAACCTATTCTGCACAACTCAAAAAGCTTCGGAACTCCACGAAACACCTTTTCAGAAAATATAAAAAATATCTGGCGAAAGAGATTCACGAGGGGGCCCACCACCTGTCCACGAGGGTGCCCCCCCCTCTGGGCGCGCCCCCTGCCTCGTGGGCCACTCGGTGACCCCCCGATGCCCATCTTCTCCTATATGGGGTGTTTTGATCTGGAAAAAAATAATAAGGAGGCTTTCGGGACCAGACGCTGCCGTCTCGAGGCGGAACCTTGGCGGAACCAATCTAAGGCTCCGACGGAGCTGTTCTGCCGGGGATACTTCCCTCGGGGAGGGGGAAATCGTCACCCCAATCATCACCAACAACTCTCCCATCTTGGGGAGGGTTATCTTCGTCAACATCTTCACCAGCACCATCTCCTCTCAAACCCTAGTTCATCTCTTGTATCCAATCTTTGTACCCAAACCTCAGATTGGTATCTGTGGGTTGCTAGTAGTGTTGATTACTCCTTGTAGTTGATGCTACTTGGTTTACTTGGTGGAAGATCATATGTTCAGATCCGTTATGCATATTAATACCCCTCTGATCATGAACAATATTATATCTTGTGAGTAGTTACTTTTGTTCCTGAGGACATGGGAGAAGTGTTACTATAAGTAGTCATGTGAGTTCAGTATTCGTTCGATATTTTGATGAGATGTATGTTGTCTTTCCTCTAGTGGTGTCATGTGAACGTCGACTACATTACGCTTCACCATTGTTTGGGCCTAGGGGAAGGCACTGGGGAGTAATAAGTAGATGATGGGTTGCTAGAGTGACAGAATCTTAAACCCTAGTTTATGCATTGCTTCATAAGGGGCTAATTTGGATCCACTTGTTTCATGCTATGGTTAGGTTTACCTTAATACTTCTTTTGTAGTTGCGGATGCTTGCAATAGAGGTTAATCATAAGTGGGATGCTTGTCCAAGTAAGGACAGCAGCCAAGCATCGGTCCACCCACATACCAAATTATCAAAGTACCGAACACGAATCAGATGATCGTGATGAAAACCACCTTGACGATAATTCCCATATGTCCTCGGGAGCGTTTTCCTTCATATAAGAGTTTGTCCAGGCTTGTCCTTTGCTACAAAAAGGATTAGGCCATCTTGATGCACCTTATTTACTTTTACTATTTGTCACTTGCTACCAATTACCTTATCACAAAACTATCTATTACCGATAATTTCAGTGCTTGCAGAAAATACCTTACTGAAAATTGCCTATCATTTCCTTCTGCTCCTCGTTGGGTTCGACACTCTTACTTATCAAAAGGACTACGATAGATCCCCTACACTTGTGGGTCATCAAGACTCTTTTCTGGCGCCGTTGCCGGGGAGTGAAGCGCCTTTGGTAAGGAAAAATTTATATAGTGTGCTGAAATTTATTGTCACTTGTTACTATGGCTCATCATCCTTTGAGGGGCTTGTTCGGGGTAGCTTCACCCTGACCAGAAGAGCAAAAGTTGCTTGATACGTCTCCAACGTATCTATAATTTTTTTATTGTTCCATGCTATTATATTATCCTTCCAGGATGTTTTATGGGCTTTAATATACACTTTTATATGATTTTTGGGACTAACCTATTAACCTAGAGCCCAATGCCACTTTTTGTTTTTTCCTTGTTTTTAGTTTTACAGAAAAGGAATATCAAACGGAGTCCAATTGACGTGCCAATTTTTGGTGATTTTTTCTGGACCAAAAGTAGCCCCCGAAGTAAAAGGGTTGGGCCAGGAGAGCCACGGGCTGCCCACGAGGATGGGGGGAGCGCCCACTCCAGGAGGGCGTGTGCCCCTGTCTCGTGGACAGCCCGGAGCCCCCTTGACTTGTGCCCTACGTCAAAAAATCCTATAAATACTGAAACCTCTGGAAATTAACCTGAATCGGGAGTTCCTCCGCCGAAAGCCTCTGGTGCCACCAAAAACCAATCTAGACCCTGTTCTGGCACCCTGCCGGAGGGGGGAATCCCTCTCCGGTGGCTATCTTCATCATCCCGGCGCTCTCCATGACGAGGGAGGAGTAGTTCACCCTCGGGGCTGAGGGTTTGTATCAGTAGCTATGTGTCTGATCTCTCTCTCTCTCTCTCTCTCTCTCTCTCTCTCTCTCTCTCTCTCTCTCGTGTTCTTGAGATGACACGATCTTGATGTATCGCGAGCTTTGCTATTATAGTTGGATCTTATGATGCTTCTCCCCCTCTACTCTCTTGTAATGGATTGAGTTTTCCCTTTAAAGTTATCTTATCGGATTGAGTCTTTAAGGATTTGAGAACACTTGATGTATGTCTTGCACGTGTTTATCTGTGGTGACAATGGGATATCATGTGATCTACTTGATGTATGTTTTGGTGATCAACTTGCGGGTTTCGTGACCTTGGGAATCTATGCATAGGGGTTGGCACACGTTTTCGTCTTGACTTTCCGGTAGAAACTTTGGGGCACTCTTTGAAGTTCTATGTGTTGGTTGAATAGATGTTTCTGAGATTGTGTGATGCATATCGTATAATCATGCCCACGGGTACTTGATGTGACAATGGAGTATCTAGGTGACATTAGGGTTTTGGTTGATTTGTGTCTTAAGGTGTTATTCTAGTGTGAACTCTATGATAGATTGAACGTTACTACAGACTGTTGAATAGATCGATCAGAAAGGATAACTTTGAGGTGGTTTCGTACCCTATCATAATATCTTCGTTTGTTCTCCGCTATTAGTTACTTTGGAGTGACTCTTTGTTGCATGTTGAGGGCTAGTAATATGATCCAATTATGTTATGCTTGTCCAGAGAACTTGCACTAGTGAAAGTATGAACCTTAGGCCTTGTTTCCTATCATTGCAACACCGTTTATGCTCATGTTTACCACTTGCTACCTTGCTGTTTTTATATTTTCTTATTACAAAAACCTATATCTACCATCCATATTGCACTTGTATCACCATCTCTTCGCCGAACTAGTGCACCTATCCAATTTACCATTGTATTGGGTGTGTTGGGGACACAGGAGACTCTTTGTTATTTGGTTGCAGGGTTGTTTGAGAGAGACCATCTTCATCCTACGCCTCCCACGGATTGATAAACCTTAGGTCATCCACTTGAGGGAAATTTGCTACTATCCTACAAACCTCTGCACTTGGAGGCCCAACAACGTCTATAAGAAGAAGGCTGTGTAGTAGACATCAAGATCTTTTCTGGCGCCGTTGCCGGGGAGGTTAGTGCTTGAAGGTATATCTTTAGATCCTGCAATCGAATCTTTTAGTTTCTTGTTTTAGCACTAGTTTAGTTTATAAAAGAAAACTACAAAAAAATGGAATTGAGGTTACCTCATATGCTTCATCTTTTTAATATCTTTCGTGAAAATGATGGAAAGGAAAATTGTGTTCAAGTACTAGAAGAAGAATTACATAGAATGCTTGGCATAAAATATGTGCATGATGAGCATGATTGCAATGTTGTTAGTATGAATTCAGTGAATACCCATGATGCTAATGATATGCAAAGCCACAAGCTTGGGGATGCTATGTTTGATGAAGATGATATGTTTAGTCCCCCAAGTTTTGATGAGCAAATTTAGTATGATGAAAGCATGCCTCCTATTTATGATGATTATATTGATGAAAGTGGATTTGGAGAGGTCATGACTATATTTAGTGATGAATCCACTATTTCGGAAGAGGTTCCAATTGATTATGAGAACAAAGTTGCTATCTATGATGATTATTGTGATGACTTGTATGCTATAAAGAATAATGATATCCATGAAACTTGTCATCATGATTTTAGTTTTCGATTGGATTCTGCTTCACATGATAGTTATTTTGTTGAGTTTGCTCCTCCCACTACTATGAATGAGAAGAATGTTGCTTATGATGGGAGTAGTAAAATTTCTATGCAAGTAGATCATGAAAAGAATGCTTTATGTGATGGTTATATTGTTGAATTCATTCATGATGCTACTGAAAATTATTATGAGGGAGGAATATATGCTTGTAGGAATTGCAATAATATCATGTTTCCTCTCTATGTGCTTAAAGTTTTGAAGTTATGCTTGTTTTGCCTTCCTATGCTAGTTGATTATTGTTCCCATAAGTTGTTTGCTCACAAAATCCCTATGCATAGGAAGTGGGTTAGAATTAAATGTGCTAGCCATATTCTTCAAGATGCTCTCTTTATGTTTCAATTCTTATCTTTTACGCGAGCATCATCGAAATCATCATGCCTAGCTAGGGGCGTTAAACGATAGCGCTTGTTGGGAGGCAACCCAACTTTATTTTAGTTTCTTTGTTTTTGCTTCTGTTTACGAATAAATATTGCATCTAGCTTCTGTTTAGATGTGGTTTTGTGTCTTAATTAGTGTTTGTGCCAAGTATCACCTTTGGGAAGACTTGTGTGAAGTTTATATGATCTTGCTGTGAAAAACAGAATCGTTAGCGCTCGCTAGAATGGTCACCAGATTTTACTGGAGTGTGCTATTTAGTTGATTCTTTTTGTAGATGATTAATAGACAAATTCCCAATGTTTACCAATTTATTTCAATTTTTTTGGAGTTACAGAAGTATGCGAAAGCTACAGATTACTACAGACTGTTCTGTTTTTGACAGATTCTGTTTTTCGTGTGTTGTTTGCTTATTTCAATGCATCTATGAGTAGTATCGGGGAGTATGAATCATAGAGAAGTTGGAATACAGTAGGTTTAACACCAATATAAACAAAGAATGAATTCATTACAGTACCTTTGTGTAGTGGTTTGTTTTCTTATACTAACGGAGCTCACGAGATTTTTGTCTAAGTTTTCTGTTGTGAAGTTTTCAAGTTTGAGTATTGCTTTGATGGACTATGGAACAAAGAGTGGCAAGAGCCTAAGCTTGGGGATGCCCAAGGCACCCCAAGGTAAAATTGAAGGACAACCAAAAGCCTAAGCTTGGGGATGCCCCGGGAAGGCATCCCCTCTTTCGTCTTCATCTATCGGTAACTACACTCGGAGCTATATTTTTATTCACCACATGATATGTGTTCTGCTTGGAGCGTCATTTTATTTTCTTTTGTTTTGCTTGCTGTTTGAATAAAATACCAAGATCTGAAATTCTTAAATGTTAGAGAGTCTTCACATAGTTACATAATTATTCAACTACTCATTGATCTTCACTTATATTATTCGGAGTTGAATAGTTTTTGCTCTAGTGCTTCACTTATATCTTTTAGAGCACGGTGGTAATTATATTTTGTAGAAATTGTTGATCTCTCATGCTTAACTTATATCCTTTTGAGAGTCTATTAAAACAGCATGGTAATGTGCTTTGGCTATAAAACTAGCCTTCACATGATAGACATCCAAGATCAATGTAGTAAAAACTTTCATACTAAGTGTATTGAATATGAAGAGAAGTTGGATGCTTGATAATTGTTTTGAGATATGATGATAGTGATATTAGAGTCATGCTAGTGGATTTATTATGAAATTGAGAAATACTTGTGTTAAAGTTAGTGATTCCCGTAGCATGCACGTATGGTGAACCACTATGTGACGAAGTTAGAGCATGAGGTATTTGTAGAGTGTCATCCTTTGTGTGGAGGTCGGGGGCGCGCGATGGTTAACTCCTACCAACCTCCCCCCTAGGAGCATGCGTTGATTGCTTTGTTTTGATGACTCATAAATTTTTGCAATAAGTATATGAGTTCTTATGACTAATGTTGAGTCCATGGATTATACGCACTCTCACCTTTCCACCATTGCTAGCCTCTCTTGTACCGTGCAACTTTCGCCGGTACCATACACCCACTATATATCCTTCCTCAAAATAGGCACCATATATCTTCCTCAAAACAGCCACCATATCTACCTATCATGGCATTTCCATAGCCATTCCGAGATATATTGCCATGCAACTTTCCACCGTTCCGTTCATATGACACGCTTCATATTGTCATATTGCTATGCATGATCATGTAGTTGACATCGTATTTGTGGCAAAGCCACCATGGATAATTTTTCATACATGTCACTCTTGATTCATTGCATATCCCGGTACATCGCCGGAGGCATTCATATAGAGTCATACTTTGTTCTAGTATCGAGTTGTAATATCGAGTTGTAATTCAATGAAAGTGTGATGATCATCATTATTAGAGCATTGTCCCATGTGAGGAAAGGCTAAATAAAGAAAGCCCCTCCAAGAAAATAAAAAAGGACAAAGAAAAAAAGAAAGGCCCCAAAAAAAAGAAAAGAAAAGAAAAAGGGACAATTGCTACTATCTTTTTCCACACTTGTGCCTCAAGGTAGCACCATGTTCTTCATGATAGAGAGTCTCATGTTTAGTCACTTTCATATACTAGTGAGAATTTTCATTATAGAACTTGGCTTGTATATTCCAACGATGGGCTTCCTCAAATTCCCTAGGTCTTCGTGAGCAAGCAAGTTGGATGCACACCCACCTAGTTTCTTTTGTTGAGCTTTCATACATTTTTAGCTCTAGTGCATCCGTTGCATGGCAATCCCTACTCACTCACATTGATATCTATTGATGGGCATCTCCATAGCCCGTCAATACGCCTATTCGATGTGAGACTATCTCCCTCCTTTTTGTCTTCTCCACAACCACCTCTCTATTCCACATAGTGCTATGTCCATGGCTCACGCTCATGTATTGCGTGAAAGTTGAAATGTTTGAAAGAATAGAGTATGAAAACAAGTGATTGACTGAAACCGGGGTTGTGCATGATATGAATATTTTGTGCGATGAAGAGGGAGCATAGCCAGACTATAATATTTTGTAGGGATAACTTTCTTTAGCCATAGTATTTTGAGAAGACATGATTGCTTTGTTAGTATGCTTGAAGTATTATTATTTCTTATGTCAATATAGACTTTTGTCTTGAATCTTTCAGATCAGAACATTCATGCCACAATTAAGAGAATTACATTGAAAACTATGTTGGTTAGCATTCCACATCAAAAATTCTGTTTTTATCATTTACCTACTCGAGGACGAGCAGGAATTAAGCTTGGGGATGCTTGACACGTCTCCAACGTATCTATAATTTTTGATTGTTCCATTCTATTATATTATCCTTCTAGGATGTTTTATGGGCTTTAATATACACTTTTATATGATTTTTGGGACTAACCTATTTACCTAGAGCCGAGTGCCAGTTTCTATTTTTTCCTTGTTTTTGAGTTTTACAGGAAAGGAATATCAAACGGGGTCCAATTGACGTGCCAATTTTTGGTGATTTTTTCTGGACCAAAAGAAGCCCCCGAAGTAAAAGGGTTGGGCCAGGAGAGCCACGGGCTGCCCACGAGGGTGGGGGGCACGCCCACTCCAGGAGGGTGTGTGCCCCTGTCTCGTGGACAGCCCGGAGGGCCCCCTGACTTGTGTCCTACGCCAAAAAATCCTATAAATACCGAAACCTCCGGAAATTAACCTAGATCAGGAGTTCCGCCGCCGAAAGCCTCTGGTGCCATCAAAAACCAATCTAGACCCTGTTACGGCACCCTGCCGGAGGGGGGAATCCCTCTCCGGTGGCTATCTTCATCATCCCGGCACTCTCCATGACGAGGGAGGAGTAGTTCACCCTCGGAGATGAGGGTATGTATCAATAGCTATGTGCTTGATCTCTCTCTCTCTCTCTCTCTCTCTCTCTCTCGTGTTCTTGAGATGACACGATCTTGATGTATCATGAGCTTTGCTATTATAGTTGGATCTTATGATGCTTCTCCCTGTAGCGACCCGACCCAAATGGATCGAAGTCTCTATGCTTAAGTGTCATCCCTGGATCGGTATGCTGACACACACAATACTCGATGAATTATAACAGAGTTCAATCACACACTTTATTACATCGAGGTCCTCAAAAGAGTATTTATTACAATAATATGGCCAAAGGCCATCTAGATAAAAGTAACTGCGGAAGCATCGAAGGTAAATGAGTCCATCCAACTCCACGGCAAACTGAGTGCAGAACAACGACCTATCGCACCTTTACTCCTCGTCGGAAAACTCTGCAACATGAGACGTTGCAGCCGTGTAGGTCAGCACATGGAATATGCTGGCAATGTCACACCATAGAAATAATAATAAAGAAAAAGACTATCTCTATATGCAAATTTAGCTGGTGGAGGCTCTAAGTTTAATTGTTGCATAAAGCCAATTTTTCCCTACAACAAAGGAATAAATTTTTATTTACTACAAAATTAAAATGCCATTATTGAGAAGGTTCCTCCAACTCAATCCCAAAATTCCCAAGTTATTAGTAACCCAATGATTTCATTAAATAAAGTGATGAGATCAACCAATAATTCACTTCTAGATACTCAAGTTGTCCATAACCGGGGACACGGCTAATCATGATTAGTTTTTACACTCTGCAGAGGTTTGCGCACTTTTCCCCACAAGACTCGACCACCTCCATGATCGGAAGATCGAGACATAGTCTTTCTGAAGTATTTCCTCCAAACCCTGGGTAGACCGGTACACCTACTTTCCCCTACATCAGCTAGTCTACCACGGAAAGAGTTCACACAACTTACTCAACTATGCCAGAGCCCATAATGGCTTGTGGCTGCACACGGAAGTTTCTAGGCATGAAATATCTTATGATCCCTTTGAGCCTGGGTGGCGGACCAAGGGTAATCTCACGGGTACTCCGGGATTCCCCTTGGGCAAGCACTGGTTTCTCCAGGTGCCCCAAACAATCCACCCAGATGTGTATTAAAGTTGCCACCTTATGTTGTCCCAAAATTATTATCTCTCTCAACTTGCATGTATCACACATACCAATCCCCGTCTGCGAGCATGGCTAAGCAATATATGATATAACGAATATTCCCCGGGTGATCAAAGGTCATAGGTTCCTACCACATAAACTATATAGCATAACCACATGTTCCCAATCCTACTAATGCAATATTTGAGGGTGAAACTAATGCATAGTAAAAACTGGGTATTGAAAATTTATGATCAAAGTGTGAACTTGCCTTGCTGACGTTCATTGAACTCTAAAGATTCGTAGTAGCAAGCTCCGCACTCCGGATGATCTAGCGTAAGCAAGCAATAACATACATAAGCATACAAGCAAAGATCCAAAAAGAAAACGAATAAAAGACTTCGAAAAACTCCCAAAAGACCAAAATAAAGTTTCTGTACAGAATATAATTTTCACAGCAACAAAAATAAATGGTTTTGGTGTTAACAGAAGGTACATGTCACAAGCTTCGATTTGCAAAAAGAATCACCCAAAACGGAGTTACGAAACTCAAGTTATGGCCTAACGAAGTTTGAATTCAGATCTGCTTGAATTGAAATTTTAAAATTTTCAAAAATATATTTCGTTAGGTTCTCTGGATAGAGGATATTTCTACGAACCCGTAGGAAAAAGAATCAACTAAATTGGATCTATAGACTAAAAGATATACTAGAAACAAGATTTGGTAAAGAATCTGAATTGGAAAATATACTGATAAAAGAGAAAAAAAATCGGACAGGGTGTTCACCGGACTTGTCGCCGGAGACGAGGAAGAAGGCGGCTCCGGTGTGCTTTGGCGAAGGATGCGTGCAGGACGGTGTAGAGGACGATGAGGTGAACCACTTGATCAAGGTGTGGTTGTAGATAGCTTCATGTACACACGGTGAGAGGTCGCCGGAATTCACGAACTCCGGCGAGCAATTGGCGAGGTTAGGGAGGGGGAAAAGCTCCAGAAGGAGAGGACTTCGGACGAGGGGTGAGAGGGGCTCGCAGGGTGCCTTATATAGGGCTTGGGGAGGTCAGAATCCGAGAAGACTATGGTATTTAATGGTGGCTGTTTCTCTGCCTCGTAATGGCCATTACAGGCGACTCCAAGGCGCACTAGGAAGGGGAAGGGGTAGAGGAATGCGAGGGGGTTCCGTTCAGAGGCGTTTTGGGGCGGGGGAGAGGAAGG
>LR738713.1:80659161-80692777 GCA_902687465.1 Secale cereale
TGCACGAGGAGGAAGACGAGCCATTATCTCGTGGGCTGCTCGGCCAATGGGTCAAGTTGGGCCATGGCTGTAGGTTCTTTTTTTTTTAATTAGACAAAGAGAAAAAAAATAAAAAGACAGAAAATAAAAATAATTTTATATAGGACATATATATATCAAAAAATTCAGAAAAATAAATCCTACAAGATGAACTATTTTTCACAGGCAAAATAAAAACTTTATAAAAAACATTTAAAAAAAAATCCAAATGAAACTCAAATTTGAATTTAATACTTTCGACATTGTTTTCTTCTGACTTTTTGGAGTGTCATGTTAGCTCCTCTCATACTTTTGAACAAGTATCTCGTCAGGGATTTTTGAAATAAATTTCAATTGCCAAGTAGAATTCAAAGTCAGATAAAATTCAAATGCCTCTGAAATTTCCAAATGACACTCAAATAAAAAAAATGCGTAGATGCTTAGCTAATAATTGTAAAACATTCCAAATTGAAATTTTGGGATGTTACACTCCCCCTCTACTCTCTTGTAATGTATTGAGTTTTCCCTTTGAAGTTATCTTATCGGATTGGTTCTTTATGGATTTGAGAACACTTGATGTATGTCTTGCACGTGTTTATCTGTGGTGACAATGGGATATCATGTGATCTACTTGATGTATGTTTTGGTGATCAACCTGCGGGTTCCATGACCTTGAGAATCTATGCATAGGGGTTGGCACACATTTTCGTCTTGACTTTCCGGTAGAAACTTTGGGGCACTCTTTGAAGTTCTATGTGTTTGTTGAACAGATGTTTCTGAGATTGTGTGATGCATATCGTATAATCATGCCCACGGATACTTGAGGTGACAATGGAGTATCTAGGTAACATTAGGGTTTTGGTTGATTTGTGTCTTAAGGTGTTATTCTAGTATGAACTCTACGATAGATTGAACGTTACTATGGACTCTTGAATAGATCGATCAGAAAGGATAACTTTGAGGTGGTTTCGTACCCTACCATAATCTCTTCGTTTGTTCTCCGCTATTAGTTACTTTGGAGTGACTCTTTGTTGCATGTTGAGGGCTAGTAATATGATCCAATTATGTTATCCTTGTCGAGAGAACTTGCACTAGTGAAAGTATGAACCCTAGGCCTTGTTTCCTATCTGTGCAACACCGTTTATGCTCACGTTTACCACTTGCTACCTTGCTGTTTTTATATTTTCTTATTACAAAAACCTATATCTACCATCTATATTACACTTGTATCACCATCTCTTGGCCAAACTAGTGCACCTATCCAATTTACCATTGTATTGGGTATGTTGGGGACACAAGAGATTCTTTGTTATATGGTTGCCGGGTTGTTTGAGAGATACCATCTTCATCCTACGCCTCCCACGGATTGATAAACCTTAGGTCATCCACTTGAGGGAAATTAGCTACTATCCTACAAACCTCTGCACTTGGAGGCCCAACAACGTCTACAAGAAGAAGGTTTTGTAGTAGACATCATTGCTCCTCAACCTACTGAACCTACTGAAAATGTTTTCTTTGAAATTCCTTCGGGTATGATAGAGAAACTGCTAGATAATCCCTTTACAGGAGACAGAACACTGCATCCCGATTTACACCTAATCTATGTGGATGAAGTTTGTGGATTATTTAAGCTTGCAGGTATGCCCGAGGATGTTATCAAGAAGAAGGTCTTCCCTTTATCTTTGAAGGAATACACATTGACATGGTTTAGGCTATGCGATGATATTGGATCATGGAACTATAATCAACCGAAGTTGGAATTTCATCAGAAGTTCTACCCTATGCATCAGGTTCATCGTGATCGTAATTATATATATAAATTATGGCCTCGCGAAGGAGAAAGCATCGCTCGAGCTTGGGGGAGGCTTAAGTCAATGATGTATTCATGCCCCAATCATGAGCTCCCAAGAAAAATGATCATTCAAAATTTTTATGCTCGCTTTCCCTCAATAATCGCACCATGCTCGATAATTCTTGTTCTGGTTCTTTCATGATGAAGACTGTTGAATTCAAATGGGATTTATTGGAAAGAACTAAACGCAACTCTGAAGATTGGGATCTCGACGAAGGTAAGGAGTCAGGTATGACCCCTAAGTTTGATTGTGTTAAAGCTTTTATGGATACCGATGTTTTCCATGAGTTTAGCACTAAATATGGACTTGACTCTGAGATAGTAGCTTCTTTCTGTGAATCATTTGCTACTCATGTTGATATTCCCAAGGAGAAGTGGTTTAAATACCATCCACCCATTGAAGTGAAAGTAGTTGAACCTGTTAAAGTTGAAGAAAAGACTATCACTTATAATGTTGATCCTATTGTTCCCATTGCTTATATTGAGAAACCACCGTTCCCTGTTAGAATAAAGGATCATGCTAAAGCTTCAACTATGGTTCGTAAGAGTAATACTAGAACACCTACACCCTCTGAGCAAATTAAAGTTGAACCTAGTGTTTCTATGGTTAAAGATCTCTTGGTTGAAAATTTAGATGGACATGTTATTTACCTCCAAGAGGAAGCTGCTAGAATAGCCAAACCCGATGCTTGGAATAAACATAGACCTGTTGTAGGCTTGCCTGTTATTTTTGTTAAAATAGGAGATCATTGCTATCATGGTTTATGTGATGTTGGGGCTAGTGCAAGTATAATCCCTCATTCCTTATACAAGGAAATTATGCATGATATTGCACCCACTGAGTTAGAAGGGACTGATGTTACTATTAAGCTTGCTAATAGAGACACTATTTCACCAGTTGGGATTGTTAGAGTTGTTGAAGTCTTGTGTGGGAAGGTTAAATACCCTGCTGATTTTGTTATTCTTAGTTCCCCACAAGATGATTTTATCCCATCATATTTGGTAGATCCTTCTTGAGTACTGTTAATGCTAAGATAGACTGCGTAAAAGATACTGTTACTGTTGGTTTAGGGGATATGTCTCACGATTTTAACTTTGCTAAATTTCGTAGACAACCCCATGATAAAGAATTACCTAGTAAGGATGAAATTATTGGTCTTGCTTCTATTGCTGTGCCTCCTAACGATCCTTTATAACAATGTCCGCTAGACCATGAAAATGATATGTATATGAATGAGAGAAGGGAAATAGATGAAATAATCTTTAAGCAGGGACCCGTATTGAAAAACAACTTGCCTGTTGAAATCCTAGGGGATCCTCCTCCACCCAAGGGTGATCCCGTGTTTGAACTTAAACCATTACCTGATAATCTTAAGTATGTTTATCTTGATGAAAAGAAGATATACCCTGTTATTATTAGTGCTAACCTTTCAGAGCAGGAAGAAGAAAAATTATTGAAAACTCTGAAGAAGCATCGTGCTGCTATTGGATATACTCTGGATGATCTTAAGGGCATTAGTCCCACTCTATGCCAACACAAGATAAAATTGGAAGAGGACGCTAAACCGGTTATTGATCATCAACGACGATTAAATCCTACGATGAAAGAAGTGGTAAGGAAGGAAATAATAAAGCTTCTTGAGGCAGGTATTATCTATCCAGTTGCTGATAGCCAGTGGGTAAGTCATGTCCATTGTATCCCTAAGAAGGGAGGTATGACTGTTGTTCCTAATGATAAAGATGAATTGATCCCACAAAGAATTGTTACAGGTTATAGGATGGTAATTGATTCCGCAAATTAAATAAAGCTACTAAGAAAGATCATTACCCTTTGCCTTTTATTGATCAAATGCTAGAAATGTTATCCATACATACTCATTTTTGCTTTCTAGATGGCTATTCTGGTTTCTCTCAAATACCTGTGTCAAAAGGGGATCAAGAAAAGACCACTTTTACCTGTCCTTACGGTACCTTTGCTTTATAGACGTATGCCTTTTGGTTTATGTAATGCAACAGCTACCTTTCAAAGATGCATGATGACTATATTCTCTGATTTTTGTGAAAAGATTGTTGAGGTTTTCATGGATGATTTCTCCGTTTACGGAACTTCTTTTGATATTGCTTGAGCAACCTTGATCGAGTTTTGCAGAGATGTGAAGACACTAATCTTGTCTTGAATTGGGAGAAGTGCCACTTTATGGTTAATGAAGGCATTGTCTTGGGACATAAAATTTCTGAAAGAGGTATTGAAGTTGACAAGGCTAAGGTTGATGCTATTGAAAATATGCAGTGTCCCAAGGACATCAAAGGTATACGAAGTTTCCTTGGTCATGCCGGGTTTTATAGGAGGTTCATTAAGGACTTCTACAAAATCTCCAGGCCTCTGACTAATCTCTTACAAAAAGATGTTACTTTTGTCTTTGATGATGATTGTGTAGAAGCATTTGAAGTACTTAAGAAAGCATTGATATCTGCACCTATTGTCCAGCCTCCTGACTAGAATTTACCCTTTGAGATTATGTGCGATGCTAGTGATTATGCTGCAGGTGCTGTTCTAGGACAAAGAGTTGATAAGAAATTGAATGTTATCCAATATGCTAGTAAAACTCTAGACAGTGCCCAGATAAATTATGCTACTAATGAGAAAGAATTTTTAGCAGTTGTATTTTCTTGTGAAAGTTTAGACCTTATATTGTTGATTCTAAAGTAACTATTCACACTGATGATGCTGCTATCAAATACCCTATGGAAAAGAAAGATGCTAAACCTAGACTTATTAGATGGGTTCTCTTGCTGCAAGAATTTGATTTGCATATTATTGATAGAAAGGGAGCTGAGAACCCCGTTACAGATAACTTGTCTAGGCTAGAGAATATTCTTGATGACCCACAACCTATTGATGATAGCTTTCTTAATGAACAATTGGTTGTCATAAATACTTCTCGTACTCCTCCATGGTATGCTGATTATGCTAATTACATTGTTGCTAAGTTTATTCCACCTAGCTTCACATACCAGCAAAAGAAAAAGTTATTCTATGATTTGAGGCATTACTTCTGGGATGACCCGCATCTTTATAAAGAAGGAGTAGATGGTATTATTAGACGTTGTGTACCTGATAATGAACAGGAACATATCCTACGCAAGTGCCACTCCGAAGCTTATGGAGGACACCATGCTGGAGACTGCACATAAGGTATTGCAATCTGGTTTCTATTGGCCTACTCTCTTCAAAGATGCTCGTAAGTTTGTCTTATCTTGTGATGAATGTCAAAGAATTGGTAATATCAGTAGACGTCAAGAAATGCCTATGAATTATTCACTTGTTATTGAATCATTTGATGTCTGGGGCTTTGATTGTATGGTACCGTTTCCTTCCTCTAATGGGTACACACATATTTTAGTTGCTGTTGATTATGTTACTAAGTGGGTAGAAGCTATTCCAACTAGTAGTGCTGATCACAACACCTCTATTAAGATGCTTAAAGAAGTTATTTTTTTGAGGTATGGAGTCCCTAGATACTTAATGACTGATGGTGGTTCACACTTTATTCATGGTGCTTTCCGTAAAATGCTTGCTAAGTATGATGTTAACCATAGAATTGCATCCCCTTATCACCCACAGACTAGTGGTCAAGTAGAATTAAGTAATAGAGAGCTGAAATTAATTTTGCAAAAGACAATTAATAGGTCTTGTCGTGGATTTAGCACGACAGATGTCCTAGAAAAAGGACTTAGTCGTGAGGCCATCGCTCGGTTTAGCTTAAAGGGGTTAAAGCGGGCGAGGGACACAGGGAGTTTATACTAGTTCGGCCCCTTCGACGAAGGTAAAAGCCTACATCTAGTTTGGTGTGGTATTGCTTGGGCTTCGATGACCAGGGAGCGAATCCGCTTTCCCTGTGTCTCGAGCTGTTGTTTCTTCTCCTGAACCGTCGCCGGGTCGTCCCTTTATATAGGAGGCGACGCCCGGTCCGGTTTACAGAGTCTCGAGGCCGGCTCATAAACGTGTCCGTCTCGGTCTCTACTCTTTCTATCTTACTTTCCAAGTTACATAATATGACGGTTTACAAACCATGGGCCTTATACATGGGCCCTGAGCCTCCGTGGGCTATAACCTTCTATTACATACTCCACTGGGCTTCTGATAATATAGCCTTACCAACATAATCCGGACCCTCCTAGCCGGTTTATACTTGATAGTAATATCCCTGACATTAGGCCCCATATTGATTTGAACTTGTTCATGTCAATCTTCAAAGTCTTGTATGAATTTCCCTTTCTGCAGCTCTTGTATACTTCTTAAACCGGCCATGACGTCATCCCCTGGAATCGCTTGAATCTGCCATGACATCATCTGCGCATTTAACGCCCGCATCTGTTTGTTACTTTTCTTTATTACCGAGGCGACAGTTGAATCCATATCCGAATTTCGGTCTCCTCGATTCCCGCGCCTGCCATTTTATCTCTTCGGCCTATAAATGAGGCCGAGGGGCATCTCTTTTACCCCTCCTGCTTCGTCTTCCTCTGTCTCCAGCACTCAAGCCTCCGCCGCCGTCCTTCGAGCTCACTGTCGTCAGCAAGCCCGGCCGCTGCATCAACCTGAGCACGTCCAGATATTCGCCGCCGTCCTTCTTCTTCTTCAGGTACGTTATTTCTTCTCCCAATAGATCTTAGCTATAGGGTTTATCCGTAGCTCGTCGCGAACCCTTGTTCTTCGTAGTTCGTCGCCGTAGGTTGTTTTTAGTTGTAGATGTAAAACTTGTTAGGTCAACCCTCGTGCGTGCGCTTCCGCTCCATCGTCATAACCTTAGTTTCTCCAATACTGCTAGTCTAGATTGGATCTGCAGAAAACTTCCGCTGCCTTCACTCAATATGACTTGAATTGTTTTGTCTTTTTCCTGCGCCGTAGATCCATATTTTACCTCTGCTTCATGTGAAAGTTGTTTCTCACACTTTAGATCTGCAGCTTATCTGCTTATGTTACCGGTTTAATTATAACATGCGCCTCATATGCCTGCACGGATGGTTTAGATTTAAGCCTGCATTCCATAATTGATGGTTTAACTTCCTCCTTCTATCGTCATAAACCGATAGATGTCTCATTCATGCTTGCTCCGGATTAGTGGGTACCATTAGTCCCTTGCTTAAACCGTCAATTAGGTCAATACTTTCACAGAACACGCCGGTATGCATCCAGTAGATTTGTAAAACCGGGTCTTGTATTGTACTTTTCAGCACTCCCGCATTGGAAAAGATGGCTAAACAGTTTGTTGCTTGCAATTGGGTCCCTTCCCGGATTACCGAGGACGACTTAGTAAAGGCAGCCTCAATTGGCATTCTTGGTCCTAAAGAGGTTCTGCACTGGCGGGCCCCTGGAAAAGAGTGTCCTCCTAAGCCTAAAGAGGGAGAGACCATAGTCTTTTTCGATCACTTGGCCCGGGGTTTTAGCCCCCCCGGTTCAAAATTCTTCCACGCCGTTTTAGCTGATTTTCAACTCCATCCACAAGATCCGGGTCCCAAGTCCATATCGAACATCTGCAACTTCCAAGTCTTCTCGGAAGCATATTTACAAGAAGAGCCATCTGTGGAGCTGTTTCGGGATTTCTTCCATCTGAACCGCCGAACTGAGTTTTCGGACGGGCCTCATACTGAACTTGGTGGTGTGAGCATCCAAAAGAGGAAAGATGTAAGCTTTCCTCACGCCGCTCTTCAAAGCCACCCCAAAGAATGGAACCAGACTTGGTTCTACTGCAAGGATACTTCGCCAGAGGGAGAAAATCCGCTGCCGGGTTATCGTGCCTACCGCCTGACGCCGGGTCAACCTTTCCTGCAACGTCTGAGCGCCCAAGACTGGGCTCGATATGCCCCTCAACTTTCCAAGCTCAGGGCTTTCGTAGCTAATGGTTTAACCGGGGTTGACTTTGTCCGCTGCTGGCTCTCTTGGAGTATTCTTCCATTAAGTCGGCGCTCAAGCTTAATGTGTGAATATACTGGCAATCTAGAAGATCCTCAGCGTCACACAAAAATAGTGCTTCCTGACAATGAAGTTACTGAATCTGCAAAGAAAATGTTGAACGTCCCCCTGGAAGAATGCAGCCAGACCAGTTTAGCTCCTTTCTACACAGCCAACAAACCGCCATCGGTAAGACTCTTCCGACCCTTTCTTTTTGGTTTAATCCGTTCATATCACTTGTCTTCAACATGTTCTTGTTCCTTTACACAGGCCAATGATCCCTTCTGGAAGAGGAAGGCTCAAGATAAACCGGCTAAGCCAACCCGTAAAGAAGAAGAAAACTGCTGCCGTTTCTGGTTCAAACCTCGAAGAAGATGATCCGGCTTCTAAGGTACTGCTCGATTCTTATGTTCTTTGAATTCTCTTTGTTTATAGTTATATCAATAATATCTTTTCCGAGGATCTGGCAGAGGGAAGTAAAGCGGATGAAGTTGAGGTAATTTCTCTGTCATCTGATTCCTAACCGTTGCCACCCAAGATTCGCCGGGCCTCCCGGAAGTATCCATTTTCTCACCCTTATGCTCAATTGGATCCCAACTTTCTTTTGAGGAAACAGCAGCATGAGGCTCGCCAGACCACACGCCATAGTGGTCACGTGGTTGAATCGTCCGGATTACCCCACATGCCAGCTCGCAGACGCCGCTCAGTGGTTTTGCTTACTCCAACCCTTCTTCATCCCAAAGCAGGTCTTATTCGCAAACCTCTTAAACCGTCTGATCCCAACTATCAGGAAGCTCCTCTGTCTTCTTCTGGCGAATCGACCGCTACTCAAGTCCCGGTGCTTAAGACCGTTCCTGGGTAAGTCATCTTTCCAAATATCCGGTTTACCTTTTCGTTTTAACTTTGTGGTTTCATTGCTCTTTTAATCTTTACCAGTATGCCCAAGCCTAGCAAAAAGGCGAAATTAAATAAACCGGCTGCCGAACACACTGCCGCTGAACCGACAGAGTATCCTGAAACAGCCAACCCTCCAGAGAAAAATGTTGAAGTTCAGCACGATGATCCCTCCCCTATGGATCATGAAGATCTTGCTGCTCCGGGCGCGATGCTACAGAGAACACAGCTGAACCGGCAAGCCCTGTCCGGGTTAGTCCCCCTTGGGCTAGCCCGGCTCCTGTTAGTCCGGTGCGCACCTCTGATCCCCTCCAGCAAACTGCTGTCTCAACAGAAGATGTTGAGATAACTAGGATAGGCTTCTCTGGTCCCACAGAGCCTGTTGTCTTGGCTAGACATACTGCCAAGGAGGAAAAACTTCAGCAAGATAAAGGCAAGTGGAGCACAGACTTGTCAAGTTATACTCAGCTTAGTGCCCAGGAGCTCCACTCTGGGTATCTGAACCGGCTCTTCACCAGTCGCGACTATGAGGCCGGTTTAGTCAACATGATGAAGGAGAAATATGAGGTAATTTTCTTTCCTTTTGCCTTCTGTTTCAGCTTGTATTTTGCAATTATACCTTTAGGCCATAGTAGCCCCCAAGTGCCGGTTTACTTCACTGTAGGTGAACCGGGACTTCTCTTATGTCTGAGAATGAACGTACATTAGCCCCCAAGTGCCAAGGACATAACTTGTTTATGTGCTTGGGACTTGTCTGAAAAAGTTGGCTTCTTTTACTTCAATTGTACATTAGCCCCCAAGTGTTGAGTGCATAAATTGTTATGTGCTTGAGACTTTGATTGACCTGTTCTTCTAACACTTTCCTTCTCCTGCAGGCTGACTTGAACCGGAGAGCTTCGGAGGCAACTGAACTCCGGAATAACTTGGCCTTCCATGAAACTGCTTCAACCAAAACTAAGGAGGAACTTGTCCTTGCTTTAGCTAACATGGAAAAACTCAAGAAAGATTTTGAAGCGGAGCGGTCCACATGGGAGGTACAAAGGGCTGCTCTAGAGAAAAGAGCAAAGGATGCTGAAGCTGCTCTCAACCCGGTGACGCAGGAGCTATCCGGGTTGAAACATCATATAGATGATATGACATCTGCTATCTTCGATGAGTATCTGTCTTCGTATGTTTGTATCCTTGCAATCTTATTCTGCTCCGGTTTAACTCACCTATTGTATATAGGGAGGCGCATAACTCATCTTGGAGACGATGTTCGGAAGAAACTGAAGGCTGCTTATACCCTGGTGGAGCAACTCTACTCCGGTGCTCAAAGGGCTATCAGTGCTATGTCGCACAATAAACCGGTGCCGACCACCATCCAAGGCACTCTGGAAAAGTTATCTGTCTTGCCTGCTCGACTTGTTGATGTGAAGAAATCTGCTGCACGAGCTGGCTCTCTCATGGCGTTAACCTGGGCCAAGGCATGGGTCCCCGATTTTGATCTGGCGGAGGCCATGAATGGTTATCCCAGCATGAAAGAGGACGGGTCAGCCTTCTCTTCTAAAGATATTCGTTCTTTAACCAAAGACATGCGCCCTCTTGCCAGTAAGCTTGCTGACGAAGCGGATTTAACAAGGTATCATCTGGGTTACGATCTAGAGAATACGCGGGTGGAGCGGCCGGTTTATGACATCGAAAATTTGATCTCACCCGTTCGTAAGCATACCTTCGCTCCTGACATTGATCCGTCAGATCTTATAAACGATGAAGTATATTTCCGTGCCCTCGCCAAGATTAACTGGAGCACTCCTGATTTCCAGCAGCTGCCAGAAGTCGACGAAGATCCGGAGCAAGCTGACCCTCAGTCTTCCCAGCGTGATGAAGAAGAATCCTAAACGGGCTCCAGTCTAATTTTTAGATGTTGAATACCTTGCAAGAAACTTTGATTTATTTGGGCCTGCAAGTGCCTTCTAATAGAATAGTTGAGATATTGCCTTTGTCCCACTGTTATGGTATTACTTTGGTTGGCAATCCCCAATTTATCTCCTGCTGGCAATGCTTTAACAGTTTATATTACCTGTATCTGCATGAATAATGCTAAACGATGTCCTGGCAGTTTACCACCGGACAGATTATACTGCCCTGATACACGTTTCAAATAAATAGCTTGAACTGCATATAAAACACACACATATACCATACCTGTGATTAAGTGTGCTTGTAGACCTTAACCCGGTAGGAATAATTTAAAGCGCGGGTGCTGATGAAGCCCTTGGCTCTCTTGTCGGTTTAGCATGATGGCCGATCCGGGTTACGATGAACGCCGATTTAACTCTCGCTGGTGTTCATGACCCAGACTTTTAACTCTATAGACGTATGGTCAACCTTGTAGTTGTCCAGTCTCGCATCAATGGACTTGGTTAAAAAACCAATGACTTTGAACCCCTTCAAAGCTGCCCTTCAAGAACTCGAAACCATCGTGCGATAGCCCCACGGTGGGCGCCAACTGTCGTGTATTTAGCACGACAGATGTCCTAGCAAAAGGACTTAGTCGTGAGGCCATCGCTCGGGTTAGCTTAAAGGGGTTAAAGCGGGCAAGGGACACAGGGAGTTTATACTAGTTCGGCCCCTTCGATGAAGGTAAAAGCCTACGTCTAGTTTGGTGTGGTATTGCTTGGGCTTCGATGACCAGGGAGCGAATCCGCTTTGCCTGTGTCTCGAGCTGTTGTTTCTTCTCCTGAACCGTCGCCGGGTCATCCCTTTATATAGGAGGCGACGCCCGGTCCGGTTTACAGAGTCCCGAGGCCGGCTCATAAACGTGTCCGCCTCGGTTTCTACTCTTTCTATCTTACTTTCCAAGTTGAAAGTGCAACTAATCCCCGGGTGGTTTTGGTAATTAATAACAACATATATATCATTGAACTAATATTCTCTTGAGAATCATTTCAGAAAAGTTCGATGATGTGGGTATGGAAATGTCTGAAGAAGTGGACCCCTCAAAATGCTAAGACAAGCATTGGCAAAAGCTCAAGACTCCATTTTTGGTTTAGTGATCAAAGATCACATTGAGTCCATAGGAAAGCCAATACTATTAAAAGGGGATGAGGTTGTGTTAATGTTCTTGTTGCTCAAGTGCTTGGTGATCTAACTCCCTCAACTATCAGCACTATTCACTACTTAACACACACCCATAAGTAATCTCGGTCACACCGATTTCTCCAACTCAGTCCCACCGAGATGAACCACTTCAGTTGTTTCTCCAAACCCTAGATTCTCGGTCACACCGATTCTGAGTTTCGGTCTCACCGAAAAAGGGTTGCCAACCTTCTGTGATCACTTGACATCGATTCGGAATATCCGAGTTTATATTTTCGGTCTCACCGAAATGGCAAACCCTAACCTTTGACTCACTTCGGTCTCACCGAGATGGTATTTTCGGTCCCACCGAAAATCCCAACGTTCACTATATTTGAACTTTCGGTCTAACCGAGTTTTCACTTCGGTCTGACCGAGATTGGTCAAATGTGTGTGTAACGGTTGGATTTTGTGTGGAGGCTATATATACCCCTCCACCCCCTCCTCATTCGTGAGGAGAGCCATCAGAAAGTACCACCACTTCTACCACCCACTTTCTGAGAAGTGAACCACCTACCCTTGTGTTGAGATCAAGCCATTCCATTCCTACCATATGAAACTTGATCTCTAGCCTTCCCAAGTTGCTTTCCACTCAAATCTTTCTTCCACCACAGCCATATCAGTGAGGAGAGTTGAGTGTTGGGGAGTTTATCACTTGAAGCACAAGAGCAAGGAGTTCATCACCATCAACACCGTCTATTACCTTTTGGGGGGTGGTGCCTCCTAGATTGGTTAGGTGTCGCTTGGGAGCCTCCGTCGTGATGTGGAGTTGAACCAAGAAGTTTGTAACGGCAAGGAGATCGCCTACTTCGTGAAGATCTACCCCGAGTAAGGCTAGTCCTCCGTGGGCGTAGGCCGTGATGGAATAGACAAGGTTGCTTCTTCGTGGACCCTTCGTGGGTGGAGCCCTCCGTGGACTCGCGCAGCCGTTACCCTCCGTGGGTTGAAGTCTCCATCAACGTGGATGTACGATAGCACCACCTATCGGAACCACGACAAAAATCTCCGTGTCACCAAACTGCGTTTGATCTTCTCCACCTCTCTTTTACATGTGCAATTTACTTTCCGCTGCATAAACTCTAGAATTGCATGTGTAGGGTGTTACTTGAACTAATCTTGTTTGTGAAACTGCCAAAAACTTTGCATGATCTAAAGGCAGATTTTTTTTTATATTGTCAAGTAGTCTAATCACCCCCCCTCTAGACCTACTTTCGATCCTACAAGTGGTATCAGAGCTTTGGTCTCCATTGCCTTGGTTTCCATTGCATTGGACTCCATAAGCTTGGTTTCACAACCTAGGAGAGTATGGCGTCTAGTGAGGGTAATTATCGTAGAGGTCCTTACTTTGATGGTACAAATTTTGCTAGTTGGAAGCATAAAATGAAAATGCATATTCTTGGTCATAACCCAGCCGCATGGGGCATTATTTGTGTTGGCATGCAAGGTGACTTCTTTGAAGAAGGAAAAGTTCCGGATCGCGAAGCTACACCCGAAGAACTGAAGATGTTGCAAAACAATGCTCAAGCTTGTGACATTCTCTTCAATGCCTTGTGTCCCGAAGAGTTCAACAAAATCAGCCGTCTTGAGAATGCTAAGGAGATTTGGGATACTTTGGTTGAAATGCACGAAGGTACTGAATCTGTGAAGGAATCAAAGCTGGATATTCTTCAAGGTCAGCTTGACAAGTTCAAGATGAAGGATGGTGAAGGAGTCGCTGAAATGTACTCTAGGCTTGCTCTCATCACAAATGAGATTGCTGGCTTAGGAAGCGAAGAAATGACCAACCGATTCATCATTAAGAAGATTCTCAGAGCTTTGGATGGAAAGTATGACACCGTGTGCACTTTGATCCAAATGATGCCAAACTACAAGACTCTCAAGCCAACTGAAGTCATTGGAAGGATTGTTGCTCATGAGATGACACTTAAGGATAAGGAAGAGCTTCACAACAAGTAAAGTGGTGCTTACAAAGCTACAAGTGATGCTCCTACTACCTCAAGTGACAAGTTAGTCTCCAATGAAGACATAAGCCTAATGGTCAGGAACTTCAACAAGTTCTACAAGAATAGAGGCAAAGAGAGAAGCTCAAAGTCTAGATCATATGATGGAAAGAGATCTTCTAGTCGTGATCGAAACTGCTACAATTGTGGAAGACCCGGACACTTCTCAAATGAGTGTACGGCTCCCCACAAGAGAAGAGAAGAATCTCCAAGAAGAAGAGCAAGAGATGAGTCACCTCGGAAAGAGAGAAGGAGTAGAGATGATCGTTATGAACGAAGACCTTCTCGGAGAAGCAAGGATTCGGAGAGGAAAGACAAGTCATCAAGGAGCTACACAAGAAGAAGACATCAAGCTCATGTTGGTGAATGGGTCTCCGGCTCCGACTCTGACAGTCAATCCGATGGAAGCTATCACTCCGACTCCGACTATAGTCAAGATGAAGGTGTTGCCGGACTTGCACTCGTATCCTCCAACTCCAACTCCTACGACTTATTTGATTCACCGAATGAGGGAATTGGAAGATGCTTCATGGCTAAAGGCCCCAAGGCCAAGGACAAGCTTCAAGAGGAGATTGATGCATTCATTGAAGCACCTCAAGCCATGGTCAAGTGGGTTCCCAAGGACACATCAAGTTCTACTTCGTCAAGCTCAACTACAACACCAAGGATTCCCATCAAGATGATGTGGATCCCAAAGAAGAAGAACTAGTAGGTTCTTGAGGGCGATTCCGCCAACAAACTTCACTCATATTCATTTTGGCAAGAACTTGTGCAATCAACTTCCACATCATGCACTTGTTCATGGAGTCACAAACCCTCTTGTTGGTAAGTCAAGGGACAAGGTAATCATTGCTTTCATGGACATCATCTTTTGTGCACTTCACTCTATGTCCATGGATATTCCTGTTTGTTCCTTGTGGGACTAACCCATGTAGGTATTGAAAGTGCCCTAATCCAAAGGATTGCTCCCAACTCATGATGATCTACATCAACATTGAGCATCCACATCTTCAACATCTACATGAAGTCTTCTACGACAACCCAAGGTTAGTTTGACCCTTTAAAAGGGGTTCTCACATCTAGGGGGAGCTTTGCTCTAAAAATGAGCTAAAGCATCTCCAAATGATGTGAACACATAAATGCTTTATGTAAAAGTGGTAACCCCACTTGTGCTTAAACGATGAGTATGACCTATGATCAAATGTTCTCATTTGACTCCTAAGTCAATATACTCATATATAGATGACCTAGTCATCGACAATTTGTGTGCTAGTAGCTAGAGTTTTGGTTGTGCATGTTTGACACATATTTCAGTTGCTATCTTATTGTGTGAGCATGTTGGATGCATGATTTTATCCATTCAAGGACATCCATTTGTTGTTTTGATTGTTTTGGTTTCTTTTTCTGGCCAAATGGATGGACAAGAATGCCTAAGCACCTTCCCTAGCTATCTATGCTTTCTTGTCTCAAAATTCTATTCGTGCTTATATCACAACTTTGAACAAGTCTTTTTCGGACAGTCCGAGTGAGGAGCGCTCGGAACCACCGATTCGTCTAAGGCTGACTTCCAAAACCTTCTAAGTCTATTTCGGTCTGACCGGCTTCTCAATCTCGGTCCAACCGAAACACTTAGATTGATCTAGGTTTCATCTCGGTGAAACCGAGTTCAAAATCTCGGTCTGACCGATATGTGTAACTGCACAGCAGAAATACATCTCGGTGACACCGAGTTTTTCAACTCGGTCCCACCGACAGTACGGGGTTATATATACTGAGGGCTGCGCGCGATCTATTCCTTTCAAACCGTTCGCCCTCCAAGACCCCTGCTGCCGCCGCCCTGATCTAAGGATCGTCGCCTTCGTCGCCTGTGTGCCCTTGCTGCAGGTCTCCGCCGCCGTCAACGGTAATCTTCTCCTCCGTTGCCGCCGTAGAGGGACACCACCAAGTTAGGGTGTGTCCCGATCCCTATTCATGCTCCACTTCTGATTCTTGCATGATAGGACTGCCCTGATTCAATCCACGTTTGATATGTTCCCAATACATTGTTCAGATCGTTTAGTTTCGAGGAAAATTCTTAGGTTTAGGTTTCCACGGAATGCATCTCGGTGAAGCCGATTCCTGAAACTCGGACTGACCGATTTGGTCTCTGACCATTGCACTACATAGCTCGGTCTGACCGAGTTGTGAAAATCGGAATGTCCGAATTGAAGTTTCTGTGAAACCCTAAGTTTTCGGTAGGACCGAAACCCATTTCGGTCTGACCGAAAGTGGTGTGTAGGTTCTGTTGAACACTTCGGTTACACCGAAACTTGAAATCGGTTTGACCGAAATACATTCTGTGAAAACTCAAAACTAAGTTTTTAACTCATTTTTTTTGCAAAAACTTCTGCAGTTGTGACAACTCTTCTACTCTGCCTATACCTTATCTATTCACAGGTTTTTTCAGCCATGTCAGATGTCAGTGACAGCCAGAACAGGTCTGAGTCACCGTTTGCTGAGATTCCAGAGGCAGGTACAAGTCCTGAGGCTAGCAGCTCTAGTGATGATGGTGAGAGGAGCACCCCTAGTGGTCTACCTCCTGCTGCTACGAGAACCAGGAAGAAGAGAACTTCTGATTCTGAGGATTCCGACTTTGTTGCTGAGGAAGTTACCTCCAAGCCAAAGAGGCAAGTGGTTGCCAAAGAGCTCCAAGGGCAGCAGCCAAAGAAAGGCACGAGCAAAGTGAAGCAGTCTGCAGTTGCCAAGAAGCTCAACTTGGAAGAGCCTGCTCCAAGTAAGGTGAAGAAGACTTCCAAGAGGAAGAGAGTTGTTTATGCTGAACCTCAAGTTGATGCTGCTGAAGAAGAAGAAGAAGATGCACCCCAGCCTCCTCCTCAGAAAGCTAAGTTCATGGGTGATGCTATTCGGGCTCAAGCCTCCTCCAAGCCCAAGAGGACAACCAGAAGCATTCCAGCTTCTGAGAAGAACAAAGGTGAGATGCCACCTTCTGAGTCAGATGAAGAGCATGTGTTGCTCAAGCTCCGTCCCAAGTTGCCACTCCACAATGATGCTCATCCTCAAGCTGAGGATATGAAGGCAAGAAAGGACAAAGGTCTCAGGCTATGGAGACAGTCTGATCCATATGCCGTAAGAAGAAGGACTGCTGTGGACCCCAGATTCCACACCAAAGAGCAGCAGGATTTCTATGAGACCGTGCTAATGGATAAGAAGCCCATTGTTGCTGACACCAGGTATGTTGACTGGAAGTACATTGACAGCAGAGAGCATCGGGACTTCTTTCCCCATGTGCATGAGAGCTTTACTGCATGTGGAGTTGCTGACTTTGTGGGTCAAGAACTGACAGCATGGAATGACGAGATGATCATGCAGTTCTATGCCACAGCCCATTTCTACCCCGATGGCAAGATCACCTGGATGACTGAAGGTCAACGGTTTTCTTCAACTATTGCAGAATGGGCAGAACTTCTGAACGCTCCAGTGCAGAGAGAGGACGACATTGATGTCTATGGGATTCCTAAGAAGAGTCATGATTCCATGAAGAATATGTACAAGGAGATCCCAGCTGCTGATTTGGAGGGATGGAAACTCGGCTCAGTGTATTATCTCCAGGCAGGTCTGACCACCACTAACACTATCCTGAGGCATACTTTGATGCCTAAGTCAGGTGACCACCGGATGATACGAGGCTATTCTATCAACATGCTGCACATTCTCGATGAGAAGGCACCTTTTAAGGTGATGGACTTGATGGTAGAGACCATTAAGAGGACTGCAGCTGACCAGAAGAGGTCATGTGGGTTTGCTCCGCAGATACAGATGCTTATCAACGCCAAGTTTGGCACGGGCAAATTCATGTTGGATAGGAAGCACTTACCACTGCAGCCAGAGCATGAGGACAACGTAGTTGTGATGGATGAAGAGGATCCCACCTCAGTTGAAGGGCAAGCCAAGATCGAAGCTG
Organism: Secale cereale; assembly: GCA_902687465.1. Classification (NCBI taxonomy): domain Eukaryota; kingdom Viridiplantae; phylum Streptophyta; class Magnoliopsida; order Poales; family Poaceae; genus Secale; species Secale cereale. The sequence continues at coordinate 80,676,960 of LR738713.1, forward strand.
CAAAGAAAGCCAAAGCTGACAGAGAGGCAGCAGCAGCAGCAGCTAAGCCAAAGAGCTTCGGAGATCAGATTCTTGAAGCAACCCGGAGAATTGAACAACGCCTGGCCAGCATTGAGCAATCTCAGGAGAGCCTTGAGAGGATTGTCGAGGACAAGATCCACGCTCTAGACGTGAAGCTGACTGAGATTCAGGTGTCTGTCAACAAACTTGAGGCAGACATGGAGGAGACTAGGCAGGAGAGAGCAGAGCTTATGCAGGATGATATAGTCCAGGACTCTCATCGCCAGACTGCTCCGGTTCCCAGAGGATCCAGGTCTGCAGCTATCCCAGTAACAGACTCCAGGGCTACCACTTCAGCACCAGCTACAGCTCCAGCAGTTCCTTCAGCTCCAGCATCCACTCCTCCAGCGCAGACATCAGCAGAAGTCTTCGCCGATGCAGCTATCTCTACACCGACATCGACCCAGACGGGAGCAGCCAGCCGAGCCCGCAGTGACGTTTAGCTCTATACCTTTTCGAACTTTTTGGTAACTTGTTGCCAAAGGGGGAGAAATTGTTATAGATCATAGGGCTTCGAGAGAGAGAGTGCTCTTTCGTCTTTTCGTTCTTTTGCCGTTTTCCTTGAGATACATTGGTTTCTTTTGGTTCCAGATACTTTAAGTGTGCTTGCTACTACGTTTGATGCTACCTTAATGAGTGCTTAGTCATACTATGCTTTAATGTGTGCTTATTGTTTATCATATGCTATTTCTTATTGTATGGCTATTTACTCTTGTCTTGGTGATTGGGTGCATGTTATTCATTCTTATCATTTTGTGCGCTCCACCAAGATGTATGTGACATGGAAGAGTGACCCATAATCCTAATCGATTGTGCATTTGCATTCAAACGCAAATTTTAAATAATGCACAAATTTAGGGGGAGCTCTTGTTTATCACATACTTCTCAAAGCGACGATATTATTCTTTGATTATATCTTTTGTCGAAGCTTTGATCTATATGTTGTCATCAATTACCAAAAAGGGGGAGATTGAAAGTGCAACTAATCCCCGGGTGGTTTTGGTAATTAATAACAACATATATATCATTGAACTAATATTCTCTTGAGAATCATTTCAGAAAAGTTCGATGATGTGGGTATGGAAATGTCTGAAGAAGTGGACCCCTCAAAATGCTAAGACAAGCATTGGCAAAAGCTCAAGACTCCTTTTTTGGTTTAGTGATCAAAGATCACATTGAGTCCATAGGAAAGCCAATACTATTAAAAGGGGATGAGGTTGTGTTAATGTTCTTGTTGCTCAAGTGCTTGGTGATCTAACTCCCTCAACTATCAGCACTATTCACTACTTAACACACACCCATAAGTAATCTCGGTCACACCGATTTCTCCAACTCAGTCCCACCGAGATGAACCACTTCAGTTGTTACTCCAAACCCTAGATTCTCGGTCACACCGATTCTGAGTTTCGGTCTCACCGAAAAAGGGCTGCCAACCTTCTGTGATCAGTTGACATCAATTCGGAATATCCGAGTTTATATTTTCGGTCTCACCGAAATGGCAAACCCTAACCTTTGACTCACTTCGGTCTCACCGAGATGGTATTTTCGGTCCCACCGAAAATCCCAACGTTCACTATATTTGAACTTTCGGTCTAACCGAGTTTTCACTTCGGTCTGACCGAGATTGGTCAAATGTGTGTGTAACGGTTGGATTTTGTGTGGAGGCTATATATACCCCTCCACCCCCTCCTCATTCGTGAGGAGAGCCATCAGAAAGTACCACCACTTCTACCACACACTTTCTGAGAAGTGAACCACCTACCCTTGTGTTGAGATCAAGCCATTCCATTCCTACCATATGAAACTTGATCTCTAGCCTTCCCAAGTTGCTTTCCACTCAAATCTTTCTTCCACCACATCCATATCAGTGAGGAGAGTTGAGTGTTGGGGAGTTTATCACTTGAAGCACAAGAGCAAGGAGTTCATCACCATCAACACCGTCTATTACCTTTTGGGGGGTGGTGCCTCCTAGATTGGTTAGGTGTCGCTTGGGAGCCTCCGTCGTGATGTGGAGTTGAACCAAGAAGTTTGTAAGGGCAAGGAGATCGCCTACTTCGTGAAGATCTACCCCGAGTAAGGCTAGTCCTCCGTGGGCGTAGGCCGTGATGGAATAGACAAGGTTGCTTCTTCGTGGACCCTTCGTGGGTGGAGCCCTCCGTGGACTCGCGCAGCCGTTACCCTCCGTGGGTTGAAGTCTCCATCAACGTGGATGTACGATAGCACCACCTATCGGAACCACGACAAAAATCTCCGTGTCACCAAACTGCGTTTGATCTTCTCCACCTCTCTTTTACATGTGCAATTTACTTTCCGCTGCATAAACTCTAGAATTGCATGTGTAGGGTGTTACTTGAACTAATCTTGTTTGTGAAACTGCCAAAAACTTTGCATGATCTAAAGGCAGATTTTTTTTATATTGTCAAGTAGTCTAATCACCCCCCCTCTAGACCTACTTTCGATCCTACACAAGTTACATAATATGACGGTTTACAAACCATGGGCCTTATACATAGGCCCTGAGCCTCCGTGGGCTATAACCTTCTATTACATACTCCACTGGGCTTCTGATAATATAACCTTACCAACGTAATCCGGACCCTCCTAGACGGTTTATACTTGATAGTAATATCCCTGACAGGTCTAGAAAGAATTGGTCCAAGAAACTTGATGATGCATTATGGGCCTATAGAACTGCATACAAAAATCCTATGGGTATGTCTCCATATAAGATGGTTTATGGAAAAGCATGTGACTTACCTCTCGAGCTAGAACATAAGGCATATTGGTCCATTAAAGAGCTCAATTATGATTTCAAACTTGCCGGTGAGAAGAGGTTATTTGACATTAGCTCTCTTGATGAATGGAGAACCCATGCCTATGAGAATGCCAAGCTGTTTAAAGAAAAAGTTAAAAGATGGCATGACAAAAGGATACAAAAGCGTGAGTTTAACGTAGGTAATTATGTCTTGCTATACAACTCTCGTTTAAGGTTTTTTGCAGGAAAACTTCTCTCTAAATGGGAAGGTCCTTACGTTATCGAGGAGGTCTATCATTCCGGTGCCATAAAAATCAACAATTTCGAAGGCACAAATCCGAAGGTGGTGAAGGGTCAAAGACTCAAACATTATATCTCAGGTAATCCTATAAATGTTGAAACTAATGTTATTGAAACTGTAACCCCGAAGGAATACATAAGAGACACTTTCCAAAACGATTCAGACTCCAAAAAGGAAGAGGTATGTGGTACGGTAAGTAAATCGACTCCAAAACAGTTCTTTCACTGTTTTGGAATATTTAGAAAAATAGAAAAATAAGAGGCAGTGCGGAAGATACACGAGCCGTCCACGAGGGTGGAGGGCGCGCCCCCTTCCCTTGGGCGCGCCCCCGCCTCGTGGGCACCTCGTGTGCCTCCCGGACTCCGATTTCTTGCATGTTACTTCTTTTGGTCGGTAAAAATTCACTATATATTCTCCCGAAGGTTTTGACTACCGTATCACGCCAAAAGCCTCTTGTTTTGTTTCGAGCTGTTTTTGTCGCAGATAAGGGAAATATGTCATCCCAGGATTCAGAGGGAGAAAGCTATGGGGCTCAAGCTGGAAATGGTTAACCGTTACCCGCGTCCTCGTGGGTAATTAATTTATTAGGGGACGGGTATGTGCCAGCGTTAATACCCACGGGGAAGCTTGTGGGTCAAATACCTTACCCAGCATGCACGGCGGGGATGGGGATGGGATAGCATTACCCATGCTCGTTACCCGCCTTACCCATGAAGGCCTTATATGCGGGCTAAAAAATTAGTAGACCCCATGTAATTCCCGCCCTTACCCACCAAAATTTTCATCCATCCCACCCCTTTGGTCAAAAATCCCATAGAAAACCCTAACCTAGACACAATATACTATTTATTGTGCTGAAATGCTATTTTTCTACTGAAATGCTATCTAGTGTTGTTGTTGAATGCATGTATTGGTTTCCCCACGGGTATAAAAGACCCGACGGGGATGGGGATGTGAATATTTGTATCCCCGCAGACGAGTATGGGACGGGGACGGGCATGGTAAGGTGTCATGGGGACGGGGATGGGAGTCCAATACCCACCTGGGTAATCCCCATTGCCAGCCTGATATGTGGCTGATCTCCTTGCCGACCCTAAGGTCTATGGGGACTGGGAGCATTATGGTTGGACAACGGAGGAAGAAGAAGACCATGATCCCAAGGGAAATGATTGGACCAGCTCAGATGAAGATGAAGTCCCATTACCTCAACCTGGGGATATGCATGTGGAGTTCAAAAAGTCAAGCCTCCCCGGCAGAGCAAAGAAACCTAAGATCGAGTTCATCCCTTTTCGCCTCTTGCAGGAAAACAAGCAGGAACTATGCAAGAAGATATTAAACCTTGAGCATGAGATCAATGACCTAAGGGAGCAAAATTTTGTCCTTAAGCGCAAGTTAAGGAAGAAGCCTACATCACCACCTCCGAAGAAGGGGACATAATCATATGGGTATGGGCACTCCCCTTGGCAACTGCCAAGCTTGGGGGAGGTGCCCCGGTATCGTATCACCATCACACTCCTATCTTTACCGTTTTTCTTAGTTCGATCCTTTTGGTAATATCTTGGTCTAGTAGAATAAACTTAGCATGATCTAGTTGTGAGCTTTTGCTTTGTGATCTTTACCTTTGTAATCGAGTCCGCGAGCTATATAATAAAGATTAGTGTTGAGTCAAGGGCTTGATTTCCTCACTTTGGTCATGAGAGAATATAAGAAAATATAAAAAGTAGATATAGATAGGAATTTAGAATCAAATAAAAAACCCTATATTATGCTGAAGGAAAGTAGATATAGATAGGAGCTTATGCCCTAAAAAATACACTAGTTTCTTAAATTAAAAATAAAAAAGATTTTTTTCTTACGTCGAGAAATATTTGTTTTCAAGATAAACAATGTCCGTTAGGCACCTAATCTTTATGTCATAATAGACCCGAACACTTGCCTCGGATTTACTTCACATATAAAGAATATGATGAATAAAAGTTATTGAGAGTTGACAAACATAGTTTTGGTCATCGTTGCAATTAATAGGAAGTAATAAAGAAAGAGAGGTTTCACATACAAATATACTCTCTTGGACCTCTTTTATGATTGTGAGCTGTCATTAAAATATGACATGCTAAAGAGTTGATGTTGGACAAGGAAGACAACATAATGGGTTATGTTTTCTTATATTCGAAATAAAGTATATTGTCATGGATCATCCAACATGTTGGGCTTGCCTTTCCCCCTCATGCTAGCCAAACTCCTTTCACCAAGTAGAGATACTACTTGTGCTTCCTTACATCCTTAAACCCAATTTTGCCATGAGAGATCACCATACCTACCTATGGATCGAGTAAGATCCTTCAAGTAAGTTGTCATTGTTGCAAATTCTCTAAAATATGTATGATTTATTAGTGTGGAGGAAATAAGCTTTATACGCTCTTGTGATATGGAAGTAATAAAAGCGACTGACTGCATAATAAAGGTCCTTATCACAAGTGGCAATATAAAGTGATGTTCTTTTGCGCTAAGACTTTGTACATCCAACCATAAAAGCACATGAAAACCTCTGCTTCCCTCTGCAAAGGGCTTATATATTATTCCTTTCTTATAAGATTCAAGGTGAAAATCACCTTTCCTTTTTACATTTTATCCTTTGGCAAGCACATTGTGTTGGAAAGATCCTGACATATATACCCACTTGGATGTAAGTTATCATGGTCTATTACTATTCACATTACCCTTGAGGTAAAAGGTTGGGAGGCAATACCATAAGCCCCTATCTTTCCATGTGTCCGATTAAAACTCCATACCCATAAGTATTGCGTGAGTGTGAGCAATTGTGAAAGACTATATGATAGTTGAGTATGTGGACTTGCTGAAAAGCTCTTATAATGACTCTTTCCGATGTTATGATAAATTGCAATTGCTCCAATGACTGAGACCATAGTTTGTTGGTTTTCAATGAAGTTTCTGATTCATACTTGACATTGTGAATGAATTGTTACTTTAGCATAAGAATCATATGACAATATATGTGTGTTGCTGTTATAACAATGATCATGATAGCCTCATGTCCGTATTTTATTTTTATTGACACCTCTATCTCTAAACATGTGGACATATTTTTCGATATCGGCTTTCGCTTGAGGACAAGCGAGGTCTAAGCTTGGGGGAGTTGATACGTCCATTTTGCATCATGCTTTTATGTTGATATTTATTGCACTATGGGTTGTTATTACACTTTATGTCACAATACTTATGCCTTTTCTCTCTTATTTTACAAGGTTTACATGAAGAGGGAGAATGCAGGCAGCTGGAATTCTGGGCTGGTAAAGGAGCAAACATTGGAAACCTATTATGCACAACTCAAAAAGCTCCGAAACTCCACGAAACACCGTTTCAGAAAATATAAAAAATATCTGGCGAAAGAGATTCACCAGGGGGCCACCTCGTGTCCACGAGGGTGGGGGGCGCGCGCCGCCCCTCTGGGCGCCCCCTGCCTCGTGGGCCACTCGGCGACCCCCCGATGCCCATCTTCTCCTATATGGGGTGTTTTGACCTGGAAAAAAATCATAAGGAGGCTTTCGGGACCAGACTTCGCCGTCTCGAGGCGGAACCTTGGCGGAACCAATATAGGGCTCCGGCGGAGCTGTTCTGCCGGAGATACTTCCCTCCGGGAGGGGGATATCATCACCGCCGTCATCACCGACAACTCTACCATCTTGGGAGGGTTATCTTCATCAACATCTTCACCAGCACCATCTCCTCTCAAACCCTAGTTCATCTCTTGTATCCAATCTTTGTACCCAAACCTCAGATTGGTACCTGTGGGTTGCTAGTAGTGTTGATTACTCCTTGTAGTTGATGCTAGTTGGTTTACTTGGTGGAAGATCATATGTTCAGATCCATTATGCATATTAATACCCCTCTGATCATGAACAATATTATGTCTTGTGAGTAGTTACTTTTGTTCCTGGGGACATGGGAGAAGTCTTGCTATAAGTAGTCATGTGAGTTTGGTATTCGTTCGATATTTTGATGAGATGTATGTTGTCTTTCCTCTAGTGGTGTCATGTGAACGTCGACTACATGAAACTTCACCATTGTTTGGGCCTAGGGGAAGTCATTGGGAATTAATAAGTAGATGATGGGTTGCTAGAGTGACAGAAGCTTAAACCCTAGTTTATGTGTTGCTTCGTAAGGGGCTGATTTGGATCCACTAGTTTCATGCTATGGTTAGGTTTACCTTAATACTTCTTTTGTAGTTGTAGACGCTTGCAATAGAGGTTAATCATAAGTGGGATGCTTGCCCAAGTAAGGACAACACCCAAGCACCGGTCCACCCACATACCAAATTATCAAAGTACCAAACGTGAATCAGATGATCATGATGAAAACCAGCTTGACGATAATTCCCATATGTCCTCGGGAGCGTTTTCCTTCATATAAGAGTTTGTCCAGGCTTTTCTTTTGCTACAAAAACAATTAGGCCATCTTGCTGCACCTTATTTACTTTTACTATTTGTCACTTGCTACCAATTACCTTATCACAAAACTATATGTTACCGATAATTTAAGTGCTTGCAGAAAATACCTTACTGAAAACTGCCTATCATTTCCTTCTGCTCCTCGTTGGGTTCGACACTCTTACTTATCGAAAGGACTAAGATAGATCCCCTACACTTGTGGGTCATCAAGACTCTTTTCTGGCGCTGTTGCCGGGGAGTGAAGCGCCTTTGGTAAGGAAAAATTTATATAGTGTGCTAAAATTTATTGTCACTTGTTACTATGGCTCATCATCCTTTGAGGGGCTTGTTTGGGGTATCTTCACCCCAACCAGAAGAGAAAAGAGTTGCTCCTCAATGCATAACCTGAAACGATAGTGGTAAATCGGAAAGAGACATCATAGATCGCACCATATCTAATAAAGTACGGTTACGATGTTCAGACACACCATTACGCTGTGACGTGAGCTGTGAAACTATTTCACATTGTTTTAAATGAAGACCAAACTCGTAACTCAAATATTTGCCTCCACAATGAGATCATAGAAACTTAATTTTCTTGTTACGATGATTCTCTACTTCACTCTGAAATTCTTTGAACTTTTCAAATGTTTCGGACTTGTGCTTCATCAAGTATATATACCCATATCTGCTCAAATCATCAGTGAAGGTCAGAAAATAACGATACCCGCCGCGAGCCTCAACACTCATCGGTCCACATACATCAGTATGTATGATTTCCAACAAATCAGTTGCTTGCTCCATTGTTCTGGAGAACGGAGTTTTAGTCATCTTGCCCATGAGGCATGGTTCGCAAGCACCAAGTGATTCATAATCAAGTGATTTTAAAAGCCCATCAGCATGGAGTTTCTTCATGCGCTTTACACCAATATGACCTAAACGGCAGTGCCACAAATAAGTTGCACTATCATTACCAATTTTGCATCTTTTGGCTTCAAAATTATGAATATGTGTATTACTATGATCGATATCCAACAAACTATTTTCATTGGGTGAATGACCATCGAAGGTTTTATTCATGTAAATAGAAGAATAATTATTCTATGACTTTAAATGAATAACCGTATTGCAACAGACATGATCAAATCATATTCATGCTCAATGCAAATGCCAAAAAACATTTATTTAGGTTCTACACTAATCCCGAAAGTATAGGGAGTGTGCGATGATGATCATATCAATCTTGGAACCACTTCCAACACACATCGTCACTTCACCCTTAACTAGTTTCTATTCATTCTGCAACTCTCGTTTCGATTTACTAATTTTAGCAACTGAACCGGTATCAAATACCCAGGGGTTGCTATGAACACTAGTAAAGTACACATCAATAATATGTATATCAAATATACTTTCTTCACTTTGCCATCCTTCTTATCCGCCAAGTATCTAGGGCAGTTCCACTTCCAGTGACCATTTACTTTGTAGTAGAAGCACTTAGTTTCAGGCTTGAGTTTAGCTTTGGGTTTCTTCATGGGAGTAACAACTTTCTTTTCATTCTTCTTGAAGTTCCCCTTCTATCCCTTTGCCCATTACTTGAAACAAGTGGTCTTGTTAACCATCAACACTTGATGCTCTTTCTTGATTTCTACCTTCGCCGATTTCAGCATCGCGAAGAGCTCGGGAATTACTTTCGTCATCCCTTGCATATTATAGTTCATCACAAAGTTCTACTAAGTTGGTGATAGTGACTAGAGAACTTTGTCAATTACTATCTTATCTGGAAGATTAACTCCCACTTGATTCAATCAATTGTAGTACCCAGACAATTTGAGCACATGCTCACTAGTTTGGCTATTCTCCTCCATCTTGTAGGCAAAGTACTGTCAGAGGTCTCATACCTCTTGACACAGGCATGATTATGAAATACTAATTTGAACTCTTGGAACATATTATATGCTCCGTGGTATTCAAAACGTTTTTGAAGTCCCGGTTCCAAGCTGTAAAGCATGGTGCACTAAACTATTAAGTAGACATCATATTGAGCTTTGCCAAACGTTCATAACGTTTGCATCTGCTCATGCAATAGAACTGTCACCTAGCGGTGCATCAAGGACATAATACTTATGTGCAGCAATGAGGATAATCCTCAGATCACAGACCTAGTCCGCATCATTGCTACTAACATCTTTCAACTTATATTTCTCTACGAAGATATAAAAATAAACGGGAGCTACATCGCGAGCTATTGATCTACAACATAGATATGCTAATACTACCAGGACTAAGTTCATGATAAATTAAAGTTCAATTAATCATATTACTAAAGAACTCCCACTTAGATAGACATCCCTCTAGTCATCTAAATGATCACATGATCCAGATCAACTAAACCATGTCCGATCATCACGTGAGATGGAGTAGTTTTGAATGGTGAACATTTTATGTTGATCATATCTACTATATGATTCACGCTCGACCTTTCGGTGTCCAATGTTCCAAGGCCATGTCTGTACATGCTAGGCTCGTCAAGTTTAACTTGAGTATTCTGCATGTGCAAAACTGTCTTACACCCGTTGTATTTGAACGTAGAGCTTATCACACCCGATCATCACGTGGTGTCTCGGCACGACGAGCTTTCGCAACAGTAAATACTCAGGGAGAACACTTGTACCTTGAAATTTTGTAAGGGATCATCTTATAATGCTACCACCGTACTAAGCAAAATACGAAGCATAATAAGATAAACATCACATGCAATCAAAATACATGACATGATATGGCCATCATCATCTTGTGCTTTTGATCTCCATCTCCAAAGCATCATCATGATCTCCATCGTTACCGGCTAGACACCATGATCTTGATCGTAGCGTCGTGGTCGTCTCACCAACTATTGCTACTACTACTATCGCTAACTCATAGTGATAAAGTAAAGCAATTACATGGCCTTCGCAATTCACACAATAAAGAGACAACCATAAGGCTCTTGCCGGTTGCCGATAACTTTACAAAACATGATCATCTCATACAATAACGTATAACTCATCACGTTTTGACCATATCACATCACAACATGCCCTGCAAAAACAAGTTAGACGTCCTCTACTTTGTTGTTGCAAGTTTTACATGGCTGCTACGAGCTTAGCAAGAACCGTGCTTACCTACGCATATAAAAACCACAACGATTTTTTGTCAAGTGTGTTGTTTTAACCTTCACAAGGACTGGGCGTAGCCACACTCGATTCAACTAAAGTTGGAGAAACTGACACCTGCCAGCCACCTGTGTGCGAAGCACATCGGTAGAACCAGTCTCGCGTAAGCGTACGTGTAATGTCGGTCTGGGCCGCTTCATCCAACAATACCGCCGAATCATAGTTTGACATGCTGGTAAGCAGTATGACTATTATCTCCCACAACTCATTGTGTTTTACTCGTGCATATTATCTACGCATAGACCTGGCTCATGATGAGAGGGAAGAGTGTGTCTACGTACCCTCGTAGACCGAAAGCGGAAGCGTCTAGTGACGTGATTGATCTAGTCGAACGTCTTCGCGATCCAAGTACCAAATGTACGGCACCTCCGCGTTCAACACACGTTCAGCTCGATGACGCTCCACGAGCTCTTGATCCAGTTGAGCGTCACGGGAGAGTTTTGTCAGCATGACGGCGTGGTGATGGTGATGATGAAGCTACCAACGCAGGGTTTTGCCTAAGCACTGCAGCGGTATGACCGAGGTGTGTATCTGTGGGGAGGGGCACCGCACGTGGCTAAAACTGATGTTCAATTGTGTGTCTATGGGGTGCCCCTTGGCCACGTATATAAAGGAGGAGAGGAGGAGAGGGCCGGCCCTCCTATGGCGCGCCCAAGGGTGGAGTCCTACTCCCACTAGGAGTAGGATTCCACCTTTCCTAGTAGGAGTAGGAGAAGAAGGAAAGGAAGGGAGAGGGAGAAGGAAAGGGGGGCGCACCCCCACCCCTTGTCCAATTCGGTTTGGGCAGGGGGGAGGCGCGCGCCACCTCTTGGCCCTTCTCCCCTCTCTCCACTAAAGCCCAATAAGGCCCATTACTTCTCCCAGCGAATTCCCGTAACTCCCCGGTACTTCGAAAAATACCTGAATAACTTGGAACCTTTCCGATGTCCGAATGTAGCCTTCCAATATATCGATCTTTACGTCATGTCTGTGATCTCATCTGGGACTCCGAACAACCTTCGGTACATCAAATCACATAACTCATAATACAAATCGTCATCGTACGTTAAGCGTGCGGACCCTACGGGTTCGAGAACTATGTAGACATGACCGAGACACATCTCCGGTCAATAACCAATAGCGGAACCTGGATACTCATATTGGCTCCTACATATTCTACGAAGATCTTTATCGGTCAAACCGCATAACAACATACGTTGTTCCCTTTGTCATCGGTATGTTACTTGCCTGAGATTCGATCGTCGGTATCATCATACCTAGTTTAATCTCGTCACCGGCAAGTTTCTTTACTCGTTCCGTAATATATCATCTCGTGATTAACTCATTAGTCGTTTGCTTGCAAGGCTTATTATGATGTGTATTACCGAGAGGGCCCAGAGATACCTCTCCGACACTCGGAGTGCCAAATCCTATTCTCGATCTATGCCAACACCACAAACACCTTCGGAGACACCTGTAGAGCATCTTTATAATCACCCAATAACGTTGTGACTTTTGATAGCACACAAGGTGTTCCCCCAGTATTCGGGAGTTGCATAATCTCATAGTCATAGGAACATGTATAAGTCATGAAGAAAACAATATCAGTAAAACTAAATGATCAAGTTGCTAAGCTAATGGATGGGTCTTGTCCATCACATCATTGTCCTAATGATGTGATCTCGTTGATCAAATGACAACTCATGTCTATGGCTAGGAAACATAACCATCTTTGATCAATGAGCTAGTCTAGTAGAGGCATACTAGGGACACTCTGTTTTGTCTTTGTATTCACACATGTACTAAGTTTCCGTTTAATACAATTCTATCATGAATAATAAACATTTATCATGATATAAGGAAATAAATAATAACTTTATTAGTGCCTCTAGGGCATATTTCCTTCAGTAAGTTCTGTCTTTTGAGATCACTTAGCCTTTGTGTGAGCATTTCAAGCTCTCTTGTGATGGCGTGTTGATTCTCGACATCTTCTTCTTCTTCTTCGGAACTGCCAGAGTGTGAGAGAATTTCTCCTTCACTTTCCAAAGAGGATTCTTGATCTACATTTTTGAGTTCCATCTTTTCTTCATGAATAGACAACAGTGTCATGACCTCAACATAGTGATGCTCTTCATAATATGGTCTTTGTTTGATTTCAACTACAATTGTATCGAAAGATTCACCAAGCACGCTCAGAAGCTTGTTCACTGCATCTCTATCAGTGATATTAGTTATCCCTCACTGATGTAGTCTTTCGACTATGTCTGTCAATCGATCAGTGAGTTCCATAACACCTTCTTTACAAAGACTTCTGAATCCAATGAACATAGCGCGAAGCATTTGAATGTGAAGATCTGATCTAGCAATTAGTTCTTCATGGGCACTGTTGATAGCATCCTAAATTTTCTTAGCTGTGTTGAGCCTGTAGAATCGAAAGAATTTGTCATTTGATAGACAGCCACAAATGATATCTTTAGCTTGAGCATCCAACTGCAAATTTGCTTTGTCATCGGGAGTCAGATTGTTCGGCTACTGAATGGTGTAGCCGTCTTTCACAAGTTCCCACATATCGTAGTTGACGGCTTGAATTCTGATTCTCATTCATTCCTTCTAGTAGATAGTCATTTCCATCAAAGATAGGAAATCTTTTAGAGTGCGAGGGTCTACCTGTAAACGACATACTCAAAACTCCAAGGACGTTAGACCTTTAATAAACAAAGACATGGAGTACCTGCTCTGATACCAATTGTTAGGAACATGAGTATATCAACTAGAGAGGGTGAATGGGAGATTCAAAATTTCTTTTGAAAGTTTTGAACCGATCCCAAACACTGCAGCGGAGTAAAAGATACCGAAGAAGAACACACAAATGGGAAGGCTATTGAGGAACAAATCCTTCAAGGTAAGAAGCTATAATTGACTAGGCATAATAAACGATGGGCTTGGAGATGATGATAGTAAAACAATATGCTAACACGTAAACAAACATGAATGAGAACTAGAGATGAACAGAGAGGAATAACTGAGACGAAGACCAATTATAGAGATAAACATCAACTCATAGCGACTACACAACTAGGCGAGGGAATAGATATATAGATAACATGAAAGATATGAATTGAAACACAAAGAGAGCATCATGAAGCATATTACTAGCACATTTAAGTATAACCCTCTTACTATGCATAGGGATTTTGTGAGAAAACAATTTATGGGAGCAAGAATCAACTAGCATAGGAAGCCAAAACAAGCAAAACTTCAAGATTTTCAACACATAGAGAGGAAACTTGATATTATTGCAACACCTACAAGCATATTTTCCTCTCTCATAGTAATTTTCAGTACCATCATGAATAAATTAAACAATATAGCCATCACATAAATCACTCTTATCATGATGCAAAAGCATAGAAATTTTGCTACTCTCCACATAAGCAAATTTATTCTCATGAATAGTGGTGGGAGCAAACTCAAAAAAATAACCATCATGAAATTGAAAATTAAAGTCGTTATGACAAGTTTCATGGTTATAATTATTCAATATAGCATACATGTCATCACCATAATCTAGCAACTTTGTTATCATAGTCGATTGAAACATCCTCCAAAGTGGTGGATTCATCACTAAATAAAGTCATAAGCTCTCCAAATCCACCTTTATCAATATAATCATCATAAATAGGAGGCATGCAATCATCATAATAATTTTTCTCATCAAAACTAAGGGGACTGAAAATATCATATTCATCAAATATAGCATCCCCAAGCTTATGTCTTTGCATATCTGCTACTTCTCGAGCTTGCGTTGTATTCCCTCGAAGAGGAAAGGGTGATGCAGCACAGTAGCGTAAGTATTTCCCACAGTTTTTGAGAACCAAGGTATCAATCCAGTAGGAGACCACGCGCGAGTCCCTCACACTTTCATAGACAAATAAGAACTTCGCAGCCAACACGATAAGGGGTTGTCTATCCCTTTACGGTCACTTACGAAAGTGAGATCTGATAGAGATGACAGTTTATATTTTTGGTATTTTTGATTATAAGAACACAAAGTAAAAGCGGAAAAAGTAAATTAAGTGTAGATTGATATGTTGAGAATAGACCCAGGGGCCATAGTGTTCTCTAGTGGCTTCTCTCATGATAGCGATATTCTACGGCGGGTAAACAAATTACTGTCGAGCAATTGATAGAAAAGCGAATAATTATGAGACTATCTAGGCAAGATCATTGTATACAGACATCACGTCCGAGACAAGAAGACCGACTCCTGCCTGCATCTACTACCATTACTCCACACATCGACCGCTATCCAGCATGCATCTAGTGTATTGAGTTCATAAGAACAGAGTAACGCCTTAAGCAAGATGACATGATGTAGAGGGATAAACTTAAGCAATATGATATAAACCCCATCTTTTTATCCTCGATGGCAACAATACAATACGTGCCTTGCTGCCCCTACTGTGACTGGGAAGGACACCACAAGATTGAACCCAAAGCCAAGCACTTCTCCCATTGCAAGAACTATAGATCTAGTAGGCCAAACCAAACCAAACCAATAATTTGAAGAGACTTGCAAGGATATTATGAGCACTCATAAAGAGTTCCGAAAAGAACCAAATATTTCTCAGAGATAATATTGATCATAAACCCACATTCATCGGATCTTGACAAACACACCGCAAAAAGAGATTACATCGAATAGATCTCCTCGAAGACCGAGGAGAACTTTGTATTGAGATCCAGAGAGAGAGAGAGAGAGAGAAGAAGCCATCTAGATACTAGCTATGGACCCGAAGGTCTGTGGTAAACTACTCACAACTCATGGTGAGGCGATTATGATGATGTAGAAGCACTCCGTGATGGATCCCCCCTCCGGCGGAGCTCCGGAACAGGCTCCAAGATGGGATCTCACGGGAACAGAAGGTTACGGCGGTGGAACTAGGGTTTTCTCTTCTTTTCTGATGGTTTCAAGGTACGTAGGCTTATATAGGTGGAAGGAGGGCACCGGGGGCCTTATGAGGGATCCACGAGGCAGGGGGGTGTGCCCTAGGTGGGGG
>LR738713.1:80692844-80726742 GCA_902687465.1 Secale cereale
CCCACCCTCGCGGGCACCTCATGGCCCCTACTCCGTGGTTCTCAAGTGTCCTGTGCGTGATTTTTTCCAAAAATATCTCTCCCGAAGGTTTCATTTCGTTTGGACTCCGTTTGATATCCCTTTTCTATAAAACCCTAAAATAGGCAAAAAACAGCAATCTGGACTGGGCCTTTGGGTTAGTAGGTTAGTCCCAAAAATAATATAAAGTGTATAACAAAGCCCATTAAACATCCAAAACATCATAAATAATAGCATGGAACAATAAAAAATTATAGATACATTGGAGACGTATCGAGCATCCCCAAGCTTAATTCCTGCTCGTCCTCGAGTAGGTAAATGATAAAAACAATTTTTTTGATGTGGAATGCTAACCAACATAGTGTTTCAATGTAATTCTCTTAATTGTGGCATGAATGTTCAGATCTGAAAGATTCAAGACAAAAGTCTATATTGCCATAAGAAATAATAATACTTCAAGCATACTAACAAAGCAATCATGTCTTCTCAAAATACTATGGCTAAAGAAAGTTATCCCTACAAAATCATATAGTCTGGCTATGCTCCCTCTTCATCACACAAAATATTCATATCGTGCACAACCCCGATTTCAGCCAAGCACTTGTTTTCATACTCTATTCTTTCAAACCTTTCAACTTTCACGCAATACATGAGCGTGAGCCATGGACATTGCACTATGGGTGGAATAGAGAGGTGGTTGTGGAGAAGACAAAAAGGAGGGAGATAGTCTCACATCGACTCGGCGTATCAACGGGCTATGGAGATGCCCACCAATAGATATCAATGTGAGTGAGTAGGGATTGCCATGCAGCGGATGCACTAGAGCGAAATATGTATGAAAGCTCAACAAAATAAACTAGTGGGTCTGCATCCAACTTGCTTTCTCACGAAGACCTAGGGCATTTGAGGAAGCCCATTGTTGGAATATACAAGCCAAGTTCTATAATGAAAATTCCCACTAGTATATGAAAGTGACTAAGCATTAGACTCTCTATCATGAAGAACATGGTGCTACTTTAACGCACAAGTGTGGAAAAAAGATAGTAGAAATTGTCCCTTTTTCTTTTCTTTTTCTCTTTTTTGGGCCTTTCTTTTTTTCTTTGGCCTTACTTTTTTTTTCTTTTTTTTGTGTGGAGGGGCTTTATTGATTTAGCCTTTCCTCCCATGGGACAATGCTCTAATAATGATGATCATCACACTTTCATTACAACTCGATATTACAAATCAATACTACAAAAAAGTATGAATCTATATGAATGCCTCCGGCGGTGTACCGGGATGTGCAATGAAACAAGAGTGACATGTATGAAAAATTATGCATGGTGGCTTTGCCACAAATACGATGTCAACTACATGATCATGCATGGCAATATGACAATATGAAGCGTGTCATATGAACGGAACGGTGGAAAGTTGCATGGCAATATATCTCGGAATGACTATGGAAATGCCATGATAGGTAGGTATGGTGGCTGTTTTGAGGAATAATATGGTGGCTGTTTTGAGGAAGGATATATAGTGGGTGTATGGTACCGGCGAAAGTTGTGCGGTACAAGAGAGGCTAGCAATGGTGGAAGGGTGAGAGTGCGTATAACCCACGGACTCAACATTAGTCATAAGAACTCATATACTTATTGGAAAAATCTACGAGTCATCAAAACAAAGCAATTAACGCATGCTCCTAGGGGGGAGGTTGGTAGGAGTTAACCATCGCGCGCCCCCGACCGCCACACAAAGGTTGACACTTTACAAATACCTCATGCCCTAACTTCGTCACATAGCGATTCACCATACGTGCGTGCTACGGGAATCACTAACCTTAACACAAGCATTTCTCAATTTCATAATAACTCCACTAGCATGACTCTAATATCACTATCCTCATATCTCAAAACAATTATCAAGCATCCATCTTCTCATCATATTCAATGCATTTAGTGTGAAAGTTTACATTGACATTGGATGTCTATCATGTGAAGACTAGTTTTATAGCCTAAGCACATTACCTTGCTGTATTAATAAACTCTCAAAAGGATATAAGTGAAGCATGAGAGTTAAACAATTTCTTCAAAATATTACTACCACCGTGCTCTAAAAGATATAAGTGAAGCACTAGAGCAAAAACTATTCAACTCAAAAGATATAAGTGAAGCACATAGAGTGTTCTATCAATTCCTAGGACATATTTAACTCTCTCAAATAGGTGTGTCCAGCAAGGATAATTGTGGCAAACTAACAAGCAAAGACTCAAATTATACAAGACGCTCCAAGCAAAACACATATCATGTGGTGAATAAAAACATAGCTCCAAGTATAGTTACCGATGGATGAAGACGAAAGAGGGGATGCCTTCCCGGGGCATCACCAAGCTTAGGCTTTTGATTGTCCTTTAATTTTACTTGGGGTGCCTTGGGCATCCCCAAGCTTAGGCCCTTGCTACTCTTTGTTCCATAGTCCATCAAAGCAATACTCAAAACTTGAAAACTTCACAACACAAAACTTAGACAAAAATCTCGTGAGCTCCGTTAGTATAAGAAAGCAAACCACTACTCAAAGGTACTGCAATGAATTCATTCTTTGTTTATAGTGGTGTTAAACCTACTGTATTCCAACTTCTCTATGGTTCATACTTCCCAATATTACTTATAGATGCATTGAAATAAGCAAACAGCACACGAAAAACAGAATCTGTCAAAAACAGAACAGTCTGTAGTAATCTGCAGGTTTCGCATACTTCTGTAACTCCAAAAAATTCAAACTAAATTGGTAAATGTGAGGAATTTGTCTATTAATCATCTTCAAAAAGAATCAACTAAATAGCACGCTTCAGTAAAATCGGATGACCATTCTAGTGAGCGCTAACGATTCTGTTTTTCACAGCAAGAACACATAAACTTTACACAAGTCTTCCCAAAGGTTCTACTTGGCACAAACACTAAACAAAACACAAAACCACATCTAAACAGAAGCTAGATGCAATATTTATTCCCCAACAGCAGCAAAAACAAAAAATATATAAAATTGGGTTGCCTCCCAACAAGCGCTATCGTTTTACGCCCCTAACTAGGCACGATACATGGATAGATCTAAGTATTGCCATCTTTAGAAGGCAATTCTTTAATTAAGCACTTGTGATTCTTAGGCACTTCTTTATCCCTATTGATAATCAAACTCTTGGGAAAGAAATCAAGAAATTCTAAATTGTCAAAGGGGTCTCTTGCAAAACTAAGAAAATTAGGATGAACACTTATGGATTTGAGATCTGCAATTCCTTTACTAGATGTTTCACCCTTGTCTTTAGGGACATAAATGAACTTAGATAATTTAGTGGTAGAAGTATTTGGAGTAGTTTTTATGGCAGAAAGATGAGAACCCACATTAGTAATAATATCCTCAAGCTTATTGATTCTAGTATAATCCTGATCTAGCTTTTCCTTAACTATGGGTTCCTTTTCCTTAAGATTTTTCAGAACAACTCCTACCTTGGATCCATATTGGGTAATTTCATTATGGATTTTTCTATCCAAGTTCTCTACCAGTTCTACCGTAGCAACTTTGTTTTCAATGATTTCTAACCTTTGCATAACATGCTTCAAAATTAAAACGGTCCCATTAACCATAAGAGGTGGTGAGCCAAATAATTCAGTCATAACATTATAAGAATCAAAGGTATGGCTACCCAAGAAATTCCCTCCGGTAATGGTATCTAAGATAAATCTATTCCACGGAGTTATGCCAACATAAAAATTGCGAAGAAGCACGGAAGTGGAAAGCTTCCTATTAGATCTATTTTGAGCATTGCAAATTCTATACCAGGCATCTTTTAAGTTTTCTTCCTCCCTTTGTTTAAAGTTGAGGAACTCACTCTCGGGAGTGTTGATAATGATAGGTGTGCTAGACATGATGACAAGCAAGCAATCAACACACAAGCAAACAAGAAGCAAGCGAACGATAAACACACGACAGAAGAAGGGCAAATAAAACAGCAAGGGTGAAGTGGGGGAGAGGAAAACGAGAGGCAAAAATGTAATGCGAAGGATAAGGGTTTGTGATAGGTACTTGGTATATGACTTTTGCGTAAGCCTCCCCGGCAACGGCGCCATAAATTCTTCTTGCTACTTTTCGAGCTTGCGTTGTATTCCCTCGAAGAGGAAAGGGTGATGCAACACAGTACCGTAAGTATTTCCCTCAATTTTTGAGAACCAATGTATCAATCCAGTAGGAGACCACACGCGAGTCCCTCGCACCTGCACAAACAAATAAGAACTTCACAGCCAACACGATAAGGGGTTATCAATCCCTTTACGGTCACTTACAAAAGTGAGATCTGATAGAGATGATAGTTTATATTTTTGGTATTTTTGATTATAAGAACATAAGTAAAACAGGAAAAAGTAAAGTAAGTGTAGATTGATATGTTGAGAATAGACCCGGGGGCCATAGTGTTCTCTAGTGGCTTCTCTCATGATACCGATATTCTATGGCGGGTAAACAAATTACTGTCGAGCAATTGATAGAAAAGCGAATAATTATGAGACTATCTAGGCATGATCATTATATATAGGCATCACATCCGAGACAAGTAGACCGACTCCTGCCTGCATCTACTACTATTACTCCACACATCGACCGCTATCCAGCATGCATCTAGCGTATTGAGTTCATAAGAACATAGTAACGCCTTAAGCAAGATGACATGATGTAGAGGGATAAACTCAAGCAATATGATATAAACCCCATCTTTTTATCCTCGATGGCAACAATACAATACATACCTTGCTGCCCCTACTGTCACTGGGAAAGGACACCGCAAGATTGAACCCAAAGCCAAGCACTTCTCCCATTGCAAGAACTATAGATCTAGTAGGCCAAACCAAACCAATAATTCGAAGAGACTTGCAAGGATATTATGAGCACACATAAAGAGTTCAGAAAAGAACCAAATATTTCTCATAGATAATCTTGATCATAAACCCACAATTCATCGGATCTCGACAAACACACCGAAAAAGAAGATTACATCGAATAGATCTCCTTGAAGTCCGAGGAGAACTTTGTATTGAGATCCAGAGAGAGAAGAAGCCATCTAGATACTAGCTATGGACCCGAAGGTCTATGGTAAACTACTCAAAACTCACGGTGAGGCGACGATGATGATGCAGAAGCACTCCGTGATGGATCCCCCCTCCGGCGGCGGTCCGGAACAGGCTCCAAGATGGGATCTCACGGGAACAGAAGGTTATGGCGGTGGAACTAGGGTTTTCTCTTCTTTTCTGATGGTTTCGGGGTACGTAGGCTTATATAGGAGGAAGGAGGGCACCGGGGGCCTTACGAGGGACCCACGAGGCAGGGGGACGCGCCCTAGGGGGGAGGTGCCCCCACCCTCGTGGGCACCTCGTGGCCCCTACTCCGTGGTTCTCAAGTCTCCCGTGCGTGATTTTCTCCAAAAATATCTCTCCCGAAGGTTTCACTCCGTTTGGACTCCGTTTGATATCCCTTTTCTGCAAAACCCTAAAACAGGCAAAAACAGCAATCTGGACTCGGCCTTTGGGTTAGTAGGTTAGTCCCAAAAATAATATAAAAATGTATAACAAAGCCCATTAAACATGCAAAACATCATAAATAATAGCATGGAATAATAAAAAATTATAGACACGTTGGAGACATATCAATATCATTAGCATCATGGATATTCAAAGAATTCAAACTAACAACATTGCAATCATGCTCATCATTCAAATATTTTTTGCCAAACATTTTATCGACTTCTTCTCTAACAATTGAGCACAATTTTCTGATCCATCATTTTCAACAAAAATATTATAAAGATGATCAATAATATGATGCAACCTCAATTCTATTTTTGTAGTTTTCTTTTACAAAAACTAACTAGTGATAAAACAAGAAACTAAAAGGTTCAATTGCAAGATCTAAAGATATGCCTTCAAGCACTCACCACCCCAGCAACGGCGCCAAAAAAGAGCTTGATGTCTACTATACAACTTTATTCTTGTAGACACATGTTGGCCTTCAAGTGCAGAGTTTTGTAGGACATTAGCAATTTTCCCTCAAGTGGATGACCTAAAATTTATGAATCCGTAGGAGGTGTAGGATGAAGATGGTCTCTGTCAAACAACCCTGCAACCAATTAATAAAAAGTCTCTTGTGTCCCCAACACACCAAATACAATGGGAAATTGTATAGGTGCACTAGTTCGGTGAAGACATGGTGATACAAGTGTAAAATTGATAGTATATATTGATTTGTGTAGTGCGAACAATAAAAAACAGCAAGATAACAAGTAACAAAAGTGAGCACAAATGGTATTGCAATGATGGAAAACAAGGCCTAGGGTCCGTACTTTCGCTAGTGCAATCTCTCAACAGTGCTAATATAATTGGATCACATAACCACACCTCAACAAAATCACCTCAAAGTTATTCTTTCCGTTCAATCTATCAAGAGTTCGTACTAAAACAACATAAAGTTATCATTTCTGATCTATCTATCAAGAGTCTGTACTAGAATAACACAAGGTTATCTTTTCTGACCGATCTTTCAAGAGTTCGTACTAAGATAACACAAAGTTATCCTTCTCGATCGATCTATCAAGAGTTCGTACTAAGATAACACCAAAACATATTCAAAGAGTGCCCCAAGCTTTCTACCGAAGAAACAAAGACAAGAACGCGCATCAACTCCTATGCATAGATTACCCCAATGTCACTTCAGGAATCCGCAAGTTGAGTGCCAAAACATATATCAAGTGGATCAATATGATACCCCATTGTCACCACGAGTATTCAATTGCAAGACATATATCAAGTGTTCTCAAATCCATAAAAGTATTCAATCCAAAGAAATATCAAAGGGAAAACTCAATTCATCACAAGATAGAGAGGGGAAAATACCATATGATCCAACTATATTAACAAAGCCTCCGATACATCAAGATCATGGCATCAAGAACACGAGAGAGATAGAGAGATAGCTACTGGTACATACCCTCAGCCCCAAGGGTGGACTACTCCCTCCTCATCACTGTGGCCGCCGGGATGATGAAGATGGCCACCGGTGATGGTTTGCCCCTCCGGCAGAGTACCGGACAGGGTCTAGATTGGTTTTCGGCGGCTATAGAGGCCTGCGGCGGCGGAACTTCTGATCTAGGTCTATTTCTGATGGTTTCTCTATTTATAGGAATTTTGGCGTCGGTCTCACGTCTGGATGGGCCTCGAGGTGAGCACAACCCACCGGGGAACGGGCAAGGGCCCAGGCGCGCCCCGGTGTCTTGTGCCCTACTCCTTCACCTTCCGGTCCTTCCACGAAGCTTCGGGGGCCTCTTTTGTTCCAAAAAAATTGTCAACAAGTTTCAGCTCATTTGGAGAACTTTCATTTCTGCACAAAAAACAACACCACGGTAGTTCTGCTAAAAACAGCGTCAGCCCGGGTTAGTTCCATGCAAATCATACCAAAACTATATAAAATTGTTATAAACATGGCATGAATACTTCATAAATTATATATACACTGGAGATGTATCAATAGACAACAGGGAGAGAGAATGGTAAAACTGAAACACAAATAAGCGAATAAAAAGCAACAGTGTAGAAGATCAATCAAACTATCATCACAGAGCACATGTATTCATTACTGAACGAAATATAGGGAGGTGAAAGGAACCAGTGGTGCTCGATGGCGACAGAGAGATTTGGTAGACTAGTTCACCCTTTTGCCAAAGGGCTACATCTGGTTGGAGGGGCTGTGACTTAACATGGAAGTTAACATTTTTTCACCTAATTCTCCTTCAATGCAGAGCTGATCAGACTCAGGTTGATTTCACTCGTGGTAGATCCTTGTTGGTGATCTCCAAACCTTCGGTCGACCAGCAAAAACCACAATACTCTTGGTTGCTGAAGACCTGGCTCGGCGAAGACAACAATTCTTCAACACTCGAAGACAAACCTATCCGTCTAGAGAGTGTGCAGCTCTCAAGATAATAGGTACAAGAACTCTCACTCAAAACTATTGTGATGCTAAACCAGTTGTCTAAGTTTGGGCTCTTGATTTTTCTCTCGGTGGATCTTAAACTCAAATCACTCAGATAGGGGTTGCTCAAATCAATCTTCTCAAAAATCTCAAGCGGAGCAGCCAACCGTAAAAGTTGAAGTGGGGTGGCTATTTATATCCGCAGCATTCCCTGGTGGGAATGACCAAATTAGACATCGGGTTCAGCCAATGGCCGAACGACATGATTCCAACGATCGGAATTTGAGCACAGTGGTAACATTTCTTGCGGGGCAAGAAATGCTAACTCCTCGTTCTGAGGCAGATCTCTCGCAGTGAAGAAGATCACAATTTCTTGCTGGCAAGTATTTCCTCGGAACACAAAGAGATTTCTCTCGTAGCTTTCATAGGTTTTGGCTAAGCATCACAGTTGATCTGAGCATCGAGAACTTATACCCCTCTTAATAGCACAGAGGTCCTCTGACTCAAAAGAATGAAAGAAGAACAACGAAATGAATACTAGGTCTTCGCTTTCTCTTCGACTTCCATCACTGCAGTCAATTTGTTTGGACGACTGTACCGAGTCAAATGCTTCTCTTCAGCAGTAAACTTTCGAGGGGCCGATTTCTTATCGTAAATCTCCTCGACTATGTCTTCAACAGATATAGCTCATTCTTCTATGCTATGCAGATATGCTTCGGTGTTGTTCCTCGAACTCAGCACCGGAGACAACATTCTCTTCGGTTGTGTATGCATTTTTTCTCTCTGTATGCAGTAGCAAAGAAATCAGTCCATACATGTTTCTGTCAGCAATCTCCAAAACATATGGTGGGTAGATATTGCACCAACACCCCCGGTTCTATCTTTTATCGTACATTAAAAGAAAAAATACCTTACTGTATTTTTTACTTTATTTATTATTTATTTATTATTTTTGTCTTATCTATCTATGAAACACCATACAATTTAATCTTGCTCGTAACCGTCGAGGGATTGATAACCCCTTGTTCGCGTTGGGTTGCAAGGATTTGTTGTTTGTGTGCATGTGCTACTAATGAGGTGTTGCTTGGTTCTCCTACTGGATTGATAACCTTGGTTCTTAAACGAGGGAAATACTTATCTCTATTGTACCGCATCATCCTCTTCTCTTCGCGGAAATCCCAACACAGTTCACAAGTAGCAGTTCCCCATCATTGTACTCCAACACAATCCACAAAATAGGGATTTACCTCTTAGAGAGGGCCCAAACCTAGTAAACATCATGTCCCTTGTTCATCCTACCATCTAGCTAAGATCACTAACTCGGGACCCTCCCCGACACATGTTGGATTTAACCCTGACACATGTAAGCTTCGAGGGAGATCGAAAGGATCTACAAGGGGCCCACACGGCCACCCCGCATGCCCCTAGGCCATGTGGGGCCCCTCCACATCAGCTTATATTGATTCCACCACCATAAATCCCTATAAATACCAAAACCCTCGGGCATATTTCCAGAAGAATTTTATCATCACCGGGAGTTCATGTTTCACGAAGATCCCATATGGATGCGTGTTCCAGAGCTCTGCTTGAGGGGGAAGCCATTGTCGGAGCCATCTTCATCGGCCTTGTTTCCTCCATGATGATGTGTGAGTAGTTCCATTAGGACCTAGGGTCCATAGTAGTAGCTAGATGATTCTCTCTTTTTAAGATCTTCAATCCCATACTCCCGTGAGCCTTCTCACATGATCAAAATTGATTTGATATAATTGATGGTGTTTTTGTTGGGACATGATGAATTGTCACTTTATGATCAGATTGTTGATTGAAATCAATTGAGTCTTTTGAGGTTTTCTTGTTTTATAATTAAATACATTCGCATACTCTTCGATCTATCTTCTCTGGTCAAGTTTGATGGGTTTTTCTTTCAAGAGAGTGGTACTTTGTAGTGGGTTCAATCTTGCGGTGATCAAACACAATGACAATAAGGGCTAAGGCACGTATTATATTGTTGTCACTAAGGATAAAACAATAGGGTTTTGTCATATTGATTGACTTCTTCATATCTACATTATGTCATCTTGCTTATTGCGATACTCTGTTTTTTGCACACTTAATACCTTGAGATGCATGTTGGATAACAGTTATGAGGTGGAGTATTAGTAGAAGATGCAATTGAATTAATGGTCCACTTATCACAGAAGTAATGCCTATATGAGATTATGCCATGAATGATCATAGTCATGAATATTGCAATTCGGTCAATTGCCCAACTGTAGTTTGTTTATTATTTCATTCGTCTGTCTGTGAGAGAGATATCGCTAGTGATATGTGGTCCATGTGTCGGCGTCCTGGGAACCAGGGTACCCAGGCTTGCCTGCCTGCGGCCCACAGCATGGCTCCTTCACCGGCCTGGTATGACCCTGTTGGGGAACGTAGTATTTCAAAAAAATCCTACGATCATGCAAGATCTATCTAGGAGAAGCATAGCAATGAGCGGGGAGAGTGTGTCCACGTACCCTCGTAGATCGAAAGTGGAAGCGTTTAGTAATGCAGATGTAGTCGAAAGTCTTCACGATCCAACCGATCTAAGTACCGAACGTACGACACCTCCGTGTTCAGCACACGTTCAGCACGATGACGTCCCTCGAGCTCTTGATCCAGTTGTGGATGAGGGAGAGTTCCGTCAGCACGACGGAATGGCAACATTGTTGATGATTGATCCGTGGAGGGCTTCGCCTAAGCACTACGACAATATGACCTGAGGTGGAATCTGTGGAGGGGGCACCGCACACGTCTAAAACAAATGTTAACTTGTGTTTTCTAGGGTGCCCCCTGCCCCCATATATAAAGGAGCAAGGGGGAGGCCGGCCGGCCTCATATGGCACACCCAAGGGGGGCAATCCTACTCCTAGTAGGAGTTGGATCCCCCTTTCCTAGTCCAACGAGGAGAAGAAGGAAGGAGAGGGAGAGGAGAAGGAAAGAGGGAGCGCCGCCCCTCCCCTAGTCCAATTCGTACTAGGCCCATGGGGGGCACGTGACCAGCCTTGGATGCAGCCCTCTCTCCCCCCTAAGGCCCAATAAGGCCCATTACTTCCCCGGTGGTTCTGATAACCCTTCCGGCACTCCGATATTTATCCGGTGACCCCCGGAACTCATCTGGTGTCTGAATAAGATCGTCCAATATACCATTCTTTATGTCTCGACCATTTTGAGACTCCTCGTAATGTCCGTGATCTCATTCGGGACTCCGAACAATCTTAGGTCATCAAAAACACATAACTCATAATACAAATCATCATCGAACGTGAAGCATTCGGACCCTATGGGTTCAAGAACTATGTAGACATGACCGAGACACATCTTCGGTCAATAACCAATAGCGGAACCTGGATGCTCATATTGGCTCCTACATATTCTACGAAGATCTTGATCGGTCGAACCGCATAACAACATACGTTGTTCCCTTTGTCATTGGTATGTTACTTGCCCGAGATTCGATCGTCGGTACCAACATACCTAGTTCAATCTCGTTACCGGCAAGTCTCTTTACTCATTTCGTAATAAATCATCTCATGACTAACTCATTAGTCATTTGCTTGCAAGGCTTATTATGATGTATAATACCGAGAAGGCCCAGAGATACCTCTCCGACACTCGGAGTGACAAATCCTAATCTTGATCTATGCCAACACCACAAACACTTTCGGAAACACTTGTAGAGCATCTTTATAATCACTTAGTTATGTTGTGATGTTTGATAGCACACAAGGTGTTCTTCCGGTATTCGGGAGTTGCATAATCTCATAGTCAGAGAAACATGTATAAGTCATGAAGAAAGCAATAGCTATAAAACTAAACGATCATTGAGCTAAGCTAACGGATGGGTCTTGTCCATCACATCATTCTCCTAATGATGTGATCCCGTTGATCAAATGACAACACATGTCTATGGTTAGGAAACACAACCATCTTTGATTAACGAGCTAGTCAAGTAGAGGCATACTAGGGACACTCTGTTTTGTCTATGTATTCACACATGTATCAAGTTTCCGGTTAATACAATTCTAGCATGAATAAATGACATTTATCATGATTTATGAGGAAATATAAATAAGAACTTTATTATTGCCTCTAGGGAATATTTCCTTCAGTCTCCCACTTGCACTAGAGTCAATAATCTAGATTACATAGTAGTGATTCTAACACCCTTGGAGTCTTGGTGCTGATCATGTTTTGCTCATGGAAGAGGCTTAGTCAATGGGTTTGTGACATTCAGATCCGTATGTATTTTGCAAATCTCTATGTCTCCTTCCTTGACTTGATCGCGGTTGGACTTGAAGCATCTCTTGATGTGCTTGGTTCTCTTGTGAAACCTAGATTCCTTCGCAAAGGCTATTGCTCCAGTATTGTCACAAAAGATTTTTATTGGATCCGATGCACTAGGTATGACACCTAGATCAGATATAAACTCCTTCATCCAGACTCCTTCATCTGATGCTTCCGAAGCAGCTATGTACTCCGCTTCACATGTAGATCCCTCCACGACGCTCTGCTTAGAACTGCACCAACCGACAGCTCCACCGTTCAATAAAAATATGTATCTGGTTTGTGACTTAGAGTCATTCGGATCAATGTCAAAGCTTGCATCGACGTAACCATTTACGACGAGCTCTTTGTCACCTCCATAAACGATAAACATATCCTTAGTTCTTTTCAGGTATTTTAGGATGTTCTTGATCGCTGTCGAGTGATCCACTCCTGGATTACTTTGGTACCTCCATGCTAAACCAATAGCAAGGCACACATCAGGTCTGGTACACAGCATTGCATACATGATAGAGCCTATGGTTGAAGCATAGGGAACACCTTTTATTTTCTCTCTATCTTCTGAAGTGGTCGGGCATTGAGTCTTACTCAACTTCACACCTTGTAACACAGGCAAGAACCCTTTCTTTGACTGATCCATTTTGAACTTCTTCAAAACTTTATCAAGGTATGTGCTTTGTGAAATTCTAATTAAGCGTCTTGATTTGTCTCTATAGATCTTGATGCCCAATATATAAGCAGCTTCACCAAGGTCTTTCATTGAAAATTCTTATTCAAGTATCCATTTATGCCATCCAGAAATTCTATATCATTTCCAATCAACAATATGTCATCCACATATAATATCAGAAATGCTATAGAGCTCCCACTCACTTTCTTGTAAATACAGGCTTCTCCAAAAGTCTGTATAAAACCATATGCTTTAATCACCTCACCAAAGCATATATTCCAACTCCGAGATGCTTGCACCAATCCATAGATAGATCGCTGGAGTTTGCATACTTTGTTAGCACCTTTAGGATCGACAAAACCTTCTGGTTGCATCATATACAACTCCTCTTTGAGGTATCCATTAAGGAATGCAGTTTTGACATCCATTTGCCAAAATTCATAATCATAAAATGCGGCAATTGCTAACATGATTTGGACAGACTTAAGCATCGCTACGGGTGAGAAAGTCTCATCGTAGTCAACTCCTTGAACTTGTCGAAAACCTTTCGCAACAAGTCGAGCTTTGTAGACAGTAACATTACCGTCAGCGTCGGTCTTCCTCTTGAAGATCCATTTATTTTCAATGGCTTACCGATCATCGGGAAAGTCAACCAAAGTCCAAACTTTGTTCTCATGCATGGATCCCATCTCAGATTTCATGGCCTCAAGCCATTTTGCGGAATCTGGGCTCATCATCGCTTCCTCATAGTTCGTAGGTTCATCATGGTCTAGTATCATGACTTCCAGAACTGGGTTGCCGTACCACTCTCGTGCGGAACATACTCTAGTTTACCTATGAAGTTCAGTAGTAACTTGATCCGAAGTTTCATGATCATCATCATTAGCTTCCTCACTAATTGGTGCAGGAATCACTGGAACTAGTTTCTGTGATGTACTACTTTCCAATTTAGGAGAAGGTACAATTACCTCATCAAGTTCTACTTTCCTCCCACTCACTTCTTTCGACAGAAACTCCTTCTCTAGAAAGGATCCATTCTTAGCAACGAATATCTTGCCTTCGGATCTGTGATAGAAGGTGTACCCAACAGTCTCCTTTGGGTATCCTATGGAGAAACAATGCTCCGACTAGGGTTCGAGCTTATTAGGTTGAAGCTTTTTCACATAAGCATCGCAGCCCCAAACTTTAAGAAATGACAACTTTGGTTTCTTGCCAAACCACAGTTCATAAGGCGTCGTCTCAACGGATTTAAATGGTGCCCTATTTAACGTGAATGCAGCTGTCTCTAAAGCATAACCCCAAAACGATAGTGGTAAATCGGTAAGAGACATTATAGATCGCACCATATCTAATAAAGTGCGGTTACGACGTTCGGATACACCATTACCATGTGGTGTTCCGGGTGGCGTGAGTTGTGAAACTATTCGACATTGTTTCAAATGAAGACCAAACTCGTAACTCAAATATTCACCTCCACGATCAGATCGTAGAAACTTTATTTTCTTGTTATGATGATTCTCTACTTCACTCTGAAATTCTTTGAACTTTTCAAATGTTTCAGACTTGTGTTTCATTTAGTAGATATACCCATATCTGCTCAAATCATCAGTGAAGAAGATTAGAAAATAACAACACCCACCGCGAGCCTCAACACTCATCGGTCCACATACATCAGTATGTATGATTTCCAACAAATCAGTTGCTCGCTCCATTGTTCCGGAGAATGGAGTCTTAGTCATCTTGCCCATGAGGCATGGTTCGTAAGCACCAAGTGATTCATAATCAAGTGATTCCAAAAGTCCATCAGTTTTGAGTTTCTTCATGCGCTTTACACCAATATGACCTAAACAGTAGTGCCACAAATAAGTTGCACTATCATTATTAACCTTGCATCTTTTGGCTTCAATATTATGAATATGTGTATCACTACGATTGAGATCGAACAAGAATAGACCACTCTTCAAGGGTGCATGACCATAAAAGATATTACTCATATAAATAGAACAACCATTAGTCTCAGATTTAAATGAATAACCATCTCGCAATAAACAAGATCCAGATATAATGTTCATGCTTAACGCTGGCACCAGATGACAATTATTCAGGTCTAAAACTAATCCCGAAGGTAGATGTAGAGGTAGCGTGCCGACGGCGATCACAGCGACTTTGAACCATTTCCCACGCGCATCGTCACCTCGTCCTTAGCTAATCTTCATTTAATCCGTAGCCCCTGTTTCGAGTTACAAATATTAGCAACCGAACCAGTATCAAATACCCAGGTGCTAATACGAGCATTAGTAAGGTAGACATCAATAACATGTATATCATATATACCTTTGTTCACTTTGCCATCCTTCTTATCTGCCAAATACTTGGGGCAGCTCTGCTTCCAGCGTCCAGTCCCTTTGCATTAGAAGCACTCAGTTTCTGGCTTGGCTCCAGACTTG
This sequence comes from Secale cereale, assembly GCA_902687465.1. Classification (NCBI taxonomy): domain Eukaryota; kingdom Viridiplantae; phylum Streptophyta; class Magnoliopsida; order Poales; family Poaceae; genus Secale; species Secale cereale. Next base: position 80,708,292 of record LR738713.1, read on the forward strand.
GGTTTCTTCGTGGGAGTAGCAACTGTCTTGCTATTATTCTTGAAGTTCCCCTTCTTTCCCTTGCCATTTTTCTTGAAACTAGTGGTATTGTTAACCATCAACACTTGATGCTCCTTTTTGATTTCTACCTCCGCAGCTTTGAACACAACAAAGATCTCGGGAATTGTCTTCGGCATCCCTTGCATATTATATTTCATCACGAAGCCTTTATATCTTGGTGGCAGTGATTCAAGAACTTTGTCAATAACACTATGTTCATCAACTTTGACTCGAACTTGAGTCATGTGATTGTAGTACCCAGACATTCTGAGTAAGTGTTCACTGATAGATCTATTCTCCTCCATCTTGCAGCTATAGAACTTGTTGGAGACTTGATATCTCTCAACTCAGGCATTTGCTTGAAATATTAACTTCAACTCTTGGAACATCTCATATGCTCCATGACGTTCAAAATGTCTTTGAATACCCGGTTCTAAGCCGTAAAGCATGGCACACTGAACTATCGAGTGGTCATCAGCTTTGCTCTGCCAGGCGTTCATAATGTCCGGTGTTGCATCGGCAACGGGCTTTTCACCTAGCGGTGCTTCCAGGACATAATACTTCTGTGCAGCAACGAGGATAGTCCTCAAGTTACGGACCCAGTCCATGTAGTTGCTACCATCATCTTTCAACTTAGCTTTCTCTAGGAACGCATTAAAATTCAAGGGAACGGTAGCATGGGCCATCGATCTACAACAACATAGATATGCAAAAACTATCAGGACTAAGTTCATGACAAATTAAAGTTCAATTAGTCATATTACTAAAGAACTCCCACTTAGATAGGCATCCCTCTCGTTATCTAAATGATCACGTGATCCAAATCAACTAAACCATGTCCGATCATTACGTGAGATGGAGTAGTTTTCAATGGTGAACATCTTATGTTGATCATATCTACTATATGATTCACGCTCGACCTTTCGGTCTCTAGTGTTCCGAGGCCATGTCTGTACATGCTAGGCTCGTCAAGTTTATCCTGAGTATTCTGCATGTGCAAAACTGTCTTACACCCGTTGTATGTGAACGTAGAGCTTATCACACCCGATCATCACATGGTGTCTCGGCACAACAAGCTGTGGCAATGGTGCATACTGAGGGAGAACACTTGTACCTTGAAATTTTGTAAGGGATCATCTTATAATGCTACCGCCGTACTAAGCAAAATAAGATGTATAATAAGATAAACATCACATGCAATCAAAGTATGTGACATGATATGGCCATCATCATCTTGTGCTTTTGATCTCCATCTCTAAAGAATCGTTATGATCTCCATCGTCACCGACTTGACACCATGATCTTCATCGTAGCGTCGTGGTTGGCTCGCCAAATATTGCTTCTACTACTATCGCTAACTCATAGTGATAAAGTAAAGCAATTACATGGCTCTCGCAATTCATACAATAAAGAGACAACCATAAGGCTCCTGCCGGTTGCCTATAATTTAAAAAACATGATCATCTCATACAATAATGTATAACTCATCACGGCTTGACCATATCACATCACAACATGCCCTGCAAAAACAAGTTAGACGTCCTCTACTTTGTTGTTGCAAGTTTTATGTGGCTGCTACGGGCTTCTAGCAAGAACCGTTCTTACCTATGCATCAAAACCACAATGATTTTTCATCAAGTGTGCTGTTTTAACCTTCAACAAGGATCGGGCGTAGTCACACTTGATTCAACTAAAGTTGGCGAAACTGACACCCGCCAGCCACATATGTGCAAAGCACGTCGGTAGAACCAGTCTCATGAACGCCGTCATGTAATGTCGGTCCGGGCCGCTTCATCCAACAATACCACCGAATCAAAGTACGACATGCTGGTAAGCAGTATGACTATTATCATCCACAACTCTTTGTGTCTACTCGTGCATATCATCTACGCATAGACCTGGCTCATGATGCCATTGTTGGGGAACGTAGTATTTTAAAAAAAATCCTATGATCTCGCAAGATCTATCTAGGAGAAGCATAGCAACGAGCGGGAAGAGTGTCTCCACGTACCCTCGTAGACCGAAAGCAGAAGCGTTTAGTAACCCGGTTGATGTAGTCGAACATCTTCACGCTCCAACTGATCCAAGTACCGAACGTACGGCACCTTCGTGTTCAACACACGTTCAGCACGATGACGTCCCTCGAGCTCTTGATCTAGTTGAGGACGAGGGAGAGTTCCGTCAGCACGACGGTGTGGCAACGGTGTTGATGATGTGATCCGCGCAGGGCTTCGCCTAAGCACTACGACAATATGACCTGAGGTGGAATCTATGGAGGGGGGGGCACCGCACATGGCTAAAAGAAATGTTAACTTGTGTTTTCTAGGGTGCCCATGCCCCCGTATATAAAGGAGCAAGGGGGAGGCCGGCCGGCCTCATAGGGCGCGCCCAAGGGGGGAATCCTACACCTAGTAGGAGTTGGATCCCCCCTTTCCTAGTCCAACTAGGAGAAGAAGGAAGGGGAGGTAGAGGAGAAGGAAAGAGGGGGCGCCGCCCCTCCCCCTAGTCCAATTCAAACTTGGCCCATGGGGGGGGGGGGGCGGCCAGCCCTTGGCTGCAACCCTCTCTCTCCCCTAAGGCCCAATAAGGCCCATTACTTCCCCGGTGGTTCCGAGAACCCTTCCGGCACTCCGATATTTATCCGGTGACCCTCGGAACTCATCCGGTGTCCAAATAACATTGTCCAATATATCATTCTTTATGTATCGACCATTTCGAGACTCCTCGTCATGTATGTGATCTCATCTGGGACTCCAAACAATCTTCGGTCATCAAAAACACATAACTCATAATACAAATTGTCATCAAACATTAAGCGTGCGGACCCTACGAGTTCGAGAACTATGTAGACATGACCGAGACACATCTCCGTTCAATAATAGTGGAACCTGGATGCTCATATTGGCTCCTACATATTCTACGAAGATCTTTATCGTTCAAACTGCGTACGTTGTTTCCTTTGTCATCGGTATGTTACTTGCCCGAGATTCGATCAACAGTATCAACATACCTAGTTCAATCTCGTTACCGGCAAGTCTCTTTACTCGTTCCGTAATACATCATCTTGTGACTAACTCATTAGCCATTTGCTTGCAAGGCTTATTATGATGTGTAATACCGAGAGGGCCCAGAGATACCTGTCCGACACTCGTAGTGACAAATCCTAATCTTGATCTATGCCAACACCACAAACACTTTCGGAAACACCTGTAGAGCATTTTTATAATCACTCAGTTACGTTGTGACGTTTGATAGCACACAAGGTGTTCTTCCGGTATTCGGGAGTTGCATAATCTCATAGTCAGAGGAACATGTATAAGTCATGAAGAAAGCAATAGCAATAAAACTAAACGATCATGGAGCTAAGCTAACGGATGGGTCTTGTCCATCACATCATTCTCCTAATGATGTGATCCCGTTGATCAAATGATAACACATGTCTATGGTTAGGAAACACAACCATCCCTGATTAACGAGCTAGTCAAGTAGAGGCATACTAGGGATACTCTGTTTTGTCTATGTATTCACACATGTATCAAGTTTCCGGTTAATATAATTCTAGCATGAATAAAAAACATTTATCATGATATATAGAAAATTTAAATAACAACTTTATTATTGCCTCTAGGGCATATTTCCTTCAGTCCCATCTTCAAAATCAACACACAAGACCCTCTCGAGGGGCCAAGTGCTAACCCACAAGTGTAGGGGATCGCAACAGTTTTCGAGGGTAAAGTATTCAACCCAAATTTATTGATTCGACACAAGGGGAGCCAAAGAATACTCTTAAGTATTAGCAGCTGAGTTGTCAATGCAACCACACCTGGATACTTAGTATCTGCAGCAAGGTAGTTTAGTAGCAAAGTAATATGGAGATAGTGGTAATAGCAACAAAAGTAACGGTAGTGTTTTTGTAGTTTCTGTAACAGTAGCAGGAAAAAAAAGCAACATGCAATATGTGAAAAGCTCGTAGGCATTGGATCGATGATGGAGAATTATGTCGGATGTGATTCATCACGTAAAAGTTATAACCTAGGGTGACACAAAACTAGCTCCAGTTCATCAATGTAATGTAGGCATGTATTCCGAATATAGTCATACATGCTTATGGAAAAGAACTTGCATGTCATCTTTTGTCCTACCCTCCTGTGGCAGCGGGGTCCTAGTGGAAACTAAGGGATATTAAGGCCTCCTTTTAATAGAGTACCGGACCAAAGCATTAACACATAGTGAATACATGAACTCCTCAAACTACGGTCATCACCGGGAGTGGTCCCGATTATTGTCACTTCGGGGTTGCCGGACCATAACACATAGTAGGTGACTATAGACTTGCAAGATAGGATAAAGAACACACATATATTCATGAAAACATAATAGGTTCAGATCTGAAATCATGGCACTCGGGCCCTAGTGACAAGCATTAAGCATAGCAAAGTCATAACAACATCAATCGTAGAACATAGTGGATACTAGGGATCAAACCCTAACAAAACTAACTCGATTACATGGTAAATGTCATCCAACCCATCACCGTCTAGCAAGCCTACGATGGAATTACTCACGCACGGCGGTGAGCATCATGGAATTGGTGATGGAGGAAGGTTGATGATGACGATGGCGATGATCTCCACTCTCCGGAGCCCCGAACGGACTCCAGATCAGCCCTCCCGAGAGAGATTAGGGCTTGACGGCAGCTCCCATATAGTAAAACGCGATAATTCTTCCTCTCTGATTTTTCTCTCCCCGAAAGTGAATATATGGAGTCTGGGGGTACGTCGGTGGAGCATCAGGGGGCCCACGAGGCAGGGGCGCGCCCCCCACCCTCGTGGACAGGGTGTCGGCCCCCTGGTCTGGATCTTTCCGCAAATATTTTTTATATTTTCCAAAATAATTCTCCGTGGATTTTCAGGTCATTCCGTGAACTTTTTATTTCTGCAAAAAAAACAACACCATGGCAATTCTGCTGAAAACAGCGTCAGTCCGGGTTAGTTCCATTCAAATCATGCAAGTTAGAGTCCAAAACAAGGGCAAAAGTGTTTGTAAAAGTAGATACGTTGGAGATGTATCAACTCACCCAAGCTTAAACCTTTGCTTGTCCTCAAGCAATTCAGTTGATAAACTGAAAGTGATAAAGAAAAACTTTGACAAACTATGTTTGCTATTGTTGTTGTAAATATGTAAGCCAGCATTCAGGTTTTCAACAAAGATCATGAACTAACCACATTCACAATAACTTTCAGGTCTCATGTCTACTTACATCAATGGCGTAATCAACTAGCGAGCAATAATAATAAACCTGAGATGACAACACTTTCTCAAAACAATCATAGTATGATATAACAAGATGGTATCTCGCTAGCCCTTTCTGAGACCGCACAACATAAATGCAGAGCACCTTTAAAGATCAAGGACTGACTAGACATTGTAATTCATGGCAAAAGAGATCCAGTCATGATCATACTCAATGCAAATTAATAGTAATACATGCAAATGACCTAGGTGCTCTCCAACTGGTGCTCTTTAATAAGAGGATGATGACTCAGCATAAAAGTAAATAGATAGGCCCTTATCAGAGGGAAGCAGGGATTTGTAGAGGTGCCAGAGCTCGATTTTTAAATAGAGATGAATAACATTTTGAGCGGTATACTCTCATTGTCAACATAATAACCAAGAGTCTCGATATCTTCCGTACTACGCACATTATAGGCGGTTCCCAAACAGAATGGTAAAGTTTATACTCCCCCAACCACCAATAAGCACACTCCATGGCTAGCCCGAAACAACGGGTACCGTCCAAACCAGCAACAACCCTGGGGGAGTTTTGTTTAATTATTATGATTTTGAGCATGGGACTGGGCATCCGGGTTACCAACCATTTTCTCATGGATGATGAGCGGAGTCCACTCATCGTGAGAATAACCCACCTAGCATGGAAGATATAGAGATCCCTAGTTGATACATGAGCTGTTCGAGCATACAAAACAGAATTTCATTTGAAGGTTTAGAGTTTGGCACATACAAATTTACTTGGAACGACAAGTAAATACCACATATAGGAAGGTATGGTGGACTCTTATGGAATAACTTTGGGGTTTATGGAAGTGGATGCACAAGCAGTATTCCCACTTCGTACATGTGAAGGCTAGAAAGAGACTGGGAAGCGACCAGCTAGAGAGCGACAACAGTCATGAACATGCATTAAAATTAATCAACAGTGAGTGCAAGCATGAGTAGGATATAAATCACATGAACATAAATATCGTGGAGGCTATGTTGATTTTGTTTCAACTACATGCGTGAACATGTGCCAAGTCAAACCACTTGAATCGTTCAAAGGAGGATACCACCCCATCATACCACATCACAACCATTTTAATATCATGTTGGCACGCAAGATAGACCATTGTAAACTCCTAGCTAATTAAGCATGGCATAAGCAGCTACGATCTCTAATTGTCATTGCAAGCATGTTTCATTCATAATAGGCTGAATCAGGAATGATGAACTATCATATTTACAAAAACAAGAGAGGTCGAGTTCATACCATCTTTTCTCATCTCAATCAATTCCTCATATATCGTCATTATTGCCTTTCACTCGCACGACCGAACGGTGTGGATAATAATAATAGTGCATGTGCATTGGACTAAGCTGGAATCTGCAAGCATTTAATATAAGAGAGAAGACAAGGTAATATGGCTCATGGTTAATTCAACAATAAAGCACACGAGAGCCATTAAGCATTTTCAATCATGGTCTTTTACTCTTGACCCCCAAAGAAAAGAAACTATTTACACGGGAAAGCTCCCAACAAGCAAAAGAAGAACGAGAAATATTTTTGGGTTTTGTTTTAATTACTACTACTACAAGCATGGAAAGCAAACTAGCTAAAAGCTACAACTAATTTTTTTTGTTTTTCTTAAGGTTTAGAGTTTCATTTGAAGGTTTAGAGTTTGGCACATACAAATTTACTTGGAACGGCAGGTAAATACCGCATATAGGAAGGTATGGTGGACTCATTGGAATAACTTTGGGGTTTATGGAAGTGAATGCACAAGCAGTATTCCCGCTTAGTACAAGTGAAGGTTGGAAAGAGACTGGGAAGCGACCAGCTAGAGAGCGACAACAGTCATGAACATGCATTAAAATTATTCAACACTGAATGCAAGCAAGAGTAGGATATAAATCACCATGAACATAAATATCATGGAGGCTATGTGAACGTGCGTTATATCGACTAGAGGGGGGAGTGAATAGGCGATTTTTATGAATTCTTCACTGAGGAATTTGCGGGTGAGGAAATTCCTTAGCGAAGAACTACTTGCAGCGGAATAAGTACTCATAAGTAAACATAATAGAACACAAGCATGGTCATCATGATGAAATGAAGACAAGCATAGAGTACAGAAAGCATAAACACAAGATAACACATGATGAAGACAAACAGAATGAAGAAATTGAACTGAGGAAATTAAGAAAGTCTTCAGTCAAAGTCTTCAAATAGATATGAACAAGCACACAACACAGATATGAGGAAATGAAAGAGTTGAGGAAATAGAACCAGTAAGCTTGGTGAAGACAATGATTTGTTAGACCAGTTCCAACTGCTGTCTCAGTTGTACATCTGGTTAGGGCGGCTAGGTATTTAAACCTGAGGACACACAGTCCTGGACACACAGTCCAAGACACCAAGTCCTCACAGTATTCCCCTTGAGCTAAGGTCACACAGACCTCGCCCAATCACTCGTGGCAAGTATTCACAAGTGAGTTCCGAACCTTCACAAACTCGGTCACTCGGCGATCCACAATTCCTCTTGGATGCTCTAGACCATGACGCCTAACCGTCTGGAAGAAGCACAGTCTTCAAAGGTAACAAGCGTCGGATCGACTCAGGATCAATCTCTTCAGTGATGCTCAATCACTTTTGGGTTTGTAGGTGTTTTTCCTCACTAGTTTGGTTTTGGGTTTTTCCTCACTTGATGATTTTCGCTCAAAGTCCTCGGAGGATGGGTTGCTCTTATGACAAGTGTCAGTTTCTCTAGGAGAAGCCAACCAGCTAGTGGTTGTAGGGGGCGGCTATTTATAGCCTAGGGAGCAGCCCGACATGATAAGACATAAATGCCCTTAATGAGATGACCGTTAGGTAGGTAGATATTTTGGGACAGCTGGCGCGTAGCACAGCAACGGTCGGAAATTTGAGTATCAAATTCTTCAGGGCTATCATGTTCTTCACTGTGTAGGCAATCCGCACTGGTGAATTCCTAACTCCTCAGTCAGAACAAATTCCTCAGAGACCAGAAGAACTTCGTCTCTGTCACTGAAGAATATGACTGGACTATATGAGATTTCCAATGGCTTCACTCGAAGGGATTGGTAGGTGTAGGATTTTGAGTTGAGCATCACATGTAAATTTTTCCTTAGTATTTCCTCGACCCCCTTTAACAGTACAGTGTTTCCTATGACTCAAGAAAGAGAAAATGAAACTATGAAAACAAAAGTCTTCACGCTTCATGTTGCATAAATGAATACCAAGTCTTCAAGGTCACACCAATTTCTTCACTTTCGAAGTCTTCAGAAAGTCTTCAGAAATCCAAAGTCTTCAGTCGAAGAACTTCATTTTTAGGGGTCGACTTTCTCTATAAATATCAAACTCCTCATAGCCTTATAGACCTGTGTACACTCATAAACATATTAGTCCCTTAACCTATAAGTCTTCAATACACCAAAATCACTAAGGGGCACTAGATGCACTTACAATCTCCCCCTTTTTGGTGACTGATGACAATATAGGTTAAGTTTTCAACGGGGATAAACATATGAAGTGTATATACTGATATTGAGGAATTTGATTGCAAGATACAGAAGAACTCCCCCTGAAGATGTGCATAATGAGGAATTTGCTTTTGAAGCAATGCACACTTGAAGAGTAGAATCATGGATATCTCCCCCTATATCTTGTAATTCATACACGCATTTGACATATAATTATGAAGAATTTGAAATGCATGATGAAATGTGGTGACTGATGTAATTCAGCATGCGTGCATAACATTAATGAGGAATAAGCATGCAGAAACACCAGAACAAAAGTATCAGGTCACCATAGAGTTTAAGTTTACAACTTGATCCAGCAAAGTCATCAGAAGAACGAGAGTTGTAACTTAGCAAAAAAAAGGTCATATATATAGACCCGCTTGAAGACTAACTCAAATTTCTTCCCCTTTGTCATCGAATGACCAAAAGGATCGAAACTGAGGACTAACGCCCCTGAAGAATCTCAAGATGATGAAGGAGCGCCAACGTTGTTGGGGTCGATGGTTGATGTAGGGCATGCCACAGTGTCGTCCAAGTCTTCATACTCGTCGGTTTCGCGCGATGATGAATAGGAGCTGGCCACCAAGGGAGGAACCTTGACCTTCTTGTATTTCTTCGGAGGAGGAGCAGACCAGTGAAAGTCATCATTGAGACCCATTTTCTTCAGATCTTCTTCGCCATAAAGATGAGACAGAACAACCCAGGTGCAGTTGAGGGTTTCATGGAGGTAGTAATGGTTTTTTTCACTTCATTGTGTGTAGAAGTCATGTTGTGAAGAATTGAACCAAACTGACGCTTGACCCATTTGTGGTTGTGATCAACCTTCTGATGAAGACTGCGGAGAAGCTCACGATCTATCATCACCCTGGGAGCTGTGCCTTGAGGATTTTGCTTGGGAGCATTGGCGGCAGAGTCATGAGTGGCAGAGTCATCATTGGTGGAGTAGGATGCATCTTTGCGAAAATTGATCATCCAATGGACGAATGCCTTCATCAATAACAGCAGAAGCCTTGCCCTTGTCATCAGATGAGGAATATGTCTGTTTGAGGACTTCGATTGGGGGCAAGTTGCTGCAATGATTCAGTGTGTCAGCTTTGTAGTTCATTGAAGACCTTATCCTGATGAATCTCATAATCCACGGAGCATAAGGCTTCAAGTTGAAAGGGGACAATGCAACATTTGCCATAGTCCTCATGAAGAAATCATGGAAGTTGACGGGAACACCATGGATGATGTTGAACAGTAGATTCTTCATGATGCCAACGGCTTCTTCATCATTTGAGTCGTGGCCCTTGATTGGACTCAATGTCTTCGTCAGAATGCGATAGATAGTCCGAGGCAGAAACAACAATTCCTTCACGGGGAATTTGGTCCTTGGGGCTTGACCTGGTTTCAAAGACTTCATCAGCACTTGCATGTAGTGATCGGTAAGTTCAGTTTCTTCATACATGCAACGAGCTGCTTCAGTGGGAGGACTGAGAGGCAAAGCGTGAAGTAATTCAGAAGCTGGTGCCTTGTAGTGAGTGTTTTCGGACATCCAGTCCTGCACCCATGAATTCACATCTTCAGAGTTTCCGGTGATGTGCAGCGTTGCATAGAATTGAAGAATGAGTTCTTCATTCCAATCACATATGTCAGTGCAGAAACCCAACAGTCCAGCGTCATGAAGAACACTGAGGACTGGCACGAAGCACGACAGAGATTCCATATCCACGTGAGGAATGTGCTGATGATCGAAGACCTTGTCTTTGTTGAATAGCACTGAGGAATAGAAATTTACCTGACTGGCAGTCCAGAAACGCCTCTTCCTATTGCGAGCAGAGATATAGGGATTGTATTCAGTGAAGAACACGTGCTCGTGGAAGAAATCAACCTTCTTGAAAGTTTACTTCCATGAGAATGGATCCTTTGGTTTGGATTGAGGAGTTTCAGTCAATTGCATCACAACCTCCGGATTCGCAATCTCAGGTTCTTCAGGCTGAGGAATTTCTGGCTCCTCTTCAATGGCAGTCTTCATGGATTCAGCAGCAGCAGTAGTTTCTTCAGCACTAGTGGCTGGAATGTCTTCATGTACAGACTGTGTGGGATGAGTTTCTTCAGAGCCCAATGGAATAGTTTGTGCTGGGGACTGAGGAATTTGTTGTAGCGGAGTGAACATAGGAGAGCTGGGATGCTCACTATCCCAAAATTCATCATTCATCAAAGGAGTAGCACTCCCAATGTCCAGTCCGAGTCTCCGGCCTCTTTAGCAGTGAACCGAGGCATTTGCGAGGAGATGATTGGGGTTGAAGGGATTGCATCCACTTCAATTTCTTCATCCGCCTGCTCCGAGGAAGCAGCAGAGGGAATATCTTCATCTGATTCACTGGGAATCACATATTCTTCATCAAACGGAATAAGTTTCTTTGATGGCATGGAAGAAATGGGAACGACATCGATTGGTTGTCAGCTGAGCTTGTCAAAGGCTTCATCTTCTTCGGAGCTGAAGAATCTGATGAAGTTGATGCCTTCCTTTTCTTCATCGCTGCACGCTCTGCAGCCTTTGTTTTCTTCACATCTGATGCAGATGGAAGGATAGGAGTTGGAGTAGGCGCAGGAGGAGCAGAGGAATCTGGTTGAATTTCTTCAGGCACAACTGATGCAGTTACCCTGACTTCTTCATGTTCTTCAAGCACAGCCTTTGGAGCTTCAGTTGACCTGACAATTTCTTCAGGCGCAACTCTAGAGGTTGCCCTGGCAATTTCTTCAGCGGCTGGAATGCAGTCATCAGCCCTGGTATTTTCATTTTCTTTAGCAGCCTGATGTTCTTCAGCGGTGCTGGCATGTCCTTCGGTAGACTGAGTAGATGCTTCAACCTGAGGAATTTCAATGTGCGTTGGACGAGCAACACTTGAAGAAAAACCTTTAGTCAAATTCACAAATCTGACTTTGGCGCCCATCCAGTCTACGCGATACGCGTTGAATTCATCACTGAGAGTTTTGATTTCACCTTGAAGCTTTACAAGTTCTTCAGTTATCATGTTGAAAACTTTCTTCTTTAGGAAACACTCCTTCTTGTACTGCGCTTTCTTCGTCTGCCTGGCCTTTTCAAATTTCCATTTTTCTTCGCCTATGAAGGCGGTCAGCATGTGACTTTGGCCCGGAGTCAGGTTGAAGTCAGGCATAGGAGTGTTGGGATCCTGATGCCAAAGATCAATAAAGTCGAGGATCACCTTTGGATCCAAAAGCAGAGGCACTTCGCTTCCTTTGGCTCTAGCGGCCCTTTCTTGCCTGTCTCTGATGATTTGAGCAAGTTCTTCATCATCAGCTTCATCATCAGTGTGCACTTGGAAAGCAACTTGTTTCTTGTGAGGACTTGGGCGAGAACCTCGTCCAGCAGTGGTCTTTTTCTTCAGTAGAGAGGGACCAGTTGAGGAACTTGGTATCGCTGAGGAACTTGCTGAGGCTCCTGAGGCAATGGATATGCCCGCAGTCCTTTGACATGTGGCAAGATGCACTGGTGTAGATGATTTTGCTAGAGCATCTGAAGACTTTGGCGGAGGAGCTGAGGACTTAGGAGGAGCAGGAGTAGTTTGAGGAATTTTCCATGAGGGCTTTGAGGAATCTGGTCATGAGGACATTGTTGAGGAACTTGGCTTATGTGCAGGCTTCTTTGCCATGGCCTCCTTTGGCTTGGAAGCAGAGACCTCAGCAGAGGCAGCAACAGCAACATAGTCTTCATTGAATTTCCTCACTACTTCTTTTGCTTGTTTGGCCAACTTGGCCTGGCACTTGGTCCATTCATTAGGATAATCCTCATCGCGCTTGAGGCTAGTGGGATCAACAACTTGGCCATGTGCCAATGGAGGTCTTGGGCATGGAGGATTGAGGGCGAATTTCTTCATGTACTTGTGAGTAACATATCTGTACTCCCTCCACTCTCTTGCCATCCTCTCTATTCTCTGTATGCGCACCTTGCGCTGATTCTTGTCCTCTTTTCCGTACTTTGCCTCATCAGGAGTGCAATAGTCAGCATATATGTCTTCAGGTATTTCGAAAGCAGTGTTGACCTCAGGCCTTTTTCCTCCCTTCCGTGGCTTATTTCCATCATCCATCTTGTTCACACGAGGAATTTGAACAATTGAATTCTCTGAAGAATTATGCAACTTTTCTTCGAGGAACGCTGCAAATGAGTTAAGTTGATGAGAACCTAGTGATTCAGCAGCGGACATGAGTACCTGTGAATAGAGTATAGTTGCGAGGAATTTGGAGAGGTCATATGCGTTCTCAGAATGTTTTGTAAAAAGAACAAGTTTGAGGAATTTGACCAGATGAGTCTTGAATAATTTGACTAAGCGTTCTTTGTCTTAGGTTCCAGAGTTGTATAGATTGAAAATCCACACAATTGAGGAATCTTGAAGAAAAACATAACTTAGAGAAATCGAATCAAGAACAGATGACATGTGAGGTGTTTCACGTGTAAAGATTTGAAGAAAAACACCTTTGAGGATTTTTGTAGAAAACATTCGAATCAAAGAGGGCAGTAAAAATAACTTTAAATTACCCTGGAAGACGAACACGACTAACCGTGAGGTGGAGAAGTGAAGTTCGTCTATGCAGATCTCCCACGCCCTAACTTGGCTGAGGAAGACAGCTACAACGGCGGCGGAGTGAAGAAATCCGCGGCCGGCGCGAGTACGACGGCGACGAGGTCGAGGCAGTGAAGCTCTTCCTCACCGGCGACGATGAAGTAGCGGCGGCGCTAGAGTTGGAGTAGCTCGAGCGAGAGAGAGAACGCGCGGAGTAAAAAGTGAAGTGAGGAAGGGGAGGGGTATTTATAGCGGAGATGAATAACCATTCGCCCGAAGAATTTGGACGAACGTGCCCCTGACCCTTCTCATTCGCTCGACATGTGTCACCCACGTACAGAGAAGTGGAGATCGTGTAAGATCGTGGGTGAAAAGATAAGTATTGTCGTGCGATGCAGAACGATTTGAGCGGCAAAACCGAAATTTTTGGAAAAGATAAGTTTTAACCTTGCGTTCGCAATTTCTTTAGCTGACAAGGACATAGTGAAGATTTTGAACGAGTTTCAAATAGAATACATATGAAGAATTTGTGAATGGAATGGGTTGAGTTTAGCATAGAGGGGGAAGGGTCCGATCACATTCACTTAGCAGGAAAAATAGCTTGAAGAATTAGCAATAAGTGAATGCTGTAGAGGACATAAACTCATATATATAGCCAATGAAGAAAAATAACGGAAAATGTGAAGACAATGCAAAGTTGAAGAATATGAACAACTAAGGAATTTAAGAAAAACTCAAATTGAAGATTTTCAACTTTGGTGGTGGCGTGACCCACCGTATAAGAATGATGATTTCAGACACCGCGTACAATTGTCGTAGGGTTCTGAGAATCAAATTCTTCGTTAATTTCTTCACACTTAGAGCGTTATTCTTCATTGATTGAGGAAAAACAATTCTTCATGTGTTGCACATCTAAGTCATCAATTTTGCATAAGTGTTAGGATGAGTGTCCTTTTCAAAGAACATTCGAAGATTCTAAGATATTTAGCTCGCACCGCAACTTGCTAAATCTCTTCTCATCCAAGGGCTTTATGAAGATATCGGCTAGCTGTTCTTCAGTCTTCACATGCTCAATAGAAATGTCGCCCTTCAACACATGACCACGAAGAAAATGATGACGAATCTGAATGTGCTTTGTCTTCGAGTGCTGAACAGGGTTGTGAGCAATCTTGATGGCACTCTCATTGTCACAGAAGAGAGGCACATTCTTGAAATTGACGCCATAGTCCTTGAGAGTTTGCTTCACCCAAAGCAATTGAGCACATCAAGAACCGGCAATAATATACTCAGCTTCAGCAGTAGACAGTGATACGCAGTTCTGTTTCTTCGAAGACCAACAGACCAAAGATCTTCCGAGGAAGTGACATGTACCAGATGTTGACTTGCGGTACACACGATGTCAGGCCCAAGATGCGATTCTATCCCAATCACGTGACACTTATGTGGTTGGGGCACAACCGCATTTCGGGCGCTTAGCAAGATGGATATCATTACATCGTACCATTACATACATACATGGGGGATACAACAATACATAAAAGTCACAAGAATACAACATCATCAATACAAAGTATCCGACTACGGATACAAACATGAAAATCACAAAGACATCCATCTGCTATCCCAGGCTGCCGACCCGGAACCTAACCCAAGACTGAAGAAGAAGAACTCCAACAAAAGAACAACGCTCTCACGTCAAGACATCGGAAACCTGCACCTACAACTGTTGTTGTAGTATCTGTGAGCCACGAGGACTCAACATTCCCATAACCATGGGTAACAAGACTATCAAAGCTTAATAGGTAGGAAGAGGTAAAGTGGTGGGGTTGCAGCAGCGGCTAAGCAAAATATATGGTGGCTAACTTACGAGTACCAGAATAAGATGAGCATCTACGCAAATGGTCGCAACTAGTAGTGATCGCTAAAGATCCCGAACTACTTACGAGTCAAACATAACACCACCATGTTCTCTTCTCAAAATGAAAAGAGACAGTCACGGTTACTCACACAGTTGTGTGTTTTACTTCGGATCCTCTGTCAAGTTTTCTACAACCGGACATTAACAAATTCCAATCTGCCACATAACCGCGGGCACGGCTTTCGAAAGATCATAACCCTGCAGGGGTGTCCCAACTTAGCCCATCACAAGCTCTCACGATTAGCTGAAGTGATAAATATAATATCATCACCCCTTATCTTAGGGAAATCCGATCAGGCTCGGCATCCCGGTGCACAAGACATTTCGACAATGGTAAAACAAGTCCAGCAAGACCTCCCGGTGTGTCGACACCCTGATAGTAGCCGCGCGTATCTCGTCTCAGGCCACGACCGGATGGGTGATCCTACAGGTAAAACCAATCCTCGAGTTTCCCCGTGGTGGCCCCGCATAACCCCCGTTTGGGACCAACACCATCAGCACTGGCCCCCCCTGTTATGTAGAATTAAGAACCCGGGGACATGACCCCCTATGCAATTAATTAATTAATTAAGTTGTTATTATGAGCAAATTAAAACCAATGTTGGGCCTTGTTGGAGGAGTTTTATTCAAAGACGAAGTGTCAAGGGGTCCCCATATACCCATCGTGTAAGGAACACAAAATCAAGGAACATAATGCCGGTTTATTGGCGCCTAAGGTGGCATGAGTGGAACAAAACACCGAGCAAAAGGCCAAGCCTTCCACCCATGCCCAGTATATATGTGTGTTAATAATAATAATAGATATTGTGATATTCCAACAACAAGTTCCCTCCTGGAACGATCTTCTTCTTCACCTGCAACTAACAACACTATAAGAGGGGCCGAGCAAGCGGGTAACATAGCCAAACAATGGTTTTTTTGCTAGGAAGGTTTCAAAGGTTAGAGGTTTCATGGCAACAAGGAGAGGCTGACAATAATGATGGTAGCGCGACATGTAACGATAGCATCGAGACATTAAGCATGGCAATGATAGATAAGGTATCCAAGGGTATGGTCATCTTGCCTGAGATCCCGCAAGGAAGAAGAACGGATCCATGAAGAAGACGAAGAAGAAGCCTTGAAGAAGAACCACGGGTAGACGAACGAATCCTCACGAACACAACGGAACAAGCACTAACGAGAAGAAGCAAGCAATACGGTAAACAAACCACTCAAGAACATAACAATATGCTCAACCAAGTATGATGCAAAAGAAGTCTACTTATGATGCACAGAAATTCTACACAGGGAGCAAAACATGGCAAGGGAGGAAGCACAGCAAAACAACACAAGTCTATATATGATGCATTACATGGCAAGGTATGATGCATGATAATTATATACATGAAGCAATACATGGCAAGGTATGATGCATGACAAGTCTATACAGGAAGCATACAAGTCTATGAAGCATAACATGGCAAGGTATGATGCATGACAAGTCTATACAAGAAGCACAACAAGTCTATACAGGAAGCATTACATGGCAAGGTAGGAAGCACAGAAAGCAACACAAGTTTATATGATGCAATACATGTCAAGGTATGATGCATGACAAAACTATAGAGGAAGCACATCAAGTCTATACAGGAAGCATAACATGGCAAGGTAGGAAGCACAACATGGCAAGGTATGATGCAATACATGGCAACGGTGCAAGATGCACCCAAACATCAACCAAACTCACTCCAAACATGAAAACAATATGATATTATGATTCTACATGCAAAAACACTCAAGTTTCATATAAGTAACACTCCAAACGGAGCAACGGGCTAAAAGATACACATGAAACAAGATATAACAACAAGCTGAAATTAACAGCCACATAGCAACTTTGGAGCATGATAAGTATAAGCTACATCACTCAAACATGGTGATAAGAAGCATGAACATGAATTAGACATATCCTACAGCAAACAACTCCATTGGAGCATCTCCATAGGAGGCATGGATCAATAGCAACAAGCTACAACATTTTGATCATGACACTAAAAACCTGACAGCAATATTTTATAGCAACTTGGGAGCAAGAATTAAATAAGCTAAAGCAAGTCAAAAGAGCAAGTGAAGGCATGAATGGATAGACAACAACATATACAACAAGGAATGATCAATGGCCACCCCAAAACTAACATGGATTTTCCTAGGGCATCATGCAAACATAGCATCAGGATAATACAGATTCCAGACTTAGTGAAATTTCACTAAGTGTTAAAACATCAATAACAACATGGCATGTTTACAAGCATGTTTAAGTCACCTCAAAGCATATCATGGAAAGTTAAATGCACCACATCAAAGAACACATCATGGAGATTCTAAAACATCTAGGCATGTGACATGGGGACAAACACAACAATAGCAACGAGCTCCTCAACTAGGCATCTCGTAACAAGTTACAAAACCTAAAAGCCACATGCACTTTTGCAACAGAGATTAACATGGCAATATGAACTCAAACAAGCATGCTATAGCAACCAACATGTAGAGCATCTCATGATGAACATTTTGACATATCATTTGCATCATTTGGATAAACATGCACCAAGTTATCATATCTCAAACATGGCATGAAAATAACAAGTAGCAACAGTTTATAACAAGTAGCACCCTTGCAACAGATATTAGAGCATCTAGATGAACTCAAATGAGCATGGCACAATGGAACAAAGTGTAGAGCATAAAACCACAATCATTTTGACATATCATACACTCATTTTGGATAAGCACACAAAAAGTTATCACTATGCAAAGTATGCATCAGAAACATGACATAAAAGGACTTAGTGGCAAAACTACCTCCGGGGAAATGGACATGTCTAGCCAGGTCGGACATGTCCGGCGCGAACACGTGGGATGGAGAGATCCAGATTCGGGGAGGCGCTTGGATGGAGGGATCCGCGGATCCAGGCGCCTGAGGTGGACGAGGCACTGCACGTACGGGATCCGTTTGGCTCGCGGTTCGTCGGGGTTCCGGGATGGGGCCGTCCCGGCGGGGTTCAACGCGGCTGCCGGCGTGACGGAGCTCCGGCGACGGCGGGGCTGCACAGCTCGGTGACAAGGGGGG
>LR738713.1:80726926-80802018 GCA_902687465.1 Secale cereale
CTGGCCGGATCGGGGCGGAGAGTGGTCGGAGGGGCGGCTCCGGGCGAGGTTGGAGGAGGGCAGCGCCAGATCGGGCCGGCGGCAAGCAAAGTCCGGCGGGCGACGACTTCTGTGGCGGCGGCGGGGCGCCGATGCTGGAGGCCGGCGAGCAAAGTCCGGCGGGGGCGCATACGGGACGGCGACGGAGCAGTTGCCTCGATCCCGCCCGGATCGAGAGCTGCGGAGGCGACAGCGTATCGAGGAAGGAACGGCGCGCGGGCCTTGGCCTAGATCGGGGCTCGGGGCAGGCCTGGCGCGGGCCGCGCGCGTGGAGGCGCCAGGGGGGCGTGGAGGCTCCAGGTGGCTCACGCCCGTTGGCTGGGGCGGCTTCCAGCGATGGTGGAGCCACTGGCTGAGCGCCAAGTGGCGTGTGGGGGGTGGCCGGCGGTGGAATTTGAGGGGAGAGGCGCTGGAGGTGGGAGGCCGTGGCTGGTGCGGGTTGGGTGGCACGGAAAAAGAGGAGAAGGGGGGGTAGGGGCCAGATTAGGAAGGTCTAGCCTTCCTTATATAGGCAGGGTTAGGGTTTGAGGGGTTTTAGCTCCGTTTCGAGCCACCGGATCACGATCGGACGGCTCCGAAGCAGAGAGGGACTAGGCTGGGCCTAGGGAAGATTATTGGGCTGTGTTAGGGGGCTTAGAGGAGAGAAGAGAAGAGGCCCGCGGGGATTTTCGGTGACCGAAAACGTCCGCGAAATAACCGGCGACTAGTGCCGCTATATATATCAGTTGGGCTAGCAAACGGACTCCGAATGCGATGAAATTTGGCAGGCGGCCTGTCTACACTATAATAAGACCACACACCAAGTTTCAACCCATTCCGAGAATGTTTTTCAGCCACTTACAAAATAAATATTCGGAGGCACCGCGGGCGCGTGCAAGTGTGTCTGGGCTCAGAACGGATAACGAAGAGGACGAGGGAACTCGGGCGGATGCAAGTTTTGAAAACATGCTGATGCAACACACATGATGACATGGCAAGATGCAACACGCAAGCAGATGACATGGCACTGACAACGAATAACTGTCTGACATCTGGCGCACTGGTCTCGGGGTGTCACAACACTCCCCTACTAACAAGAGATCTCGTCCCGAGATCTTAGGAACGAGACAGAAGGGAAAAAGGAAGAACAAAGTTCTTCGAGGACAAAAGAGTGAAACCAAGGAATATTGCGAGGTTGAGCCACTTCGAAAGAAAGAATATACTGGAGATGAACGAGAACGAGAAGCTCCGGTAAAAATGAGGTAACAAAGCATAGGACGAGAACCAAGATGATAAGGATATGAAGCACGAGTTAAAGGAACAAGAATGAATTCAAAACCACTCCGGTTAAAAGAGATATAAAAGAAATATCCACGAAGGAATTCGGGTAGCACTCCGGCTGAAACTGAAAGAAATTGCACACCGGTTGAGCATGAATGGAATGCAACAAGAACATGAGAAGATGGAACGATCCCTGACGAGATGAACAAGACAATGCCTCCGGAATAAATAAAGAATGGAATGAGAAGAAGGGGAAGAAGATGACAACTTCCATCACGAATGGATTGAAAGAACTTCTTCAAGAGAAGACTTGAACGGAGTTGTTGAGAAAATCAACAACAAAAGAATAAGCTTGTTGTGGACTTATTTAATCCTCTGAAATGTTGAGGTGAATTATGCCGCAACCAAAAGATTGAATAATGAGATGAAGGAAGAAATGCAGAACTCCACTTCAAAAGAATACGGAGAATTTATTTGCACTCGAGAGGCAAAAGAATAAGAATGCTTGAGCTGCTCCAGAAGAATCGGATGAACGTTTGAAGAATGATTTAAATGATTGAGAACCACCATGAAGCACTCCGATAACGAAAGAATGATGATATAGAAATGACGGATGAAAATAATAAGATTAACGCCTTGCGATGATTAAACGGGGTTCCGACGAGATAACCGAGAAAAACTTGAACTCCGGAAACGAAAATATTAAGCACTTGGAACTAGAATTTATTCATCAAGAGTAAACTCCGAAGGAAGGAATTAATCAACTTGATGGAAAAGAATAAGAATTATGTTATGCTTCTCCTCCATCAAATAAATTGATGAAAGCAATGGATTCGCATATCACTTATTCTTGATGAAATTGATTTAAAGAAGAATATATCGCGAACTTGCGAAAAATCTTCATGAAACACCGGTAGGATAGGAATGAACGAATGAATTGACATGATAGCATCGGAAAAGACTGTCGAGCGAATCACCGTAAGGAATTGAAGCCGAGTGAAAAAAAGGAACGAACCACCATGAAGAATAACAATCAAGTGAAGAAAGAGAATGACCACCGTAAGGAATGAAATCGAGTGAAGACAAGAGATGAATCTCCGGGAAGAATAAAGCACTTGCGGAAAATTAGAATGACGAGAACGAAGAGATTGTGAATTGATTAAAGAATACTCGAACGAAGCACCGGAGGAATGTGAGACGAACGAAGAGGCATCGATGAAGAATATTTGGAGGACGAAGTTGAAAACTGAGAACGAAGAAATCTTCTGAAATGATGGCCTTCAGAGGAACACAAAGTAAAGAACTCATGAAAATACTGTGGATGGGTAAGGAAATGTACTTATGACAATCAGAATAATTCGAGAGAATAGCATTAAGCTAGAAGCACGAATCTCCGAGAGAACGGACAAGACTCAGGGGAAAACGCTTCTTCGGTCTCCAACTGACGACAAGGAACACAACCAAAATTATTGAGACACTCTGGAAGAATTAAAAGAGGAAAGGTTGAACCAAACATGAAAAGAATTTGCAAACAAACTTGGAGAAGGCATATGACTGATGGAATCCATACTTACGTCACACTTGAAAAGAATATCGGAACACTCCGGGAATGAAAGAGTTAGGTAAGATCCTGGGAATAAACCTGTGGGTTATGAGTCCACCGAAGAGAAAACGACCATTGAGAATTGATTACAAGAGGAGATGATGCACCGGAAAATGATTGAAACTTAAATGAGGTGACAACCTCAAATTAATTGAAGGCAACACGAATCTCGTGAGATGTCTTCGGAACTCCGGAATAATTAAATGACGAGGGGCAAACGAGCAAGAGGAAAACATTTGAGCAGAGGAAATAATATGAAGAACACCGAGAACAAATTGAATTGGCTCCACCGGAAAGAATAGAGGTGAAAAAGGACGACCTAGATGAGAATTCACCAGTTGAAATAACTGAGAAAAAAATGCAAAGGATTCACATGAGTAGGATGGATACTCGATTAAGGACTCCGGCTCCGAGAAGCAAAAAGGGTGGGAGGGTGGGAAAAGAAAGAATACAACGGACGAGGAAAACAACACCGGTTAAAAGAACTGAGGTTGCACTTGCAAAGAAGAAGAGGGTTGAATCCACTTGACGAGAGATGCACCAGATGAAAGAACTAACAACGCAACGAACGAAAACTATCCACGTGATCCTAAAAAAATTTGAAGGGGAAGAGGCGTAATTCAAAACACCTACGTCAAGATTCCTCACCAGAGCGACGAAGGGGCAGGGGAGTAAAAAGAATTCCTACTCTCCATGCCGGGACCCCGACTTAGAAGTCGAGATCACCGAATGCACGTGTACAGTGATCCCAGAGATCAATGCTCACTGAACACACAGAAGCTGAATAACAAGAGTCTTACATCCATACATACCGTCTTACACAAATTAAGGCCATTATGGCCAAGTCTTACATAGATAAAGCCTCACGGGCTGAAGAGCAAATAACTTAAGTAGCGAAAGTCTTCGATGATAGGTAGAACCCATGCCATCTGCCTTAACCCTACAGGCATTCTGACTGGGATAGCGTCCTAGTTCGCATGTTCGTCTCCAAAGAACTCTTCCTCAAATTCCTGTTCCTCCATGCCTGGCCAATAAAATAACCAGTGGCAAGCCAATGAGTACTTTGAATGTACTCGCAAGCAACCCATGATGTGGTTCAAAGTAACAATGCAATTGAACAATAATGAGCAATCTAGCAATGGGCTAGAATAAACATTCTACCATCAAGTGTATGCATCAACGAGTTCACGTAACCTCGAAAACAGGTTACCGATATCAACATGAATATGATTCAACTCATCGAGTCAAGTCTCCACCTTGACTCATCACACACATACTTTCATCGATGCGGTAAAATTCTGGACATAGTTTAAGTAGCACCACCCAACTGTCCATGACCGTGGACACGGCTATTCGAATAGTTTAACACTCTGCAGAGGTTGCGCACTTTACCCACAAGATCCGGGAAGCTTTCGTGTCATCCACGATCCCGCAGTACCTCAAGTACTCGGGGGAAGCACCCGGACATTATCTTTCCTTAGACGACACTAACATAGAGTCCACTCGTTGGTACACGGCCCTCGAGTACAAACAGTAGATCACGGGACTTGCCCTAATTTCAATGTCACGCGTACCCGAAGTGACAAACGGTGTGTCCGGTGCCCTGTGAAAACAGTCATGGTCGTCTATCCAAGCACGACCCCGTCCCGGGAAAGACCTCAAGTCTTCCCGTCACTAGTAATGCGGGCACCATGCTAGTATCAACATAGGTAATCAATAAAGCCCCGTCCCATAAGGGGTAGAGTGGTTGCACATGTTTGGTTGGGACGGTAGTCACACATAAATCTAATCCATTATTTCACCCATGCACAAGATTTACCGGCACATCACTTCTTCCTCAAGTGATGACCTAACCCAACATCACCCTCGGGCATTAGGGGCACCCGACGGGATTTATGCAAAGATTTCAACCACGAAGGTTCATATCACACATGCATCACTAAGCATCCTTACTAACTATTTGTATGTCATCTAGCACATAGCAAGATCAAGAGCAAGGCATGCATCAAGTGGTGATTCAACTAGGTCACCACCATAACTCTACCATCATGCATCGGAAACAAACAGGTTCCAAAGAACAAGTGTATCATGGTCAAAGGGCTGCTTGCCTGGATTGGCTTGGTCTTCAAAGTCTTCAAATCCTTCTCCTTCTCCTTCTTCAGCAACTTCGTCAAATACAATATCTATACGTCGCATAAATACAACGGGAAAAAATAAGACCACAAATAAAACAGAAAAATCAAAGTGCTCAGAAAAATGTCAACTTATTTTTGTTAAATACTAGAGGGAAAACTAAGATGGAGAAAATTCTTAGTTGGAGTTTTGGAGTAACAGAATGGAATCTAGGGATTTTTGAACATGAGTTTTATTGCTCAAATTTGAATTTAAATTTGAACAGAACAGAAAAGTTTCATGGATTTGTGAGAAAGTGATACCATTAAATAGGTTGGAATATTACAAGAATTTAGGAGTTCGAATTATTTCATTTGGACAAATATTCATTTCTGTAAAATTATTTGAAGTTTTTACAGAAAAGAAAAGAAGAAAAAGCCCTGTGCAACTGGGCCAGGACGGCCACAGTGCACGGCCCAGGGCTAACAGGCCAGCCGCTCGGGCGCCAGCGCGCGCACGTCAGGATTTCAAACCTGACGGGCGGGGCCCGACGGTCAGCGGCTGTGAGGGGAGGGAGAGGGTGGTGAGGATGACAGGCGGGGCCCGCCTGTCATCTTCAACCTCTCGGCCACGGTGACGGCGAGCTCACCGGCGTCGATTCCGGCCACGGCGAAGCCAACGGAGGGCAGGGATGGGTTCAGCGACGAGTTGCGGAGGTAGTGGTAGTGGTGCGGCTCGCCGGGGAAGTCGGGTTCGTCGGCGGCGAGCTGGGACGGCGGAGGGTCGTCGGGAAGCTGCTGGCCAGCTCGTTTCCGGCAGCTGCAGAAGGGGAAAATGGAGGGGAACGCATCAGTGATGCATGGCGGTTCTAAATCGAGCAAAAGGAGGGGCGGAGGAGGCCTGTACCCCGAGATCTTCGGCTGCCCGACGCGGCGGAGCTCCGGTCGATCCCGAGCACAGGGGCTTTCTGGGGAGGAGTGAGTGGTGCGGGAGTGTTGCTGGGGGTGTGCTGAAGCTGCTGGTGCCGCTGGAGAGGCCGGGGCACGCTTATATTGCCGCGCCCACGGTCCACCGTGGACTCGTGCGCCGGCGAGGTTGCAGGCGAGGCTAGAGGCTGTTCTGGTGCCTGTGATCGAGCCGGGGAGGATCGTGGACGTGTTCCACGCTTAGTTGAGGGGAGAGGAGGAGCAGGGAAGCTTCCAGACCACGCGCGCGTGTGAAGCCGAGGAGTGGAGGCTGCGGGCGGCCAGTGCGCGTGTGGAGGCAGCCACTAGAGGGCGGAGGAGGAGGGGGACAGCACCGGTGGAGGTTGCGGACGTCGAGGGGCATTGGGAGGCGCGAGGGGAGAGCTTGAGGCTGTCGGCTACGCTGGATTGGGCGAAGCTACAGTGCGGTGGCGCACTGTAGCGCGCTCTGGAGCGCCCTTATCGCATGCCATGGCATGCCATTGGCCCTCTGGACGCGTCCACCGTGTCTGGGGGGTCCAGGGTGATGCAAGCAGTTCGTCTGCAGCTTTGGATGGTCTGGAGAGTCAATGAGAGAGAGGAAGCTGGTGACTTGGTAGAAAATGGCTGTCCAGCAGGGTGAACTAGGGTTTGTACCCCTCAATCATGGAGCTGGGGTCCTGGGGGAAGTTACTGGAGGTAGCTAGTAACCAGATGAACGTGTGGTAGAAAGTTGAGGCCAAGGTAAATAGTAAAAGTGATCAAGAAGAGGGTTTTGGTAATTTTGCAGAAGGTGTTTGATCATGTTTTGATCAAGCAAATGATCTCCACTTGCGATGATACTTAACAGGATTGAAAGACATGTGAAAATAGGGTGCTTCACCAAATTTGGGCTCATTTGAAGAAACTAGCCAATGTAACTTTGGTGAACCCTAGAAAACAACAAAAATGGCTTCATCTTGTTTGAGTCAAGCTAATCATCTCCCCTTGATGCACCACTTGGTGTAGTTTCATCATTTGGGGTATTGATCATGCCCACAAAGTTGGAAGCTCCAGATAAAAAGTTGGTAATGTAAAGTTGTTCAAATTTGCATTTGAACAGAAAGGGTTTTGGGGTATTCTGATCAAGTTGCTCTACTCCAAATCTTGTGCCATTTGGTCTAGATGCCTTATTAGGCATTTCTAGCATGTGCACCAAGTTTGAGAGCATTTGGATAAGTTTGGCAATGTAAAGTTGCTCAAACTTCAAATATGGACAGAATGGTTATGAAGGGTTTTGAGGATGTTTTCTTTCTTCCCAAGGCATGGGACTTGGCAAGATCATCAAATATGTCATATATGACATTATAGAATTTCTCTGGAATTTTTGGAGAATATTTCCTTTGTAAACATTTCAAAAGCTTTAAATATCCAGAAAGGGTTTTGGAGGGATTATCCCATTATTTTGAACATGACCAAGTGTTGAAACTCTTATATATGGATAATATATGTCCTATGAGTCTCCCTCAATTTTGGCAAATATTTTTGAAATACTTAAATAATTTTTCCGTATTAAAGACCATTTCTGGCCTTAAGAAAAAGCTTTTAAATAAAATAAAAAATTAACTCTTAAAACTATACTTTTGTGGTTTCTGGGAGTCCTATGACTACTAGGTCTCAAATGTACCTTTTGAAATAATTTTCTCACCCTAAATCAAGCACTTGTAGTGCAAATCTCAATTCAGGGGTTTTTGGAAAACTAAATTTATAAAATACATTTTGGCCAAATTAATTTTGTAAGAAAATACTACACTGTTATATAACACTTGGCATGATCATTGGGCAGAAGTTTTGGGTATGGAGATGAATTCTACAAGAGGTAATAGTTGACTTTATTGAGCACATGAAAAGCATATGAAGAAAAACTCAATTCCAAATAAAAGCCAAATAATGCCAAAATTTTTGTTGGTCCAAATTTTCATGCTTCATTGATGCAAATAACATGTTACAAAATGCAGGGTGTGACAGACCTACCCCCCTTACAAGAATCTCGTCCCCGAGATTCCTAAACTAGGTCTTAAAAGAGACCGGGAAACTCGGATCTAAGATAGTCTTCACGTTCCCAGGTTGCTTCTGCTTCGGTGTGGTTGCTCCACTGGACCTTGAAGTACTTGATGGTGCGGCTTCGCGTCCGTCGTTCTGCTTCGTCCATAATGCGAATGGGCTTCTCGCGGTAGGTCAAATCAGGCTGCAGATCAATGGCTTGATGATCAACATCCTTGTAGAGATTAGGCTTGTCTGGAACTTGGAGACATTTCTGGAGTTGTGACACATGGAATACATTGTGCACACCGGATAGCTCGGGTGGTAGTTCCAACTGGTAAGCCACTTCTCCTCGTCGTGCAGTGATCTCAAAGGGTCCAATGAACCTTGGTGCGAGCTTCCCCTTGACGTGGAAACGCTTGGTTCCCTTCAGAGGAGGTACCCGCAGGTACACATGGTCCCCAACATGGAAACTCATGTCCCGACGGTGAATGTCAGCATAGCTCTTTTGCCTTGACTTGGCTGCCTTCAAACGCTCTCTGACTAGTTGGACTTACTCTTCTGCTGCGCGGAGAATGTTCTGTCCAAAGACTAGCCCTTCTCCAGTCTCCGACCAGTTGAGGGGTGTGCGACATCTGCGTCCGTACAACACCTCAAATGGTGCCATCTGAAGGCTCGACTGATAACTGTTGTTATAGGAGAACTCGGCAAAAGGGAGACAATCTTCCCACTTGGCTCCATACGCCAAGACACAGGCTCGGAGCATATCTTTGAGAATTTGATTAACACGTTCTGTCTGACCTCCGGTCTGTGGGTGGAAAGCCATGCTGAAAGATAACTTGGTTCCCAAGGCTTCTTGGAACTTCTTCCAGAATCTTGAGGTGAACTGGGTTCCTCGATCTGACACAATCTCCTTGGGAACGCCGTGAAGACTTACGATTCTATCAATGTAGAGAGCTGCCAGCCGGTTGCCATCATAAGTGGTCTTGACAGGAATGAAATGGGCCACCTTGGTCAAATGATCGACTATGACCCAGATAGAGTCATGTCCTCTATCCGACCTTGGTAATCCAGTGATGAAGTCCATTCCGACTTTATCCCACTTCCACTCAGGAACCTTGAGTGGCTGAAGCAATCCAGCAGGTCGCTGATATTCAGCCTTGACCCTTTGGCACACATCACACTTTGCAACATAGGTTGCAATCTCTCTTTTCATCCCGTGCCACCAGAATCGTGCCTTCAAGTCTTGGTACATCTTGGTTCCTCCGGGGTGAATGGAATACAGAGTGTCGTGGGCTTCTTGCAGGATCAGGTTCTTCAGCTCTGTGTTGTTTGGTACGCAGATGCGGCCCTTGTACCAAACAATCCTGTGCTCGTCTTTAGAGAATCCTGGGCCTTGCCTAGCTTCATCTTCTTCTTGATGCCTTCGATGCTTGCGTGTCCATCTTGCGCCTTCTTGACTTCGTCCATCAGGGTCGGTCTGACTTCCAAATGATCCATAAATCTAGGGGTGACCAATTCCAAACTGAATTGTTCAAGCTCCTTAAACAAGGCTGGCTGCCTTTCTTGAATAACGGCATTCAAAGAGCAAGCCTTCCTGCTTAAGGCATCGGCCACCACGTTAGCCTTCCCGGGGTGATATTGAACACTGAGGTCATAGTCCTTGATGAGCTCCAACCATCTTCGCTGCCTCATGTTCAATTCCTTTTGGGTGAAAATTTACTTCAGACTTTTGTGGTCCGTGTATATCTCACACCGTTTCCCTAGGAGGTAATGCCGCCATGTCTTCAAGGCATGAACCACTGCCGCTAACTCAAGATCGTGAGTAGCGTAGTTCTCCTCATGAGGTCGTAGCTGCCTGGAGAGGTATGCTATGACTCGGCCTTCTTGCATCAAAACGCTTCCCAATCCGGTTCGAGAGGCATCACAATATATCACGAACTCCTTGTGAATATCAGGTGTTGCTAGAACTGGGGCGGTGGTCAATCTCTTCTTGAGTTCTTGGAAGCTTTCTTCGCATTTTGGCGTCCACTCAAACTTCTTGTCCTTCTTGAGGAGCTGAGTCATTGGCCGTGCTATGCTAGAAAATCCTTCCACGAATTTGCGGTAATAGCCCGCAAGTCCGAGGAAGCTTCTGACTTCCTTGACGGTCGTTGGAGATTGCCATTGGGTCACAGCTTCGATCTTTGCGGGATCTACTGATAATCCTTCCTCAGTCAAGACATGACCTAAGAATCCAACTTTATGCAGCCAAAACTCACACTTGCTGAATTCAGCATACAGTTGGTGCTCCCGAAGCTTGTCTAGGACCATCCTCAAATGTTGCTCGTGCTCTTCCTCCGACTTCGAGAAGACAAGAATGTCATCGATGAAGACAACAACGAACTTGTCCAAATATTCCATGAAGACTTTATTCATGAGATACATGAAGTAAGCTGGGGCATTGGTTAACCCAAAGGGCATGACCGTGCACTCGTACATGCCATATCTGGTTACGAATGCCGTCTTCGGAATATCTTGGGGTCTGATCTTCAGCTGGTAGTACCCAGATCCGAGGTCGATCTTGGAGAACACCTTGGCTCCGCTGAGCTGATCAAACAGATCTTTGATCTTGGGAAGTGGATATTTGTTCTTGATTGTAACTTCATTGAGGGAACGATAGTCAATGCATAAGCGGATGGTACCGTCCCTCTTTGCCACAAATAGAACAGGAGATCCCCAAGGGGAGGCACTCGGGCGGATAAATCCCTTCCTCAGCTGCTCTTCCAGTTGCTTCTTCAACTCAGCTAATTCTTCCGTCCCCATTCTATAAGGCTTCTTATAGATGGGTCCTACCCCGGGCACGAGCTCGATGATGAACTCAATGTCACGGTCAGGGGGCATTCCCGGTAGTTCATCCGGAAAGACATCAGGATACTCACATACCACCGGTACTTGCTCTAGCCCAACTTCAGACAGACAGTTGACTTGAATGGCTTGAGCGGAAGAGGAGTTGGGAGCAAACTTGACTTCGACTCCTTGGTCATTGGTCACAGTGACTGTCCGATTGGCACAGTCTAACAAGCCTTGGTGCTTACTGAGCCAATCCATCCCTAAGATCACATCCAAGCCTTGCGATCTTAGGATGATGAGGTCTGCTAGGAAATCTACGTCGTTAATGGTAAAACTGACTCCCTTACAGCCTATCTTGGCTCTCATCTCTGCTCTGGGGGTTTGTACCACCATAGGGTTATTCAGGGGTGTAGGGGTCATGCCACTTTTTAATGCAAATCTTTGAGTGACAAATGAATGCGTTGCTCCAGAATCAAACAAGACAGTTGCAGGTGCTGAGTTGACAAGGAACGTACCCAGCACGACGTCCGGGTCTTCCTGGGCTTCTTCAGCAGTGACGTGATTCACACGCCCCTTCCCATGGTTAGGCGGGTTGCGAGGAGCTGGGTTCCTTGGTGGCATCCCACGGCCTTGTCCTTGGTTCTGCGCATTGGGGCGCGGGGCATCTGGCTTCTTGTTGGGGCACACCCTTGAGATGTGTCCTGACTGACCACATCCAAAGCAAGTGACTTGGTTTGGAATGTTGATCTTGTTGCCATACCTTGTATTGGGATTGAAAGCTGGCCTTGGGTTGGCATACTGCTGAGGCTGATAGTTGGTGCGAGGTGCAAGAGCTCTTGGTTGCTGATAGGTTGGCTTGGCCGGGGCTGACTGCCACGGACGAGGCTTCTGGTTGCTGGAACTTCCTTTGCTGACCATCTTACGCTTGTGAGTGTCTTCCAAAGCACGCCGCTTGTCTTCAAGCATAAGTGCCTTGTTCACCAGGCCAGGGAAGGTTGGGCAGTCGCACACGACAAGCGAATACTGCAGAGTCTGATTGAGGCCTTCCATGAAGCGCTCCCTTTTTGCAGCATCAGTGCTGACATCCTCAGGGGCATACCTTGACAGAACACTGAACTTCTGCATGTACTCCTTGACAGTGCCACTTCCTTGCTTCAGGGCTCGGAACTCACGCTTTTTGATAGCCATGATTCCGGAAGGAATGTGGGCTTTGCGGAATTATGCCTTGAAGTTGACCCAAGTGATATCTTGTTCAGCATGCATGACCTTGAATCCATCCCACCAAGCTCTAGCAGTCCCCCCGAGGCAGTGGGCTACATAAGCCACCTTCTCGCGGTCTTCGGTGCATCCGACTAGTTCCAGTATGTCCTCAATGGAGCGGACCCAGTCATCTGCATCCAGGGGTTCAGCGGTCTCGATAAAGGTTGGCGGTGCATGCTTCTTGAACTCTGCCAACGTGGAACGTCCATTGCCATTCCCCGCCGGCTGGCGGTTGTTGGTGACAGCTTGAGCAATCAGCTGAAGGGCTGTAGTGTTGGCTTGGCGTTCCTCTCGGAAGGCTTGGAGAAGCTGAGCCATGTCCATGTTCGGAGGAGGTGGTGGTGGTGGAGCTTGGTCGTTGGTTTGGTCGGGGCCTGCCTCTGACTGAGCGGATGCTCTGGCTTCAGTCTGCTGGGTAGAGGTACCAGTACAAGTTACAACAGGCATCCTGTTGGAGCGGTAAAAGGTCTCATGACTTGGAAGGAAGAAAGCAAGATAGATGGGTTCCTAGTAAGGGGGTGGGTGTGACACTAATCAAATCATGCAAGGGCCGTAAGGCCAAAACACATTTATTAAAATCCAAATGGGTGATGCAGTCGTTTACACATTCCCGAAGGAAGAATACAACATACATCCAGACACAACAAAAGCAAACACTAGATGGTTTCATATGAACCATACAAGGACTCGACTGCGCATAGGGGTTACACGACCTATCCTACCGTAGAGGTCACAACTGGCATATCCGAGCGGCGAATAATGCCTAAGCGGCGGAATGCTCGGTCGCGTATTCCGGCTCTTTTGGGTCTTCCTCCATGTCTTCATCTGTCTGGGCCCCCTTGTCACTTGAGGGTGTGGGGGAGTGGAGGAGTTGGATACGACGGTGCTTCGTCGGTGGTGCAGGGAAAAGCTTGCGATATTCCCTTGCCTTCATCCGGCGTCGCCGAGGTGGTTCTTCATTCTTGGAAGATATATCCTCGGAGGGCCTTCCGCCTCGGTATGCGATAGCGGACTTTCCGGAAGGTGCTCCTTCTTTCTTGATCCTATTTGTCTTCTCTTGAGCTCGACGAAGAAGTGCCTTGGTATTGTGAAGTTCTTCTCGAAGCTTCATCGATTCCGAGGCGAAGTCTTGTGCCAAGCTGCCGGCACATAGACTAAAGTAGGTCTGGAACCGAAGCGAGAGTCCTTCCTTCAGTGGAGGGGCTAGTGCGCTGCTTTCATCTTCACCTTCCTTCCGGTAAGGTAAGAAGCGGGTTGTCATCTTGGCTGCCATCTCCGGAAGAAGCTCACGGAGACGGGTTAGTGCCTTGAGTGCAGCAGCCTCGACTGCAAGAGGTAGTGTTGCCATCTGGGGTCCCTTGAAGAACCAACTTGTGGGAGGATCGTTTGCCTTCACGATCACTTCCACATGTGTCGGGGAAACTGATCGCCCACGAACACCTATGGGACCGGAGCCCCTTTTCGGTACGGCAAGGGAGCGGAGGGTGCACGAAGAGCAGATCGAGGCGAGCACGCGAGCAGTTTACCCAGGTTCGGGCCGCACGGATGCATAAAACCCTACTCCTGCTTTGGTTTGTATTGTGTTCTTGGCTCGGGAGCAAGAAGAGCTACAGTGCTGGTTGCTAGCTACACTGAGCGTGAGAGCGATCGAAGATTGGAACCCCCTCTACGTTGCGCACGGGCCTCCTTTTATAGGTCAAAGGGGTCACCGACAGGTGGCAACTTAGATGAGGGTAAAAACGTAAAAAGGGTGGTAGTTGTAACAGTGTATGTACAGTGTTTTGTACCTAACCCTGACGGTGGGGGACAAGGGCATTGAATGCCCGTCGCCGTCGCCCCAAATAGTGCAAAAAGCATCCGTCCGGGTGTCTCCGTTCGCCACGACGGTGGCCTTGTCATCGTGGCTTGCCACCGTGTACCCCAGGCTGCACAGCCTTCCGCCACGTGCCCCTGGAAGGGCCCCAGGGCGACGCGTGGCTCGATGAGCTGGAGCGCGGGCACACAGTGGAAGCTTGCCGCGGCAAGCGCCTTGCCGCGGTTGTTAACTTGTCGCGCCTGGGAACTTGTCGCTCTCCGGGCCTTGCCGGGGTGCGCGATGCGCCACGGCAAGTCTCCTGAAATGCCATGTTTTGGCCTTCCTGGCAAGCTCCTCTTGCCAGGGTCTTGTGCTAAAAGGGGTGGTCTTGAGCCTGGAGCGGCCTTCCCGGCAAGCTCCTCTTGCCGGGGTCTTGTGTCTTTAACTTGAATACTTTGTTCTTGAATGGCTCCAAAGGAACCATAGTGGGCCTTGGCGGGCGCGTGGCAAGCCCTGCCACGGGACGCTGCTACTGCCCGTGCACAAGTTGGGATACTAAAGTACCCCATCTTTAGTACACCGACAGGAGCCCCCGGACCTGGGCCACACACGGTGCCGAGCGCTGTTGGGCCAGGCCCAAAACAGTGCACGGGCACACGCGGCCCACGGCGCGCCGCATCCCACTCCGTATCCACCGCACCTCTTCCTAACGGCTCGCGTCGATTGCGGCGTCGTGGGAGAGATCGTGGCTTGTTTCTTTAATGTGGAAAATGCGGAACGTCCCCCTCTCCCCCTTAAAAGCAGGGGAAACAGGGGCAGTTTTCTTCCATTCGCTCCTTGCTTCTTCAACCACCAGAAACCCCCGCCGCTCTCCTCCTCCCCGAAGGTCGAAAGAGAGCAGCGCTCCGCCCTTCCTCCGCCGCCGCCAGTCTCTCCAGCGCCGTCGACATCCCTCGCCGTCCCCGCCATGGCCCCGAAGGGAGAGAAGGCGAAAGCCGCGAAGACCGACCGCGCGGCGAAGCTAGCAGCAATGCGGAAGAGGATGGTGGTCTTCCCGCCGAGGCTCGGCGCGAGGGAGTTGAAGGACAAGTTCTACCTCTTCTGGTCAAGGGAGACAAAGGCGCACCCGCGCACCAGGGTTCTCCCCGCCGAGGCCTGCGACATGTTTCCGGGAGGGTACGCTTATTTCGCTCTGTTCTTCCATTGCGGACTCTGCCCTCCATACTCCGAATTCTTCTGCGACGTTATGAACACCTACGGGTTTCATCTTCTTGATTTCACCCCGAACGCAGTCTTGACCATGGCCGTTTTCGCACATCTGTGCGAGAACTTTGTCGGAGTCCACCCCAATGTAGACCTCTTCCGCCATTATTTCACACCTCGAGTAGAGTCTGGGTCTCCTCTGTCTGGCGGGATTTCTTGGATCTTTAGGCTCAATAAGAAAGAGGCATACTTAACTGGGGAACTCCGCGGCAAGTGGGAGGAGTGGAGGGCCAACTGGTGCTGGGTCATGGAGGATGGACCCCAGCAGTTCACTTCCCCGCGCCGAGCCGCAATAGTGCGCGGCAAGGACTGGAGTGACCTGGCTCCGGAGGACGGCAAGCTGAAGATAGCCATCACTAGGATCCTTCGCCTCCGGCAAGCCAAACTCACTGTAGGGGCTGTCGGAGCAGATTTCCTTCGCCGGCGCATTGCTCCCTTGCAGGAGAGGAAGAGGCCTGCTTGGGATTTTGGCAACGCGGCAGACTGTATGAGGCTGCGCCCAGGCCTCAACTATAATTTCATAGTCCTGGAGCTCAAAGGGATGCTCCGTGAGCTGTTCAAGAACGACGCCAAGCACCCGGAGTGGTTCACTTTGCCACGCGGGGTAGTTCCACTATGCAACAATTCGTCGCTCAGTGCTATCCGCGCGGCAATGCCGTTGTGTGACTCCCACGGGGATCGACCCCACTTGGCTGGTGCCTTCTGACGAAGCCATGCACACATTCTTCGATAACTTGGTGGAGCTGCCAATCGACCCCGACGAGAAGAAAGGCCTCACCCGCGACACCACCGACCGGGAGATGGCCTATATAGCCACCAGATTGGAGGAGGCAGCCGCAGCTGCGGCCGCGGGTGAATTTGGGTATACCTTGGAGGAGGCAGATGCAGCGGATGCGGTGAGTCGGGCCGAGGAGGAAGAGATCCTCAAACTGTTAAAGCCTACCGGGCAACCCGCCGAGACGAGCGAGGCCACCGGGCAAGGGACGGAGTCGAGCGAGCCCGCCGAGCAGGGCGATGAATCAAGCGATTCAGCCGAAGACTCGGGCGGGTCTCTGAACCTTGACTCTTCTTCATCCTTGGGAAGTTCGCCGCCACCGCCAAGTCCCCCAGCTCCAGCGAGGAGGCGCCCCCGCAAAGCTGCAGTCGTGGCGGAGCGTCCAGCGGCCCCGCGGCCGCAGCGCCGCCCGACGCGCGCCACCGCGGCGGGCAAGGCCGTCAAGGGAGCGCCCCGCGCCTCTGCAGCGGCCGGAGGAGGGTCTTCCCGCACCGGCTCCACGGCTCCTTCCGCTCCCCGGGCCTCGGCGACGATCGGAGCGGGGTCTTCGCAGACCACCGCTCCAGCGCCCGCCAAGCGCCCAAGGGAGCCTACTCCTCCAGCTCCTCGTGGTGGGACGCGCGAGGCGGATTTCGACTTTTCCGTCCTCAGTTCCGACGAGGAGGAGGAAGAGTAAGTAAAGCAACTCTTGTTTTCTTCAATTTGTTGTTCTTGTCTTGAATCTTCTTTGTCTGATTTTGTTTGATGTGTGCCTTCCAGAACCCTGGCCCAAAGGGTGGCGAAGAGGGCCAAGATCCCGGTGGTCGACCTCGAGGACGAGCCCGTCGCAGCGGCAGGAGACGCGCCCGCGACAGGCTTGCCGGACCAGCCAGCTGCCTCGCAGAGCAGCCCCCAGCGTAAGTCTTCTGTTTACTTCTTCGCTTGCCGGGCGCGCGTGAGCTTCTTATCCTTGCCAATCGTCTTGTTTGTTTGCTGATTTGTGCAGAAGTAGAGCCGCAGCCTCAGGAGCGCCAAGAGACTGCTCCCGACGAGCCGCTCGTCTCAACCTCTCCCCCAAGGAGGAGCTCCCCGGCGAGGGAGAACACTCCGCCAAGGGCGGGTACTCCGCCAAGGGCGAGTACCCCGCCAAGGGCGAGCACCCTGCCAAGGGTGGGCACACCGCCAAGGGAAGGCGCCAGCGGCCCTCCGCCGGCGGGGGCCACTACCACGCCGCCGAGGGAGAACTCCCCGGCAAGGAACCCCGTTGATGAAGAGGCCCATGCAGGTAACCCTTGAACTCTTTCTCTTTTGACTTATTCTTTTTGGATATTTGCTTGACCATTCTTCTTTCTTTTTCTTGCCTTCAGACTCGTCCGCTCCAGAGCCTATGGAGACGGAGGCCGCCACCGAGGAGGCCGCGCGCGGCAACACTGGTGCCGCCGCGGCCACCGAGGAGGCGATCGGCACTGAGGAGCCCGCCGTCGAAGAGGCAGCCAGGGACACCGACGCGGCAGCTGAGGAGGGGACCGACGGTCGCACTGACGGCCGTGAGGCCGCATGAGCGTTTGACGCTGCGCCGACCGCCGATCCCGCTGCTGCCGCGGCCGGAACTGGCGCCTACTTGGAGGCCGGAAACGGGGTCTTCATCCAACTCCCGTGGGCTTCTTCGTCAAGGGCACCCACGGAGGGGGAGGTCTTCGATGGGGAAGTCCTCGCCTCCGCGGGGCTGAAGTTCGTCGACGCGCCCGGTAGCAGTAGCGAGCCCAAGGAGGAGCAGCTTCTGCGCCGGCTTCTGGCCCTGTACCGTGCCAGGCAGGCCAAGCTAGAGTCCCGAGAGGCTCTGGCTGCCAAGGCGGGCGTCAACTTGGAGAAACGCGCCGAAGAGCTCCGGGCTGCCAACCAGGCGGCCCTCCGGTCCTTGGCGGAGGAGCGGGAGGAGCTCGCCGAGGTGCACCAAGCGTTCATTCTTGAAAAGGCCGAAGCAGAGGAGCAGCAACGGCTCGCCGCCGAAGATCTGTCTCGGCGGGAAGGTGAGCTGAGGCAGCGGAAGATCGACCTCGACAGCCATGAGGACGACCTTACCGCGCGCGAGCAGTCCCTTGGCGGGGCTCTACAGGAAGCGAGGGACGCCGCTGCGGCTGCAGAGATCGCCAAGAGAGACTTGGAGGCGAGGGTGGCACAGTTGGAGCTCAACTTGAGGACGAGCGAGGAGAAGGTTGCCACGCTCACATTGGAGAGGGAGAAAGACGCCCATAGCCACTTGGAGCTGCAGGTCCATCTCTCCGACAAGGGCAAGGAACTCGCCATCGCCAAGGATTCTGTTGCAGACTTGGAGTTGAAGCTTTCCACCATCATCGCATCTCTTGACAGCGCCAGGAACCGGGAGACGAAGCTGAAGGAGGACCTCCGGGCTGAGAGGGCACTGCTGGACAGCGCCGCCCTCACGCAAAACAATTTCAGGCAGACGGTGGAGCAGTGGACCGAGGAGCTTGTCGCCGCCGCCGCTGACATCGACAGGGAGATGGCGGGGCTGGGGACGGAGCATCTCGGGTACTCCCCCGACGCGAACCTCCCTCACAGCGCCAAGCTGAACTTATTCTTCAGGGGAGTAGCGCCGGCCCTCGAGAAGCTACGGGAAAGGATCCCCACGCAGCTGGCGAATGAGGCGCGCAGGCTTTGCACGGGAGTCGTGGAGAGGGTGTTGACGAAGATAGTCTACCGCAACCCCGGGCTCAACCTCGAGAACGTCCTCAGGACCTTGCCGCCCGACGCCGACCAGTTGGCGCTGAAGGCTCTTGTCGCCCCCATCGTAGCCAAGGTGGGCAAGATCAGAAGAGTCGACGGCGACCGCGTGGATTAGACTGTCTTCCTTCTCGCTTCCCTTGTCGCTGCCAATCACGTTATGGATAGTAGTTTGCTAGAACAGCGACAAGTCATCTTGTAATATAACTTTATTTTGGGTAGTTAATGCAGTGTTATTTCCTTTGTTCGACTTCTTTACTTTGTATGCTTTTACCCCACGCTTTTTAGGGAACTTGCCGGCAAAGGGACCCTTGCCGCGAGCGCTGAGTGCAGAACTTCAGCAGCCTGCTGGCAATGCCACTACCGGCAAGAAACCTTGCCGCAGCTAGTCGCAGCACACTTAGGTTGTTGAGCAAACTCGAAAACGAAGTAAGGGTGCGACACTTGTCGCAGCACACTTAAGCCGTTGAGCGTGCTCGAAACAAAGTAAGGGCGCGGCTAACTACGGGTAGGCTCCTCCGCGCACAGGTTTTCCATACAAAGTGCGGTCGTTCAAGGAATATAACTTTAAAAATTTAAAAATTTGAATGCTCGAACTTTGGCAACTTAGCTTTTGTGTTGTTTGTTTCCCGGCAAGGCGAGGCTTTCTTGAACGACGGCACTTGGTCCATACCACCGTCTCCTTCCCCCCCGGCAAACTTGTGCGCGAGGAACAACTTCTTCTGCTTGAGAAAAGAAAGAAAAGGGAAGAAACATAGATATGGAGCCTTGCGGCTCGTTACTGCTTACCGGGGGTGCGTGCTGCACAAAGTGTCAAATAATGCATGCAAGAAAAGCTAGAAGGCATGAAACAACAAGTTGTGCGTGGCACAAAAGTTTTACTGATGCACGGGATCTGCGCCCGGCTTTGTACAAAGGTTTACATGCAACAGCAGCAAGACTTGTACAAAAGGTGGTTGCCGGAGCGGATCACGGCAACCGTGCCTTATGGGTGGAACTTGAGAAGGTGCTCAATGTTCCAGGAGTTACTCACCGGTAAGCCCTCTTCGGTCTCAAGGCGGACAGCGACGGGCCTCGTGACTTGTCTCACCCGATAAGGGCCTTCCCACTTTGGCGTCAACTTGTTGGAATTCTTGGCGGACTGAACACGCCGAAGAACAAGGTCGCCTTCCTCGAGAATTCTGGCCTTGACTTTGCGTCTATGGTAGCGGCACAAAGCTTGCTCGTATCGAGCAGCTCGTACAGCAGCCTGAAGACGGTCCTCCTCGAGGAGCAGTGCATCATCTTGCCGTAGCTGCTCTTGCTCGAGCTCATCTTAAGCGAGCACTCGAGGCGACCCGTATACGAGTTCCGTGGGGAGAACTGCCTCTGCTCCATAGACAAGAGCAAAGGGTGTCTATCCGGTGGCTCGATTTGGTGTCGTCCTGATTGACCAAAGAGCCGCCGGCAACTCCTCAATCCAGTTTCTTCCGCATTTGTGTAGCCTGTCGAAAGTTCTTGTCTTGAGTCCGCGCAGCACTTCAGCGTTTGCCCTCTCCGCTTGACCATTGCTCCTCGGGTGAGCAACAGAAGCAAAGCAGACCTTGGCACCAAGGCCTTGGACGTACTGCATGAAGGTGCGACTTGTGAACTGTGTGCCGTTGTCGGTGATGATCCTGTTAGGGATTCCGAAACGGCAAACGATCGACCTGAAGAACTTGACTGCTGACTGTGCGGTCACCTTTCTCACTGGTTCCACCTCCGGCCACTTTGTGAACTTGTCGATGGCGACGTACAAGTACTCAAAGCCCCCAGCTGCGCGGGGAAAGGGGCCGAGGATGTCGAGCCCCCAGACCAAAAATGTCCAGGACAAAGGGATCGTCTGGAGAGCTTGAGCTGGCTGATGTATTTGCTTGGCATGGAACTGGCACGCTTCACACTTGGTTACTTGTGCAGTTGCATCTTGGAGGGCTTCTAGCCAAAAGAAACCTTGCCGGAACGCCTTGCCGGCAAGTGCTCTTGCGCCAATGTGGTGGCCACATATGCCTCCATGTATCTCTGCCAACAGCTTTTGCCCATCTTCCCGGGGAATGCACTTCAACCTGACACCATTGAGTCTTCTTCTGTACAGTTCGTTGCCGACGAATTGATACATACTTGACTTCCTGGTTATTCTTTCTGCTTCTTCTGGCTCTTCGGGAAGTTCTCTGGTTTGAAGAAAACAGACGATTTGCTGTGCCCATGCTGGAGCTTGAGGCTCAGCAACAAGGACTAAAGGCATCATTGCTGCTGCGGGAACGTCAGCTTCTACAGCGAGGACTTGCGGCTCGGCCGGAGCTTGACGTTCCCCGGCAATCTTGCCGGGGCAAAGCTTGTCGGGAACGCCTGCTTCAACTGCACGAACCCTAGGGTCCGCAGGAGCAGACTGTTCCTCAGCGACTTTGTCGTTCATCTTGGGGACCTTAGCGGCGACTTCAGGGAGATCCGCCGGCAAGTAGTCACCGGAGACCAACTTTCTCTTCTTGCTTTGCCCAACTGATGGTGTAACGGATGGTTGAGTTAGCCTAAGCACGAAGATCCCTGGTTCCACAGGTAGCTTTAGTGCAGCACACTTTGACAGGCCGTCTGCGATGTCATTTTGAGCTCTTGGAACGTGCTCCATCTGTATGCCTTCAAAGTGCTCTTCAAGCTTTCTCACTTCGTCGACGTAAGCTTCCATCAATGGGCTCTGGTAGCTTTTGTTCACTTGACGGACAACCAACTGCGAATCTCCCCGCACAATCAGCTTCTTGATCCGAAGTTCTGCTGCGATCCTAAGGCCGGCAAGCAAACCCTCATACTCTGCAGTATTGTTTGTTGCTTGCTCCTTGGGAAAGTGCATTTGGACAACGTACTTGAGGTGTTCTCCGGTGGGTGCGACAAGCAGCACACCAGCACCGGCGCCTTACAGCGAGAAGGCTCCATCGAAGTACATTACCCATTCTTTGCTTGCTTCTTTGACGGGGATGCTTGTCTCTGGAATCTCTTCGTCTGGCGTTGGTGTCCATTCCACTATGAACTCTGCCAATGCTCTGCTCTGGATAGTTGAAGTACTTTCAAACTTAAGACCAAAGCTTGACAGCTCCAGTGCCCACTCGACAATCCTGCCTATTGCTTCTGGATTTTGCAATATCCTCTTCAGCGGAAAGCGAGTGACCACTGTTATCTCATGTGCTTGGAAGTAGTGGCGCAGCTTTCTCGAGGCCATGAGGAGGCCGAAAAGCAGCATCTGCACACCAGAGTATCTTGACCTAGCCCCCTGCTAGAGGGAACTGACAAAATAGACTGGGCGCTGCACCATCTTCTTTCGCACTTCTTCTTGGATCTGCGCAGACTCATCCTTGCCGGGGCCAGAGCTTGTCGGGGAAGCCCCCTGCTTGTCACTGGACGTGCTTGCCGGGGCTGTGGACTCCTCCTCTGCCTCCCTTTCCGCTACCAACGCAGCACTAACCACTTGATTGGTCGCTGCTATGTACAGCAGCAACTTCTCTTGCGGCTTAGGTGCGACAAGTATTGGAGTGGAGGACAGGTACCTTTTCAAGTCTTGCAGCACTGCCTCCGCTTCCGGAGTCCATTTCATTGGACCTGCCTTTTTTTAAGATTTTGAAAAACGGCAGGGCGCGTTCTGCAGACTTAGAAATGAACCTGCTGAGAGCAGCCACGCAGCCGGCAAGCCTTCGTACATCCTTGACGCGCTTCGGAGCTTCGATCTGCTCGATGGCTTTGATCTTGTCGGGATTTGCTTCAATCCCCCTCTGGGACACAAAGAACCCGAGAAGCTTGCCGGAGGGGACTCCGAACACACACTTCTCGGGGTTAAGCTTGAGTTGTATCTTGCGCAGGTTTGCAAAAGTTTCATCTAGGTCTTGAATCAGGGTATCCTTGTCCTTGCTCTTGACCACTATATCGTCCATGTAAGCTTCTACATTCCTGTGTATCTGTGGCTCAAAAGCAGTGTGGACTACCCTTGCGAATGTTGAACCCGCATTCTTCAATCCAAAGGGCATGCGTATGAAGCAATAAGTGCCACACGGAGTAATGAACGCGGTCTTCTCTTCATCTTCTTCAGCCATAAATATCTGGTGATATCCGGAGTATGCATCAAGGAATGAAAGCAACTCACATCCAGCCGTGGAGTCAATGATCTGGTCGATGAGCGGCAAGGGAAATGGATCCTTGGGACAAGCTTTATTCACATCAGTGAAGTCTACACAAAGCCTCCACTTCCCATTTGCCTTGCGTACGACAACAGGGTTGGCCAGCCACGTGGGATGAAGTACACCTCTAACAAGGCCTGCCGCTTCCAGCTTCTTGATTTCTTCAGCAATAAACTCTTGGCGCTCCACCGCTTGCTTTCTGACCTTCTGCTTGACGGGCCGCGCGTGAGGATAAACGGCAAGCTTGTGCTCAATTACTTTCCTGGGAACGCCAGGGATGTCAGACGGTTGCCATGCAAACACGTCGACATTCGCCCGTAGGAAAGCAACGAGCGCGCTTTCCTATTTAGGATCGAGCGTGGCACTGATGGTGAAAGTACCACCAGTGCCGTCCTCCTTGGCGGACACCCTCTTGGTTGCAGGTGGAGCTGCCATTCCCTTCTTGCACTTGCCGGTGGAGCTCGATGGTGCGTCCTCGACGGCAGCGCAGCACTCCGAAGAGGTGCGTTTGCCGGAGTGGGCCCCAGAGCTCTTGCCGGACTTGGTCTTGTTCTTCCCCCCGGGAGCTTCAGCGGCAAGTGTTTTGCTATCCGTTGCGGCTGCTGCGTCCCGGTAGATCTTATCGACGCAGATAAGCGCGTCCTTCTTGTCGCCGGGGACAGAGATGACACTTATCGGCCCTGGCATCTTGAGCATGTTGTAGGCATAGCGAGAGGCTGCCATGAACTTGGAGAGCGCCGGACGGCCAAGTATCCCGTTGTATGGCAACGGGATATCGGCAACGTCGAAGGTGATCCTCTCAGTTCTGAAATTCAGCTCTCCGCCAAAGGTTACTGGCAACGTAATCTTCCCCTTCAGCTGGCTCCTTCCCGGGTTAATTCCTTGGAAAGTTCCAGTTTCTTCGAGCTCGCTGTCGGGGATCTGTAGCTTTCGGACTACAGCAGAAGAGATCAGGTTTAGGCCGGCCCCGCCGTCAACCAGCATCTTGGTGACCTTGAGGTTGCGTATGGTTGGCGAAACCAACATCGGCAAGCACCCGACCGCCGTTGTGCGATCAGGGTGATCTTCAATGTCGAAGATGATGGGCGTGCTGGACCACTTCAGGAGCTTGCGCGACTCGACAGGTGGCTCTGCTGCATTAACTTCCCGCACCCATTGTTTGAGTTGGCGGTGGGAAGTATGCAGAGAGGCACCTCCATCGACGCACAGAACTTCTGTGGCCTTCTAGAACTCCTTCTCGCTGTTGTCTCCGTCGTCCATGTCCTCGTCGTCGTCTTCGTCTTCGTCCTTGTCGCGGCCGCGGGGAGGTCTATCTCCTTGCCGCTGCTTGGCCTTGCCGCGGCGTCCTCCCCGGCCATTGAATGGCCGCTTCTTGCCGGACTCTCCTCCGCCTCCCTGGGCCTTCTCTTTGTCGCGTCGCTCATACTCAGCCTTCTGCTGTTCGACGAGGTACTCGACCCTTTTACAGTTTTGGAGATCGTGGCCCTTGGTGTGGTGGATCTTGCAGTACTGCTTGTCGGAGCCGTCCTGCTTGTCGGCGGCGGCTACAGTGGCAGCTTCCTTACCGGAGCCACCAGCCTGAGCTTTCTTGGCGCCAGCCTCCTTGCTGGACTGCTCGACGGCCAGTACTTCCTTGTTCTTTTTTTTCTTGTTATTCCGCCGCCGGTTTTTCCTTGCCGGGGCGGCATCCTCACTGTCCGTTCCTCCTGCTCCAGCATCCTCTCCGGGGAGTCTCCTCCCCTCTTCAGCGCGCGCACACTTGTCAGCCAGGGCATAAAGCTCACTGACGTCTCGTATCTTGCACATCGCCATCTCCTCCCTCATCCGGCGGTTACGCACGTTCTGATGGAACACGCTAATAACCGCGGCAGGGTGGACGTTCGGGATGTTGTGCTGGACGCGGCTGAATCTCTGGATGTACTTTCGCAGGGATTCTCCTTCCTTCTGGGCAAGTATATGGAGATCACTTTCCTGGCCATGAGGCTTGTGGCCGCCCGTGAAGGCGCCGACAAACTGGTGGCACAGGTCGGCCCAAGAAGAGATGGAGTTTTCCGGCAAGTGCATGAGCCAAGATCTGACGTTTGGCTTGAGCACGAGCGGGAAGTAGTTTGCTAGTATCTTTTCGTCTCGTCCCCCGGCAGCCTGCACCGCAATGGTGTAGATGCTGAGGAACTCTGAGGGATGGGTCTCGCCGTCGTACTTCTCGGGTACGTCAGGCTTGAAGTTTTTCATGCTGGGCCACTGGACTTGCCGCAGCTCGCGGGTGAACGCAGGGCAACCTGCCACGTACGGCAAGTTTCTCGGTTCCCCGGGCGTGCATGTCGACAGCGGTCCCAGCGCGCTGGTCAGACTGTCGTCGCGCTTCTCTTCGACGCTCGATGCGAGTTCGAGCGTCTTCCTGTCGTCTGTCGTCGAGGACTTGGCGTTGATCGCAGCAAGCTCGCGGATCCGACGACACCGTGGAGTCGTCGTCGACGTTGATCCGGCGAGTCGGCGATTTCTGCCTCCGTGGCGGGGAGTGCACGGTAGTTGCACCCCCGGCGGTCTTGTCCCCATCAGCCTGCGCTTGGTTGACTTGCCGCGGCCACGACGTCGTCGGCTACTGCGGCGTGTCGTTGTTGGCGAAGGCGATGAGGCTTTGGATGGTAGCCCTTCAGTCTTCGGCCTTGTCTGCCGCTGGAGGGAAGTCGAGGAGTAGCTGAGCTCTAGTTAGAGCTTCTGTCGGAGTGGAGGGGAGCGGTGGCGAGCGGTGCGAGGAGCGAGATATGCTCGGACTCCTAACTGCGTTAGAAGGAGCAGGTTCCCGCCCCGGCGACCGCGCCTTGCTCGTGCCAGCACGTTGGCCTTGAGCATCCCGCGACCCGCCAGCTTGGCTTTGTCCCAGTAGGCGTAT
This sequence comes from Secale cereale, assembly GCA_902687465.1. Taxonomy (NCBI): domain Eukaryota; kingdom Viridiplantae; phylum Streptophyta; class Magnoliopsida; order Poales; family Poaceae; genus Secale; species Secale cereale. Next base: position 80,752,621 of record LR738713.1, read on the forward strand.
GGTACCTTGGGTACCACGTCGCTGCCGGTCCGGCACCTCCTGAGAGGGGCGCGGTGCGTGTACGGACACCGAGGTCTTGGAGTGCGCTCGGTCGTCCGTCTTGTCCTTGGACTTGGCGGCGCTGTGAGTTTCCTCGCCGGCGTCCGTCCTTCCGCCAGCGTCTACCCCACCAACCGTTGGTTCTGGTGGTGGCGGGACCAACGCGGACAGGCCTCCTACCTCCGAAGCTTTCTTCTTCGGCGGCATGTCGATGAAGTTAACGAAGTTGATGAAGTTGCTGAAGATTGCGCCCGCGTGAACGCCGGATCAGGTTCGCACAACCTCGACGCCCCCTACCTGGCGCGCCAAAGATGTCGGGGAAACTGATCGCCCACGAACACCTATGGGACCAGAGCCCCTTTTCGGTACGGCAAGGGAGCGGAGGGTGCACGAAGAGCAGATCGAGGCGAGCACGCGAGCAGTTTACCCAGGTTCGGGCCGCACGGATGCGTAAAACCCTACTCCTGCTTTGGTTTGTATTGTGTTCTTGGCTCGGGAGCAAGAAGAGCTACAGTGCTGGTTGCTAGCTACACTGAGCGTGAGAGTGATCGAAGATCGGAACCCCCTCTACGTTGCGCATGGGCCTCCTTTTATAGGTCAAAGGGGTCACTGACAGGTGGCAATGTAGATGAGGGTAAAAACGTAAAAATGGTGGTAGTTGTAACAGTGTATGTATAGTGTTTTGTACCTAACCCTGACGGTGGGGGACAAGGGCATTGAATGCCCGTCGCCGTCGCCCCAAATAGCGCAAAAAGCGTCCGTTCGGGCGTCTCCGTTCGCCACGACGGTGGCCTTGTCATCGTAGCTTGCCACCGTGTACCCCAGGCTGCACAGCCTTCTGCCACGTGCCCCTGGAAGGGCCCCAGGGCGATGCGTGGCTGGATGAGCTGGAGCGCGGGCACACAGTGGAAGCTTGCCGCGGCAAGCGCCTTGCCGCGGTTGTTAACTTGTCGCGCCTGGGAACTTGTCACTCTCCGGGCCTTGCTGGGGCGCGCGATGCGCCACGGCAAGTCTCCTGAAATGCCATGTTTTGGCCTTCCTGGCAAGCTCCTCTTGCCAGGGTCTTGTGCTAGAAGGGGTGGTCTTGAGCCTGGAGCGGCCTTCCCGGCAAGCTCCTCTTGCCGGGATCTTGTCTCTTTAACTTGAATACTTTGTTCTTGAATGGCTCCAAAGGAACCATAGTGGGCCTTGGCGGGCGCGTGGCAAGCCCTGCCACGGGACGCTGCTACTGCGCATGCACAAGTTGGGATACTAAAGTACCCCATCTTTAGTACACCGACAACATGGTATTCCACTTCAGTGTCGCTAACCCAATGCTCAAGGTATGTGAGGATGGGCGCTCGGTGGAACTGACACTCCTGGAGGCTATCCTCGAGAAGCAAGGGAAACCCTGTGGTCAGGTGCTCTTCGGGTACAGCGGCCATCTTCAAAGGTGGAATAGGAGAGGTTAATAAGCTGATGAAATCTCAGGTTTTAGAAAAGGAGAGAGGTTCAGAAGGTTTTTGAAAAAGGGTCTCATCTAACTAACGCACATGCTAACTAAGGCTTCCTACAGTCAGGATGGCTCTGATACCAGCTCTGCCAGGACCCCGATTTTGAAGTCGAGATTACCGAATGCACGTGTACAGTGATCCCAGAGATCAATGCTCACTGAACACACAGAAGCTGAATAACAAGAGTCTTACATCCATACATACCGTCTTACACAAATTAAGGCCATTATGGCCAAGTCTTACATAGATAAAGCCTCACGGGCTGAATAGCAAATAACTTAAGTAGCGGAAGTCTTCGATGATAGGTAGAACCCATGCCATCTGCCTTAACCCTACAGGCATTCTGACTGGGATAGCGTCCTAGTTCGCATGTTCGTCTCCAAAGAACTCTTCCTCAAATTCCTATTCCTCCATGCCTGGCCAATTAAATAACCAGTGGCAAGCCAATGAGTACTTTGAATGTACTCGTAAGCAACCCATGATGTGGTTCAAAGTAACAATGCAATTGAACAATAATGAGCAATCTAGCAATGGGCTAGAATAAACATTCTACCATCAAGTGTATGCATCAACGAGTTCACGTAACCTCGAAAACAGGTTACCGATATCAACATGAATATGATTCAACTCATCGAGTCAAGTCTCCACCTTGACTCATCACACACATACTTTCATCGATGCGGTAAAATTTGGACATAGTTTAAGTAGCACCACCCAACTGTCCATGACCGTGGACACGGCCATTCGAATAGTTTTACACTCTGCAGAGGTTGCACACTTTACCCACAAGATCCGGGAAGCTTTCGTGTCATCCACGATCCCGCAGTACCTCAAGTACTCGGGGGAAGCACCCGGACATTATCTTTCCTTAGACGACACTAACATAGAGTCCACTCGTTGGTACACGGCCCTCGAGTACAAACAGTAGATCACGGGACTTGCCCTAATTTCAATGTCACGCGTACCCGAAGGGACCAACGGTGTGTCCGGTGCCCTGTGAAAACAGTCATGGTCGTCTATCCAAGCACGACCCCGTCCCGGGAAAGACCTCAAGTCTTCCCGTCACTAGTAATGCGGGCACCATGCTAGTATCGACCTAAGTAATCAATAAAGCCCTGTCCCATAAGGGGTAGAGTGGTTGCACATCTTTGGTTGGGACGGTAGTCACACATAAATCTAATCCATTATTTCACCCATGCACAAGATTTACCGGCACATCACTTCTTCCTCAAGTGATGAACTAACTCAACATCACCCTCGGGCATTAGGGGCACCCGATGGGATTTATGCAAAGTTTCAACCACGAAGGTTCATATCTGATAACCCTCAACCGTAAGGGATCGAGATAGTCTTCGCGGGTAAGAATAACCCAATTTATTGATTCGACACACGGGGAGCCAAAGAGTATTTATAAGCTTTGACAGTTGAGTTGTCAATTCAACCGCACCTGAAATATACTTACTTGCAACAAAAGATAAGTGGTAACAGTGATATGATAGTGATGATGGTGATAGTAAAAGTAAACAGTAAAAGTAAATAGCAGGAGTAAATGGCAAAAGTAGTAACTAGTAACCAGCAGGATTTAAAACACTGTAGGCTAGGGAGATGGATGGTTGGGCGCTGCATGGATGAGATATATCATGATTCTAACTTGGGGCACAGCACACGGAAAAGTAATGATCATCTAGGCAAATATCAAACATTAGGCATGTATCCCGTAGGTAGTTGTACGTGCTTGCAATAAGAACTTGCACAACATCTTTTGTCCTACCATCCCGCTACGAACGGGGCCAAAAGGAACTTATGGAGATTAAGGTGCTCCTGTCAAAGAGCACCGGAACAAAGCAATGAACTCAATGGATACATGTAATCCTCAAACTACGGACCATCCCCTTTGGTGTCCCAAGCTGTCACTTTTGGGATCGCAGGTTCCGAACCGTAATAGGTGCAAACAACTCATAGATAGGATCAAGAACACAAATATATTCATGCAAACACATGAGGTTCAGATCTGAAATCATGGCACTCGGGCCCTAAGTGTCAAGCATTAAGAATAACAAGTTTAAGCAAAGATGATAAACACCATAGTAGATGATAGGCAACATGCCCCCAACGATCTGACAAACTATTACATGATCTAACTCATCCAATCCCTACCATCCCCTTCGCCTACAACAGGGGATTACTCACACATGGAAGGAGAAGTCATGGAGGGATGATGGAGTGGTGATGGTGATGACGATGGCGACGATCTCCCCTCTCCGGAGGCCAAATCAGCCTCCAGATTAGCCCTCCCGAAGAAAAACAGAGGGTGGCGGCGGCTCCGCGACGAAAACTGGGAAAAGAACTTCTGATCTGGGATTTCTCCGTCACGAGCTAAAATACGGGTCGAAGTAGGGCACCAGGGGAGGTGGGGCCCACCCAGGCGACCCCCCGGCGCGGCCAGGGGCTGGGCCGCGCCACCAGGGCGCCTGGGCCCCCCTGGCCCCCCTCTGGCCCCTCTTATGGCTCCGGGTTCCTTCGGGTGCGTGGATTTTCTGTGATTTTTCGTGGATTTTTCTGAGATACCTAAAAATCCGTTTTCCTGCACACAATAAAACCATATAGGTAGCTCTGCTGAAAACAGCGTCAGTCCGGGTTAGTTTAGTTCAAATCATGCAAGAATGAGGTCAAAACAATATCAAAAGTGTTTGGAAAAGTAGATACGTTTGAGACGTACCAACTCCCCCAAGCTTAGCATATTGCTTGTCCTCAAGCAATTCAGTTCAACGAACTGAACGCGACAAAGAAAAATTTGACAAACTCTTTTGTTTCATTAGATGTATATAAGCATGTACTACGAAAAGAGTCTAGCAAGTATTGAAACAGTACTATGAGGACAATGCACGGAGCAATCCTTCTTTCAAGTGACCAATCACAAATACTTTAGAAGTAAATAATATATTACTGAAAATCAAGACAAGATTACATTGCACATAGCTTGAGCATACTAGGGTGGTATCTCGCTAGCCTCCATGAGTAAAGCAAAACATAAATGCAGAAACTCCTCCAGAGTTTTAAAGGAGACTAGAACTAAGAATTTCAGAATAAATCATATCACAAGTATGCAGAAGACAATGTAATACTTTGGGACAATGCACATTACACTCAGAATGACAATTATGCTCTCCTAGTTGGTGCTTTGAAGAAAGAAGGTGGAGACTCTCGAACCGTGGCTTTTGTTGGCAAGGTCGAAAACCCGTGGTCGGAAACAAAAACTAAACATGTACCAGAGCTCTTGGTTTTAAAAACAGAGGTAAAAACGTTTTTGAGAGGTGCATATTTCGTCAACGAATGCTAGCAGATAACTCAATCACTTCTTGAGCTGGACAAGTCTCGAGGAACGGCTCCCGCATGAGGACGATCACATCCTCTTAATCTCCTTTGTTTATCACTGCCAAAGTTTTCTGATTTCTCATGAACAAAGCGTGAAGGAGGGTTTGTTTGTTGTATTATCTTTTATGAGCCGGGCGCACTCTATGCCAGTTCCTTCTCGTATTATGGGTTTGCACATTAGACATGCAATCCCGGGGTGAAACTTGTCCAACTTAAAAAGATCATGAATTAACTACTACTTCCTCATGAGCTAAAACAGAGGCATAAAAAGAGAAATGCTTTTGATTAATTTCGAGATGGTACACGAAAGTCTTCGTTAGGAATGGCAGGTAAATACAATGTATAGGAAGGTATGGTGGACTCATATGGCATAACAGGTTTTAAGGATTTTGGATGCACAAGCAGTCAGTCCGCTTAGTACAGGTGGAGGTTAGCAAAAGACCGGGAAGCGACCAACTAGAGAGCAATAACGGCCATGATCATGCAGAGCGACAAAGCAACATTGAATCGGGCATGAAAGTGATATAACTATTCTGAACTCAAAGATCATCAAGGCAGAGCAGACTTTTTAGTCTTAAACATGTGTAAACATGTGCCAAGTCAATCCAAAAATTCTCTAAAGGGAAATACCACCTTAGTATACCGAACTATGAACAATGCAATGCATGTAGATCATTTCAATAACACATTATATACTCTAGCTATTCGAGACTAGCCACAAGGAAAGCATGAACCACTGGAAGAGCATTGTAAACATAGCACTATGTCGCTACAAGCTGGTCTCTAGATCATAAGTACAGGCATATGTACAAAAGTAGAAACAAGAAGAGTTCATATCGGTCTTCCTTGTTGCTTCCCTTTAGTCGATCTTCGTCATTACTGCCTCGTCACTTGCATGATCGAACGTAGGAACTATAATTAAATGCCATCACAGACTCGAGCTGAACTCTGAAAACAAAGCAAACTAAAGAGAGAAAGGAAATCTTTTTGGATTATTTCAAAGGTTGAACGAAAGCAAAAGAAAGAGAAAATCTTTTTGTTGTTTTTGCAAAGAGAGAAATAAAGAAGAACGGGCAAAAACTTCGAAAAGATCAAAGCGAATAAAACGGATAATACAATGGAAAGGTGAGAGGGGCACGTACTCCCCCAAGCTTAGGCTTTTGGCCTTAGTTGGTAGCAGCTACTGCCCCCAGGAGCCTCCTGCTCCGGGGGTATGGTAGTGAGTCCAAGGATCGTAGAAGGATGCTGGCGCGTACACCGAACTCCTCGGAGTCTCCCACGAGGAAGGGTTTGTGCGCCAAGCAGAGGAAGACCCTTCACCAAACTCGGTGGCGGTTTCTCCCTGAAAAGGTGGTAACTCACCGTGCTCCTCCTCGTCGGGCACAACCCCCTCCATGGGGTTATGAAACTGATGTTGGGCTATGAACTCATCGAACTGGACAACATCAAAGGACCATCCGTTCCTGCGAGAAAAATCAAACAAAAGAGGTGCAGGTAGACGGATCTCACGTTCCGCGGTAGTTCCGAAACGCAAGATATAAACAAGATTATCAAGCTCAGAAGCCATGGTAACAAACTTATGCCTTTTCATAGCAGCAAGATCAAAGCTTAAATAAGTAAAAGGATTATCATCAGGGTGTGGGGTGCCTCCAATATGTTCTAAGATAAGTGTGGCATACACGCCACCATATAAGTCCCCCTTGTTACTGTTCATAGCAAGGCGTCGAGCAATTAAGGCACCCAGATTATAATCAGATCTCCCTGAGAGGGCTGCTGCCATGATAGCAATATCTGGCGCAGAAGTGTTGCTCGTGTTGTCATGAGCTAACACCCCTCTAGCAACATAATATGAAAAATACCTGAGGTGAGGGAACAAGATGCTGGAGATCTTCGACCGATGAATATCCCTCGTACCCATGCTGCAGAGAGAGTTGAAGACGGTTGTCAGCTCGGAGGGCTGAGTGGTCATCCTAGCCGTCCTCCCAGCGTTTGGCACACCTATTATTTCACAAAACTTTCCCAAAGTCAGGGTGATAAGATCATTGTTAATTTTAAACTCAATAGCACCTGAATCAGGATTATATATAAAACTGTTAATGAAACTGGAGGTGAGTTATTGATACTGAGTAACACGGCACGTGACGAGCCGTGTCAGACCTGCATTAGCACAAAGATTATAAAACTCATCCTTGATTCCCGCAGCTTCAAGGAATTCATCACATGGAAACATCATTGCACGTGCTGGACTTGTGTCTTCCAACAACTCCAGGGGCACATGATCTTCATTATAGCTCACCCTAGCAGTCGATGGTGAAGCTGCGGCTCTAGTAACTCGATCAGAGTGCGTAGGCCTCCTCTTCTCAAGCCACCCTTTTGCCCTTACTAACAAACTCATTTCTGAATTTTTTTTGCAATTTAAAAAAACGAGGATTAAAACAAGGTGAGTTAAGGCAAACTACTCAACTCACTTGCCCAAGGCATAAACTTGCATCAAAACTTGGAAAATAACTTTATACACATGCATGCAAGCTCATTTATACAACACCAAGAACTACTAAATACTCACAAATGAAGCCACCAATCAGAAATCTAATTGGAGGGGTGGAGGAGTCACATACCAGGGAGTATTTGTTCAAAATCTCAGCTCAAATGATGGGCTGTAGAGAGAGATCGAAGAATCGCCTCCAAGAACAGCAAGAACACAAGAACAAGTGCAGAACTCGCGTTTTTGCAGAAAAAGAGAGATGGAGGAAGAAGACATATCTGGAGGGGGGCCTTGTGGGCCCCAGGCGCCCTGTGGGCGCGGCCAGGGGGTAGGCCGCGCCAGCTGGCCGCCTGGGCCACTGGTGGGTCCCCCTGGCTGGCCCCAGGTCCCTCTGGGTCACTCCCGACGTGGAAATTTTTATTTTTATTTTTCTGGATTTTTTCTGAAAACTTCACTGTTGAAAATTTTCCGAAGTTCAAAAAGCTGCGAAACTCTCTGAAAACTTGAAGCAGTGAGTAGTATTGTGAAGCTTCAAAACATAAATACTTGGTACAGCAAGTAGGACAAAAACTAAAAACAAATGAAAACATAACAAGCTCAACTTTTTATCTATATAAAACATGTTTACTAGTAAGGTTGATCAAGTCTTACCAACAAACAGGCAATATATAGAGCAAAAAGTCTCACCTCTTACGAAGAAATCACTGAACCTTTACTTTGATGGACATTGTCCCCACCATGATAGTTTTGTATTTGTGAGGCACATGTAGTGGACAGTCCCATTCTCCAATCTTCACGGTCTCGATATTTTCTATAGAGTTGAGGCCATGCCTCCTGTCGGTCTTCTTTGGAAAATATACCGTGTGTTCTTTATCATTCACATTGAAGGTGACCTTCCCTTTATTGCAATCAATAATAGCACCTGCGGTGTTAAGAAAAGGTCTACCAAGAATAATGGACATGCTCCCATCCTCGGGCATGTCAAGCACAACAAAATCAGTAAGAATCAAACAATTAGCAACTTCTACTGGAACATCCTCACAAATACCTATCGGAACGGCGGTTGACTTGTCAGCCATCCGAAGAGAGATTTCTGTAGGAATTAGTTTCTCTAAACAAAGCCTCTCGTAAAGAGAGAGAGGCATAACACTCACTCCTGCTCCAAGATCGCATAAAGCAGTTTTGACATAATTATTCTTTATGGAGCAAGGAATGGTGGGTATACCTGGACCACCGAGCTTCTCAGGAATCTTGCCACTGAAAGAGTAGTTAGCAAGCATAGTAGATATTGCTTCATTAGGAACTTTTCTTTTATTAGTGACAATATCTTTCATATATTTTGAATAAGGAGGTAACTTAATAGCATCAGTCAAAGGGATTTGAAGAAAAAGAGGTTTAATCCACTCACAAAACTTATTGTAATGCTCTTCTTCTTTAGATTTGATGGACTTACCTGGAAAGGGCATGGGTTTCTATACCCATGGTTCTCTTTCCTTCCCATGTTTTCTTGCGATGAAGTCTTCTTTAGTGTACCTCTTACGTTTGTCAGGTGCTTCTTCTTATCGAACTTCAGGCGGATCATTCTTCTCATTATCCTTACCTTCAGGTTCAGCACTGTCTTTAGTCTCAGCATCGGAGATAGATACACTGTTGGGATCAACAGCTGGCTCTTCATCTGCAATAGGATCATTAGAATTGTCAGTCTCCTTATGTTTCTTCTTCTTCTTTGGAGAGCCAACAATTTCTTCTTCCTGCATTTGAGAATCTTGCTCGATTCTCCTCGGATGCCCCTCTGGATAGAGAGGATCTTGAGTGCTAGTTCCTCCTCGGGTCTTAATCCCGAAAGCCTGCAAATCATCTTGTTTGGCATTGTTAGCAAGAAAATCTTTTTGCACATTAGAAATTTGGTCAAGCTGAGTTTGAACCATATGAAAATGCTTTACAAGACATTAAACATCATTAACCGTTCTACCTAGAACATCAAGCAGACTTTTGATAGCAAGGGAATTATCATGCAATTGACTTTGTATCCTCTCATTAAAATGATTTTGTTTCATAATAAAATTATCAAACTCATCTAAACATTGATCAGGAGGCTTACCATGAGGGATGTCACTTGCGTTGAAATCTAAAAGAGAGTGTACCTCTACCATAGGAGGGTGAGTGGTAGGCTCACACAGCTTCTCAATAGGGGGTAGATTCTTCACGTCTTCAGATTTAATACCTTTCTCTTTAATAGACTTCTTTGCTTCTCGCATATCTTCGGGGCTTAGAACAAACATGCCCCTCTTCTTTGGTGGTGGAGGTGGTTCAGGGACGGACCAATCTTCATGGTTTTTGGCAATCCTGCCCATCAAATCGTCTGCATCTTTGGGCGTCCTTTTCCTGAAAACACAACCAGCACAATTGTCCAAATAGGACCTGGATTCATCAGTTAGACCAGCATAGAATATATCGATTAATTCGTTCTTAGAGACTTCATGTCCTGGTCTAGCCCGAATCAGACCGCAGTACCTCCCCCAAGCTTTAGGGAGGGACTCATCCTGCAACTGTTTAAAGTTATAAATTCTTTGTAAAGCAGCATGTTGCATGTGAGCAGGAAAGTACTTATCAACAAAAGAGTGAGCTAAGTCTTGAGGACTCTTAATGGAACCGCATGGGAGTGAATCATACCATGCTTTAGCACCTTCCTTCAAGGAGAAAGGAAGAAGCTTGGTCACATAAAAGTATCGTATCTTCTCATCTGTGGTAAACAGGCCACCCAACTCACCGAGTTTAGTCAGGTGTGCAATAGCATCATCATTTTCTCTGCCATAAAAGGGGTCAGCTTCAACCATAGGTATAAGTGAAAGATCAACAGAGAAATCATAATCAGGATCATCAATGCATATAGGAGATGTAGCAAATTCAGGATCAGGAACGGTTTTGTTCTTCAAAGAGTGTTTTTCAAACAGTTTCTTAATAACTTCAGGGTCAGAGCCAGAAAACTCCGTCAGTTCCCTGCATAAATCTTCATCAAGCATATAGTAATCATCATCAAGGAGTCTTTCCTTGAGTTTACTCAAATCAGGATAATCATAAGTTTCACCAATAGGGTAGCGAGTAACAGGAATTTCAATTCCAGACTTTTTTGCAGCAGCAGCGATCTGTTTCTTAAGAGCATAACCAAGTGAACTAATATCATCAAAAGTAGTAGAAGCATCGTCAAGAGTATCGGACATAGTAACAGATTCAGTAGGAGCATCATATGGTGGCGGTGAGGCAAACTTACTCATAACAGAAGGTGAATCAAGTGTAGCACTAGTGCTCAGAACAGTACCTCTTCTTGTAGTGGATAGTAAGATCGGAACCTTGGGGTCTCCTTTCTTACCCATAGCAGATGAAGTGCAGCAGGTAGGATACTTCAAGTAGACTTGTAAATATTGCTATGCTCCCCGGCAACGGCGCCAGAAAACGGTACTTGATAACCCTCAACCGTAAGGGATCGATATAGTCTTCGCGGGTAAGAATAACCCAATTTATTTATTCGACACACGGGGAGCCAAAGAGTATTTATATGCTTTGACAGTTGAGTTGTCAATTCAACCGCACCTGAAATATACTTACTTGCAACAAAAGATAAGTGGTAACAGTGATATGATAGTGATGATGGTGATAGTAAAAGTAAACAACAAAAGTAAATAGCAGGAGTAAATGGCAAAAGTAGTAACTAGTAACCAGCAGGATTTAAAACACTGTAGGCTAGGGAGATGGATGGTTGGGCACTGCATGGATGAGATATATCATGATTCTAACTTGGGGCACGACACACGGAAAAGTAATGATCATCTAGGCAAATATCAAACATTAGGCATGTATCCCGTAGGTAGTCGTACGTGCTTGCAATAAGAACTTGCATAACATCTTTTGTCCTACCATCCCGCTACGAACGGGGCCAAAAGGAACTTATGGAGATTAAGGTGCTCCTGTCAAAGAGCACCGGAACAAAGCAATGAACTCAATGGATACATGTAATCCTCAAACTACGGACCATCCCCTTTGGTGTCCCAAGCTGTCACTTTTGGGATCGCCGGTTCCGAACCGTAATAGGTGCAAACAACTCATAGATAGGATCAAGAACACAAATATATTCATGCAAACACATAAGGTTCAGATCTGAAATCATGGCACTTGGGCCCTAAGTGTCAAGCATTAAGAATAACAAGTTGAAGCAAAGATGATAAACACCATAGTAGATGATAGGCAACATGCCCCCAACGATCTGACAAACTATTACATGATCTAACTCATCCAATCCCTACCATCCCCTTCGCCTACAGCAGGGGATTACTCACACATGGAAGGAGAAGTCATGGAGGGATGATGGAGTGGTGATGGTGATGACGATGGCGACGATCTCCCCTCTCCGGAGGCCAAATCAGCCTCCAGATTAGCCCTCCCGAAGAAGAACAGAGGGTGGCGGCGGCTCCGCGACGAAAACTGGGAAAAGAACTTCTGATCTGGGATTTCTCCGTCACGAGCTAAAATACGGGTCGAAGTAGGGCACCAGGGGAGGTGGGGCCCACCCAGGCGACCCCCCGGCGCGGCCAGGGGCTGGGCCGCGCCACCAGGGCGCCTGGGCCCCCCTGGCCCCCCTCTGGCCCCTCTTCTGGCTCCGGGTTCCTTCGGGTGCGTGGATTTTCTGTGATTTTTTGTGGATTTTTTTGAGATACCTAAAAATCCATTTTCCTGCACACAATAAAACCATACAGGCAGCTCTGCTGAAAACAGCGTCAGTCCGGGTTAGTTTAGTTCAAATCATGCAAGAATGAGGTCAAAACAATATCAAAAGTGTTTGGAAAAGTAGATACGTTTGAGACGTATCAATATCACACATGCATCACTAAGCATCCTTACTAACTATTTGTATGTCATCTAGCACATAGCAAGATCAAGAGCAAGGCATGCATCAAGTGGTGATTCAACTAGGTCACCACCATAACTCTACCATCATGCATCGGAAACAAACGGGTTCCGAAAAACAAGTGTATCATGGTCAAAGGGCTGCTTGCCTGGATTGGCTTGGTCTTCAAAGTCTTCAAATCCTTCTCCTTCTCCTTCTTCAGCAACTTCGTCAAATACGGTATCTATACGTCGCATAAATACAACGAAAAAAAATAAGACCACAAATAAAACAGAAAAATCAAAGTGCTTAGAAAAATGTCAACTTATTTTTCTTAAATACTAGAGGGAAAACTAAGATGGAGAAAATTCTTAGTTGGAGTTTTGGAGTAACAGAATGGAATCTAGGGATTTTTGAACAAGAGTTTTATTGCTCAAATTTGAATTTAAATTTGAACAGAACATAAAAGTTTCATGGATTTGTGTGAAAGTGATACCATTAAATAGGTTGGAATATTACAAGAATTTAGGAGTTCGAATTATTTCATTTGGACAAATATTCATTTCTGTAAAATTATTTGAAGTTTTTACAGAAAAGAAAAGAAGAAAAAGCCCTGTGCAACTAGGCTAGGACGGCCACAGTGCACGGCCCAGGGCTAACAGCCCAGCCGCTCGGGCGCCAGCGCGCGCACGTCAGGATTTCAAACCTGACGGGCGGGGCCCGGCTGTCAGCGGCTGTGAGGGGAGGGAGAGGGTGGTGAGGATGACAGGCGGGGCCCGCCTGTCATCTTCAACCTCTCGGCCACGGCGACGACGAGCTCACCGCCGTCGATTCCGGCCACGGCGAAGCCAACGGAGGGCAGGGATGGGTTCAGCGACGAGTTGCGGAGGTAGTGGTAGTGGTGCGGCTCGCCGGGGAAGTCGGGTTCGTCGGCGGCGAGGTGGGACGGCGGAGGGTCGTCGGGAAGCTGCTGGCCAGCTCGTTTCCGGCAGCTACAGAAGGGGAAAATGGAGGGGAACGCATCAGTGATGCATGGCGGTTCTAAATCGAGCAAAAGGAGGGGCGGAGGAGGCCTATACCCCGAGATCTCCGGCTGCCCGACGCGGCGGAGCTCCGGTCGATCCCGAGCACAGGGGCTTTCCGGGAGGAGTGAGTGGTGCGGGAGTGTTGCTGGGGGTGTGCTGAAGCTGCTGGTGCCGTTGGAGAGGCCGGGGCACGCTTATATAGCCGCGCCCACGGTCCACCGTGGACTCGTGCGCCGGCGAGGTTGCAGGCGAGGCCAGAGGCTGTTCTGGTGCCTGTGATCGAGCCGGGGTGGATCGTGGACGTGTTCCACGCTTAGTTGAGGGGAGAGGAGGAGCGGGGAAGCTTCCAGACCACGCGCGCTTGTGAAGCCGAGGAGTGGAGGCTGCGGGCGGCCAGTGCGCGTGTGGAGGCAGCCACTAGAGGGCGGAGGAGGAGGGGGACAGCACCGGTGGAGGTTGCGGACGTCGAGGGGCGTTGGGAGGTGCGAGGGGAGAGCTCGAGGCTGTCGGCTACGCGGGATTGGGCGAAGCTATAGTGCGGTGGCACACTGTAGGGCGCTCTGGAGCGCCCTTATCGCATGCCATGGCATGCCATTGGCCCTCTGGACGCGTCCACCGTGTCTGGGGGGTCTAGGGTGATGCAAGCAGTTCGTCTGCAGCTTTGGATGCTCTGGAGAGTCAAGGAGAGAGAGAGGAAGCTGGTGACTTGGTAGAAAATGGTTGTCCAACAGGGTGAACTAAGGTTTTTACCCCTCAATCATGGAGCTGGGGTCCTGGGGGAAGTTACTGGACGTAGCTAGTAACCAGATGAACGTGTGGTAGAAAGTTGAGGCCAAGGTAAATAGTGAAAGTGATCAAGAAGAGGGTTTTGGTAATTTTGCAGAAGGTGTTTGATCATGTTATGATCAAGCAAATGATCTCGACTTGCCATGATACTTAACAGGATTGAAAGACATGTGAAAATAGGGTGCTTCACCAAATTTGGGCTCATTTGAAGAAACTAGCCAATGTAACTTTTGTGAACCCTAGAAAACAACAGAAATGGCTTCATCTTGTTTGAGTCAAGCTAATCATCTCCCCTTGATGCACCACTTGGTGTAGTTTCATCATTTGGGGTATTGATCATGCCCACAAAGTTTGAAGCTCCAGATAAAAAGTTGGTAATGTAAAGTTGTTCAAATTTGCATTTGAACAGAAAGGGTTTTGGGGTATTCTGATCAAGTTGCTCTACTCCAAATCTTGTGCCATTTGGTCTAGATGCCTTATTAGGCATTTCTAGCATGTGCACCAAGTTTGAGAGCATTTGGATAAGTTTGGCAATGTAAAGTTGCTCAAACTTCAAATATGGACATAATGGTTATGAAGGGTTTTGAGGATGTTTTCTTTCTTCCCAAGGCATGGGACTTGGCAAGATCATCAAATATGTCATATATGACATGATAGAATTTCTCTGGAATATTTGGAGAATATTTCCTTTGTAAACATTTCAAAAGCTTGAAATATCCAGAAAGGGTTTTGGAGGGATTAGCCCATTATTTTGAACATGACCAAGTGTTGAAACTCTTATATATGGATAATATATGTCCTATGAGTCTCCCTGAATTTTGGCAAATATTTTTGAAATACTTAAATAATTTTTCCCTATTAAAGACCATTTCTGGCCTTAAGAAAAAGCTTTTAAATAAAATAGGAAATTAACTCTTAAAACTATACTTTTGTGGTTTCTGGGAGTCCTATGACTACTAGGTCTCAAATGTACCTTTTGAAATAATTTTCTCACCCTAAATCAAGCACTTCTAGTGCAAATCTCAATTTAGGGGTTTTTGGGAAACTAAATTTATAAAATACATTTTGGCCAAATTAATTTTGTAAGAAAATACTACACTGTTATATAACACTTGGCATGATCATTTGGCAGAAGTTTTGGGTATGGAGATGAATTCTACAAGAGGTAATAGTTGACTTTATTGAGCACATGAAAAGCATATGAAGAAAAACTCAATTCCAAATAAAAGCCAAATGATGCCAAAATTTTTGTTGGTCCAAATTTTCATGCTTCATTGATGCAAATAACATGTTACAAAATGCAGGGTGTGACACTCCGATAACTAGACTCCGAAAAAGTTTTCTGCTAGACTCAACAACGGCCAAGCTACGATCAATCGAGGGGGCTCCTATGGTCGGTCGAGGCTCTGATACCAACTTGTCAGGCCCAAGATGCGATTCTATCCCGATCACGTGACACTTACGTGGTTGGGGCACAACCATATTTCGGGCACTTAGCAAGATGGATATCATTACATCGTACCATTACATACATACATGGGGGATACAACAATACATACAAGTCACAAGAATACAACATCATCAATACAAAGTATCCGACTACGGATACAAACATGAAAAGCACAAAGACATCCATCTGCTATCCCAGGCTGCCGACCCGGAACCTAACCCAAGACTGAAGAAGAAGAACTCCAACAAAAGAACAACGCTCTCACGTCAAGACATCGGAAACCTGCACCTACAACTGTTGTTGTAGTATCTGTGAGCCACGAGGACTCAGCAATCCCATAACCATGGGTAACAAGACTATCAAAGCTTAATAGGTAGGAAGAGGTAAAGTAGTGGGGTTGCAGCAGCGGCTAAGAAAAATATATGGTGGCTAACTTACGAGTACAAGAATAAGATGAGCATCTACGCAAACGGTCGCAACTAGTAGTGATCGCTAAAGATCCTGAACTACTTACGAGTCAAACATAACCCCATCGTGTTCTCTTCTCAAAATGAAAAGAGACAGTCACGGTTACTCACACTGTTGTGTGTTTTACTTCGGATCCTCTGTCAAGTTTTCTACAACCGGACATTAACAAATTCCAATCTGCCACATAACCGCGGGCACGGCTTTCGAAAGATCATAACCCTGCAGGGGTGTCCCAACTTAGCCCATCACAAGCTCTCACGATTAGCTAAAGTGATAAATATAATATCATCACCCCTTATCTTAGGGAAATCCGATCAGGCTCGGCATCCCGGTGCACAAGACATTTCGACAATGGTAAAACAAGTCCAGCAAGACCTCCCGGTGTGTCGACACCCTGATAGTAGTCGCGCATATCTCGTCTCAGGCCACGACCGGATGGGTGATCCTACAGGTAAAACCAATCCTCGAGTTTCCCCGTGGTGGCCCCGCATAACCCCCGTTTGGGACCAACACCATCAGCACTGGCCCCCCTGTTATGTATAATTAAGAACCCGGGGACATGACCCCCTATGCAATTAATTAATTAATTAAGTTGTTATTATGAGCAAATTAAAACCAATGTTGGGCCTTGCTGGAGGAGTTTTATTCAAAGACGAAGTGTCAAGGGGTCCCCATATACCCATCGTGTAAGGAACGCAAAATCAAGGAACATAATGCCGGTTTATCGGCGCCTAAGGTGGCATGAGTGGAACAAAACACCGAGCAAAAGGCCAAGCCTTCCACCCATACCCAGTATATAGGTGTGTTAATAATAATAATAGATATTGTGATATTTCAACAACAAGTTCCCTCCTGGAACGATCTTCATCTTCACCTGCAACTAACAACACTATAAGAGGGGCTGAGCAAGCGGGTAACATAGCCAAACAATGGTTTTTTTTCTAGGAAGGTTTCAAAGGTTAGAGGTTTCATGGCAACAAGGAGAGGCTGACAATAATGATGGGTAGCGCGACATGTAACGATAGCATCGAGACAGTAAGCATGGCAATTATAGTAAAGGTATCCAAGGGTATGGTCATCTTGCCTGAGATCCCGCAAGGAAGAAGAACGGATCCATGAAGAAGACGAAGAAGAAGCCTTGAAGAAGAACCACGGGTAGACGAACGAATCCTCACAAACGCAACGGAACAAGCACTAACGAGAAGAAGCAAGCAATACGGTAAACAAACCACTCAAGAACATAACAATATGCTCAACCAAGTATGATGCAAAACAAGTCTACTTATGATGCACAGAAAGTCTACACAGGAAGCAAAACATGGCAAGGGAGGAAGCACAGCAAAACAACACAAGTTTATATATGATGCATTACATGGCAAGGTAGGATGCATGACAATTATATACAGGAAGCAATACATGGCAAGGTATGATGCATGACAAGTCTATACAGGAAGCACACAAGTCTATGAAGCATAACATGGCAAGGTATGATGCATGACAAGTCTATACAGGAAGCACAACAAGTCTATACAGGAAGCATTACATGGCAAGGTAGGAAGCACAGAAAGCAACACAAGTTTATATGATGCAATATATGGCAAGGTATGATGCATGACAAAACTATAGAGGAAGCACATCAAGTCTATACAGGAAGCATAACATGGCAAGGTAGGAAGCACAACATGGCAAGGTATGATGCAATACATGGCAACGGTGCAAGATGCACGCAAACATCAACCAAACTCACTTCAAACATGAAAACAATATGATATTATGATTCTACATGCAAAAACACTCAAGTTTCATATAAGGAACACTCCAAACGGAGCAACGGGCTAAAAGATACACATGAAACAACATATAACAACAAGCTGAAATTAACAGCCACATAGCAACTTTGGAGCATGATAAATATAAGCTACAACACTCCAACATGGTGATAAGAAGCATGAACATGAAGTAGACATATCCTACAACAAACAACTCCATTGGAGCATCTCCATAGGAGGCATGGATCAATAGCAACAAGCTACAACATTTTGATCATGACACTAAAAACCTGACAGCAATATTTTATAGCAACTTGGGAGCAAGAATTAAATAAGCTACAGCAAGTCAAAAGAGCAAGTGAAGGCATGAATGGATAGACAACAACATATACAACAAGGAATGATCAATGGCCACCCCAAAACTAACATGGATTTTCCTAGGGCATCATGCAAACATAGCATCAGGATAATACAGATTCCAGACTTAGTGAAATTTCACTAAGTGTTAAAACAACAATAACAACATGGAATGTTTACAAGCATGTTTAGGTCACCTCAAAGCATATCATGGAAAGTTAAATGCACCACATCAAAGAACACATCATGGAGATTCTAAAACATCTAGGCATGTGACATGGGAACAAACACAACAATAGCAACGAGCTCCTCAACTAGGCATCTTGTAACAAGTTACAAAACCTAACAGCCACATGCACTTTTGCAACAGAGATTAACATGGCAATATGAACCCAAACAAGCATGCTATAGCAACCAACATGTAGAGCATCTCATGATGAACATTTTGACATATCATTTGCATCATTTGGATAAACATGCACCAAGTTATCATATCTCAAACATGGCATGAAAATAACAAGTAGCAGCAGTTTATAACAAGTAGCACCCTTGCAACAGATATTAGAGCATCTAGATGAACTCAAATGAGCATGGCACAATGGAACAAAGTGTAGAGCATAACACCATGATCATTTTGACATATCATACACTCATTTTGGATAAGCACACAAAAAGTTATCACTATGCAAAATATGCATCAGAAACATGACAAAAAAGGACTTAGTCGCAAAACTACCTCCGGGGAAATGGACATGTCTAGCCAGGTCGGACATGTCCGGCGCGAACACGTGGGATGGAGAGATCCAGATCCGGGGAGGCGTTTGGATGGAGGGATCCGCAGATCCAGGCGCTTGAGGTGGACGAGGCAGTGCACGTACGGGATCCGTTTGGCTCGCGGGTCGTCGGGGTTCCGGGATGGGGCCGTCCCGGCGGGGTTCAACGCGGCTGCCGGCGTGACGGAGCTCCGGCGACGGCAGGGCTGCATAGCTCGGCGACGAGGGGGGGGGGGCACCGGGGCCATTCCTAGCCGGATCGGGGCGGAGAGTGGTCGGAGGGGCGGCTCCGGGCGAGGTTGGAGGAGGGCAGCGCCAGATCGGGCTGGCGGCGAGCAAAGTCCGGCGGGCGGCGACTTTTGTGGCGGCGGCGGGGCGCATCCGGGACGACGGCGGGGTGCCGATGCTGGAGGCCGGCGAGCAAAGTCCGGCGGGGGTGCATACGGGACGGCGGCGGAGTAGTTGCCTCGATCCCGCCCGGATCGAGAGCTGCGGAGGCGACGGCGTATCGAGGAAGGAACGGAGCGCGGGCCTCGGCTCAGATCGGGGCTCGGGGCGGGCCTGGCGCGGGCCGCGCGCGTGGAGGCGCCAGGGGGGCGTGGAGGCTCCAGGTGGCTCGCGCCCGTTGGCTGGGGCGGCTTCCAGCGACGGCGGAGCCACTTGCTGAGCGCCAAGTGGCGTGTGGGGGGTGGCCGGCGGCGGAATTTGAGGGGAGAGGCGCTGGAGGTGGGAGGCCGTGGCTGGTGCGGGTTGGGTGGCATGGAAAAAGAGGAGAAGGGGGGTAGGGGCCAGATTAGGAAGGTCTAGCCTTCCTTATATAGGCAGGGTTAGGGTTTGAGGGGTTTTAGCTCCGTTTCGAGCCATTGGATCGCGATCGGACGGCTCCGAAGCGGAGAGGGACTAGGCTGGGCCTAGGGAAGATTATTGGGCTGTGTTAGGGGGGCTTAGAGGAGAGAAGAGAAGAGGCCCGCGGGGATTTTCGGAGACCGAAAACGTTCGCGAAATAACCGGCGACTAGTGCCGCTATATATATCCGTTGGGCTATCAAACGGACTCTGAATGCGATGAAATTTGGCAGGCGGCCTGTCTACACTATAATAAGACCACACGCCAAGTTTCAACCCATTCCGAGAATGTTTTTCGGCCACTTACAAAATAAATATTCGGAGGCACCGCGGGCGCGTGCAAGTGTGTCTGGGCTCAGAACGGACAACGGAGAGGACGAGGGAACTCGGGCGGATGAAAGTTTTGAAAATATGCTGATGCAACACACATGATGACATGGCAAGATGCAACACGCAAGTAGATGACATGGCACTGACAACGAATAACTGGCTGACATCTGGCGCACCGGTCTCGGTGTGTCACACACGATCACCAGCATAGTCAGAGTCTGAATATCCAATGAGATCAAAAGCTGAGCCCTTGGGGTACCATAATCCAGGTGTTGGTGTGTGAGCTAGATATCGGAGAATATGTTTCACAACCTTATGGTGTGATTCCTTCGGTGTAGCTTGAAATCGGGCACACATGCAAACACTAAGCATTATATCTGGCCTAGATGCACATAAGTACAATAAAGAACCAATCATGGAGCGGTATACCTTATGATCGAAGTCAATACCATTTTCATCAGTGCACAAATGGCCATTTGTGGGCATAGGGATTTTGACGCCTTTGCAATCTTGCATGTCGAATTTCCTCAGTACATCCTTGAGGTATTTCTCCTGAGATATGAATACGCCATTGTGTTGTTGACGAATTTGAAGACCTAAGACGAATTTCAACTCTCCCATCATAGACATTTGATATTCTTCACTCATAATATAGGCAAATTCATCACTATAACGTTGGTCAGTACAACCAGAGATAATATCATCAACATATATTTGGCACACAAATAATTCACCATCATAAGATTTAGTGAAAAGAGGGATCAAGTGAACCGGGTTTGAAGCCTTTCTTCATGAGGAATTCCTTCAAAGTATCATACCATGCCCGAGGGGCTTGCTTGAGGCCATAGAGGGCCTTATTGAGTCTGGAGACTTTGTCAGGATTCTTTGGATCTTCAAAACCTGGGGGTTGAGCAACATATACTTCTTCCTCAAGCTTACCATTGAGGAATGCACTTTTCACATCCATTTGATATATAGTGATATCATGATGGTTAGCATAAGCAAGTAATATGCGAATAGCCTCAAGTCTAGCAACAGGTGCAAAAGTTTCATCGAAATCAATTCCTTCAACCTGTGTGTAGCCTTGAGCTACAAGCCATGCCTTATTCCTTACCACAAGGCCATTTTCATCTTGCTTGTTGCGGTAGATCCACTTTGTGCCAATGATATTATGCTTGCGAGGATCTGGATGTTTGACCAGTTCCCAGACGTTGTTGAGCTAAAATTGATGTAATTCCTCTTGCCTAGCTTGAATCCACTCAGGCTCCATAAATGCTTCATCTACCTTAGTGGGCTCTGTGATAGAGACAAAAGCAAAGTGCCCACAAAAGTTAGATAAATGTGAAGCTCTTGAGCGTGTGAGAGGACCTGATATTTTGATGTCGCTGATAATTTTCTCAATCTGCACTTCTTTTGCAATGTGAGGATGAGCTGGTTGACATCGAGGAATTTGATCAGCATTTTCTTCAGCACCATTTTCTTCAACATTTTCTTCAGGTGTGTTAGCTCTACGTTCTTCAGGTTCAGGAATGAGTTCTTCAGCAGATTCTTTGGTAGGAATGACATCCTCAGTAGCCTTGAACTTGATAGTTTCCTCGGGTGCTGGTTCATCTATCATAGAAGGTAGATGCTCTCTTTGCGAGCCATTAGTTTCATCGAACCGCACATCTATAGTTTCAACAACCTTGTGAAGAACGTTGTTGAAGACTCTGTAGGTGTGCGAGTCCTTTCCGTAACCAAGCATAAACCCTTCATGCGCTTTCGGTGCAAATTTTGAGTTGTGGTGAGGATCTCTAATCCAACATTTAGCACCGAAGACTTTGAAATAACTCACATTGGGTTTCTTGTCAGTGAGGAGTTCATAGGCACTCTTCTTGAAGAATTTATGAAGATATACTCTGTTGATGATGTGGCACACAGTATCAATTGCATCAATCCATAAACAACGAGGCATTTTGCATTCATCAAGCATAGTGCGAGCCATCTTAGCAAGAGTCCTGTTCTTGCGCTCCACGACGCCATTCAGCTGAGGAGTATAAGGATCAGATAACTCATGAGTAATACCAAGTTCATCAAGATAGTCATCGAGACCATAGTTCTTGAACTCAGTTCCATTGCCACTTCTGATGTGCTTGATCTTCACACCAAAGTTGGCTGAATCCCTCGAGGAAAATCGTTTGAAGACTTCCTGCACTTCATGTTTGTAAGTAACAATGTGTACCCATGTGTATCAAGAGTAATCATCAACAATAACAAAGCCATATTCAGCATCATTTGAAACTATAGAATAATGGTTAGGACCGAAGAGATCCATGTGAAGAAATTCAAATGGTCGAGTAGTAGTCATGATAGTCTTCGCTGGATGCTTGGCCTTGATCATCTTTCTAGCTTCACAGGCTCCGCATAAGTGATCCTTGAGGAATTTGACATTCTCAATGCCAATGACGTGCTTCTTCTTTGAAAGCGTGTGAAAATTCCTCATGCCTGCATGACCAAGTCGTCGATGCCATAGCCAGCCTTCAGAAGCTTTTGCAAGTAGACACACAACTAGTTGAGGTCCAGTAGAGAAATCAACAATATACACGTCTCCTCTCCTAAAGCATTCGAAGACTATGGAGCTGTCAGATTCCATGATCACAACACAACGATACTTTCCAAAGGCAACAACCGTATCAAGATCGCAAAGCATTGAGACACACATGAGGTTGTATCCTAAGGACTCGACAAGCATGACTTTGTCCATGTGTCGATCCCTAGAGATCGCAACCTTACCTATACCCAATACCTGACTTTTGCCTTTGTCAGTGAAGATTATATGCTTCAGATGAGATGGAGATAAGGGAGCATCCATCAATAGATTCTTGTCACCAGTCATGTGATTTGTACATCCACTATCGAGGACCCACTTGATGGCTTCTCGCCCCTCGTTGGTTACCCCAAGTGGAAGGTTGAGATGTAGCGTAGCGGCAAATTTCCCTTGGCAAAGATACCAAGGATCGAATCCCGTGAGACTCCGAGGGTCGACAAGTAGGTGTCAACGGTGCCAGAACTTAGCGGTTGACAGGACTTGCACACAGATACAGATAACTTTGCTCCCAACGAGTTCAGAGAGGTTGTCAATCCCTCCGGCCTTGTTGTTTACAAAGGATCAAACACAAGAGGTAATAATGATAGCTATGACTGCAACTAGGAAATAGAAACAGGAAGTAAATAGAAGGTGTGATCAGTGGTGGTAATATGGACCGGGGTCCCATGATGTTCACTAGTGATGTCTCTCTCCCAAAAGACGATAAAACAGCAAAGCGAGGTAAACAAATTACAGCTGCGCAATTGATAGGATTATGTGCGCAAACCAATGCTAACTATGCTGCAAAGAAAGGTAGAGGCTCAAAAGCATGGGCGGTACGCCAAGGCAAGTAGACCGAAATCCATCTGCATCTACTACTAATCATCCACCTTGAGATATCTATCCAGAACATCTCGCTGGTATTAAGTTGCGAATCCCACCCAAAGTGTAAACTCAAAGCAACAGACAACTGCATTAAAAGAACTTTGCGTAAAGTAAACAATCCTTGCACCCGCAAGTACAAGCACCGTTGTTTTCCCCCTTGTGGCAACATCACATCCCCTAGACTCATGTTTCTATCACTCAAGCTAGTCATCAGGGGGCATGAACCCACAATCAAGCATAACGCTCCCTCTTCGAGTTACTACCTACTACTCGGCCAAAGCAATAAACAGCAAAGGAGAACATGCAAGAATTACTCAAGAACTTAAATATAAAAGAGGTGAATCAAATATATTACTCAAACACAATCTGAACATAGTCTCATAATCCATCAGATCCCAGCAAACTCAGCATAGCAACAGCAGAAATATTACATATGTGCCTCGATCATGTAGGGCAGCTCACGAGGTCTAAACCATGAGGAACAAAGAGGGGAGGAGAACATCACATAGCTACTGATCATGGACCCATGGTCCAAGGGGGACTACTCACGAATCATCCGGGAAGCGTCCATGGTGGTGGAGAAGCTCCCGGTGGTGGTTCTTCCCTCCGGCAGGGTGCCGGGAAGAGTTCTCCTGATGCTCCCGATCTTGGAAGCGCTGCGGCGGCGGAACAGAGGCGAGATCGCGAAAAAGGGTTCCGTCCTCGAGGGTTTCGGGACGAGAGGAATATATATGCGAAGGGGGGTCACTAGAGGCGGAGCCGGGGCCCCAGGCGCCCCCCTGGCGTGGCCAGGGGTGGGGCCGCGCCAGGTGGCCACCTGGGCCACCCCTGGCTCCCATCTGGCCCCGCTTTGGTTCTTTGCGAAGCTTCCTGTACGCTGATTTTTCCTGTATTTTTCCCGGAATTTTTGGAGCACTTTTAATATGGGGGAAACCTGAAATAGAAAAACAGCAGAAAACATGAACTGGCACTGTGGTGCACTGAGTTAATAGGTTAGTCCAAATATGATCAAAAGTGTATGGAAGTGCATCAATATCATAGCAATATCACACAAAAGAGGCATGGAGCAAGCAGAAATTATAGATACGTTTTGGACGTATCAACACCCCCAAGCTTAATTCCTGCTTGTCCTCGAGTAGGTAAATGATAACAAGCATAATTTCTGTGGTGACATGCTACCAACCATATAAGAACTGTTTTAAGTAAAGCAATCAAGGCATGTAATTCAATTCAAGTCATAACAATCAAGAGTCTATATTAGCATTGTAACAAGCAACATAAGAACATAAAGGTACAAGAGCTCTCGCTGTCCGTGACTCGAATGTCTCCAAATGGTGTTTGCGTGCAAGAAAGGGGATAGGGATATATGAGAAAGTAAAACATAGTTTTTGTATTGTTGATAACTTAATCTACTAAAGTTTCACACTTGGTCTTCTTTGGAATCTTATCTTGACTCATCCCCAGACCACCAGCCAGGTACAAGTCAAAATGATCCACTCCCTTTCGATATTTTGAGCACTCATGCAATGGATGAGCGTAAGCAAGAAAGTTGACACTTAGGATGGCAAAAAGAGAAAAATGATGGAGGGGGAAGACAAAAAAGGTGTGAAAGGCTCACATCAATGAGGACAATCATAGGCGAGAGATAGCCAAATGATAGATATGATGTGAGGAGTAGGGATTGCCATGCAACGGATGCACATATGAGCTAAGGTAAGCTCTCCAATGGAACTAGTGGGGGTGCATCCAACTTGCTTGCTCAAGAAGACCTGGAGCTCTTTTAAGGAGGCTCGTCATTGGAATATACAAGCCAAGTTCTATAGTGTGAAGGTCCCCACATAGCTATATGCATGAATGATAATCTCTATGGAGTACAGGGTATAAGATGGAGTACAAGTGTGGATCTCTCAAAAGGAATAGTAGTGTGCCCCCTTCTCTCTTTTTATTTCTTTTTCTCTTTTTTTTGTGGCCTCAATGGCTCTTTCTATTTAACTCTCATTTGTCCTCTTTGGGATCTTTTGATTTTGTCCTCTTTGGGATCTTTTCCTCACTTTAGGGGCAACACTCTATATATTACAAGAAGTATAGAAGATCTTTCACACTTTACAAAAGTACTCAACATAAAGAAAATGAAACTATCATGATGTATGCAAATGTATGCCTCTTCCAGTGTAGCAGGATATGCAATGATACTAGCGCGTCATGTAGCAATGATTAGGGCAAGGCCCAACTAGCATGCGGCTCATCGATCAAGCAAAAAGCATGTATGACATGAAGATCAAGTCATGAGAAGATGGGTGTTGCATGGCAATGTATCTCGGAAAGGCTATGGAAATGCCTTGATAGGTAGGTATGGTGGCTGTTTTGAGGAAGGATATGATGAGGCTTATGATGACAGAGCGTATCGTGCCAAGGATTTGGATGCACCGGCGAAGTATGCGCCAATTCTCGAGGTGAGAAAGGGCAATGCACGGTACCGAAGAGGCTAGAAAAATATGGCTAGGTGGAAGTGTCAACTTTCGAATACTCACATTAGTCCGAAGAACTCATGCACTTATTATCGGTAACTCTCAATCTAATTAGGAGGTTCACAAAGAGACAAGTACCCCGAGGAGGAGTGTATGGGGGTTTGGTTATCCTTGCGCATCCTCGACTCATGGTACGTGAGTGTACTCTAATATTCGATCCCTCCAAAGATTAGCGATCCATTTAGTAGCTAAAGTTCTCAACTATTTTGAAGGTTTTCGAAAATAAACACGGATTGCCCAAAATACGACATCTATAACTAATAGGCTAAAGCTCTTGACACCAAAAGTTCAGACATTACTCATGACAATACCTCAAAACTATTGCAAGTTACTACTAAAATTAAATAACAACCTCAATTACCTACTTTAAGTTAAGACACACAACTCAGTGCAACAGGCAAACTCTCTTAACAAGATAAACATGAAAACTCAAGAGAGATCAGCAACCAACTAAACAAAAGTTCTTTAAAAAGAAAAGCATGAAAACTAAGAGCTAAACATGACAACAGCTATGGAAAGACAAAGAACACACACAGCAAAGATAAGCATGAAAAATCCTATGTTGTGTTCTAGGTTGAAGTGGAGCGTGTTTCTCTCCCACACAAAGAAAGCTGGGTTATAACTTGTTTTGAACAGCAAGCAAAGCTAAAGAAAACTAAAAAGGAAACTAAGAGCAAGACGCTCCAAGCATAGAACATAACGCATGAAGTGATTAAAATATAGCGGAACGAAAGACGAACTGATAATTGTTGATGGAGAAGGGGATGCATGGGGGCATCCCCATGCTTAGACGCTTGAGTCTTCTTGAATATTTCTTGGGGGTGCACGGGGGCATCCCCAAGCTTGAGTGTTTGACCCTCCTGAATCTTCTTTTATCATCTTCCCTCGCACACTTGAAAACTCCCTTCATACATAACTCATCATAATCTGATTAGCGAGGTTAGTACCCACAATAAAATAACTTTTCCCTACTGGAAATATAGATAATCTTGAAGAGCTACTGTTTCTCAAGATTGCCAAAAGGTTTTTGCAAAGAAAAAGCAAGCTCAAGGTTTGCAAAACGAAGAAAAGGCAAAACAGGACAAAATCTG
Source organism: Secale cereale (assembly GCA_902687465.1). Taxonomy (NCBI): domain Eukaryota; kingdom Viridiplantae; phylum Streptophyta; class Magnoliopsida; order Poales; family Poaceae; genus Secale; species Secale cereale. The sequence goes on from LR738713.1 coordinate 80,779,768, forward strand.
TGAAAAACAGACCAGCAGGTAGTAAATAATTTTTTCAGGGCACTTCTGCAACTCAAATCAAAAAACTCAGAACAGACGCTTGAAAGTGAATTGTATAGAGCACGCTGTCAAAAAAATTCAGATCAAAAAGATGATCTGGTGATTTTATCCGAATTATTCTGTCCAAGGACAGAATCTGTTTTCTGGACAACACGTCACAACTTTTGAACTTTCTTGCAATCGGAGGCTAAACTTGGCACAAAGCTGAAAAGAAAAGATACAATGATGATGCTACTGTAGTAACAAACATCAAGACACAACAAAAGCAAAAAAATAAAACCTAATTCGTTGTGGGCTGCCTCCCAAAAGCGCTTTCTTTTATGCCTTTAAGCTAGGCATGATGCAAAAAGGGAAAATCAAGTTTTATCAAGAGTAAGAGAATAGCTAGCCCGTGTAACGGACTCAAAAGGCAACTTAATCTTCTTTCTAGGGAAGTGTTCCATCCCTTTCTTGAGAGGGAATTGGAATTTTATATTCCCCTCTTTCTTGTCAATGATAGCACCAACGGTGCGAAGAAAAGGACGTCCCAAAATAATTGGACATGAAGGTTCACATTCAATATCCATAATAGTAAAATCAACGGGAACATAATTGTCATTGACAATGATAAGAACATCGTCGATCTTCCCCAAAGGTTTCTTTACGGAAGAATCAACAAGACGAACACCAAAAGAACAAGGATCAAAAGGTTTCAATTCAAGCATATCATACATTCTTTTGGGCATAACGGGGGTACTAGCTCCAACATCACATAAAGCATAGCAAGAGAAGTTATTCAACTTAATTTTAATCATAGGATCCCAACCATCTTCTAGCTTTCTAGGTATGGAGGCTTCTACCCTAAGCTTCTCCTCCCTAGCTTTGATAAGAGCATTAGTGATATGCTCCGTGAAGGCAAGGTTAAGTGTGCTAGTGTGGGGATCTCTAGACATCTTGGGAAGAAAACCAATAACTTCAGAAAGGGTGCAATTACCAAAATCAAGGTCACTATTATCAAGTAAAGTGGTAGTGGTGTCCTTTAGGCTCACTTGTTTGGTAGCTTCTATGGTCATAGGAGTTTCTTCTTTTACGGTTGAGGTCATAGCATCACCATTAATAGGTCCAATGGGACTAGGAGTGCATTGGGTGCTAAGAGTTTGGATATCGTCAACAACTTGGATAGTAGCAACAGTGTGGTGGGTAGGAAGGCTCTTAATTCTATCTTCTTCCTCCTTTTCTCTAGACCATCTCTCTTTAAGTTTAGCCATCATCCTAATGTTTTCATTAATTTGCACTTGAATAGCATTCATAGGAGTGGTCTTCCTCTCCTCAAGAGGAGAAGTTCTAATTTTAAGCAACTCTACCTCATGGGCTAAATTGTCTACCTTCGAAGAGAGATTATCTAGTTTGTCTAGTTTTTCTTCTACACTCTTATTGACGGCCTTTTGGGTAGTGATGAAGTCTTTAAGCATAATCTCTAGTTCAGAAGTGGAGTTCCTGGTGCTAGGATAAGTATTGTTGTTCCCATAGGAATTAGAGGGGAACGGTCTAGGGTTGCTACCAAAATTACTCCTATAAGCATTGTTATTGAAATTGTTTCTAGAGATAAAGTTCACATCTACTTGATCTTGAGCAATCAAAGAATTTAAAGGAACATCATGAGGATCAATAGAAGATTGCTTCGAAAGTAGAGACATGATCAAGTCAACTTTTTCATTTAGGGAGGAAATCTCCTCGACGGAGTTTACCTTCCTACCTGTTGGAGCGCGTTCGGTGTGCCATTGGGAATAATTGGTCATCATCTCGTTGAGAAGCTTCGTGGCAGCACCAAGTGTAGTTGACATAAAGGTTCCTCCCACGGCCGAATCTAACAAGTTCCGCGAGGTAAAGTTCAAGCCTGCATAGAAAGTTTGGATAACCATCCAAGTAGTCAAACCATGAGTAGGGCAGTTCTTGACAAGAGATTTCATGCGTTCCCAAGCTTGGGCAACGTGTTCATTATCCAATTGTTTAAAATTCATTATGTTACTCCTTAATTGTATAATTTTAGCAGGGGGATAGTACTTCCCAATAAAGGCATCCTTGCACTTGTCCCAAGAATCTATACTATTCCTAGGCAAGGATTGAAACCAGATTTTAGCTCCTCCTCTCAAGGAGAAAGGAAAAAGCTTAAGCTTAACAATATCACCATCTATTTCTTGGTACTTTTGCATATCACAGAGCTCAGCAAAATTATAAGTGCAAAGTAGCATCATCTCCAGCACCGAAGAATTGATCTTTCATAACTAGGTTCAGTAAAGCAGGTTTAATCTCATAAGAAGGTGCTGAAGTGGTAGGTATAGTAATAGGCGTGCACATAAAGTAATCGTTGTTATGACTAGTGAAGTCACACAACTTGGTGTTCTCGGTGGAACCCATAGCAGCAGCAAGCAAGATAACTATTTTTGTGATTTTTGATAGAGGACACTAACGCAAAAACTGAAAGGTAAACTAACAAGACTAAAAAGTAAAGATAAAAGATAGCATGCAACTCCCCTATCTTGAAGAGTGGAGTCCCTGGCAACGGCGCCAGAATTACATTGAGAAACTATATTGGTTAGCATTCCACATAAAAAATTCTGTTTTTATCATTTACCTACTCAAGGACGAGCAGGAATTAAGCTTGGGGATGTTGATACGTCTCCAACGTATCTATAATTTTTTATTGTTCCATGATATTATATTATCCTTCTAGGATGTTTTATGGGCTTTATTATACACTTTTATATTATTTTTGGGACTAACCTATTAACCCAGAGCCCAGTGCCAGTTTCTGTTTTTCCCCTGTTTTAGGATTTCATAGAAAAGGAATATCAAACGGAGCCCAATTGACCTGAAAATCAACGGAGATCATTTTTGGACCAGAAGAAGCCCACAGAGTGCCGGAGGGGGACAAGAGGACCCACTGGCTGCCCACGAGGGCGGGGGGGGCCCCCTACTAGGCCCGCCCCCTGCCTCGTGGACAGCCCATAGCCCCCCTTTGCTTGGCCCCAACTCCAACACCTCCAATATATACAGAAACCTCCGGAAAATAACCTAGATTGGGAGTTCCGCCGCCGAAAGCCTCTGTTGCCACCGAAAACCAATCTAGACCCGTTCTGGCACCCTGCCGGAGGAGAGAATCCCTCTCCGGTGGCTATCTTCATCATCCGGACGCTCTCCATGACGAGGAGGGAGTAGTCCACCCTCGGGGCTGAGGGTATGTACCATTATCTATGTGTTTGATCTCTCTCTCTCTCGTGTTCTTGAGATGGCACGATCTTGATGTATCGCAAGCTTTGCTATTTTAGTTGGATCTTATGATGCTTCTCCCCCTCTACTCTCTTGTAATGGATTGAGTTTTCCCTTTGAAGTTATCCTACCGGATTGAGTCTTTAAAGATTTGAGAACACTTGATGTATGTCTTGCACGTGCTTATCTGTGGTGACAATGGGATATCATGTGATCAACTTGATGTATGTTTTGGTGATCAACTTGCGGGTTCCGTGACCTTGGGAGTCTATGCATAAGGGTTGTCACACATTTTCGTCTTGACTTTCCGGTAGAAACTTTGGGGCACTCTTTGAAGTTCTATGTGTTGGTTGAATAGATGTTTCCGAGAAAGTGTGATGCATATTGTATAATCATGCCCACGGATACTTGAGGTGACAATGGAGTATCTAGGTGACATTAGGGTTTTGGTTGATTTGTGTCTTAAGGTGTTATTCTAGTACGAACTCTATGATAGATTGAACGTTACTACGGACTCTTGAATAGATCGATCAGAAAGAATAACTTTGAGGTGGTTTCGTACCCTACCATAATCTCTTCATTTGTTCTCCGCTATTAGTGACTTTGGAGTGACTCTTCGTTGCATGTTGAGGGCTAGTAATATGATCCAATTATGTTATCCTTGTTGAGAGAACTTGCACTAGTGAAAGTATGAATCCTAGGCCTTGTTTCCTATCATTGCAATACCGTTTATGCTCACGTTTACCACTTGCTACCTTGCTGTTTTTATATTTTCTTATTACAAAAACCTATATCTACCATCCATATTGCACTTGTATCACCATCTCTTCGCCGAACTAGTGCACCTATACAATTTACCATTGTATTGGGTGTGTTGGGCACACAAGGGACTCTTTGTTATTTGGTTGCAGGGTTGCTTGAGAGACACCATCTCCATCCTACGCCTCCCGCAGATTGATAAACCGTAGGTCATCCACTTGAGGGAAATTTGCTACTGTCCTACAAACCTCTGCACTTGCAGGCCCAACAACGTCTACAGGAAGAAGGTTGTGTAGTAAACATCAGCAAACAACACACAAAAAACAGAATCTGTCAAAAACAGAACAGTTTGTAGCAATCTGTAAGTTTCGAATACTTCAGTAACTCTAAAAAAAGTTAAATAAATTGGTGGATGTGAGGATTTTGTCTATTAATCATTTGCAAAAAGAATCAACTAAAAATCACTCTCCAGTAAAAAAATGGTAGCTAATCTCGTGAGCGCTAAAGTTTCTGTTTTTTACAGCTTGATCACATAAACTTCACACAAGTCTTCCCAAAGGTTCTACTTGGCATAAACACTAATTAAAACACAAAACCACATCTAAACATAATCTAGATGTATTATTTATTACTAAACAGAAGCAAAATCAAAGAAAAGAAATTTGGGTTGCCTCCCAACAAGCGCTATGGTTTAACGCCCCTAGCTAGGCATTGAGATTTCAATGATGCTCACATTAAAGACAAGAATTGAAGCACAAGGAGAGCATCATAAAACATGTGACAAACACATCTAAGTCTAACATACTTCCTATGCATGGGCATTTTATAGGAAAACAAATTATCAAGACAAGCAAGATCTAACATATGCAAGGAAGAAGAAAGAAACAAGATCAATCTCAACATGAAGAGAGGTAATTTAGTAACATGAAGATTTCTACAATCATATTTTCCTCTCTCATAATAATTGTATGTAGGATCATAAGCAAATTCAACAATATAGCTATCACAAAACATAATCTCAACATGATCCACATGCATACGAAGTTGACACTCTTCCAAAATAGTGGGAGCAATATTAACTGAAGTCATGACCTCTCCATACCCACTTTTACCAAATATTTCATAAGGTTGAACATTCTCCAAATATTCAATAATATTGAAAACATTATTATCAATCTCATATTCATCATGGGGCTTAAAATTTTTTTCAAGATCATAAGAAGAATCACCCCAATCATGATCATTGCAACAAATAGTAATCATAGCAAAACTATCATCCCCAAGCTTGAGGTTTTACATATCATTAACACAATTGACATTAAGAGAATTTATAATAACATCATTGCAATCATGCTTTTCATCAAAGGAACTATCAAGTATGGGTCCAATAGCAACGATCTCATGTTTAACATAAGGAACTATAGCAAATTCATCTTCATAAATATTGGCATCATGGCCACAAGAATAGCAAGCGTCATGTTCATCAAGGGATATTTCAATCAAATCATCGGGATCATAATTATCTATAGATTCATGCATATCATTATTTTCTTTCAAAGCAATGGTCATTCTTTCAATAACTTCTTTGACATAGACATTATGAGCATAGTTTTCAAAGCAATATTTAAGTATGTCAAAATTTTCAGATTCGTAGAGAGTAATCTCATACTTTTCAATCAAAGAAGCAACTTCATCAGCACCCTTAAAAGCAACAAATTCTTCAATTTGTTTGATATCATAATAACTATAAACACCCTTTGCATCAGAAGATATGATTTTATTATCATTAAACTCACATAGGTAGGCGAGGTGTTTTTTATGGTTCTTAGAGCAACAAGTAAAATCATAAATTTCACAAAGATTCCAAGCATAACACATCACTCTGTTTATTTGATCCCATAAGAGTCTCCCTTTTTCAGACGAACGGTGACGCACAAAATGAGCATGCTCATCTAAAGATTTCCCATCAACTAGGCTAGTTGGGGTTTCATCACGAGAGCATAAGGATCGAAGATGATCCAAGTAGAACACGTTAAGCTGATCCATATCAATGGATTTTTAGCAAGCAAAGATGCAAGCAAATAGAAGGCACATGGCAACACAAGCAAACAAAAAGGAGAATGGAGAAAGGGCAGATAAAACGGCAAGGGTGAAGTGGGGGAGAGGAAAACGAGAGGCAAATAATGTAATGCGAGGGATAAGTGTTTGTGATAGGTACTTGGTATATGACTTTTGCGTAGATCTCCCCGGCAATGGCGCCAGAAATTCTTCTTGCTACTTCTCGAGCTTGCGTTGTATTTCCTCAAAGAGGAAAGGGTGATGCAGCACAGTAGCATAAGTATTTCCCTCAGTTTTTGAGAACCAAGGTATCAATCCAGTAGGAGACCAAGCGCGTGTCCCTCGCACCTGCACAAACAAATAAGAACCTCACAGCCAATGCGATAATGGGTTGTCAACCCCTTTATGGTCACTTACGAGAGTGAGATCTGATAGATATGATAATATAATATTTTTGGTATAGAAACTGAAAGTAAATAATGCAAAGAAAAGTAGATGGAAGATTAATATGATGAGAATAGACCCGGGGGCCATAGGTTTCACTAGTGGCTTCACTCATGATAGCAGAATTCTACGGTGGGTGAACAAATTACTGTCGAGCAATTGATAGAAAAGCGCATAGTTATGAGAATATCTAGGCATGATCATTGTATATAGGCATCACGTCCGTAACAAGTAGACCGAAACGATTCTGCATCTACTACTATTACTCCACACATCGACCACTATCAAGCATGCATCTAGAGTATTAAGTTCATAAGAACAGAGTAACGCCTTAAGCAAGATGACATGATATAGAGTGATAAACTCAAGAAATATGATATAAAACCCATCTTTTTATCCTTGATGACAACAATACTATCTGTGCCTTGCTGCCCCTGCTGTCACTGGGAAAGGACACCGCAAGATTCAACCCAAAGCTAAGCACTTCTCCCATTGCAAGAACTATAGATCTAGTAGGCCAACCAAACCAATAATTCAAAGAAACTTGCAAGGATATTATAATCGTACATAAAAGATTTCAGAAAAGAATCCAATATTGTTAATAGATAATCTTGATCATAAACCCACAATTCATCGGATCTCGACAAACACACCGCAAAAAGATTACGTCGAATAGATCTCCTCGAAGATCAAGGAGAACTTTGTATTGAGATCCAAAGAGAGAGAAGAAGCCATCTAGCTAATAACTATGGACCCGAAGGTCTGTGGTAAACTACTCACAACTCACCGGAGAGGCTATGGTGTTGATGTAGAAGGCCTCCATGATCGATGCCCCCTTCGGCGGAGCTCCGGAACAGGCCCCAAGATGGCATCTCACGGGAACAGAAGGTTACGGCGGTGGAATTAGGGTTTCTTCGTGCTCCTCGTTGTTTTCAGAGTATGAGGGTATATATAGGAGGAAAAAGTACTTCGGTGGAGCAACATGGGGCCCACGAGGGTGGGGGGCGTGCCCTGCCCCCTTGTGGGAACCTCGTTTCTTCTCTGACTTGTACTCCAAGTCTCTCGTGAAGATATCGTTCCAAAAATAACTCTCCCGAAGTTTTCATTCCGTTTAGACTCCGTTTGATATTCCTCTTCTGTGAAACACTGAAATAGGCAAAAAACAACAATTTCCACTGGGCCTTGGGTTAGTAGGTTAGTCCCAAAAATAATGTAAAAGTGTATAATAAAGCCCATTAAACATCCAAAACAGAATATATAATACCATGGAACAATCAAAAATTATAGATACGTTGGAGACGTATCAAGCAGGCGCATACGCGGGCCGCGCTCATCGTGGCGTGAGAGCTGCTACGATGCAGGGTGGCGGAAGGTGGCCACGACACCTTGCTGGAGTGAGTGGCGGAGTTACTTGATACCGCATACATGGGTGCTGCACCTTTCTGCACCATGCCCGCGTCGCGAGCACTGCCAGGGGCGCGTGCCGGCCTCTGCGGCGCCCGCACACCTTTTCTCGAGGAGCCCGGGGGACCTCACGGTGCCAGCCTGGGTCACAACATTGCTTGCCTAGCCAGGGATGCAGCGCCTACGGGTGTGGCAAGCTCGGGTGGTCCTTCTTGGATCCGCGCCGAGACGCTGCCCTATGGGCATCACGACCCGGCGCCGGGTCAAGCAAACGATGATGCGAGATGGTGATACGTCCATTTTGCATCATGTTTTCTTACTATTATTCATGTTGTTTTTATGCATAATAATGCTTTTTGAGTAATTCTAATGCCTTTTCTCTCATAATTTGCAAGGTATGCACCAAGAGGGAGAATTCCGACAGCTGGAAATCTGGACCTGGAAAAGCTACGTCAGGCCACCTATTCTGCACAGCTCCAAACAAGCTGAAATTTCACGGAGAATTTTTATGAATTATTTGAATAATATTGGAGCAAAGAAGTATCAGAGGGGCCCACCAGGTGGGCACAACCCACCTGGGCGTGCCAGGGAGCCCAGGCGCGCCCTGGTGAGTTGTGCTCACCCAGGCCCACCTCGGATGCCCATCTTCCGGTATATAAGCCCTTCTTACCTAGTAAAAAATAAGGAGAAGACTTTCGGGACGGAGTGCCGCCGTCTCGGGGAGGAACTTGGGCAGGAGCACTTTTTCCCTTCCGCGGAGCGATTCCGCCGGGGGAACTTCCCTCCCGGAGGGGGAAATCATCGTCATCATCATCACCAACAACTCTCCCATCTTGGGGAGGGCTATCTCCATCAACATCTTCAACAGCACCATCTCATCTCAAACCCTAGTTCATCTCTTGTGTTCAATCTTGTTACTGAAACTATAGATTGGTGCTTGTGGGTGACTAGTAGTGTTGATTACATCTTGTAGTTGATTACTATATGGTTTATTTGGTGGAAGATTTTATGTTCAGATCTAATATGCTATTCAATACCCCTCTGATCTTGAGCATGCTTATCATTTGTGAGTATTTACCTTTGTTCTTGAGGTAACGAGAGAAATCATGTTGCAAGTAATCATGTGAATTTGGTATGTGTTCGATATTTTGATGGTGTGTATGTTGTGATTCCCTTAGTGGTGTCATGTGAACGTCGACTACATGACACTTCACCATATTTGGGACTAAGGGAATGCATTGTGGAGTAGTAATTAGATGATGGGTTGTGAGAGTGACAGAAGCTTAAACCCCAGTTTATGCGCTATTCCGTAAGGGACCGATTGGATCCAAAAGTTTAATGCTATGGTTAGAATTTATTCTTAATACTTTTCCCGTAGTTGCGGATGCTTGCGGGAGGGTTAATCATAAGTAGGAGGTTTGTCCAAGTAAGAACATCACCTAAGCACCGATCCGCCCACATACCAAATTATCAAAGTAGTGAACACGAATAGAACCAACATGATGAAAGTGACTAGATGAAATTCCCGTGTACCCTCAAGAACGCTTTGCTTATTATAAGAGACCGTCTTGGCCTGTCCTTTGCCTAAAAAGGATTGGGCTACCTTGCTGCACTTTTACTACTATTATCGTTCCTTGCTCGTTACAAAAATATCTTGCTATCAAACTACTCTGTTACTTACAATGTCAGCACTTGTAGACATTACCTTGCTGAAAAACACTTGCCATTCCCTTCTGCTCCTCATTGGGTTCGACACTCTTACTTATCGAAAAGAACTACAATTGATCCCCTATACTTGTGGGTCATCAAGGCTATTTTCTGGCGTTGTTGCCGGGGAGTGAAGCGCCTTTGGTAAGTGGAAATTGGTAAGGAAACATTCATACAGTGTGCTAAAATTTATTGTCACTTGTTACTATGGAGAACAATCCTTTGAGGGGTTTGTTTGGGGTATCTTCACCTTGACCGGAACCACAATTAGCTACCCCTCAACCTGCTGCACCTACTGAAAATATTGAATATGAAATTCCTTCGGGTATGATAGAACAACTGCTAGCTAATCCTTATGTAGGAGACGAAACCGAACATCCTGATATGCACTTGATATATGTGGAACACATTTGTGGATTGTTTAAGCTTGCAGGTTTACCCAGAAATCAAATTATGAAGAAGGTTTTTCCTTTATCTTTGAATGAAAAAGCATTAGCATATACCGTATATGCTCTGTGATGATATTGGAGCTTGGCACAAGAATCGATTGAAATTGGAATTTCACCCAAAAAAATCCTATGCATCTAGTTCATCGTGATCGGAATTACATATATAATTTTTCGCCTCATGAAGGAGAAAGTATCGCTCTAGCTTGGGGGAGGCTTAAGTCAATGTTATATTCATGCCCCAATCATGAGCTCTCAAGAGAAATTATTATCCAGAATTCATATGCTCGGCTTTCTCATAATGATCGGTCCATGCTTGATACTTCTTGCTCTGGTTCTTTTATGAAGAAGACTGTTGAATTCTGGTGGGATCTTTTGGAAAGAATTAAACGCAACTTTGAAGATTGGGAGCTCGACGAAGGTAAAGAGTCAGGTATTGAGCTTAAGTATGATTGTGTGAAATCTTTTATACCAATGCTTTTCAAAAGTTTAACACTAAATATGGACTTGACTCTGAGATAATAGCCTCATTTTGTGAATCATTTGCTACTCATGTTGATCTCCCTAAAGAGAAGTGGTTCAAATATCACCCACCTATTAAATATGAAATTTAAAAACTGGTACCAGCTAAGGAAGAAACTATAATATATAATGTTGATCCAGTTGTGCCTACTGCTTATATCGAGAAACCACCTTTCCCTGTTAGGATAAAGGAACATGCTAAAGTTCCAACTGTGGTTAACAAAACTTATATTAGAACGCCCAAACCTGATGAACAAGTTAAAGTAGAACCTAATGTTGCTATGGTTAAGGATCTCTTGGAAGAAAATGTAGACATGCATGTTATTTACTTCTGTGAAGAAGCTGCTAGAATTGCCAAACCCGATAAAGATGATAAACATAGCTTGTTGTTGGCATGACCGTTGTCTCAGTCAAAATAGGAGATCACTGTTATCATGGTTTATGTGACATAGGTGCTAGTGTGAGTGCAATCACCTACACTTTATACCAAGATATTATGAATGACATAGGACCCGCAGAGATAGAAGACATAGATGTTACTATTAAACTTGCCAACAGAGATACTATATCACCAATTGGGATAGTTAGAGATGTTGATGTCTTGTGTGGGAAAATAAAATACCCTACTAATTTTCTTGTTCTTGGTTCCCCACAAGATGAGTTTTGTCCCATTATCTTTGGTAGACCTTTCTTGAACACAATTAATTCTAAAATAGATTGTGAGAAACAAACTATCGGTGTTAGTTTTGGTGATGAGTCTCATGAGTTTAATTTCTCCAAGTTAATAGAAAGCTTCATGAAAAATAATTGCCTAGTAAGGATGAAATAATTGGTCTTGCTTCTATTATTGTGCCTCCTACAGATCCTCTAGAACAATATTTGCTAGACCATGAAAATGATTTACATATACATGAAAGAAATGAAATAGATGATATTTTCTTTGAACAACGTCCTCTGCTTAAACACAATTTACCTATTGAAACTCTAGGAGGTACTCCTCCACCTAAAGGTGATCCTGTGTTTGAATTAAAACAATTGCCATACACTTTGAAATATGCTTATCTTGATGACAAGAAGATATATTCTATTATTATTAGTACTAATCTTTCAGAACATGAAGAAGGAAGATTATTGAAAGTTCTAAGGAAGCACCGAGCTGCTATTGGATATACTCTTGATGACATAAAGGGAATTAGTCCCACTCTATGTCAGCATAATATAAATATGGAACTCGAGGCTAAACCCGTTATTGATCATCAACGTCGCCTAAAGCCGAAGATGAAAGAACTGATAAGAAAGGAAATATTAAAAGTTCTGGGAGCAGGTGTAATCTATCCTATAGCTGATAGTAGATGGGTAAGTCATGTTCATTGTGTTCCTAAGAAGGGAGGTATTACTGTTGTTCCTAATGATAAGAATGAACTTATTCCACAAAGAATTGTTACAGGCTATCGAATGGTAATTTATTTTAGAAAACTAAATAAAGCAACTAGAAAAGATCATTACCCTCTGCCTTTTATTGATCAAATGCTAGAAATATTATCTAAGCACGCACACTTTTGCTTCCTTGACGGATACTCTGGTTTTTCGCAAATACCTGTTTCACAACCTGATCAAGAAAAGACCACTTTTACTTGTCCCTTTGGAACTTATGCTTATAGACGTATGCCTTTTGGTTTATGCAATGCACTTGCTTCCTTTCAAACATGTATGACTGCTATATTCTCTTACTTTTGTGAAATAATTGTAGAAGTTTTCATGGATGACTTCTCTATTTATGGGAAGTCTTTTGATGATTGTTTAAGCAATTTTGATAGAGTTTTGCAGAGATGTGAACAAGCAAACATTGTCTTAAATTGGGAGAAGTGCCACTTTATGGTTAATGAAGGTATTGTCTTGGTTCATAAGATTTTTGAAAATGGTATTGAAGTGGACAAAGCTAAGGTTGGTGCAACTGAGAAAATTCCATGTCCTAACAATATTAAAGGGACAAATCCTTTGGAAATGTCACTCTGAAGCATATGTAGGGCATCATTGTGGAGATAGAACTGCTCACCAGGTATTGCAATCTGGATTTTATTGGCCTACTCTCTTCAAGGATGCCCGTAAATTTGTCTTATCCTGTGATGAATGTCAAAGAATAGGTAATATTGGTAAGCGTCAAGAAATGCCTATGAATTATTCACTTGTTGTTGAACCATTTGATGTTTGGGGATTTGATTACATGGGACCTTTTCCTTCCTCTAATGGTATACACATATTTTGGTTGCTCTTGATTATGTTACTAAATGGGTAGAAGCTATTCCAACCAGTAGTGCTAATCACAACACCTATATTAAAATGCTTAAGGAAGTTATTTTCCCAAGGTTTGGAGTCCCTAGATACTTAATGACTGATGGTGGTTCACACTTTATTCATGGTGCTTTCCGTAAAATGCTTGCCAAGTATGATGTTAACCATAGAATTGCATCACCTTATCATCCTCAATCTAGTGGTCAAGTTGAGCTCAGTAATAGAGAAATAAACTTAATTTTGCAAAAGACTGTCAATAGGTCCAGGAAGAATTGGTCTAAGAAATTAGATGACGCACTTTGGGCTTACAGAATAGCTTATAAAAATCCTATGGGTATGTCTCGTTATAAAATGGTTTATGGAAAAGCTTGTCATTTGCCTCTTGAGTTAGAACATAAAGAATTTTGGGCAATCAAGGAACTCAACTATGATTTCAAACTTGCTGGTGAAAAGAGGTTATTTGATATTAGCTCATTAGATGAATGGAGAACCCAAGCTTATGAAAATGCCAAGTTATTTAAATAAAAAGTTAAAAGATGGCATGATAGACGAATCCAAAAGCGTGAGTTCAAAGTTGGAGAATATGTTCTTTTGTACAACTCTCGTTTCCGGTTCTTTGCAGAAAAACTCCTCTCTAGATGGGAAGGCCCATATGTCATCGAGGAGGTTTATTGGTCTGGAGCTATCAAAATAAATAATGCCGAAGGTACTAACCCGAAGGTTGTTTATGGGCAACGAATAAAATATTATATCTCAGGTACACCCATTATTGTTGAAAGCAATATTATCCAAACGTTGACATCGAAAGAACACATAAAAGTGTCCTTTCGGAACACTCCAGAATCATGGAAATAAGTAGGTACGTGATACGGTAAGTAAACGGACTCCGAAAAATCCACAAAAATATTTGTTGTTAGTTTTAGAATATTTAGAAAATTAGGAAAATAAGAAATTTCTAGGAAGCGTACCCTGGTGGGCATAAGACACTAGGACGCGTCTGGCCTACCAGGCACGCCCAGGTAGGTTGTGCCCACCTCAGGCACCTACCGGACTCTGTTTTTCTATAGTTTCCTTGTTTCCCAAGATAAACAATCTTTATATACCCCCCGAACCTGTCAACCACCGTGTCGCGGAGAAATCTTCTATTTTATTTTCTTGCTGTTTTCTTTTCTTGCTGTTTTCGGTTAGATCTACCAAGCTAGGCATCATGTCTTCCTCCTCCTCCAATCCAATGAAAGAACATGCTTGGTTGATGAAGATCAAGCTAAAGAGAGAAGAGCCCGTAGAAGCTGCAAAATGTGACAAAGGCTAGGAGGTTGTCGGTGATCAAGCACGACAGTCAAGCAAGCACTGCCGAACGAGGAGGAGGAAGAAGATATCATTAAGCCTTACCTTGCTCATCTTACCCCTACTGAAGTTTCAGCCTTTTGGATCATTGAAACGGTCCGTGTGCAGAATAAATACCTCACTCGTGAAAATATTCTGCATCAAGAGCACATCGTCTTCCTTCGGAGTGTCATACGTAGATTCGAAAATCTCTTAATTTTGAAGGACAAGATCGCGTCTACATCATCACCACCACTATCTTCTTCATCACCAAAAGAAAATTGAGTATCGGGTATGGGCACTCCCCTTGGCCTCCGCCAAGCTTGGGGGAGGTGCCCCGATATCGTATCATCCCCACTATCCTTTTACCTTTGCTAATTTTAGTTTGATCTTTTGCTTTAGAATGAATAAAAGTCTAGTTCGATCCTTTATTTTCAAAAGTTTGCTTAGTGATCTATCCTTGTAATCATGTGCGAGATATATAATAACGTTTAGTTTGAGTTTTTTTTGCTTTCTTTACTTTCATGTTACAATAAAATAAAGGAACTAAATTAAGAAGATCAGATGCTAATTTTATGGTAGGTGATGGCACCACATAAGGAAAAGTATAAGTAGATTTTTTATTAGAGATTGACAAACATAATATTGGTCAAGGATGCAACTCATGAAAGAATTAATAAGGGAAGAGAAGATTCACATATAAATATACTATCCAAGAAATCTTTTGTGATTGTGATCCCCCATCAAAATATTATATGCCAAAATTGTTGACGTTGGACAAGGAAGACATCTTAATGATCTATGTTTGTTCATATTCACACAGAAGTCATATTTTCATAGATCCTTTAACATGTGGTGCTTGCTCAATATCTTTTCTAGCCAAAAATTCCCCTCTAAGTAGAGATACTACTTGTGCATCCAAAAACCTTTAAACCCAAAAAAATTTCAAGAGTCCACCATACCTGCCTATGGATTGAGTAAGATCCTTCAAGTAAGTTGTCATCGGTGCAATAAGGCAACAAAAATTGCTTCTAAAAGTGTGAGATCATTTAGTGTAAGAGAAAATTGAGCATTCCACGAACTTGTGATGGTGAAGAATAAAAGCGACATACTGCATAATAAAGGTCGCTATCACAAGGGGAAATGCAACATGACGTTCTTTTGTACTAAGGGGTTGAGCATACAAACAAATAAGCGCATGTCAACCTCTGCTTCCCTCTGCGAAGGGCCTATCTTTTACTTTTATACAAAGAGTCAGAGTTTTCTCTCTATTCCTTTTTATTTTATCCTTTGGCAAGCATCATGTGGTGAGGAAAGATCTAGGCACATATGTCCAGTTGAATATGGGTGGCATGGGTTATTATTGTTGACATGACCTTTGAGGTGAGTACGTTGGGAGGCAAAACTATAAGCCCTTATCTCCCTACGTGTCCAGTTGAAACATTTTGCTCATGTGTATGCGGTGAGTGTTAGCAATCGTAGAAGACTATATGATGGTTGGGTATGTGGACTTGCCTAAAGGCTCCGATACATGAATCTTCCTAAAAAGATGATGAATTGTAGTTGTGAAGTTGACTGAGAACATAGTTTGTTGGTTTCTAATAGAGTGTATGCTTTATACTTCAATTGTGTGATGAACTGTCACTTGTTCATAAGAAGTCTATGATAAAAACCCTTTGATAAAAGTCTGATGTTTAAATTTATTGTTGTTATAATAATCTACATGATGCTTCTATGTTCGTATTTTGTTTTTATCGACACCTCTCTCTCAAAGCATGTGCACATATTTTTTTTCGGTTTTCGCTTGAGGACAATTGAGGTCTAAGCTTGAGGGACTTGATACGTCCATTTTGCATCATATTTTCTTACTGTTATTCATGTTATTTTTATGCATAATAATGCTTTTTGGAGTAATTCTAATGCCTTTTCTCTCATAATTTGCAAGGTATGCACCAAGAGGGATAATTCCGACAGCTGGAAATCTGGACCTGAAAAAGCTACGTCAGGCCACCTATTATGCACAACTCCAAACAAGCTGAAACTTCACGGAGAAATTTTATGAATTAATTGAAGAATATTGGAGCAAAGAAGTACCAAAGGGGGCCCACCAGGTGGGCACAACCCACCTGTCCGCGCCGTGGTGGGTTGTGCTCACCCAGGCCCACCTCCGGTGCCCATCTTCTGGTATATAAGCCTTTATGACCTAGAAAAAAATAAGGAGAAGACTTTTGGGACGGAGGGCCGCCGTCTCGAGGCGGAACATGGGCAGGAGCACTTTTTCCCTCCGGCGGAGCGATTTCGCCGAGGGAAGTTCCCTCTCGGAGGTAGGCCCCCTGCCGAGGAAGGCACCGGTGAGCCCTTACCCCCGACGGAGGGCCTGCGGTCGCCAGGGCACCGCCAGCGTCCCCCTTGCCCATTGGTGTCGTCCTGGTTTCTGGACGCCCCAACGGTGGCCGGGTGAGGTGCAGGGCGGGGCCCTGTCCAGGAGCCAAAGACGCTCATGAAGATCTCGTCTTATGACACTCTCACGTAATAATGAGTTGGGGTTGTACATGCCATAGAGTCTCCTGAGTGCCGCTCTCGGGTCTCACGGGGGCTCCAACTCACGCCCAAGTGGAAGCACCATGCTCCGCGCTGGCCATCGGCATTTAACCCCAATGCCTATGCCCACGCCCAGTGGAAGCACTTAGCTCCGCGCTGGTGAGAAGACGAAGACTAGTCTAGGTGCCAGACGCGGCTGTTAGTTTTCGCCCCCTTTCTGTAGCCCAGTTTGCCTTCTTTTGGAATAAGATTTGGAGTTTCATGTACTTATCGAAAAGGGGGGATTTTTTTCTTCATTCGTGGTGTTTTCTCGCCTTTTGGTTTTTGTCAAAGGGCAGGGATCAAGCTTGCTACCCTCCTCGCGAGCGCCTCGCGAGTGGGGGCTGGGCGTGGTGTGTGCACTATGCACGCGCTTGGGCTATCTCAAACGGCACTCAAACGGCTATCACATGGCTACTGTGCACACACCTTGCCGAGGCTCGGCAATTGACTCCCCATGAGGCGCTCTCAAAAAGGTCCACATGCTCCTCAGGAGTCTTAGGCCCTCGTCAGCCTCGGAATGCCATCTCGGAAGAAAGGTGCCCTTGCACCATGAGAACTCATCAAATACTATCATCACCCAAGATAAGTTGTGATATTCACTTTTGTTGAGAGCCTCTTGGTTTGAGGCGGCACCTCTCACAACCTACATCAAAAGCATGTTTTCATTTCATACATTATAGAGGAACTCTCCTCCCAAAATTCTCTCCCGCCCTCCAGGGTAGTATCCGAAGATGTTTGTTACATACAGGACATGACAGGGAATAGAAGCCTAGTGAGGCGCGCTACCATCAGCATCATCGTCGTCATCATCTCCCGCATCACCCTCTTCGGCCACAGACACATCCACATCACCCTCAAGGGCGAGCTCCGTAATCAGGTCATCCACATGGCCATCCATCCACCTCGCCAAGCCGCCCTGAATGCCCCTGGGCATGGGGGATATCGCAGCATCAAAGTCGAAGTCATGGTCGAGGCTGAGAAGATAGCTGAAGACGCGTGAGAATGCACGTACAAGAAGGCCTCGACTTCTTTCCTCAACAAGCTGGCGAGCTCTTGCGGCCCGGTCCTCCAGACGGGTCACAACTTGGGTAAAGAAGTGGAGGTAGCCGACATTGTTGTCCTCGTCTGGCCGTGGGACGCTCTATTCGCAGATCACATCTAGGGCACGATTGGCCCGGACTCTGAGATCATCAAGCATGAAGGAGCGCTCACGTTGCATTGTCCGATGGCGGCTTGCTTCATCCACAGGGTGACCCACGAGGGACTCGGCATCTGCGACTTGCCGCTGAAGCAAAGACAAGTTGGCTTGGCCGGAGGCCTGGGCCTCCTTGGCGGCTGCCTCACGCTTCTCCGTTGCACCCAGCTTCACCCTGAGGGCGGCAGTCGTGCCCTCCAGTTCGACCTGTAACTGCTGGTAACTGGTCTCCTGAAGCTTCAACTTCTGGCGGTATTCTTGTGCAAGAACCTCGCGAATCTTTGCCGCCTTCTGGTCAATCTCCT
The DNA here is from genome assembly GCA_902687465.1 of Secale cereale. Lineage (NCBI taxonomy): Eukaryota > Viridiplantae > Streptophyta > Magnoliopsida > Poales > Poaceae > Secale > Secale cereale. The sequence goes on from LR738713.1 coordinate 80,798,097, forward strand.
GCTGGATCCTGGCTTCCCAGGCGGCGATGGCATCCTCAGCCGCGGCTACTTGGCGCTCCCTCACTTCCAACCGCTCAAGCTCCAAGCTGTGCTCCAAGGCCTCAAGCATCAGCGCTTCCTCACGCCCCTGGATTTCCTTCTCATTAGAGGGGGCCTTCCTCGGCGATGTCGCTAGCGCAGCCTGACGCACCTGGACTCGCCGCTCAATGGTGACATTCGACGACTGAAGCTCCTTCTCCCGCTCCTCTGCCGCCTCGCGGCAGTGGTCAGCGGCCCTGGCCTCCTCCAAGGCGCGATCTCGAGCTTCGTGAGAAGCTGCAAGGGACTCTGCGGCGTTTGCGCGGGCGCGCTCCTACTGCTGATGCCCAAGTTTGATGGCAACCTTTAGCTTGTGCGACTCCCACGCCAGGCTGTGATTCTCCGACTCGGGGCGGGCATCGACATCAACGAGCTCTTACCCAAGCCGGCCCAGTGCACCGATGGCTTCTTGGAAAAGGTCATGGGGAATGGCACTGCGTCCACGCGCAAGCTCCAGTGCGTGACCGAGCCCCTCCTCGGCACCGGGGGCTGCCGGGGGGACACGAGGTGCCCTGCCTGTCCCCCGCAAGGGGCTGGTAGCTGGCGCTCCCCCAGCCGCTTCATTGGCCCTAGCAGAGGAATCAAGTAACATGGATCCACCGTATGAAGATGAAGCCAACATAGAGGGTGCCCAGCCGCTAGCAAGGCAGAGCGAAGGAGCCCTCGGCACATCTTCGTCACCCTGGAAGCAACCATGAAGCAAGGATGCAGAAGGCCCGGGCCATCGGTCTCCCGATGGTGCACCCGCCTCGCGAGTCATCCCCATACCTCGCGCGGGTGCCTGGCGCGGGAGAGTCGGAGTCGGCAGCGAGCCAAGGGCCCCCAGGGGGCAAACCTAAGATTTTTCACCGTCACGATTGGAGAGACCCTGAGGAGATAGGGTCAGGAAAGAGTGCAGCTCATGAAGGACCACAAAGATAAGGCACTTGCCCGTTTACTGCTATGTACGTCCTCTGTTTCAGGGGCCGGAGACCATCCCTATTGCAGCCCCGCAACCCTTTCCTCTTGCGGAGTGCCTTGAGGTTCGGGCGAAGCGGGCCAAAGGCTGGGGCGTGACCCTCAACGGCTAGGTGGCGCGCTGCCACCTCAAGAGTGCTCGTCTGGCCGTTAGGCGCGACCTCCTTAGGAGCGTCGGGCCATGCTTGCTCGCCGACAGCCACCTCAGGAGTGATCACAGGGGCTCCTGGAGTGGCTGCCTACTTCCTCGTTGCTTTCCAGATGTAATGTTGGTGTTTCCCTTGAAGAGGAAAGGGTGATGCAACAGAGTGAAGTAAGTATTTCCCTCAGTTTGTTGAGAACCAAGGTATCAATCCAGTAGGAGATTACACACAGGTCGCCCAATACCTGCACAAACAATCAACAACTTGCACCCAACGCTATAAAGGGGTTGTCAATCCCTTCTAGGTTATTTGCAAAAGTGAGATTTGATAGAGATAGATTAAAAAATAAAGTAAATATTTTTGGGTTTTTGTTTTATGGATTGAAAAGTAAAATATTGCAAGAGAGTAGATCTGAAACTTATAAGATGTAAAAGAGACCCGTGGGACATAGGTTTCACTACTGACTTCTCTCATGATAGCAAGTTTACGGTGTGTGAACAAATTACTCTGAAGCAATTGATAGAAAATTGAATAATTATTACAACATCTATGGCAATGATCATAAATATAGGCATCATGTCCGTGACAAAGTAGACCGACTCCTGCATGCATCTACAACTATTACTCCACACATCAACCGACTCCTGCCTGCATCTAGAGTATTAAGTTCATTAGAACAAAGTAATGCCTTAAGAAAGATGAGATGATGTAGATGAATTAACTCAAGCAATATGATGAAAACCCCATCTTTTTATCCTCGATGGCAACATACAATACGTGTCATGTCCCCTACTGTCACTAGGATTAAGCACCGCAAGATTGAACCCTAAGCAAAGCACTTCTCCCATTGCAGGAATTATCAATCTAGCTGGCCAAACAAAACCGATAGTTCAAAGATAATTACTAAGATAAAAGATCATGCATAAAAGAATTCAGAAGAAAGTCAAATATTATTCATAGATAATCTGATCATAAACCCACAATTCATCGGATCTTGACAAACACACCGCAAAATAAGATAACAACGGATAGATCTCCAAGAACAACAAGGAGAACATGGTATTGAAGAACAACGGGAGAGAAGAAGCCATCTAGCTACTCGCTATGGACCCGTAGGTCTATGGTAAACTACTCACACTTCATCGGAAGGGCAATATTGTTGATGTAGATGCCCTCCGTGGTTGATTCCCCCTCTGGCAGAGTAGCAGAACAAGACTCCAGATGGGATCTCACGAGAACAGAAGGTTACGACAGCGGAAAAGTGGTTTCTATGGATGTTTTGATGTTTCTAGAATATATTGGTATTTATAGGCGAAAGAAGTCGGCCGGGGGAGGCACGAGGGGCCCACAAGGTAGGGGGCGCGCCCTACCCCTGGGGGCGCCCAAACCTTGTGGCCGCCTTGTGGATCCCCTAGCGTGTACTCCAAGTCTATTTGATGTCTTCTGGTCCAAGAAAAATCTCCAAAAAGTTTCGTTCCGTTTGGACTCCGTTTGATATTCCTTTTCTGTGAAACTCAAAAACAAGGAAAAAACATAAACTTGCACTGGGCTCTGGGTTAATAGGTTAGTCCCAAAAATCATATAAAATAGCAGATAAATGCATATAAAACATCCAAGATAGATAATATAATAGCATGGAACAATCAAAAATTATAGATACGTTTGAGACGTATCAAGCATCCCCAAGCTTAATTCCTGCTCGTCCTCGAGTAGGTAAATGATAAAAACAGATTTTTTGATGTGGAATGCTACCCAACATAATTACTAATGCAATCTACTTTATTGTGGCATGAATATTCAGATCCATAAGACTCAAAACAAAAGTTTATCAATATCAAAACAATAATACTTCAAGCATACTTGAAAGTAATCTATGAAGCTTCAAAAATAACATGGCTAAAGAAAGTTATCCCTACAAAATCATATAGTCATTTATGCTCCCTCTTCTTAACACAAAGTAAAAATCATGCCTATTCCGGTGTCAATCAAGCAATTGTTTTCATACTTTAACATTCTTAAACATTTTCAACTCTTCACGCAATAAATGAGCGTGAGCCATGGATATTGCACTACGGGTGGCATAGAAGGTGGTAATAGACAAAAGGAGGGAGAAAGTCTCACATCGACTAGGCAAATTAATGGACTATGGATATGTCCATTAATCGATATCAATGTGAGCGAGTCGGGATTGCTATGTAACAGATGCACTAGAGCTATAAGTGTATGAAAGCTCAAAAAAGGCAACTAGTGGGTGTGCATCAACTTGCTTGCTCATGAAGACGTAGGGCATTTGAGGAAGCCCATCGTTGGAATATACAAGCCAAGTTCTATAACAAAAAGTTCCAACTAGTGATATATGAAAGTGACAACATAGGAGACTCTCTACTATGAAAAACATGGTGCTACTTTGAAGCACAACTGTGGAAAGGTTGAGTTCAGGCGGAGCCAAGAGCTACCCTAGGCAAGGGCTGCTGGTCATGGTCTCATAGACGCGTTTATTTTGAAAAGTCATTTCGATGTGGATAGCTATGTATTCACAGCAATCATAGTATTTCTCTGTTTATTGCTCTGTTTCAATATGTGTACTCTATTTTCCATTCTTATATGTTCTGTTTCAATGTGTGTATATACGCTTTCCATTCTATATATGCGGATGATAACAACTAGATTCAAATTAGTATACACAAACAGATAGAAAATGAAATTCATGATATATATATTAATTGTTCATTAGTTCATCATAG
>LR738713.1:80802055-80870858 GCA_902687465.1 Secale cereale
TATATATAATATCACACATACGTGATGATACTTAACTACTAGGTACAATGCATAAAATTGAAAACAAACAATAATAAAACTAATAATCCCTCCTGGGGCCAGTATTCCGGCAACCCCTCGCCTGCAGCTCCCTGGTGCGCGGTGTCCTCCCAGTGCGGAGGCAGTACTCCGACTCCTCCGCCTCATAGCGCTTGACTTGACGTATCGATCTGCCTCTTGCTGGCGGACGCGCGTGGCCGATCTTGCCATTTCGTTGGGCGCCCACCGGAGCTCCTCGTCGGTGGCACGCTGGAGCTTATCGGCCCACCTCCACGCAGCGATGAGGCGTCCAGCGCCTATGACCTTCCTCGCGAAGTACCCATCTTCGTACACCTCCTTGGCAGGACGACACGCCCGCCCCCCAAGGCTCCGCCGCCTCCTTTTTCTAGGCGGCATCACGGGCTTCACAGACTGCCTTGTACCTGGCTTCCTCCTCCGCCATCTCCTTCTTGAACGCCACTTGCCTGGCTTTCTCAGCCGGTGGCAGCGACTTCCACAAACAAAGATTGTATTGGCCCCAAAACAAATCCAAAGTTGGGGGGTTCGGCGCAACCTTGTTAGGCGGCGCGTAGGGGTCCTCGTCGCTGCTAATTGAGTGAGCGTCCTCGGGGGGCGACGACTCGTCATCGGCGCGTGGGCAGACCGTCGGCGCCATGGAGGAGATGAGAGAGAGAGAGAGAGAGAGACGAGGACAGTACACACGCCGGTCGCCGGAATTTACTAGTACTGTAGTTTGAATTACACATGATTCCCGCAACAAATTCTGTGTGTGAACATAATAGCTGACGGTTTCCAATAGAGAATCGTGTCTGATTAATGATCCCCATCAATCACCTACCAAACCTCGAGCCACGAGATAGAGTGCCAATCGTGTGGGGGCCGGTTGTCTTGCCAGATCTTTATATTTTCTTTTTTGAACACCAGATATTTACATCGTCTGATGATTTTTAACTCGCACACAAGTACACAAAAATATGATTTTTCAAACCATTTTGGTTAGGCGTAACATGTAGATGTAGTTCAAATTTTAATTACGGTCATTAAATGGTTAGAAAATCACTTAAATGACTTTAAAAGGTCAAATGACCCCTTAAATTTTCCAAATTTTCACATGACAGTTGTATTAGTGCACGTTAAACGTAGGAAAAAATTTGAAGGCCGTAAGAGGAAGCTATCTCCCGTCCATCATCTAACATGCATTGTTCCCTCTCGGAACCACGAACCTTCTAGGGAGTTGCTCCGGTTTGTGAGGGGTGTGTGTCCAAACTTTCGTCAAACAGGCCAATTTTTTACCACATCATCTTGGTGGCGTGACATTAAATCAAGGGATTTTTGCATTCGTGCCCCGAGTTGGGTCACACTCGACAAGTTTGCCCCTAGTTTTTCAACAATTGTGGTTTTGCCCAGCTCTCTTCACTCGCCTTGTGTTTTTGCCCTTCCGGGGCGGTTCCGACCAATGAGCAGTCGCCACGTGGCGAACCGTGATTGGTCGGAACCGCACTGGAAGGGCAAAAACACTAGGCGAGTGAAGTGAGCTGGGCAAAACCACAATTGTTGAAAAACTAGGGGCAAACCTGTCGAGTGTGACCCAACTAGGGGCACCAATACAATTATTCCTTAAATCAAGCAAGGTTTCATGTTTTGTTATCATTTTTCAATTTTTTGGAATTACGATGCCATGGCATGCACTCCATGCATGTGCCCATGCCTTGAGACCAATATGTTTGAAAATTCCTTCCAATTTACTGCACATGGAATTAACTCGGACACAAGTACACAAAAATATGATTTTCAAACCGTTTTGGTTAGGTGTTGCATGTAGATGTAGTTCAAATTTAAATTACGGTCATCAAATGGTTAGAAAATCACTTAAATGTCTTTAAAGGGTCAAATGACACCTACAATTATAAAAAAATTCACATGTCAGTTGTATTAGTGCACGTTAAACATAGGAAAAAATTTGAAGGCCGTAAGAGGAAGCTATCTCCCGTTCGTCATCAAACATGCATTGTTCCCTCTCGGAACCACGAACCTTCTAGCGAGTTGCTCCGGTTTGTGAGGGGTGTGTGTCCAAACTTTCGTCAAACAGACCAAATTTTTCACCACATGATCTTGGTGGCATGACATTAAATCAAGCAAGGTTTCATGTTTTCTGATCTTTTTTTAGTTTTTTGGAATAAAAATGCCATGGCATGCACTCCATGCATGTGCCCACGCCTTGAGACCAATATGTTTCAAAATTCCTTCTAATTTACTGCACATAGAATTAACTCGCACACAAGTACAAAAAATATGATTTTTCAAACCGTTTTGGTTAGGCGTTGCATGTAGATGTAGTTCAAATTTGAATTACGGTCATTAAATGGTTAGAAAATCACTTAAATGTCTTTAAAAGGTCAAATGACCCCTGAAATTTTGCAAATTTTCACATGACGTTTGTATTAGTGCACGTTAAACGTAGGAAAAATTTGAAGGCCGTAAGAGGAAGCTATGTCCCGTCCGTCATCAAACATGCACTGTTCCCTCTCGGAACCACGAACCTTCTAGTGAGTTGCTCCGGTTTGTGAGGGGTGTGTGTCCAAACTTTCGCCAAACAGGCCAATTTTTTTACCACATCATCATGGTGGCCTGACATTAAATCAAGCAAGGTTTCATGTTTATCTAATCATTTTTTAATTTTTTGGAATTAAAATGCCATGGCATGCACTCCATGCATGTGCCCATGCCTTGAGACCAATATGTTTGAAAATTCCTTCTAATTTACTGCACATGGAATTAACTTGCACACTAGTACACAAAAATATGATTTTTCAAACCGTTTTGGTTAGGCGTTGCATGTAGATGTAGTTCAAATTTAAATTACGGTCAATAAATGGTTAGAAAATCACTTAAATGTATTTAAAAGGTCAAATGACTCCTGAATTTTTCCAAATTTTCACATGACGGTTGTATTAGTGCACGTTAAACGTATGAAAAAATTTGAAGGCCGTAAGAGGAAGCTATCTCCCGTCCGTCATCAAACATGCATTGTTCCCTCTCGGAACCACGAACCTTCTAGTGAGTTGCTCTAGTTTGTGAGGGTGTGTGTCCAAACTTTCGCCAAATAGGCCATTTTTTACCACATCATGTGGGTGGCATGACATTAAATCAAGCAAGGTTTCATGTTTTGTGATCATTTTTTAATTTTTTGGAATTACAATGCCATGGCATGCACTCCATGCATGTGCCCATGCCTTGAGACCAATATGTTAGAAAAATCCTTCCAATTTACTGCACATGGAATTAACTCGGACACAAGTACACAAAAGTATGATTTTTCAAACCGTTTTGGTTAGGTGTTGCATGTAGATGTAGTTCAAATTTAAACTGCGGTCATAAAATGGTTAGAAAATCACTTACATGTCTTTAAAGGGTCAAATGACACCTGCATTTATAAAAAAATTCACATGTTAGTTGTATTAGTGCACGTTAAACGTTGGAAAAAATTTGAAGGTCATAAGAGGAAGCTATTTCCCGTTCGTCATCAAACATGCATGGTTCCCTCACGGAACCACGAACCTTCTAGCGAGTTGCTCCGGTTTGTGAGGGGTGTGTGTCCAAACGGTCGTCAAACATGCCAATTTCTCTACCACATCATCTTGGTGGCATGACATTAAATCAAGCAAGTTTCATGTTTTTTCTGATAATATTTTATTTTCTGGAATTAAAATGCCATGGCACTCCGTGCATGTGCCCATGCCTTGAGACCAATATGTTTGAAAATTCCTTCTAATTTACTGCACATGGAATTAACTCGCACACAAGTACACAAAAATATGATTTTTCAAACCGTTTTGGTTAGGCGTTGCATGTAGATGTAGTTCAAATTTAAATTACGGTCATTAAATGGTTAGAAAATCACTTAAATGTCTTTAAAAGGTCAAATGACCCCTGAATTTTTCCAAAATTTCACATGACGGTTGTATTAGTGCACGTGAAACGTATGAATTTTTTTGAAGGCCGTAAGAGGAAGCTATCTCCCGTCCGTCAACAAACATGCATTGTTCCCTCTCGGAACCACGAACCTTCTAGTGAGTTGCTCTAGTTTATGAGGGTTTGTGTCCAAACTTTCGCCAAACATGCCAATTTTTTTACCACATCATCTGGGTGGCATGACATTAAATCAAGCAAGGTTTCATGTTTTTATGATCATTTTTTAATTTTTTGGAATTAAAATGCCATGGCATGCACTCCATGCATGTGCCCACGCCTTGAGACCAATATGTTAGAAAATTCCTTCTGATTTACTGCACATGGAATTAACACGCACACAAGTACACAAAAAATATGATTTTTCAAACTGTTATGGTTAGGCGTTGCTTGTATATGTAGTTCAAATTTGAATTACAGTCATTAAATGGTTAGAAAATCATTTACATGTCTTTAAAAGGTCAAATGACCCCTGAAATTTTCCAAAATTTCACATGCCAGTTGTATTAGTGCATGTTAAACGTTGGAAAAAATTTGTAGGCCATAAGAGGAAGTTATTTCCCGTTCGCCATCAAACATGCATTGTTCCCTCTCGGAACCACGAACCTTCTAGCGAGTTGCTCGGGTTTGTGAGGGGTGTGTGTCCAAACGTTCGTCAAACATGCCAATTTCTTTACCACATCATCTGGGTGGCATGACATTAAATCAAGCAAGGTTTCATGTTTTTATGATCATTTTTTAACTTTTTTGGAATTAAAATGCCATGGCATGCACTCCATGCATGTGCCCAAGCCTTGAGACCAATATGTTAGAAAATTCCTTCTAATTTACTGCACATGGAATTAACTCGCACACAAGTACACAAAAATATGATTTTTCAAACCGTTATGGTTAGGCGTTGCATGTAGATGTAGTTCAAATTTGAATTACAGACATTAAATGGTTAGAAAATCACTTACATGTCTTTAAAAGGTCAAATGACCCCTGAAATTTTCCAAAATTTCACATGCCAGTTGTATTAGTGCATGTTAAACGTTGGAAAAAATTTGAAGGCCATAAGAGGAAGCTATTTCCCGTTCGTCATTAAACATGCATTGTTCCCTCTCGGAACCACGAACCTTCTAGCGAGTTGCTCCGGTTTGTGAGGGGTGTGTGTCCAAACGTTCATCGAACATGCCAATTTCTTTACCACATCATCTTGGTGGCATGACATTAAATCTTTTATTTTCTGGAATTAAAATGCCATGGCACTCCATGCATGTGCCCATGCCTGGAGACCAATATGTTTGAAAATTCCTTCTAATTTACTGCACATGGAATTAACTCACACACAAGTAAACAAAAATATGATTTTTCAAACCGTTTTGGTTAGGCGTTGCATGTAGATGTAGTTCAAATTTAAATTACGGTCATTAAATGGTTAGAAAATCACTTAAATGTCTTTAAAAGGTCAAATGACCCCTGAATTTTTGCAAATTTTCGCATGACGGTTGTATTAGTGCACGTTAAACGTATGAAAAAATTTGAAGGCCGTCAGAGGAAGCTATCTCCCGTCCGTCATCAAACATGAATTGTTCCCTCTCGGAACCATGAACCTTCTAGTGAGTTGCTCTAGTTTGTGAGGGTTTGTGTCCAAATTTCTGCCAAACATGCCAATTTTTTTACCACATCATCTGGGTGGCATGACATTAAATCAAGCAAGGTTTCATGTTTTTATGATCCTTTTTTTAATTTTTTGGAATTAAAATGCCATGGCATGCACTCCATGCATGTCCCACGCCTTGAGACCAATATGTTAGAAAATTCCTTCTAATTTACTGCACATGGAATTAACTCGCGCACAAGTACACAAAAATATGATTTTTCAAACCGTTATGGTTAGGCGTTGCAGGTAGATGTAGTTCAAATTTGAATTACAGTCATTAAATGGTTAGAAAATCACACATGTCTTTAAAAGGTCAAATGACCCCTGAAATTTTCCAAAATTTCACATGCCAGTTGTATTAGTGCATGTTAAACATTGGAAAAAATTTGAAGGCCATAAGAGGAAGCTGTTTCCCGTTCGTCATCAAACATTTATTGGTCCCTCTCGGAACCACGAACCTTCTAGCGAGTTGCTTGGGTTTGTGAGGGGTGTGTGTCCAAACGTTCGTCAAACATGCCAATTTCTTTACCACATCATCTTGGTGGCATAACATTAAATCAAGCAAGGTTTCATGTTTTTCTGATAATATTTTATTTTTTGGAATTAAAATGCCATGGCACTCCATGCATGTGCCCATGCCTTGAGACCAATATGTTTGAAAATTCCTTCTAATTTACTACACATGGAAGTAACTCGCACACAATTACACAAAAATATAATTTTTCAAACCGTTATGGTTAGGTATTGCATGTAGATGTAGTTCAAATTTGAATTACGGTCATTAAATGGTTAGAAAATCACTTAAATGTCTTTAAAAGGTCAAATGACCCCTGAAATTTTCCAAATTTTCACATGACAGTTGTATTAGTGCACGTTAAACGTATGAAAACATTTGAAGGCTATGAGGAAGCTGTAATGCCCAGTATGTGACTATACTTCCCACGTGTCGAGGCACGACTTAAAGGTATAATCACATACTAGAATGATCTCAAGTATGGTATCTTTGCACAACTCATGTAAAAGAGGGGATGAAAATGTAAAAGAGTAGTTGGCTTACACTCGCCACACCACACAATGTAATACATTAACATACATCATCCAATAACATCAGAGTCCAACTACGGACGAAGATCCAAATGAAAGATACCATAAATAAACAACACAAGGTACCGATCATCCTAGTGAGAGCCCTACTGATCCTCTGGGTAAGACACATAGTATCGCCCACGTTCTTCATCGAACTCCCAATACAGCTTTGAACCACCAGCTGTGTAGTTCTCAACTGTACCTGCATCTGGTGTTGTGTAGAATCTGTGAGCCACGGAGGACTCAGCAATCCCGAACCCGGGTAGCAATTCTATCAAAGCCTTAGGTGTGGAAAAGGCTTAAAACAAGGTTGCAGCAGCACTGGCACTGGCTTACGTGTTTAGAGCGAGAAGAGAAAGTGCCAACGATCGTCAAAGTGATCACGAAGTGATCCTAACTACTCACGGTCAAACATAACCCCATCGTGTTCACTTCCCGAACCCCTTCGGAAAGAGACTATCACGGTTACTCACGCTGGTAGTGTATTAAGAACATAGTGTGAAGTTTTCTACAACCGTATATTAACAGATTCCCATCTGCCACATAACCGCGGGCACGTCTTTCGAAAGATCAAACCCTGCAGGGGTGTCCCAACTTAGCCCATCACAAGCTCACGATCTGCGGAGTTGCAACTCCAAGGTGGGAAGACCCGAGTATTCTCGGAATCCCGTGCTCAAGATATTCTGACAAAGGTAAAACTAATCCAGCAAGACCTCCCAGCGTGCCGACACCCTGATAGTAGCCGCGCGTATCTCATCTCAGGCCACGACCGGATGGGACATCCTATAGGTTTTTACCAGCCCTTGAGTTTCCTCGAGGTGACCCCGCAGCCTGCCCAGTTTGGACCAACACTCATGTGGAGCACTGGCCCAGGGTTGTTAATTAAGAACTCGGGTTTGCAACGCCCTTATGCAAGTTTTAGTTATTAGGCAAATGTAAAACCAAAGTTGGGCCTTGCTGGAAAAGCTTTAGCGCTAAGCGGGTTATCAAGGGGGCCCATAAACCCCAACCGTGTTAGGGACGCAAAATCAAGGAACATAACACCGGTTTAAACGGTTCCTACGGTGGCATGAGTGGAACAAAACACCAAGCAAGAGGCTTAGCCTTCCACCCATTACCAATATATAGATGATTTAGTTTAACAGATTATATATTGTGATCCCAACAATAACTTCAACATGAAGCAAGAATCTTCAAATCTTCACCTGCAACTAACAACGCTATAAGAGGGGTTGAGGGATGCTTACGTAGACAGACAACGGTTTGCTAGGTGGGTGGTTAGAGAGGTTCATGGCAATAATAGGAGGCTGACAAACAGACATAGGCATTGAGGCAATAAGCTAAAGAGCGAGACATCCAGCATAGGCAAAGATAGTAGTGATATATGGGTAAGGTCATCTTGCCTGTTGATTCCACGGAGGGATCGTAACCTTGCTCCTCACACTCAACCTCGGTAGAAACCTCGTACTCCGTATCATCACCGGGCTCTAACCAAACACAACAATGCAACAACGGAACAAAATCAATCAACATGCAGTGCTCAACCACATGATGCATGAACATGATGAACAAGGACAAGAGTAGATATGATGCATGGCCTAGGGTCACAAGAGTGCAACAACATCACATCCAACAAGATCATACACAAGAATGAACAAGCAAAGGATCAACTAACAAGTTTAAGTATGTTGTTCAAACAAGCATCCAACAAGTTTTTAAGGAGTTGGTTAACATGGCAAGGGTGCAACTAACATTACAGCAACATGCTAGCACAGTTAAATGGGCTGGAAAAGAATAACAACAATATCTAGAAACTCCCATATTAATTTATTTGCATTTGGGACAGATCTGGAAAACTTCTGTGATAGAGTGGCCAAACATGCTAAACAACAGCACCATAATATTCTACACATTTTTCTACCCCAAATGCATATAAAGTTTGTTAAATTTGGAGTTGTAGATATTTAGTTATGAATTTTACAAGTTTAAGCATATTTAAAACAAGTTGAAATTGAAACAGCATTTTAAATGTTTTTAAACATGGCAACAAATAGCATATTCATAATCTACATAAAATTCTAAGCACTTTTCATATAGGACTCATTTTCATCAGAAACATATTTTCACAGATCTTAAATTAACAAGAAAAACTAAAAAAAGAAAAGAAAAAGAAAACAGAAAAGAAAAACAAAACAGGCGCAAGGGCCAGAATGACCCAGGCTCAGCTAGCCCAAGCCACTGACGAGGGGGGCCCAGCAGCTGAGCTGGCGCCAGTGGGTGCGCGCAAGAGCTGGAGAGGCTCTGTGAGGCTGGCAGGTGGGACCTACCTATCAGCCACACAAGAAAATAAAAAAGGGGGCGAAATCACCTGCGCCCGCAATGATTCAAACGCAAGACCTCTCGCTTAACTGACGGAGCACAAACCACTGCGCTACTGAACGTTTCTCGACAGATGACATGAAGCATATCTGATAAGGTAACCACAGATGCAGAGACAAGGGAAAAGCTGGGCTCATCGGAGCTGCTCGTCGGAGCTGCTCTGGCGACCAAACGAGGCGGCGGAGTGGTGCGGCGTGCTCCTGGAAGAGTTCCGCATCCATCGAACGTTCTTGCATCACCTAGCGACTACTACAACGCCGGCGGCGAGCAACGACAGAACGGGGGCGACGGAGCAACGACGAGGCGATGCAGAGGCCCTAGTGGAACGGTGGCTGCACAGGCGACACCTACACGACGAGGCGAAGCGAACAGACATAAGAACACGGCCTAGAGGGTTCGGAACACTCGCCGGCGACGAGGTCTGACGGCGATGCGCTCGGGCACTCGGAGAACTAGGGCCTAGAGGACGCGCAGGAAGGGGAAAAGGTACGGGGAGAGAGAGCACGGAGATGTGCTCGACTGGCCCAGTCGTGGACGGACTCGATGAAGGCGGGTCTCGAATAGCTACGGCCACCGGAGATGAAGAAGAGGAAGAAGTCGTCGGCGTGGAGGCGATCGGGTCCGCATAGATGAAGTAGTCGACGTCGTGGAAGCAGAAGGACACGACTGGCGAGGCTGAGGTCGACGAGGAGCTCGCCGGCAACGAGGCGGCGCTCTCAGATGCGCTCGGGTGTCGACTAGGGTGGCGGATCTGGTGGTGCTGGGCTCTCCAGGCGGTGAGAGGAGGAAGGGGAAACCTAGAGAGAGGGGCTGGACAAGCTTCGGGTTTAAATGGGGGGCTCGGGGCACGAGGTCTCGACGTCCGTGAGTTCACGGCACGACGGTGAGCGCGCTCTGCTCTGCTTTTGCGCTGACGGAGGAAGACGGAGGCACGGCCTGTGAGACAGACAGGTGGGGCCAGAGGGAGAAAAGGCACGGCGCGAATGCGAGGGGAAAGGCTGGGCCTGCGGGAGAGAATGGGCCTGCGCTGTGAGGGGAAAAGAGATGGGCCTGGGGGAGAGAGAAGGAGGAGGAGGCCCACAGCCACTGCTGAGCTGCTGCTTCTTTCCTTTTTCATTTTCTTTAGGCAGAAAAAAAGGAAAATCACAGGCTAAAAGGAAAAGAGTTAGGGGAAAAGAAAAATATCCCCATGCTCAGTGATCAATGCCCTATTTAATAAAATTGACTTGGACATTTTTAGAGGCAGAAAAATAAAAGGAGTTTGAATATGGTTCAAACTCTTGGTATTTTAAAACCCAACCAAATCATTTTCAAATAGGGTGATATTTGGTGGAGAGGTTGTAGGCATGGTGCACGAATTATAGGAAAAGAAAGAACATCAAGCACTTGGCTAGGTGGCTTGCACAAAGGGGTAAAGAATGGACAGAAAGAAAATAAAGAAGAAGAAGAAGAAGAAGAAGAAGAAGAAGAAGAAGAAGAAGAAGAAGAAGAAGAAGGGGTTAGGGTTAGCAAGGCATGGCTAGAACCACCTCACACAACATCACAAAGCCTCACACACACTCAACGATAAAGTAAACTGTGATGCCATGATGCTATGATGATGAAGCAATACAAGGTTGCAAAATAATAAATGATATCGCAATGCAAAAACAATGACCAGAACCCCCAAGGATAATGACAAGGATCAAATTGAGAAGCTTTATTGCCATAATTGGAAAGTGTTACATCTGGGGCATTACAGAAGCTATCTCCCATTCGTCATCAAACATGCATTGTTCCCTCTCGGAACCACGAACCTTCTAGCGAGTTGCTCCGGTTTGTGAGCGGTGTGTGTCCCAACGTTCGTCAAACATGCCAATTTCTTTACCACATCATCTTGGTCGCATGACATTACATCAACCAAGGTTTCATGTTTTTTTGATCATTTTTTTATTTTTTGGAATTAAAATGCCATGTCACTCCATGCAGACGTATGCATGTGTCCATGTCGTGAGACCAATATGTTTGAAAATTCCTTCTAATTTACTGCACATGGAATTAACTCGCACACAAGTACACATATATGATTTTTCAAACCGTTTTGGTTAGGCTTTGCATGTAGATGTAGTTCAAATTTTAATTACGGTCATTAAATGGCTAGAAAATCACTTAAATGTCCTTAAAAGGTCAAATGACCCCTAGAATTTTCAAAAATTTCACATTACAGTTGTAGTAGTGCATGTTAGACGTAGAAAAAAAATTGAAGGCCGTAAGAGGAAGCTATCTCCCGTTCGTCATCAAATATGCATTGTTCCCTCTCGGAACCACGAGCCTTCTAGTGGGTTGCTTCGGTTTGTGAGGGGTGTGTGTCCAAACTTTTTTCAAACATGCCAATTTTTTTACCACATCATCTTGGTGGCGTGACATTACATCAACCAAGGTTTCATGTGTTTCTGATTTTTATTTTATTTTTTGGAATTAAAATGCCATGTCACTCCATGCTTAATTGTGTCATAGCCATTAGACCAATATGTTTGAAAATTCCTTCCAATTTACTGGACATGGAATTAAGTCGCACATAAGTACACGAAATATGAGTTTTCAAACCGTTATGGTTAGCTGTTGCATGAACATGTAGTTCAAATTTCAATTACGGTCATTAAATGGCTAGAAAATCACTTAAATGTCTTAAATGGTCAAATGACGCCTAAATTTTTTCAAAATTTGACATGATAGTTGTATTAGTACTACAAAATTTCTCGTTCATTTAAAACACCATACCTTGGCACTTTACTCCAAATTCGTCTCTCACAGCTAATAATAAATATCTACAAGATCACACACAGTTGTTTTCTAGGAACCGTTTGCGATGAAAATATCTGGGTCTATTTAAGTCTCGCTCCTTAAGCTTCGCCGGCTCGACTACTCTGGTGCCGGCAACCCCCAAATCCATGAATCCCGATCCCCATTCCCGCACCCCCTTCTTGTAAAGACGACGCCGTGGAAACGCTTCGTGAAGGCCCGTATGATGGCCGCGTCCCCCCCCCCCCAAGCGCCGCCGCCTGCGCCGAGAGCGCGACCGCCTACGCCGACAGTGGCGACGCGTCCGCATTGAGCGCGGCCACTTCCACTGAGAGGGCATCTACGGCAGCTGATAGGGCAGCTGCAGCAGCCGAGACGGCTGCTGCTGCTGCTGCGACGGCGGCTACAAATGACGAGAGCGCTACAGCTGCCGTCCATGCCGCTGATGTCGCCCTGGCCCGGGTCGATGCCATCCTCGCCAAGATCGAGGATGCACACGCCAATATATTCCAGGCCATCTCGGACTCCAACATGCAACCCACGTATGAAAATTCAGCGGTGGCCATGGAGCACCTGCTTCCTCATGAGGTCGTCGAGCGGGAGTTGGAGATGCAAGAGGCGGCGGAGATCGACGAGCGCCGGCAGGAGGAGTTGCACGTGGCCGAGGTCGAGGTAGAGAAGAGTCTGTCTGTTGAGGAATCGGCGGTGGAGTACCAATGCGAGCTCTGGCGCAAACACTACTATGAGTACTACAATCTTGATGGCGGCGCCGAGGACGAGGACGAGGACGAGGACGCGGTCGGCTTCAGCAGGGGGACGCGGAGTCCACCAACGGCGGCATGTCACCAGGACAAGTCATCGACGTCTCATCTCACACTGGCGATGCATAGGCCGGAGCGGCGGCGGATTTTTTAAAATTATGCATACTTAGGATTTGTTTTTAATGCTGGTCTCTTGTTAGAGGAATGTTTAAGTCAACTGGCACTGTTTAATTACTAAAATTGCCTGATTCGGTAAGTGTGGTATGTCTGTTGTACGCTATTTTGTGTGCCAAAATTAGCAAGCGATGTTTAATTATGCAATGATGTACCCGGGGAAATTTCCACCAAAATTTGAATTAGCAAACTCATCCCATGTGCGTAAAGCAGAATAATCGTTTGCGATGGACACAATCGTTCAAAGTGAATGGTCCGATGGCACCGCGCGCAAAGTTTCCCTCCACATTTCGAAAATTTTGGCCTACCGCCAAAATATCTACCCCACCCCTTCCCCCCTTCCCCACCCCATTTTCTCCCCGACCAAGTCACATTTCCCATGTTTCCTCCTTCCTTCCATGCTTGCTAAGCTATAGCGGCTTCCTCGCTCTTGCCGTCTCGCATCCTACCGCCGGGGTCGCCATGGTCTTCTTCAAAGACCTCTCCAGCGTTTCCTCCTCCAGCGACTACTCCTTCACCACCCGGGTATGCCTCTCTTCTCTCTCTCGGGCTATGACTTGGAATGAAGGATTTTTACCCGGTGACTGATTTGAGTCATTTATTCCTCTTGTAGCTCCCTAGGACCATAAGTGGCAACGAATGGAGCGGGGTGGGTGAAGATCTATCTGCTCGTTGTCACCATCAATATCCATGCATGAAGCTAGTTGCGTTTGATTCCATGGACAGTGGGAGGAAGTTTCTGGCATGTGCAGAGAAGGTTAGACCCTCTTTCGTTGTTACAAATCATTTGTTAGATGTGATTCAGACACTGTCACGGTCCCAACCCATTAATACCACACCTTCAGCCAAACGCATCCTAAGACAGTGTCACAGTTTGTACCTAGTATCTTCAATTGTTGCCATCTCATTAGCAGTGCCATTATAAAATTATTTGGCACCGCTTCAGTAGTTTTGTGCAGCCAACTTTGGGCCACACATCTCAGCAGCCAAGCAATAAAATACTAAATCTTTATGACACGAAGGAACTGGGCATCGGAGCAACTACGTGCTCCGGAGTCCGAGTCCCAGATTTTTTCCCGCTGCATCGGCTCGCCAGTGCAGGGCACCGGTGCGAGATGTAGCAACGGTAGTCTTTACCCAAGTTTTGGCATACATAGTGGACAACCATAGTGCTATTAGTTCTACTAGTTTAATGCTCGTGCGTTGCCATGGGAAGCAAAGCTGTGAATATCAAAGTGTCAAACTTTTTTTTCTCATACACCATTGCTCTCTTTCTACCCAAATGCTTGGTTCACGGTTGTCATGCTTCATTCAGTGATTTTAACCCATTCTGTAGTATTTGTAGAAGCTTTGCCTGATATAAAATAATTTGAATTTCCTTTGCACATGTTAATACAACTCAATTAAAGGGCAAAGCAGGTAACTTCCTTCATAATTTATCAATTAAACATCACTTGATGTAACTTCACTGAGAATGTATCCTTTGTGCATATTAATATTTTGAATGTAACTTCACTAAGAATGTATCTAATAAACCATCACTTCCTTACCATAAACCGACAAAATCATAGAAATAAACATGGAATAGGTGCCATAAACAAGCACCAACTTGATAAATAACGATGTCAAGACCACAACTTTACCACTAGAATCAACCATGAATTATGCTTGATCCATACCTGGAGGTCTTGACCAGCAGCGACTTAGCGCTGAAGCAGGCAGTCTCTCCTTAGTGTTGCTAGGCTGCGTCATCGCCCAACCAGTCATGATATTGTCTACATCGTCCATTTCATGAATCATTAGTTAATGGAAAAAAAATTAAGAACTAACATCCAACGACTAATAAGACACAAAAGGGCCAACCATCAATTGGACTTTGCATCATGAGATATAAGCTGATAGCTCCCCATCTTCTTCTTCAAACCTCAGTTTTAGTACTAATAAAAATATATTGATCAAAAAAATGTATTCCTGGCTCTACTTGCAGAAAATAATATACACATGTTTCCAACTCAAATTGAGCATGTGATCCATTAAAATCTGCAAACACCATGAAAAATGAAAAATCATACTCGTCAAGACGCAGCTCGCCTGCAGCCATCATGGTCCTAATATTCCAGAATTAAGATTACCTTTGAGGTTTCTTCCCTTGTGCAGCTAATTCCCTCCCTATAGGGCATTGTTGTGATATAAATCTAGATGTATATAAACCCTAACTTGATATGAATAAACAAACAACGTTGATGGAAACTTTAGGATAAAATCATACATCACATGCATGAGAGGACAAGGACTCAGAGCTAGACATGTTGGATGTACTATGTTCTGCTAGCTCCATAAATATAGACGGGATTTCCTATCATGATGGCTATCTTTTGAAAGTAATGTAATCTGGTAAGTAAGCTAAATTATTACCTGGACCCCAAAACATACGACACGTCATCGCTACCTCCAAATATGATGCAATTATTCAATATCCATCCGTCCAATTAAAAATATATTCAGTTCGAGGCATCAAATGGAGTCTTCCTAACATCATTTAAATTGCAGAGCACAGTTAACGTTCATCTCTAACTTCCACCACTCTGGCTTCATCAATTCTCTTGCAAAAATCCGACTGAAGAAATGGCATGGAAAGGAAACATCACACTGGTTTCACATCGCTTGCGAAAACACAGCAGGGTACTCGAGGACAGTACACATAATTGCAGACTACCCCATAGGAAGGAAAAATTAGACTCAAGAACGGAACACCCTCCCTCGATCAGCTGAACGAAGGTATCCTCATTGCTGAGGCGGGAAATGAACTGAGAGCACACACTAAACAATCAGAATTGCACATACATTACAAAAGGCAGCAACTATAATCAGGGGTCGAGGTGGGAGCCGTCGGCCTGCATCGCTTGGACGGAGGTGCGGCCTGGGTGAGGAGGAGGAGGGAGCCGGGGAGGATACGTCGCAACCACGAGAGCAAGCGGCGGCGGGGCCGAACACCTACCGATAACCGTGGGAGACATGGATTGCCACGCAAGGCATGCCGTGGCGAATTGAGAATAGTGTTCAGGTGATTGGGGTTGGAATCTGGGCGGGAGCGGAGGGCTGGTTAGGTTCAGGTGACGGCGGCCGGCGAGACGATGTGTCGTCCATGGAATGCGGAGGCAACGGTAAGAGTGCTGGGGCAGAGCGAGGAGATTTCTCTCGGGGGGGAGGGGAATGGCGACGAGCTCGTCTTGGGAAATTGGAACGTGGGACGTGCGTTAGTGGGGTCGTGGCTATTTCTGTTATCCCTTTTATTTTGCCGGCTCCTATTTCTCTCGCTGTTTTTCCTTACGTGAACCGGATGTTTGTTTTGCGGTTGGATCGTGCGATGGGAATTTTAATGCGGGGGTGTAGGGAAGGATGGTCGAACCATCACGACGACGGCATATTCTCCTTTAATAGTAGAGATGCTACTAAATTTGTGCATGTACACACATGTTAGTATCAATTTGCAGTCATCCAAACACTGTCGCTATGCTGTTGCAGTTATATTTACCTTCCTCATAAAATGTTCAATTTGTTATTTATTGTACATGAGTAATAGTCAGTGTAGTTAATTATATCTTCTGATATTCCAGAATTTGGTTGCTGTCTCAGTACCAATTATTTCATTTGCATATTGATATTTTTTAGAAGATATGTCATAATTAACACATTTCTTCAGTTTTTCAAAATAAGCATTGGTGATTTTCTATGTTGCTATAAACCCATTTCCCCTACAATTGTTACTGATCTAGTTTTAAATATTATAGGATTAACGGAAGGGTTCTTACTTGGAGTGGGTTGATCAAGAGTGGCCATAATCTTTGAAGATGTGCCTAGCGAAGCTTTGGAGCATGTATGAGGAAGAGAACACATGTAGGCTTAGAGAAACTGTTGTCAACGCTGAAGCATATATCAAGATGCGGCATAAAAAGTTGATGGTGGAGAATGAACTCAGTTTTTTTAAATCAGACTTTGCTAAGATGGTATTGGTGAAGGAGGAGGCACTTTCCCAGTAGGCCTGTGCAAAATGGGTTCTTACTGAACTAAAAGCAGAGGTGGATAAGACGATCCTAGATGATCTCGATTAGGGAAATGAATATATTGTTCTTATGAAGTTGAACTAGCTATATGTTGTACTGTGATGTTTTCATGTAGCTACCGTACTGTGATGTTATAATATATTTATGTGACAGATATGAAATTGGCAAACAACTATTGTGAATGTTCGTAATATTGGAATTATTAATTGTAAACTAATAAACCTGCTAAATGTGTCATGGACCTTCGCAAACAGTTCTAGCAGTAAAAGCTCATGCGATGGATAGCCCAATGCCACACAGTTTTCTTCATCAAATCGTGTGTGATATAGTTGATAAAAGCAAATAGTTAACCAAGGTAGACCATGTGTGATAGTTACACCTTTCACACACGAGCCTACACATAAAACTGTGTGGGATGTACGTCCGATCGGAAATGTTTTCCCTGGATTGACTGTGTGGGATGTACATAAGAACGGAAACGTATTCCCTGGATTGACTGTGTGTGATATACATACCTACGGAAATGTTTTTCTGGGATTCGCCATGTGGGATGTACATACCTACAAAAATGTTTTTCTCGGATTACCGTGTGGGATGTACATACCTACGGAAATGATTGGGTTTCGATGCCTCGCCCGATCGCACACGGCCCTAGCCTGGGTCCCAGGAGGGCCTATCCCCGATGATTTCTGGGTCATGTGGGAAGGACCCCCTATCGCCCACACTCACTTGGCGACGGTTCTAAATGCCATAGCGGAAAGGGGTTAAAAACCATTTGTTTAGGACCGACGCTTACCAGTGTACTACTATTACTCCACACATCGACCGACTCATGCCTGTATCTAGAGTATTAAGTTCATAAGAACAGAGTAACGCCTTAAGCAAGATGACATGATGTAGAGGAATTAACTCAAGCAATATGATTAAAACCCCATCTTTTTATCCTTGATGGCAACAATACAATCCATGTCATGCCCCCTACTGTCACTGGGATTGAGCACCGCAAGATTGAACCTAAAGCAAAGCACTTCTCCCATTGCAAGAATTATCAATCTAGTTGGCCAAACAAAACCGATAGTTTGGAGAGAATTACTAAGATATAAGATCATGCATAGAAGAATTCAAAATAAACTCAAATAGTATTCATAGATAATCTGATCATAAACCCACAATTTATCAGATCTTGAAAAACACACCGCAAAAGAAGATTACATCGGATAGATCTCCAAGAACAACGAGGAGAACATGGTATTGAAGAACAATGAGAGCGAAGAAGCCATCTAGCTACTAGCTATGGACCCGTAGGTGTGTGGTAAACTACTCACACTTCATCGGAAGGGCAATAGGGTTGATCTAGATGCCCTCAGCGGTAGATTCCCCCTTCGGAAGAGTATCGGAACAAGCCTCTAGATGGGATCTCACGAGAACAGAAGGCTACGGATGGGATCTCGCGAGAACAGATGGAAAGTGGTTTCGATGGATGTTCTGATGTTTCTGGAATATATTGGTATTTATAGGCAGAAGAAGTCGGTCGGGGGAGGCACGAGGGGCCCACAAGGTAGGGGCGCCCCCACCCTTGTGGCCGCCTCGTGGATCCCATGGCGTGTACTCCAAGTCTATCTGATGTCTTCTAGTCCAAGAAAAATGTCCAAAAAAAATTCGTTCCGTTTTGACTCCATTTGATATTTCTTTTCTGCGAAACTCAAAAACAAGGAAAAAAAAATCAGAAATTGGCACTGGGCTCTGGGTTAATAGGTTAGTCCCAAAAATTATATAAAATAGCATATAAATGCATATAAAACATCCAAGATAGATAATATATTAGCATGGAGCAATAAAAACTTATAGATACGTTAGAGACGTATCACTGCCTCGGAAGCATCGGGTGACGTCTGCTCCCCAACGGTCGCCCTAGGGGCCTCTAGCGATGTTCGCGCTCGTGCGCTCACGTCTGGGGCGCGCGTCGCGGGACCATCAAGCACCAGAGTCACCAAGATAGGAATCTCGCGAGGCCCTACAAGGCCCTCCGGGCGCAGTCCCCATTGATCAAAAAGGGACATCTGCCTCACGAAGTCTTCCTTGTTCGAGCAGTTGTACAATAGACAGCCCTCCTGCGGCATCGCGGTATGTGCTGGGTCCCCCATCAGGATCCCAAGCATCACGCACAATGTCTTGGAAGGAAGCGAAGGCACCTGGAGCCGCATGGGATCTTCGGGGCCGGTGAAGGCCCACATTGGACGAGAGTGACGCTGGAGCGGGGTGATTCGCCGCCTGACGAACTCCATCACCACCTTCGCCGCCGTCACCCCGGCCTCTTCAACTTGGCCAGTCTGGTTCAAACTTGGGCTAGCCGATGATCGACAAGCTTCACGTGGCCCCAGTCGAAGCTGGGTTCCGCTAGCCCTCGCGGGAGCAGGAGCAGGCGGCGTCCACAAACACCCACTGCTTCCGGAACCCCTTCACGTCCAGGCAGAGTGCAAAACTGATGCCCGGGCCAGCTGTCTCTACCATGGCCTGGGAACTCACGCACCCCGAGCGTTGCCGGCCGTCGACCAGGTGGAGCGAGAGGAAATGGCGGAACAAGGCGACGGACGGGGTAATGCCCACCATGGCCTCAGGCAGGAAGGCGAAGGTGGCTAGGAGGATGACAGACACAGGGTCCAGATGCAGCGCCTGGATCTGGTAATGCGAGAGTATGGCATTTAAGAAATCAGAGAAAGGAGGAACCAAGCCAGCCAGAAGAGCATGAAGATAGATGGGGATCTCGGTGGCCTCCATATCCACTTTGGACCAGGAGGAAGGCCAGATTGTCATCGCCTTCCACTCGTTGGAGTCGGCGGCCAGGGTCGGGTGGATCTTGTCCAACCCCTCCTGATTGACCTCCATCAATCGATCAAGCGCGGGCTCCAAGCCCGAGCGAGATTCGGTAGAAGCGATGGCTTTCCCCTTCTTCTTAGACGTAGGAGCCATGGAGACAAGGGAGGATTGGCGTGACACTGATAATGGGGAGAAGCCGCAAGTTCGCAAAGAGGAGGAGGAGCCAAGTTTGAGCGCGGCGGTCGAGTCTGGAAAGGGCACGCTTACAGTAGGAGGCTGTCAAGTCGAGCAGTTGCCAAGGCTACGTGGGGGGGGGGCGGAGGCGTCCACCTCTCATCAGGCGCCACGCATGGACCGAGCCATAGGCGGTTGGGGCCCGCGGCGCTTCGCCCTGGCCCTTTGGCTTTGCGCAGAAGCCAAGTCCGAGCGTGCCTGTGTCCGGGGCTACTGTCGGCATCGTGGGAACCAGGGTACCCAGACTTGCCTACGTGAGGCCCACAGCGTGGCTCCTTCATCAGCCTGGTACGGTCCATCTTCAACGTCAACACACAAGACCCTCGTGAGGGGCCAAACCTCACGAGGAGGACGGCACCAAGACCTCCGGAAGGAGCAGCCTCTCTAGGCTCACTCTCGAGGAGCGGAGATCTCTATGCATGCCCCCACCTCATGAGATTCAGATGACGCAAGCCATGACGACCAATGCCAGGCGGGCGCCAGCGGGAGCAGTATAACATGTTTCCCCTTTGGTGCTAAAGAGGCAAGCGCAGGCGCGGAGTCCCGAGGAATCAACCAAAGGTTTTCATTTCCATGCAACAAGACCAGGATCGCCAGGACGGCAGGACGGAGGTCACCACCCAGACCATCATGGTGTCACGGCCATAACCTTTGCAGGCGAAGACCACCTTTCGTCAGGAAAAGATGTACTAGTTGTCCCCCTTAAAATTTGGCCGTTGTGGGATCCCTTCCCGCCTTCTTTTTGGGAAGAGGACCAATGCCTCTATAAATATAGCTTAGCCGCCACCGTATCAATGTACGGATCATTCAGACCACCCTCACCACCACAAACAAGAACACACCTCCTGAGGTTGTTCCAACCCTGTACTAATTCTTCCTCAGCCCACCTCGAGGCAATCCACCACAAAGCAGGAGTAGGGTATTACACCGCAAGGTGGCTCGAACCTGGGTAAACTGCTTTGTGCCATTTCTTTCATGTTCATCGAGCTAGATCGTGGGTACAATGAGTAGGCAGACATGGGAAGTTGAGTTCTTCGCACGCACCCCAGTGTTCGAATCTAACAAGGATTTTGCGGAGCGTTGAATCTGACACCATGGGTCTATTCATCGTTTTTGAATTCTTCTAAAAAACTCTTCTTTTTATTTGTTGTGCTACCTTGATACCCCCACCATTCTTAAATATAAGTCCTTTAGACATTTCAAATGGACTTCAACATGCGGATGTATTTAGACATATTATAGAGTGTAGATTCACTCATTTTGCTCCGTATATAGTCACTTGTTGAAATCTCTAAAAAACTTATATTTGGGAACGAAGGAAGTACTATTTAGTTCTGTCAGTTATGTTTAATCTTGTAACTAGCAATACACGGGATTGACAACCCTCTTGCCGTGTTGCGTCAAGTGTGTGCGTTTGTGTTTTGTACGCAGGTGCTGCTCAAGTTGCTTACTTGGGAGACTCTTACTGGATTTATAACCTTGGTTCTCTAACCGTGGGAAATACTTATTATTGTCCTGCTTCACCCTTCCTCTTAGGGGAATCCCAACAACTCATGCATGAATTGCAAAGTGTATATGCCTTTGTATGAGCATCTGCGATTCTATTATGTTATAAAACATTACCCTTAATCCAAGGGCGCTTCAGAGATCTGGTGACATGATAGCACCATCGACGAATGCATAGGAAAAACTTTTGTTGTACCCAAAAACATGTGTATCATCTTCCTTTTTTCAGTGGGTAAAGATATGAACAACTTTAGTATATAGCCTCGCCCTCGACCTTGTTGAAATGGCACGTGCTAACAAAGCATTCCTGGATGTGGAGTCTCTGCTCTCGGTCTCGAGTGATCTGCATGCAAAGTTTTGTGATGGAGTGACATTCATGGACTCCTAGAAAAAAGAATCAACGCTTCAAAAATGCTATTTTGCAAAGTATTTTGGAGCATTGTTCTATTTATTTGCTAAGTATCTTAGGAATGTCATCCCATCGTGAAATTTTGCAGTCAAGTATTTAATAATGTTTCTAAAAAAACTCAATTTTTAACTTGGTGAAAAAACTACCAAGTCTGGAATATGTTAAAACCTGATGCTATGTTTGCTTGATGCCCCACTCAAATCCATGCTTGTTTTGGAGTGGCCAATGATCATGTCTTGTTGTCCATGTTATTGTCTATCCATTCATGCCCTTGTTTGCTTATATGGCTTGCTGTAGCTTATTTATTTCTTGCTCTCAAGTTGCTATAAATTTTACCTGTCAGACTATTATCAGCATGCTTAATTTGGTGTAGCTTGTTGCTATTGATCCATGCCTCCCATGGAGTTGCTCCAATTGAGTTGTTTGCTGTATGATATGTCTATTACATGTACATGATCTTTATATACATAGTGGAGTTGATGTGCATGTAGTTTTGTCCCTCCGAAGGAAGCATCGTGATGATGTTTTTGCCTTCCCAGATTTTGACCAAGTCTGGATATATTTATTGCAACTTGCCATGCTTGGTTAATTGTGTTCCAGCAAGCTTTTGGGTGTGTTCTAAGTTAATACTTGTTAAGTATAATGTCTATTTCACATCCGTGCTTCTTGTTATCATGTTTGGGTGGTGTAGCATATATTTACCTTGCTCCAAAGTTGCTATGTGGTTGTTAACTTCAGCTTTGCATTGTAACTTGTGTTGCTCATAACTTCTAGCCCGTTACTCCGTTTTGAGTGTGTCCTATATGAAACTGGTGTGATTTTGCATGTAGAATCATAATATCATGTTGTTTTCATGTTTGGAGTGTGTATGCTTGATGTTTGGGTGCATCTTGCACCATTGCTATGCTTGTCTTGTTTTGCTCATATCTTCTAGGGGTAGCTCCAAATTAAAGAAACTTTATATGAAACTTGACTAGAATTTCGTGTAGATCATCTTGGTGCATGTTAACTTGTTGTTTAACCACTTTAACTTAAAGGTTGTTCAGATCTGGTCTAATTTCAAAATATGCATATGAGGACTTACCAGATTTGTTATGTGTTGATCCCGGCCTCATTTAAACTTGTTGGTATGTGTTGTTCTTGTGTGCTTCATCCCTTGCCATGAAATGCATGATATAGACTTGTCTTGCATCATACTTGGTTGAGCATCTTGTCTTGTTCTTGTGTTGTGTGTTTACCTTGTTGTGTGCTTTCTTCTCGCTAGTTCTTTTCCGTTGCGATCGTGAGGATTCGTTCGCCTACATGTGGTTCGTCTTCGTGGCTTCGTCTTTGTCTTCTTCATGGAACCGTTCATTCTTCCTTGTGGGATCTCAGGCAAGATGACTATACCCTTGGACACCTTTACTACCGTTGCCATGCTTAGTTGTCTCGATGCTATCGTTATATGTCGCGCTACCCATCTTTATTGTCAGCCCCTCTCCTTGTTGCCATGAAACCTCTAACCTTTGACACCTTCCTAACAAACCGTTGTTTCGCTATGTTACATGCTTGCTCAGCCCCTCTTATAGCATTGTTAGTTGCAGGTGAAGATGAAGATTGATCCATGTCGGATCTTGTTGTTGGAATATCACAATATATATTATTATTCTTAACACACCTATATACCGGGCATGGGTGGAAGGCTTGGCCTTTTGCTCGGTCTTTTGTTCTACTCATGCCACCTTAGGAGCCGATAAACCGGCATTATGTACCTTGATTTTGCATTCCTTGCATGGTTGGGTATATGGGGACCCCTTGACAGTTCGTCTTTGAATAAAACTCCTCCAGCAAGGCCCAACATTGGTTTTAATTTGCTCATAATAACAACTTAATTAATTAATTGCATAGGGAGTTAGCGCTACCCGAGGATTCTTCTACATACAGGGGGCAGTGCTGATGGTGTTGGTCCCAAACGGGGAGACTGCGGGGCCGCCATGGGGAAACTCAAGGTATGTGGCTCCCGTAGGATCGCCCATCCGGTCGTGGCTTGAAACTAGATACGCGTGGCTACTATCAGGCTGTCGACACATCGGAAGGTCTTGCTGGACTTGTTTTACTATTGTCAAAATGTCTTGTGCACCGGGATGCCGAGCCTGATCGGATTGTCCTTAAGATAAGGGGTGATATTATTATTACTTCTGCTGATCGTGAGAGCTTCTGATGGGCTAAGTTGGGACACCCCTGCAGGGTTATGATCTTTCGAAAGCCGTGCCCGCGGTTATGTGGCAGATTGGAATTTGTTAATGTCCGGTTGTAGAAACCTTGACAGAGGATCCGAAGTAAAACACACAACTGTGTGAGTAACCGTGACAGTCTCTTTTCACTTTGAGAAGAGAACACGGTGGGGTTATGTTTGACTCGTAGGTAGTTCAGGATCTTTAGCGATCACTACTAGTTTGCGACCGTTTGCATAGATGCTCATCTTATTCTTGTACTCGTAAGTTAGGCACCATACATATTTCTTAGCCGCTGCTGCAACCTCACCACTTTACCTCTTCCTACTCATTAAGCTTTGCTAGTCTTGTTACCCATGTTTATGGGATTGTTGAGTCCTCGTGGCTCACAGATACTACAACAACAGTTGCAGGTGTAGGTTTCCGATGACTTGACGTGAGAGCGATGTTCTTTTGTTGGAGTTCTTTCTTCTTCTTCTTAAGTCTTGGGTTTGGTTCCGGGTCGGCAGCCTGGGATAGCAGATGGATGTCGTTGTGCTTTTCATGTTTGCATCCGTAGTCGGATGTCTTGTATTGATGATGTTGTATTCATGTGACTTGTATGTATTGTCGTATACCCCATGTATGTATGTAATGGTACGATGTAATGATATCCATCTTGCTAAGCGCCCGAATTGCGGTTGTGCCCCAATCACGTAAGTGTCACATGATCGGGATAGAATCACATCTTGGGCCTGACAAGTTGGTATCAGAGCCTCGACCGACCATAGGAGCCCCCTTTATTGATCGTAGTATGGCCGTTGTCGAGTCTAACAGAAAACTTTTCGGAGTCTAGTTATATCGGAGAGTAGGAATTCTTTTTACTCCCCTGCCCCTTCGTCGCTCTGGTGAGGAATCTTGACGTAGGTGTTTTGAATTACTCCTCTTCCCCTTCAAATTTTTTTTAGGATCGTGTGGTTAGTTTTCGTTTGTTGCTTTGTCAGTTCTTTCATCTGGTGCATCTCTCGTCAAGTGGATTCGACCCTCTTCTTCTTTACAAGTTCAATCCTTGGTTCTTTCCAACTGTTGTTGTTTCCCCGTCTGATGTGTTCTTTCTTTTTCCCACCCTCCCACCCTTTTGTTTCTCGGAGTCGAAGTCCTTAATCGAGTATCCATCCTACTCGTGTGATCCTTTGCTTTCTTTCATCAATTATTTCAACTAGTGGATTCTCGTCTTGCTCGTCATCATTCTTCTCTTTTCTTCTCTCGATGAATTCTCCTCTCGTTTGATATTCTTCATCTTTTTCTTTTCCGGTGGGTCCAATTCAATTAGTATCCGGTGTTCTTCATATTCTTTTCCCTCTGCTCAAATGTTTTTCACCTTGCTCGTTCACCTCTCACCATTTAATTGTTCCGGTGTTCCAAAGACATCTCAGGAGTCGTTTGTGTTCTAATTTAATTCGAGGTTGTCACCTCACTCGAGTCATTCAATCGTTCCGGTGCACCATCTCCTTTTCAATCCTTTCCGACGGATTTTTCTCTTCGATGGGCTCATAACCCACAGGACTTTTCCCAGGATCTTACCTGACTCTTCTAATGTCCCGGAGTGTTTCAAAATTCTTTTCAAGTGCGATGTAGGTATGGATTCCATCAGTCACGTGCCTTCCGAAGTTCGTTTCAAATTCTTTTCATCTTGGTTCAACCTTTCTTCTTTTTCATTCTTCAGGAGTATTCATGAATTATTTCTATTGTGTTCCTCCGAAGGCCATCATTTCAGAAGATTTCTTCGTTCTCAGTTTTCAACTTCGTCCTCCAAATATTCTTCAGTGATGCCTCTTCGTTCGTCTCACATTCATCCGGTGCTTCGTTGACGTATTCTTTAATCAGTTCACAATCTCTTTGTTCTCGTCATTCAAATTTCCTCAAGTGCTTTATTCTTCACGGTGGTTTGTTCTTTTCTTCACCAGGTTTCAACATTTACGGTGGTTCGCTCAAGAGTTCTTTTCCGGTGTATCATATCAATCCATTCATTTATTCCAATCCTACCGGTGTTCATGAAGATTGTCGCAAGTTCACGATATATCCCTCCTTAACCATTTCAACACGAATAAGTGGTATGCGAATCCTTTGCTTTCATCAATTTAATTGATGAAGGATAATCATAACATAATTCGTATTCTTCTTTGCGAAGTTGATTAATCCTTTCCTTCGGAATTTGTTCTTGACGAATAAATTCTAGTCCCAAGTGCCTTAATCTTTTTTTCTGGAGTTCAAGTATCCTCGGCTATCTCGTCGGTACCCTCATCTAAACCATCGCAAGGCTTTAATCCTATTCTTTTCACCCGTCATTTCTATTTCATCATCCTTGTTGTTACCGGAGTTCCTCATGGCGGTTCTTCATCATTTAATTCATTTTTCTAGTGTTCACCAAATTCTTTTGGTTCAAGCTCAAGCATTCTTCTTCTTGCATCTCGAAGTGCAAATAATTCTCCCTATTCTTTTCAAGTGAGGTTTTGCATTCTTTCGTTCTTTCAGCTATTAAATCTTCCGTAGTGGCAGAGTTCACCTCAACTTTTGGGATGATTTCCATAAGTCCACAACAAGCTAATTCTTCTCTTGTTGAATTTCTCAACAACTCCGCTCATCCTTTCTTCGCAAGGATGCTTTGAATTCATTTGTGGTGCATGTTGTCATCTTCTTCTCCGTCCTTTTCATTGCATTCTTTCCATTCTTCCGGAGGCAATGTCTTGTTCATTTCGTCATCTTTCGTTTCATCTTCTCAGGTTCATGTGTTATTCCATTCATATTCAACCGGAGTGCTGCCTGAATTACTTCGTTCAAATTCTTTTCTATCTCTTTAACCGGAGTGGTGTCGAACTCATTTTCGTTTCTTCAGCTCTTGTTTCGTGCCTTTCAACCTCCTTGATTCTCGTCGTATTCCTTCCTCCTCTTGTTTAACGAAGTCCTTGCAGCTTCGTTCATATCCGTTGTATCCTTTCTTTCAGTTATTCAACATCTCAAGGTTCTTTGGTTACACTCTTTTGTCCTCAAAGAACTTTGTTCTTCCTTTTTATCCTCCGTCTCGTTCCTAAGATCTCGGGACGAGATCTCTTGTTAGTAGGGGATTGTTGTGACACCCTGAGACCGGTGCGCTAGATGTCAGTCAGTTATTCGTCGCCGTTGCCATGTCATCTACTTGCGTGTTGCATCTTGCCATGTCATCATATGTGTTGCATCATCATGTTTTCAAAACTTGCATCCGTCCGAGTCCGCCCGTCCTTTCCGTTGTCCGTTCTGAGCCCAGACACACTTGCATGTGCCCACGGCACCTCCGGATATTTATTTTATGAGTGGCCGGAAAACATTCTTGGAATGAGTTGAAACTTGGTGTGTGGTCTTATTATAGCATAGGTAGACCGCCTGTCAATTTTCGTCGCGTTCGCAGTTCGTTTGATAGCCCAACGGTTAACCGCGTTAACGACCGGAAGCCTTTTCTCTTTTGGCCCAACACCCCTCACCAACAGCCCCCAAGCCCATTCTAACCCCCTCCATGCTCTTGGCCGTTCGATCACGATCGCGTGGCCGCGAACCGCTCTTCATTTGGACTCTCCTAACTCCCTCTACCTATAAAAGAGTCTCCCTCGTCCAAATTCGCAGCGAAACCTTAGCTTCTTCCTCCTCCGCGCGTTGGACATGTCCACCCCGCCGCCGGACGTGTTCGCTCCACCTCCCACCGCCACGTGGCAGCTCCTCACTGGTCGCCGCCCGCGCCACCGCGGCCCGCTCGGCCCATGGCAGGGCCCGCGCCCAGGCCGCGCCGGTCCCCGTGCCCCTCCGCATCCCCGCGGCCCAGCCGCCCGACCCCGCCTCCGCATCCCCGCGCGCTGCCCTCGCCTGCTTGTCGTCGCCGCCGCCATGGGAGCCAAGCTCCTGCTCTCTGTCACCTTCGCTCATCGCCACCGCCCTGATCCGGTCGGGAACCGGACCCCGGCGAGCCCCGCGTTCCAGATCCGGTGGCTAGGGGGCCGAATCAACCCCGACCACCTCCTGCCAGCAACCTCCGGCGAGGTAGCCCCGCCGCTGCCGGTTCCTGCTCGAGCAGAGGCGCTCGAGGAGGCCAGTCAGTCTTCCCTGCGTGCGTGGGCCACCACCTCGGGCCGGCCCAGCTTCCGTCGCCGCTCCTGTGCGCCAGCCACGGCCCAGGCCTCCCTCCAGCCACGTGTGGGCCGGCGCCTCCCCAAGGCCCAGCCGAGCCGGCCCCTCCTCCTCTGCCTACTGGGTCAAGCCCACTAGGGTGAGCCGCCTATTCCCCGCCCCGGGCGTAGTTTAACTATATGTCGCTCCCTTTTTCTCTGTGTAATTTTGGCTAAGTCTGAAAATTCATACATTCTGATGCATACTTTGCATGGCGGTAACTTTTTGTGTGTATGTCCAAATTGAGTGAATGATATATCAAAATGATCGTGGTGATATGCTCTGCACTTTGTTCCATTGTGCCATGCTTGTTAGAGTTCATCTTGATGCCCTAATCTCTGTTGCAAGAGTGCTATATGTTTAAAAGTGATGTTAACTATAATTTTGTTGCATACTTGTGATGCTTGTAACTTTGTGCATGTTTATCCAAATGGAGCATATGAAATGTCAAAATGTTCATTGTGAAGTGCTCTACATGATGGTTGATGTAGCATTCATGTTAGGTGCCATATTGCCATGTTAATCTCTGTTGCAAAAGTGCATTTGGCTATTAAGTGCTGAAACTTGTTATGAGATGCTGATTTCACTTGCTCATTGCTATTGGTGTGTTTGTCTTCATGCCACATGACTAGATGTTTTAGAAGCACAATCATATGGTCTTTTCTGTGGTGCAATCCTTTTTCCATGTTATGCCTTGAGGTGACTTAAACAAGCTTGTAAATATGCCATGCCAATGTTGCTGTTTTATACTTGGTGAAAAAACGGCTAAGTCTGGAATCTGTTATAACCTGATGCTATGTTTGCTTGATGCCCCACTCAAATCCATGCTTGTTTTTGAGTGGCCAATGATCATGTCTTGTTGTCCATGTTATTGTCTATCCATTCATGCCCTTGTTTGCTTATATGGCCTGCTGTAGCTTATTTATTTCTTGCTCTCAAGTTGCTATAAATTTTACCTGTCAGACTTTTATCAGCATGATCAATTTGGTGTAGCTTGTTGCTATTGATCCATGCCTCCTATGGAGTTGCTCCAATGGAGTTGTTTGTTGTATGATATGTCTATTACATGTCCACGATCTTTATATACTTAGTGGAGTTGATATGTAGTAGTTTTGTGCCTCCGAAGGCAGTATCGTGATGATGTTTTTCCCTTCCCAGATTTTAACTAAGTCTGGAAAAATTATTGCAACTTGCCATGCTTGGTTAATTGTGTTCCAGCAAGCTTTTGGGTGTGCTCTAAGTTCATACTTGTTAAGTATAATGTCTATTTTACATCCATGCTTCTTGTTATCATGTTTGGGTGGTGTAGCATATATTTACCTTGCTCCAAAGTTGCTATGTGGCTGTTAACTTCAGATTTGCATTGTAACTTGTGTTGCTCATAACTTCTAGCCCGTTGCTCCGTTTTGAGTGTGTCCTATATGAAATTTGTGTGATTTTGCATGTAGAATCATAATATCATGTTATTTTCATGTTTGGAGCGTGTTTGCTTGATGTTTGGGTGCATCTTGCACCGTTGCCATGCTTGTCTTGTTTTGCTCATATCTTCTAGGCCGTAGCTCTGAATTAAACAAACTTTATATGAAACTTGACTAGAATTTCGTGTAGATCATCTTGGTGCATGTTAACTTGCTGTTTAACCAATTTAACTTAAAGTTTGTTCAGATCTGGTCTAATTTCAAAATATGCATATGAGGACTTACCAGATTTGTTATGTGTTGATTCCGGCCTCATTTAAACTTGTTGGTATGTGTTGTTCTTGTGTGCTTCATCCCTTGCCATGAAATGCATCATATAGACTTGTCTTGCATCATACTTGGTTGAGCATCTTGTCTTGTTCTTGTGTTGTGTGTTTACCTTGTTGTGTGCTTTCTTCTCGCTAGTTCTTTTCCGTTGCGATCGTGAGGATTCGTTCGTCTACATGTGGTTCGTCTTCGTGGCTTCATCTTCGTCTTCTTCAAGGAACTGTTCTTCTTCCTTGCGGGATCTCAGGCAAGATGACCATACCCTTGGATACCTTTACTACCATTGCCATGCTTAGTTGTCTCGATGCTATCGTTATATGTCGCGCTACCTATCTTTATTGTCAGCCCCTCTCCTTGTTGCCATGAAACCTCTAACCTGTGACACCTTCCTAGCAAACCGTTGTTTGGCTATGTTACCCGCTTGCTCAGCCCCTCTTATAGCGTTGTTAGTTGCAGGTGAAGATGAAGATTGATCCATGTCGGATCTTGTTGTTGTTATATCACAATATCTATTATTATTATTAACACACCTATATACTGGGCATGGGTGGAAGGCTTGGCCTTTTGCTCGGTGTTTTGTTCCACTCATGCCACCTTAGGAGCCGATAAACCGGCATTATGTTCTTTGATTTTGCGTTCCTTACACGGTTGGGTATATGGGGACCCCTTGACAGTTCGTCTTTGAATAAAACTCCTCCAACAAGGCCCAACATTGGTTTTAATTTTCTCATAATAACAACTTAATTAATTAATTAATTGCATAGGGATTTAGCACTACCCGACGATTCTTCTACATACAGGGGGCAGTGCTGATGGTGTTGGTCCCAAACGGGGAGACTGCGGGGCCGCCACGGGGAAAATCGAGGTATCTGGCTCCCGTAGGATCGCCCATCTGGTCGTGGCCTGAGATGAGATACGCGCGGCTACTATCAGGGTGTCGACACACTGGGAGGTCTTGCTGGACTTGTTTTACCATTATCGAAATGTCTTGTGCACCGGGATGCCGAGCCTGATCGGATTGTCCTTAAGATAAGGGGTGATATTATTATTACTTTTGCTGATCATGAGAGCTTGTGATGGGCTAAGTTGGGACACCCCTGTAGGGTTATGATCTTTCGAAAGCCGTCCCGCGGTTATGTGGCAGATTGGAATTTGTTCATGTCCGGTTGTAGAAAACTTAACAGAGGATCCGATGTAAAACACACAACTGTGTGAGTAACCGTGACTGTCTCTTTTCACTTCGAGAAGAGAACACGGTGGGGTTATGTTTGACTCGTAGGTAGTTCATGATCTTTAGCGATCACTACTAGTTTGCGACCATTTGCGTAGATGCTCATCTTATTCTTGTACTCGTAAGTTAGCCACCATACATATTGCTTAGCCGCTGCTGCAACCTCACCACTTTACCTCTTCCTACCCATTAAGCTTTGCTAGTCTTGTTACCCATGGTTATGGGATTGCTGAGTCCTCGTGGCTCACAGATACTACAACAACAGTTGCAGGTGCAGGTTTCCGGTGACTTGACGTGAGAGCGATGTTCTTTTGTTTGGAGTTCTTTCTTCTTCTTCTTCTTCAGTCTTGGGTTTGGTTCCGGGCCGACAGCCTGGGATAGCAGATGGATGTCGTTGTGCTTTTCATGTTTGCATCCGTAGTCGGATGTCTTGTATAGATGATGTTGTATTCATGTGACTTGTATGTACTGTTGTATCCCCCATGTATGTATGTAATGGTACGATGTAATGATATCCATCTTGCTAAGCGCCCGAAATGCGGTTGTGCCCCAATCACGTAAGTGTCACGTGATCGGGATAGAATCACATCTTGGGCCTGACATAGTACTTCTTTATGTTTTATTACTGTTGATGAATAGATTCTCAAGCATTATGAAGCTATTCTCAGAGCATCTCTAGCAGACCCCGTATAATGCCGACCCACAAAACTTGTTTACAGTTCGTTGAAAAACGGTTTTGCGGGCCGACGTGGGTTGTGGCCAAGCAGATCTCGCTCAGCCCACAAACCGAAAACCCCCCGGTTAGCGAATTTAACATCGATTCCGATAACTGAGTTCAAATTCGAAGAATAAAACATAGTTCGCATGCAAATAAAAGCATAGTTTTGTACCACAAACGCAAAAGGACTTCATGCAAAAGAGAAGATCACGTCCACATCATCTTGGTCGTTTTTCATCTGTCGTGATGATCTTCACTCCGCACCACCACCATCAATGCCATCCCCGCTCCCGAATCCATCACCGTCACTTGTACCAGCTCCGGTAGCGAAAGCATCGCCGAGCGCACTGAATGCATCAGCGGCACTGGTTCCAGCTCCCGATCGGAAAACATCACTGGAACTGAAACACCCACTGGCCGCCGCTAGCATCCTCCTCCTCAAGATGTCTCTCCTAGCCATATCATGCCATTCTTTGGTGATGTCGTCCATGTCATCGCGGTTCAATGACATGATCATGTTCTCTTCGGCACGAAGCTTGGCCATGTCTTTTGTCTTAGCGCATAGGCTCTTGTCTCCTAAATTCCCCCCTTGCGCAACCCCTCCTCCTTAAGCAATTTCCACTTCTTTTGCTTCTCTCATGCCTTCTTCTCAGCCAACTCTTTCTTTGTCTCCAATGTCTTTGACAACATCAACTGACTTGATTGCACCATGGCATTTATCTTGTCCCGCAAGCTCGATGCATCGTGTTCCCTCTTGATCTTCTCCTTTGTCTTCTTGTCTCCATCGGGTTTGTTCAAGTTTCATGGGCCATCATCATCTTCATCTTCATCCATGTTAGTAAGTGAACCTCTCTTCGGTGGGGATTCTCTGTCATTCAACTTCCACTTGTCACACCTGTCAGGGATATTACTAGCAGGTATAAACCGGCTAGGAAGATCCGGATTACGCTGACAAAGTTATATTATCAAAAGCCCAGTAGAATATGTAACATGAGGTTACAGCCCGTAGATGTTTAGGGCCCATGTGTGAGGCCCACGATCTATAAACCATCGTACCATGTAACTTGTGATGTAAGATAGGAAAAGTAGAAACCGAGGCGGACACGTTTATGAACCGGCCTCGGGACTCTGTAAACCAGACCGGGCGTCGCCTCCTATATAAAGGGACGACCCGGCGACGGTTCAGTGCAAGAAACAACAGCTCGAGACACAGGCAAGCGGATTCGCTCCCTGGTCATCGAAGCCCAAGCAATACCACACCAAACTAGACGTAGGCTTTTACCTTCATCGAAGGGGCCGAACTAGTATAAATTCCCTATGTCCTTCGTCCACTTTAACCCCTTTAAGCTAACCCGAGCGATGGCCTCACGACTAAGTCCAGTAAACCAGACATCTGCCGTGCTAAATCCACGACAGTTGGCGCCCATCGTGGGGCTATCGCACGATGGTTTTGAGTTCTTGAAGGGCAGCTTTGAAGGGCTCAAGGGTTACGCAATGGGCCGGATGACCAAGAGTCGTCGCGACCGGATCTACATCAACGATGCGGGCTGGGGCCCCGAGGCCGATTCAATCGAATACGTGTACCGGGTCCCCTTCGGCGGCATCCACGTCTTCATCGGCAAGATCGGCGAACCGGGCCCTGAGTCGACATCTTCCCCAACGTCGTCGAGCCGGCTCAGCGTGCGAGATCAGCCCGGATTTAGCCCGCCGTGAAGTGCGTCTTCGTCGGAGCAGTGCATGGAGTGCAAGCCGAGTAGTGCATGGAGATCAGCCCGGATTCAACCCGCCATGAAGTCAGCCTGCAAGGAAATCAAATGGGTTAGAAGGACATATCAATCAAAGTCTCAAGCACATAACAAGTTATGCACTCGACACTTGGGGGCTAATGTACTATTGAAGTAAAGAAAGCAACTTTTCTAACAAGTCCTAATCACATAAACAAGTTATGCCATTGGCACTTGGGGGCTAATGTAAGATCCTTCTCAGACATAAGTAAAGTCCCGGTTCACCTACAATGAAGCTAAACCGACACTTGGGGGCTACTATGGCCTAAAGGTAGGATTGCAAAGTACAGAGCAGAACGGAAAGCAAAAGGAAAGAAAGTCACCTCTTATTTATATTTCATCATGTTGACTAAGCCGGGTTCATAATCACGACTGGTGAAGAGCCGGTTGAGATACCCAGAATGGAGTTCCTGGGCACTCAGCTGAGCATAACTCGACAAATCTGTGCTCCACTTGCCTTTATCTTGTTGAAGCTTTTCTTCCTTGGCAGTATGCCTAGCCAAGGCAACAGGCTCTGCGGGAGCAGAGAATCCTATCCCAGTTATTTGAACGTCCGCCGTTGAGGTGGCCGTTGGCTGAAGCGGATCAGCAGTGCGCACCGGACTGATAGGAGCCAGGCTAGGCCGAGGAGGACTAACCCGGACAGGGCTTGCCGGTTCAGCCATGTTCTCCATATCATCACCCCCCGGAGCAGCAAGATCTTCATGATCCATAGGGGCGGGATCATCGAGCTGAACTTCAACGTTGTCCTCTGGAGGGTTGGCCGCTTCAGGGTCCTCGGCCGGTTCAGCAATGGTGGTCTCAGAAGCCGTTTTATTTGCTCTTGCCTTTTCGCTAGGCTTGGGCATTCTGATAAAAGGTCAAAAGAGTCGTGAGAATCACAAAGTCAAAACGGAAAGATAAACCAAACGTTTGGAAAGATGACTTACCCAGGAACGGTCTTGAGCACTGGGACTTGAGTGGCAGTAGACTCGCCGGAAGAAGACAGAGGAGCCTCCTGTTAGTTGGGATCAGACGGTTTAAGAGGTTTGTGAATAAGGCCTTCTTTTGGATGAAGAAGGGTTGGAGTGAGAAAAACCTCTGAGCGGCGTCTGCGAGCTGGCGTGAGGGGTATCCCGGACGATTCAACCACATGGCCGTTATGGCGCGTGGTCCGTCGATCTTCATGCTGTTGTTTCTTCAAAAGAAAGTTGGGATCCAATTGAGCATAAGGGTGAGAAAATGGATATTTCCGGGATACCCGACGGATCTTGGGTGGCAACGGTTCTGAATCAGATGAGAGAGAAATTACCTCAACTCCCCCCGCTTTACTTCCCTCCGCCAAGTCCTGAGAAAAGGCATTATTAACATAAATTCAGACAAAGGCAGATCAAAGGACACAAGAGTCAAGTAGTACCTCAGAAGCCGGATCATCCTCTTCAGGGTTTGAACCGGAAGTGGTACCAGCTTTTTTCTTCTTTACGGCAAAGGTTTTCCTGCGTGATTGCTTCGCCGGTTTATCCTGAGCTTTCTTCTTCCAGAAAGGATCGTTGAACTATGCAAAGGAATAATATCATGTTGAAGACAATTGATATGAACGGATTAAAACGAAAAGTAAGGAACACAATAGTCTTACCGGCGGTGGCCTGTTGTTTTTTCAGAAAGGAGCTAAACCGGTCCTGCTGCAGTCTTCAAGAGGGATGTTCAGCATCTTTTTTGCGCACTCAGTAACTTCGTTGTCAGGAAGTACTATGTCGGTGTGACGTTGAGGATCATCCGGCTTACCGGTATATTCACACATTAAGCTTGAGTGCCGGCTTAAGGGAAGAATGCTCCAAGATAGCCAGCATCGAACAAAGTCGACGCCGGTTAAACCGTTCGCCACGAAAGCCCTAAGCTTGGAAAGTTGAGGGGCATATCGAGCCCGGTCTTGGGCGCTTAAATGCTGCGGCAAAGGATGAGTTGACGCCAGATGGTAAGCGCGGTAACCCGGCAGAGGGTTTTCTCCTTCTGGCGAAGTGTCTTTGCAGTAGAACCATGTCTGGTTCCAATCCTTAGGGTGGCTGTGAAGAGTGGCATGAGGAAAACTGACGTCTTTCCTTTTCTGGATGCTGACACTGTCAAGCTCAGTATGAGGCCCATCAGAAAAATCAGTCCGGCGGTTCAGATGGAAGAAATCCCGAAACAGATCCACTGATGGCTCCTCTTGAAGGTATGCTTCCGAGAAGTCTTGGAAGTTGCAGATGTTCGATACAGAATTCGGGCCTATATCTTGTGGGTGGAGTTGAAAAGTGGCTAACACATCACGGAAAAAACTTTGAACCGGGAGGGCTAAAACCCCGGGCCAGATGATCATAGAAGACTATGATTTCTCCCTCTTTAGGCTCAGGAGGACACTCATTTTCAGGGGCCCGCCAGTGTAGAACCTCTTTAGAACCCAGAGCACCAATGGAGGCTGCTTCTACTAAATCGTCTTCCGTAATCCGGGACGGAACCCAGTTGCACGCAACAAATTGTTTCGCTGCGGAAGCCATCTCTCCAAGAAAGGAACACTGGAAAATATAATACAAGGCCCGGTTTACCAACAGCTAGATATAAACCGGCGTATTCTATGAAGATATGGATTTAATTGTCGGTTTAAACAAGGGACTAATGGTATCTACTGATCCGGAAGCAAGTATGAGCGAGACAGCTACCGGTTTGTGACAGTAAAGGAGAAAGTTAAACCGTCAATTATGGAAGTAGGCTTAAAAATCTAAACCGTCGGGGCAAGCATATGAAGCGCAAGTTATGACTAAACCGACAATGTAAGCGGACATGCTGCAGATCTGAAGTGTGGGAAACAACTTTTACATGAAGCAGATGTAAAGTATGGATCTACGGCGCAGAAAAAAGACAAAATAATTACAGTCATATTTGGTGAAGGCAGTAAAAGTTCTCTACATATTCAATTTAAACTAGCAATGCTAGAGAGACTAAGGTTATGATGATGGAGCGGAAGCATACAAACGAGGGATGACCTAATAAGTCTTGCATCTAGAGCTAAAATCAACCTACAGAGATGAACTACGAAGAACGAGGGTTTGCGGAGAAGCTACAAAAGAAACCCTAAAAGTGGGATCTATGGGGAAGAAGAAAGCGTGCCCGAGGAAGCGAAGGAAAAGCGATGAGTTTCGGGTCGCGTTCAGGTTGATGCAGCGGCCGGACTTGTTGGCGACGGCGAGCTCGAAGGACGGCGGCGGAAGCTCGGGCGCTAGAGACGAAGGAAGACGAAGCAGAAGGGGAAAAGAGATGGGCCTCGGCTGTATTTATAGGCCAGAGAGATAAAACGGCAAGCACGGGAATCGAGGAGGCTGAAAATCGGATATGGATTGAGCTGTCGCCTCGATCTTCGGAACGGCAATAAAGAAAGGTAACAAACAGATGCGGGCGTTAAATGCGCAGATGATGTCACGGCAGATTGAAGCGATTTCAGGAGATGACGTCATGGCTGGTTTATGAAGCATACAAAGGTTGCCGAAAGGGAAATTCATACAAAAATTTGAAGACCGACATGAACAAGTTCAAATCAATCTGGGTCCTAATGTCAGGGATATTACTAGCAGGTATAAACCGGCTAGGAAGGTCCGGATTACGCTGACAAAGTTATATTATCAGAAGCCCAGTAGAATATTAACAAGTGGTTACAGCCCGTAGAGGTTTAGTGCCCATGTGTGAGGCCCACGATCTATAAACTGTCGTACCATGTAACTTGGGATGTAAGATAGGAAAAGTAGAGACCGGGGCGGACACGTTTATGAACCGGCCTTGGGACTCTGTAAACCGGACCGGACATCGCCTCCTATATAAAGGGACGACCCGGCGAAGGTTTAGGACAAGAAACAATAGCTCGATACATAGGCAAGCGGATTCGCTCCCTGGTCATCGAAGCCCAAGCAATACCACACCAAACTAGACGTAGGCTTTTACCTTCATCGAAGGGGCCGAACTAGTATAAATTTCCTGTGTCCTTCGTCCGCTTTAACCCCTTTAAGCTTACCCGAGCGATGGCCTCACGACTAAGTCCAGTAAACCGGACATCTGCCGTGCTAAATCCATGACAACACCCTTTTAGTAATTCCCAACAATGCTCTATTTTAAAAAATTAGCCTTCGGAAGCTTCCATGTCTTTGTATCTTTGTTGGGCAATTTCCCCCTACACAATTAAAACAATCTCAAATGATGCAATCACTTCAAATGGTACAAATAATTTGCACAAATTGGGACGTGAAAATGAACTCACATAGTCGGATTCCACGGTTCCACTTGGAAATGCATTGCGAACTTGTTCCAAGCAAGCAGCCAAATGGCTACAAATCGGCTTGATCACGTCCCAACGCCCTTGGAGTGACCGAAAGTGCGTGGAGTCCTATTAGGATACTTTCCCATCATGTGGAAGTATTGATCTTCAATTCTTTGCCAATACCTCTTGGCGGTTTGCGATGTACCGATGCAATCGAGAGACACCACACTCCAAGCCTTGATCAAGATTTGGTCTTCCAACATCGTGTAGTTCTTCGATCGCACGCCTTTTTTTGCTTGTACTTTCTCATGTCGAGAAACGTAGCATGCAATTTCAAAAAAATTCCTATGCTCGCGCAAGATTTATCTAGGAGAAGCATAGCAACGAGACGAGAAGAGTGTGTCCACATACCCTCGTAGACCGAAAGCAAAAGCATTATGTTAACGTGGTTGATGTAGTCGAATGTCTTCGTGATTCAACAGATCAAGCACCGAACGTATGACACCTCCGAGTTCTGCACACGTTCAGCTTGTTGATGTCCCTCAAACTCTTGATCCAGCAGAGGGTCGAGGGAGAGTTTCGTCAGCACGACGGCGAGGTGACGGTGATGGTGATGTGATCTGCGCAGGGCTTCGCCTAAGCTTTACGACGCTATGACATGAGGATTAAAGTGTGGAGGGGGCACCGCACACGGCTAAGAACAATTGATGTGTGTTCTAGGGGTGCCCTCCCCACATACATAAAGGTGGGAGAGGGAGGGAGGCAACCTAGGGCGCGCCCAAGTAAGAGGAATCCTACTTGGGCCCCTAGTCCAATTCGGCCCCCCTTACCATATTTGGACAAGGGGGAAAAGAAGGAAAGGGAGAGGAAGGAGGTAGGAATCCTACTTCATACTTTCCTTTTCCTCCTCTCCTTTCCCTTCCTCCCCACGTGGCTGGCCCTATAGGGGGCGCTCCAGCCCCTTATGGGCTGTTGTATTCCCTTACTTGGCCCATTAAGCCAATATCTTTGCCCGGGGTTGCCGGGAACCCCTTTCGGTGACCCGGTATCACCCGGAACACTTCCGGTGTCCAAATACCATCGTCCTATATATCAATCTTTACCTCTCGGCCATTTCAAGACTCCTTTTTATGTCCTTGATCTCATCCGGGACTCCGAATAATCTTCGGTCACCAAAAACACATAACTCACAATACAAATCATCATCGAACGTTAAGCGTGCGGACCCTACGGGTTCGAGAACTATGTAGACATGACCGAGACACTTCTCCGGTCAATAACCAATAGCAGAACCTAGATGCTCACATTCTCTCCCACATATTCTACGAAGATCTTTATCGGTAAAACCATAATGACAACGTACGTTATTCCCTTTGTCATCGGTATGTTACTTGCCCGAGATTCGATCGTCGGTATCTTCATACCTAGTTCAATCTCTTTACCGGAAAATCTCTTTACTCGTTCCA
This sequence comes from Secale cereale, assembly GCA_902687465.1. Taxonomy (NCBI): domain Eukaryota; kingdom Viridiplantae; phylum Streptophyta; class Magnoliopsida; order Poales; family Poaceae; genus Secale; species Secale cereale. The sequence goes on from LR738713.1 coordinate 80,841,511, forward strand.
TAATACATCATCACGTGAGTAACTCATTAGTCATTTGCTTGCAAGGCTTATTATGATGTGTATTACCGAAAGGGCCCAGAGATACCTCTTCGATACTCGGAGTGACAAATCCTAATCTTGATCTATGCCAACCCAACAAACACCTTTGGAGATACCTGTAGAGCATCTTTATGATCACCCAGTTATGTTGTGACGTTTGATAGCACACAAGGCATTCCTCTGGTATTCGGGAGTTGCATAATCGCATAGTCGGAGGAATATGTATTTGACATGAAGAAAGCAATAGCAGTAAAACTGAATGATCATTATGCTAAGCTAACGGATGGGTCTTGTCCATCACATCATTCTCCAAATGATGTGATCCCGTTCATCAAATGACAACACATGTCTACGGTTAGGAAACTTAACTATCTTTGATTAACAAGCTAGTCTAGTAGAGGCTTACTAGGGACACAGTGTTTTGTCTATGTATCCACACATGTATCAAGATTCCAATTAATACAATTCTAGCATGAATAATAGACATTTATCATGATATAAGGAAATATAAAATAACAACTTTATTATTGCCTCTAGGGCATATTTCCTTCAGTCTCCCACTTGCACTAGAGTCAATAATCTAGTTCACATCGCCATGTGATTTAACACCGATAGTTCACATTGTGATGTGATTAACACCCACAGTTCACATCGCCATGTGACCAACATCCAAAGGTTTTATTAGAGTCAATAATCTAGTTCACATCGCCATGTGATTAACACCCAAAGAGTACTAAGGTGTGATCATGTTTTGCTTTGTGAGAGAAGTTTAGTCAATGGGTCTGTCACATTCACATCCGTATGTATTTCGGAAATTTCTATGTCTATAATGCTTTGCATGGAGCTACTCTAGCTAATTGCTCCCACTTTCAATACTCATCCAGATTGATACTTAGAGTCATCTGGATTAGTGTCAAAGGTCGCATCAGCGTAACCCTTTATGACGAACTCTTTATCACCTCCATAATCGAGAAACATTTCCTTAGTACTCCAGTTACTAAGTATAATTTTGACCGTTGTCCAGTGATCTACTCCTGGATCACTATTGTAACTCCTTGCCAAACTCATGGCAAGGTACATAACAGGTTTGGTACATAGCATGAAATACTTTATAGAACCTATGGCTGAGGCATAAGGAATGACTTTCATTCTCTCTATATGTTTTTGTCATGGTCAGGCTTTGAGTCTTACTCAACTTCACACCTTACAAATCAGGCAAGAACTCCTTCTTTGACTGATCCATTTTTAAACTACTTCAAAATCTTATCAAGGTATGTACTAATTGAAAGTCTTATCAAGCGTCATGATCTATCTCTATAGATCTTGGTGCCCAATATGTAAGAAGCTTCACCAAAGTCTTTTATTGGAAAACTCCTTTTAAACAGTCATTTATGCTTTCTAGAAAATTCTACATCATTTTCGATCAACAATATGTCATTCACATATACTTATCAGAAATGTTGTACTGTTCCCACTCACTTTCTTGTAAATACAGGCTTCACTCTAAGTCTGTATAAGACCATATGCTTTGATCACCTTATTAAAGCGTATATTCCAACTCCGAGATGCTTGCACTAGTCCATACATGGATCATTGGAGCTTGCACACTTTGTTAGCACCATTAGGATCGACAAAACCTTCTGATTGCATCATATACAACTCTTCTTTCAGAAATCCATTAAGGAATGTAGTTTTGACATCCATTTGCCAGATTTCATAAAATGTGACAATTGCTAACAAGATTCGAACAGACTTAAGTATCGCTACGGGTGAGAAAGTTTCATCGTAGTCAACTCCTTGAACTTGTCAAAAACCTTTTGCGACAAGTCGATCTTTGTAGATAGTGACATTACCATCAGCGCATGTCTTCCTCTTGAAGATCCATTTATTCTCTATGGCTTGCCGATCATAGCGAAAGTCAACCAAAGTCCACACTTTGTTCTCATACATGGATCCCATCTCAGATTTCATGGCCTCAAGCCATTCCACGGAATGTGGGCTCATCATTGCTTCCTCGTAGTTCGTAGGTTCGTCATGGTCTAGTAACATGACTTCCAGAGCAGGATTATCGTACCACTCTGGTGCGGAACATACTCTGGTTGACCTACGAGGTTTGGTCTTAACTTGATCTGAAGTTTCATGATCATCATCATTAGCTTTCTCACTATTTGGTGTAGGCATCACGGGAACGATTTTCTATGGTGAGCTACTTTCCAATTCGAGAGAAGGTACAATTACCTCATCAAGTTCTACTTTCCTCCCACTCACTTCTTTCGAGAGAAACTCCTTCTCTAGAAAGGATCCATTCTTAGCTACAAAGATCTTGCCTTTGGATCTGTGATAGAATGTGTACCCAACTATTTCTTTTGGGTATCCTAAGAAGATGCATTTCTTCAATTTGGGTTCGAGCTTATCAGGCTAAAGCTTTTTCACATAAGCATCACAACCCCCAACTTTAAGAAACGGTAGCGTTAGGTTTCTTGCCAAACCATAGTTCATACAGTGTCGTCTCAACGGATTTAGATGGTGCCCTATTAAACGTCAATGCAGCTGTCTCTAATGCATAACCCCAAAATGATAGTGGTAAATCGGTAAGAGACATCATAGATCGCACCATATATAATAAAGTATGGTAATGACGTTCGAACACACCATTACGCTGTGGTGTTCCAGGTGGCGTGAGTTGTGAAACTATTCCACATTGTTTTAAATGAAGACCAAACTCGTAACTCAAATATTCGCCTCCATGATCAGATCGTAGAAACTTTATTTTCTTGTTAAGATGATTCTCTACTTTACTATGAAGTTTTTTGAACTTTTCAAATGTTTTAGACTTGTGTTTCATCAAGTAGACATACCCATATCTGCTCAAATCATGTGTGAAGGTGAGAAAATAATGATACCCGCCGTGAGCCTCAGCACTCATCGGACCGCATACATCTGTATGTATTATTTCCAATAAGTCATTGGCTCGCTCCATTGTTCTGGAGAACTGACTTTTAGTCATCTTGCCCATGAGGCATGGTTCGCAAGCATCAAATGATTCATAATCAAGTGATTCCAAAAGTCCATCAGCATGGAGTTTCTTCATGCGCTTTACACCAATATGACTTAAACGGCAGTGCCACAAGTATGTTGCACTATCATTATCAACTCTGCATCTTTTGGCTTCAATATTATGAATATGTGTATTACTACGATCGAGATTCAATAAACCATTCACCTTGGGGGTGTGACCATAGAAGGTTTTATTCATGTAAACAGAATAACAAATATTCTATGATTTAAATGAATAATTGTATTGCAATAAACATGATCAAATCTTGTTCAAGCTCAATGGGAACACCAAATAACATTTATTTAGGTTTAACACTAATCCCGAAAGTACACGGAGTGTGTGATGGTGATCATATTAATATTGGAACTACTTGCAACACACATCGTCACCTCACCCTCAACTAGTCTCTGTTTATTCTGCAATTCCTGTTTCGAGTTACAAATCTTAGCAACCAAACAGGTATCAAATACCTAGGGGCTACTACGAGCATTAGTGGGGTACACATCAATAACATGTATATCAAATATACCTTTGTTAAATTCACCATCCTTCTTATCCGCCAAATATTTGGGGTAGTTCCGCTTCCAGTGACCATTTCCTTTGTAGTAGAAGCACCCAGTTTTAGGCTTGGGTCTAGCTTTGGGCTTCTTGTCGGGAGTGACAACTTCCTTGCCATTCTTCTTGAAGTTCCCTTTCTTTCCCTTGCCTTTTTTCTTGAAACTAGTGGTCTTGTTTAACCATCAACACTTGATGCTCTTTCTTGATTTCTACCTTCGCTGATTTCAGCATTGCGAAGAGCTCGGGAATCGTTCATCATGAAGTTCTAGTAGCTTGGTGATAGTGACTAGAGAACTCTGTCAATCACTATCTTATATGGAAGATTAACTCCCACTTGATTCAAGTGATTGTAGTACCAGACATTCCGAGCACATGCTCACTAGCTGAGCTATTCTCCTCCATCTTGTAGGCAAAGTATTTGTCAGAGGTCTCATACCTCTCGACATGGGCATGACTCTGAAATACCAATTTCAGCTCTTGGAACATCTCATATGCTCTGTGGCGTTCAAAACGTCTTTGAAGTCCCGGTTCTAAGATGTAAATCATGGTGCACTAAACTATTAAGTAGCCATCATATCGAGCTTTGCCAAACGTTCATAACGTTTGCATCTGCACCTGCAATAGGTCTGTCGCCTAGCGGTGCATCAAGGACATAATACTTCTGTGCATCAATGCGGATAATCCTCAGATCACGGACCTTGTCCGCTGTTAATTCTCGAGCTTGCGTTGTATTCCCTCGAAGAGGAAAGGGAGATGCAGCACAATAGCGTAAGTATTTCCCTTAGTTTTTGAGAACCAAGGTATCAATCCAGTAGGAGACCACGCGCGAGTCCCTCGCACCTGCACAAACAAATAAGAACTTCGCAGCCAACGCGATAAGGGGTTGTCAATCCCTTTACGGTCACTTACGAAAGTGAGATTTGATAGAGATGATAGTTTGATATTTTTGGTATATTTTATTATAAGAACAGAAAGTAAAAGCGGAAAATTAATGTAAGTGTAGATTGATATGTTGAGAATAGACCAGGGGGCCATAGTGTTCTCTAGTGGCTTCTCTCATGATAGCGATATTCTACGGCGGGTAAACAAATTACTATCGAGTAATTGATAGAAAAGCGAATAATTATGAGACTATCTAGGCATGATCATTATATATAGGCATCACGTCCGAGACAAGTAGACCGAAATGATTCTGCATCTACTACTATTACTCCACACATCGACCACTATCATGCATGCATCTAGTGTATTGAGTTCATAAGAACAGAGTAACGCCTTAAGCAATATGACATGATGTAGAGGGATAAACTCAAACAATATGATATGAACCCCATCTTTTTATCCTCGATGGAAACAATACAATACGTGCCTTGCTGCCCCTACTGTCACTGGGAAAGGACACCGCGAGGTTGAACCCAAAGCCAAGCACTTCTCCCATTGCAAGAACTATAGATCTAGTAGGCCAAACCAAACCAATAATTCAAAGAGACTTGCAAGGATATTATAATCATACATAAAGAGTTCAGAGAAGAACCAAATATTTCTCATAGATAATCTTGATCATAAACCCACAATTCATCGGATCTCGACAAACACACCACAAAAAGAGATTACATCGAATAGATCTCCTCGAAGACCAAGGAGAACTTTGTATTGAGATCCAAAGAGAGAGAAGAAGCCATCTAGATACTAGCTATGGACCCGAAGGTCTGTGGTAAACTACTCACAACTCATGGTGAGGCGATGATGATGATGTAGAAGCACTCCGTGGAAGATTCCCCCTCCGGCGGAGCTTCGGAACAGGCCCCAAGATGGGATCTCATGGGAACAGAAGGTTACGGCGGTAGAACTAGGGTTTTCTGTGTTGTTCTGATGGTTTCGGGGTACGTAGGCATAGTTACCAATGGATGAAGACGAAAGAGGGGATGCCTTCTCGGGGCGTCCCCAAGCTTAGGCTTTTGGTTGTCCTTGAATTTTACCTTGGGCTGCAATGGGAATCCCCAAGCTTAGGTTCTTGCCACTCTTTGTTCCATAGTCCATCAAAGCAATACTCAAAACTTGAAAACTTCACAACACAAAACTTAGACAAAAGTTTCGTGAGCTCCGTTAGTATAAGAAAGCAAACCACTACTCAAAGGTACTGCAATGAATTCATTGTTTGTTTATATTGGTGTTAAACCTACTGTATTCCAAATTCTCTATGGTTCATACTTCCCAATATTACTCATAGATGCATTGAAATAAGCAAACAACACACGAAAAACAGAATCTGTCAAAAACATAACAGTCTGTAGTAATCTGCAGGTTTCGCATACTTCTGTAACTCCAAAAAATTCAAACTAAATTGGTAAACATGAGGAATTTGTCTATTAATCATCTGCAAAAATAATCAACTAAATAGCACGCTCCAGTAAAATCTGATGACCATTCTAGCGAGCGTTAACGATTCTGTTTTTCACAGCAAAATCATATAAACTTCACACAAGTCTTCCCAAAGGTTCTACTTGGCAAAAACACTAAACAAAACACAAAACCACATATAAACAGAAGCTAGATGCAATATTTATTCCTCAACAGAAGCAAAAACAAAAAATATAAAATCGGGTTGCCTCCCAACAAGCGCTATCGTTTTACGCCCCTAGCTAGGCACGATACATGAATAGATCTAGGTATTGTCATCTTTGGAAGGCAATCCATAAGTGGCTCTCATAATAGATTCATTTGTTAATTTGATTTTATTTCTAGGAAAGTGTTCTATGCCTTTCCTTAACGGAAATTGGAATCTAATATTTCCTTCTTTCATGTCAATAATTGCACCAATCGTTCTAAGGAAAGGTCTACCATGAATAATAGGACATGAAGGATTGCAATCTATATCAAGGACAATGAAATCTACGGCCACATAATTCCTATTGCAACAATAAGAACATCATTAATCCTTTCCATAGGTGTCCTAATAGTGGAATCCGCAAGATGCAAATTCAAAGAACAATCATCAAGCTCATGGAACTCTAGCAAATCACACAAGGTTTTTGGGATACTGGAGACACTTGCACCCAAATCACACAAAGCATAGCATTCATGATCTTTAATTTTTATTTTGATAGTAGGTTCCCACTCATCATAAAGCTTTCTAGGGATAGAAACTTCTAACTCAAGTTTTTCTACATAAGATTGCATCAAAGCATCAACTATGTGTTTAGTGAAAGCTTTATTTTGACTATAAGCATGCGGAGAGTTTAGTACGGATTGCAACAAGGAAATACAATCAATCAAAGAGCAATTATCATAATTGAATCCCTTGAAATCCAAAGTAGTGGGTTCATCACTATGCAAAGTTTTAATCTTTTCACTCCCACTTTTAACAATTTGAGCATCAAGATCTAAAAACTCCGAATCATTGGGACACCTTAAAGTAGAATCATCTCCAATCCTATGTTCATCAAGATTTATGCTAGAAATCAAGGATCTAATAGGAGACACATCAATAACTTTCAGATCTTCATCTTTATTTTCATGATAACTAGAAGAACACGCTTTAATATAATCCTCTCTTTTAGCGCACATCCTAGCGTTTCTCTCTTTGCATTCATCAATGGAAATTCTCATGGCTTTGAGAGACTCATTGATATCATGCTTAGGTGGGATAGATCTAAGTTTCAAACAATCAACATCAAGAGTAATTCTATCCACACTTCTAGCCAATTCATCAATCTTAAACAATTTATCTTCAAGCATAGCATTGAAATTCTTTTGCAAAATCATAAACTCCTTAACACTAGTTTCAAATTCAGAAGGCATCTTTCCATAAGAGTTGTTGTAGGAATTACCATAATTATTAGAGGAATTACTAGGAAAAGGCCTAGGATTAAAGTCCCCCCTATAAGCATTGTTACCAAAATTATTCCTACCAACAAAATTCACATCCAAAGATTCATTGTTATTTTCAATCAAAGTGGACAAAGTCATATCATTAGGATCAGAAGAAGTACTCTTAGCAGCAAATAATTTCATAAGTTCATCCATCTTTCCACTCAAAACACTAATTTCTTCAATAGCATGCACTTTTTTACTAGTAGATCTTTCGGTGTGACATTGAGAATAATTAACCATGATATTATCTAGGAGTTTGGTAGGTTCTCCTAAGGTAGTTTCCATGAAAGTGCCTCCTGCGGCCGAATCTAAAAGATTTCTAGAAGCAAAATTCAAGCCAGCATAAAAGTTCTGAATAATCATCCATAGATTCAAACCATGTGTAGGGCAATTACGTATCATTAATTTCATTCACTCCCAAGCTTGTGCAATATGCTCATGATCTAGTTGCTTAAAATTTATAATATCGTTTCTAAGAGAGATGATCTTAGCAGGAGGGAAATACTTAGAGATAAAAGCATCTTTGCACTTATTCCACGAATCAATACTATTTCTAGGCAAAGAGAAAAACCAAGTTTTAGCATGATTTCTAAGTGAAAAAGGAAATAACTTCAACTTAACAATATCGTTATCCGTATCCCTTTTCTTTTGCATATCATACAAATCAACAAAGTTGTTTAGATGGGTAGCGACATCTTCACTAGGAAGGCCGGAGAATTGATCTTTCATGACAAGATTCAATAAAGCAGCATTGATCTCACAAGATTCAGCATCGGTAATAGGAGCAATCGGAGTGCTAATAAAATCATTATTGTTGGTATTGGAGAATTCACACAATTTGGTATTGTTCTGAGCCATAGTGACAAGCAAGCAATCCAACACACAAGCAAACAATAGGCAAGCAAACGATAAACACACGGCAGAAGAAGGGCAAATAAAACTGCAAGGGTGAAGTGGGGGAGAGGAAAACGAGAGGCAAAAATGTAATGCGAAGGATAAGGGTTTGTGATAGGTACTTGGTATATGACTTTTGAGTAAGCCTTCCCGGCAAGAGCGCCAGAAATTCTTCTTGCAACTTCTCGCGCTTGCATTGTATTCCCTCGAAGAGGAAATGGAGATGCAGCATAGTAGCATAAGAATTTCCCTCAGTTTTTGAGAACCAAGGTATCAATCCAGTAGGAGACCACGCACGAGTCCCTCGCAACTGCACAAACAAATAAGAACTTCGCGGCCAACGCGATAAGGGGTTGTCAATCCCTTTATGGTCACTTACGAAAGTGAGATATGATAGAGATGATAGTTTGATATTTTTTGTATTTTTGATTATAAGAACGGAAAGTAAAAGCGGAAAAGTAAAGTAAGTGTAGATTGATATGTTGAGATTAGACCCGGGGCCATAGTGTTCTCTAGTGGCTTCTCTCATGATAGCGATATTCTATGGCAGGGTAAACAAATTACTGTCGAGTAATTGATAGAAAAGCGAATAATTATGAGAATATCTAGGCATGATCATTATATATAGGCATCACGTCCGAGACAAGTAGACTGAAACGATTCTGCATCTACTACTATTACTCCACACAACGACCACTATCCAGCATGCATCTAGTGTATTGAGTTCATAAGAACAGAGTAACACCTTAAGCAAGATGACATGATGTAGAGGGATAAACTCAACCAATATGATATAAACCCCATCTTTTTATCCTCAATGGCAACAATACAATACGTGCCTTCCTGCCCCTACTGGCACAGGGAAATGACACCGCAAGATTGAACCCAAAGCCAAGCACTTCTCCCATTGCAAGAACTATAGATCTAGTAGGCCAAACCAAACCAATAATTCAAAGAGACTTGCAAGGATATTATAATCATACATAAAGAGTTCAGAGAAGAACCAAATATTTCTCATAGATAATCTTGATCATAAACCCACAATTCATCGGATCTCGACAAACACACCGCAAAAAGAGATTACATCGAATAGATCTCCTCGAAGACCAAGGAGAACTTTGTATTGAGATCCAAAGAGAGAGAAGAAGCCATCTAGATACTAGCTATGGACCCGAAGGTCTGTGGTAAACTACTCACAACTCATGGTGGGGCGACGATGATGATGTAGAAGCACTCCATGGAAGATCCCCCCTCCGGCGGAGCTCCGGCAGGCCCCAAGATGGGATCTCACGGGAACAGAAGGTTACGACGGTGGAACTAGGGTTTTCTCTGTTGTTCTGATGGTTTCAGGGTACGTAGGCATATATAGGACGAAGGAGGGCACCAAGGGCCTTACGTGGGACCCACGAGGTAGGGGCACTCCCTAGGGGGGCACGCCCCCACCCTCGTGGGCACCACGTAAACCCTACTCCGTGGTTCTCAAGTCTCCCATGCGTGGTTTTCTCCAAAAATATCTCTCCCGAAGGTTTCATTCCGTTTGGACTCCGTTTGATATCCCTTTTCTGTAAAACCCTGAAATAGGCAAAAAACAGCAATCTGGACTGGGCCTTTGGGTTAGTATGTTAGTCCCAAAAATAATATAAAAGTGTATGACAAAGCCCATTAAACATCTAAAACATCATAAATAATAGCATGGAACAATCAAAAATTATAGATACGCCGGAGACGTATCATCCGCATCATTGCTACTAACATCTTTCAACTTAGTTTTCTCTAGGAACATATAAAAAACATAGGGGAGCTACAACGTGAGCTATTGATCTAGAACATAATTTGCAAATACTATCAGGACTAAGTTCATGATAAATTAAAGTTCAATTAATCATATTACTAAAGAACTCCCACTTAGATAGACATCCCCCAAGTCATCTAAATGATCACGTGATCCAAATCAACTAAACCATGTCCGATCGTCATGTGAGATGGAGTAGTTTTCAATGGTGAACATCTTATGTTGATCATATCTACTATATGATTCACGCTCGACCTTTCGGTCTCCAGTGTTTCGAGGCCATGTATGTACATGCTAGGCTCGTCAAGTTTAACCCGAGTATTATGCACGTGCAAAAATGTCTTACACCCGTTGTATGTGAACGTAGAGCTTATCACACCCGATCATCACGTGGTGTCTCGGCACGACGAACTGTCACAACGGCGCATACTCAAGGAGAACACTTGTACCTTGAAATTTTGTAAGGGATCATCTTATAATGCTACCGTCGTTCTAATCAAAATAAGATGCATAAAAAGATAAACATCACATGCAATCAAAATATATGAGACATGATATGGCCATCATCATCTTGTGCTTTTGATCTCCATCTCCAAAGCATCATCATGATCTCCATCATCATCGGCTTGACACCATGATCTTCATTGTAGTGTCGTGGTCGTCTCGCCAACTATTGCTTCTACTACTATCACTAACTCATAGTGATAAAGTAGAGAAATTTTCATACAATAAAGAGAGAACCATAAGGCTCATGTCGGTTGCCGATAATTTACAAAACATGATCATCTCATACAATAACGTATAACTCATCATGTCTTGACCATATCACATCACAACATGCCCTGCAAAAACAAGTTAGACGTCCTCTACTTTGTTGTTGCAAGTTTTACATGGCTGCTATGGGCTTCTAGCAAGAACTATTCTTACCTATGCATCAAAACCACAACGATTTTTCGTCAAGTGTGCTGTTTTAACCTTTAAAAGGACCAGTTGTAGTCAAACTCGATTCAACTAAAGTTGGAGAAACAGACACCCGCCAGCCACCTATGTGCAAAGCACGTCGGTAGAACCAGTCTCATGAACACGGTCATGTAATGTCGGTCCGGGACAGTTCATCCAACAACACCGCTGAATCAATGTAAGACGTTGGTGGCAAGCAGTATGACTATTATCTCCCACAACTCTTTGTGTTCTACTCATGCATATCATCTACGCATAGTCCTGGCTCATGATGCCACTGTTGGGAAACGTAGCATGCAATTTCAAAAACTTTCCTACGCTCACGCAAGATCTATCTAGGAGCAGCATAGCAACGAGATGGGAAGAGTGTGTCCACGTACCCTCGTAGACCGAAAGCGGAAGCGTTATATTAACGCAGTTGATGCAGTCGAATGTCTTCGCGATTCAACCGATCAAGCACCGAACGTATGACACCTACGAGTTCTGCACACATTAAGCTCGATGACGTCACTCGAACTCTTGATCCAGCAGAGGGTCGAGGGAGAGTTTCGTCAGCACGACGGCGTGGCGATGGTGATGGTGATGTGATCCATGCAGGGCTTCACATAAGCACTACGACGCTATGACCCGAGGAGTAAACAGTGGAGGGGGGCACCGCACACGGTTAAGAACAATTGATGTATGTTCTAGGGGTGCTCTCCTGACGTATATAAAGGAGCGAGAGGGAGGGAGGCAGCCTAGGGCGCGCCCAAGTAGGAGGAATCCTACTTGGGCCGCTAGTCCAATTCGGGCCCCCTTATCATATTTGGACAAGGGGGAAAATAAGGTGGGGGAGAGGAAGGAAGTAGGAGTCCTACTTCATACTTTCCTTTTCCTCCTCTCCTTTCCCTTCCTCCCCACATGGCTGACCCTATAGGGGGCGCACCAGCCCCTTGTAGGCTGGTGTGTTCCCTTACTTGGCCCATTAAGCCCATATCTTTGCGGGGGTTGCCCGCACTAGTAGAAAAAGGCTCATTTGTCTCGGTTCCAGAGGCCCATTTGTCCCGGTACTGGAACCGGGACTAAAGTCTCCGGACTAAAGCCCAATACATTTAGTCCTAGTTCGCCCACGAACCAGGACAGATGGGGCTCCACGTGGCCGCTGCAGCTTGCACGAGCAGGAGGGCTTTTTGTCCCGGTTGCTAGCACCAACCGGAACCAAAACGCATCCACGCGTCAGCAGTTCAGTGGCTGGGTTTTTTTTGTTTTTTAAGGGGGGTTGGGGGTTTTCGGGGTTTTGTAGGGCTAATTTAGGGGTTTCATATGTTCTGTTAGCTAGCTAATAGAGAGAAATGTCATCTCTTATCTCCGTGCTTGGTCGACGCTACGTACTATACATATAGAGAGGACTCGACACGCTAGCTAAGCAAACGAAGGAAACCATTAAGTACACAAGATCATCATGAACATATACAGAGAGAAGTGATCGACCTCTCTTTCTCTGAGAGATTGGTCGAACAACAAGTTTTCATATATCTATCCAACGTTGCTGGCTACATATATACAATATAAGATCTCTTACAATTCCCTGACATCTAATGTCATATTCCACATGGTATTCTCCAGATTTATTTATGACGTGGTCAAGAAAGAATCCCGCCAATTCCTCTTGAATTGCTCGTATTCGATCTTGTGGTAGGAGTTCATCCCGCATCTGCCACATATAATTTGAAGAAGGGGGTCAATACATATATATGAATGAAACTCAACACAAATGAAGTTAATAAAATAAAATTGTGAATATTATTGCTTACACACTTCATAATCTTTTTTAGAGTAGCCCCGCTTAGAGGTTGTCGCGTTGTAGATGTACTCACAAATGTAGTATCCAAAAAAATTATTCCCGCCGTCCTGCCACAACCACTTTACGAGAAATAGAGGTCAATCAAACTGATAATCAAGCATTATAAATGGTATTGATGAAACTAGTTAGAATGAATGGGAGATGCGTGGAATGTGGGTTTACAAAAGTAGGGGCGCTCTTTTTACCCCTTACTTGTGCACGGGCAGTCAGAGCCACGCCTGTGACCAAACATAACAGTGGAGAGGAGGGAAGCCAGAGACGCAGAGTTGCCAGAAGAACGCCAAGACGATGGCATGAGAAGGCCAAGCAAGGAGACAGGCTCTCCCCCGACAAGGACTCTTGTCGGGGCGGCCTACGCGCCCCCGGCAAGATCTCTTGCCGGGGCAATTCACCCGAACGCCTCCGTCGCGGCCGCCCTTGAGCCTAAGAACTCCAACGTCATCAAGAGCATTGGAACCAAGGCTCGAGAAGCGCCCACGTGATGGCATGCAGATCTTTGTGAAGACAAAGGTCTATGACTCCATAGACAAGAACCAGAAGACACGGAGATCACGAGGCTCCTTGCCGAGTATGCCCACGAGGCCTCGATAAGGCTCCTTGCCGAAGACACCCCGGAGCCCCGACAAGCCTGTTGCCGAGGGACACTCACAGAGGCCCCGGCAACAACCTTGCCGGGGACAGACGCAAGACTGCGGCAAGCCCTTGCCGCCCCATTGTCGCCCCAGCTCGGCGGCCAACCTGCTAGCCCAGGCAGGCACCCACGTAGCGATACGTGGTCCCCAGTCCAGTTAATCAAGCACCTGCGTGGTGGCATGCAGATCTTCGTGAAGACCCTACCACCACGCCACCTTAGCTGCGTGCCCCACTGGCCGGGACGCGCGTCGCGACCAGACGAAGCGGCCATGGACTGGACGGGCTTCTTTTCCATCCCCGATAAAGCAAATAGACACCTAAGCAGCGCATTTAATGCGTCTTGTCCAATAATGGCATGTGTCGTGGAATTGTCACAGCAGATGTCCTAGTGTGAGGACTTAGTCATGAGGTCGCGCATCTATGTGGTAGCTTGAGAGGGGTTGAGTGGAATCGAGAGAACGCAACACAAGACAAGGATTTAGACAGCTTCGAGCCCCGGGAAACATCATCCAGTAACAACCCTACATGTTGTTTATGGCTAGGTCCCATTACCATCACGAGAGAGTCGCCGGTAAACTGGCTCTCCCAGTTATGTCTAGCCCTAGAGATTGTTTCTTCTTGCCTGTCAGGAGCCCTGCCCCTCCTTATATATGTTGAAGGGGCGGGTTACATGACTAGTCCTAGTAGGACTAGGATTACTCTATTACAAGTGGAGTCCTAGTCTTGCTTCCTTTGTAGGAGAATATTCCTTGTGCTTTCCTCATAAACCGGCGCACCATAACATGAACCGGCCTTCCATAAACCACCTTCTGGGCCACCGGGTCTTGTCGTTCCTCTAACCCGCTCGCCGGGTCACCCATGAGTCGCCAGGCTCGGGCGGGTTACTTAGTGAGTCGTCCAGTCAGGGCAGGTCATTAGTGAGTCGCCAAGTCCGGCCGGGTTATACTTCCGGTCGGGTTACACCACGGGGTATATCCCCGACATTAGCCCCCAGTTTAATTTGTATTTATCCATGTTAAATAGATCTACAACATAAATACAAGAGCAAATTTGGCGGCTTCTGCTCCGGGTTAAATATTCTTATAAACCGGCACTTGATCATCCTTAAATCCTTGTCATTTCGTCCTTCTAAAAAATCCGAGTCAATAGACCAGCTTCATAATCAATTTGCTCGCAGAAGATATTTTGTAAATAAAGAATCCATTTGAATCGGCCTTCAATGCTCTGATTTGACAAAAAATAGTGGTCTTCAAATATTCAACTGATATTCAGCCGGTTTGATAATGTAGAACTTGTCGGTTTATGATTGCCAAAATAACCGGGTTATAAAAACTGATGATCCCGGGTCATGACTGTTTATAGACGCCGGGTTATGATTATTGCCAATGCCGGGTCACACAATTAATCTTCCTGATTTGCCCAAAACTGAGAATTTGAAGATGTTCCTCCTTTATATGCATATTACCTGTAGCCCCCAAGTCTTAATAGGAGAACATAGTGATAGCTTAAGACTTGTTTCAATATAAATGTTGCAACCTTGAAGAAATTCAGATTGTTCATCCTAGTCACTAGTAAAAACTGAATATTCCATATTATGTAGCCCCCAAGTGCCGGGTTGTCATGCTTGTAGCAACCTGGGACTTGTAATTGCCTGATGCTCAAAAAAATTCAACCAGTGTAGCCCCCAAGGGTCGGGTCATTATGTAATAATGAGCAGGGACATTATAAATATGATCACGCTTCATTGAAAATAACATCATATGATGTAACTCCACCATGAGGCTTTGAACCCACGTCCACAAGGTTAAGAGCTTTGTGCTTTACCAACTGAATAGTGGACCTTTCAATATAATGGTTTTAAGACTTGTGTATCCTGAATTGTTGACATGAGCAATTGGTAGCTCCCAAGGGCCGTCTCTTTACGATGTGATGAGTCAGGTCTGCAATAAGGTGAGAAAAAAATGACTTTGCATTAGTCCCCAAGTGTCATGGTGCATGCTTGCAGTGACATGAGACTTGCATATTTGATGTAATCTCAACTTGAATAATGTAGCCCCCAAGTGTCGGGTCGTCAGCCTGTAGCAACTCGGGACTATTCCTTCAATTGTAGAATAAATCATTTTCATTGATAATATGATAGCCATTGCACTAAAGCGACTTTGAAAACCTTAATCATAATACTGGTTAAAATCCAGCCATGTTGGCTATTTGAAGATTTGAATAATATAATCCAATGATTTATGAGTGCATGATTCCAATGGCGCAATCCAAATATATACTGGCGACTTATAGTCCCAAGCCAGGCGGGGTTAATAAACACCGGTGATTTATAATCATACTAGCGACTTATAGTCGAAGGCCAGGCTAGGTTAATAAACACCGGTTATTTATAATCATACTGGCGACTTATAATTGAAAGCCAAGCCAGGTCAATAAACACCATCAATCTTGTCAGTTTGTACGGCCGACTTATAGTCAACAGCCAGACCGGGTCAATAAACACCGGTTTATCGTAAAGTGTTGTAAACCTCAAAAAGAGAAAATTTGTCAAATAAAACGTGGAAGACGCGAGGCTTTTCATGGGCTGCCAGGCCCAAAATTGAGGTTTTTCATGGGCTTCCAGGCCACTGAGTTAAACTATTTTACAAATCCTTTTAAGATGGACCTCACATTAACCAATAGTCGTTTTAACTTTGACAAGTTCAGGGTCTGTATAAGATTGACTTGCCAAACATTCGGCCGGTCGTACCAGGATTACCTGGGCGGAGTGACTTACTTAAAAAAGGAGGATTACCCGGGGTTTTAGGTGAATACACCTGGCTTCCAAGCCTGGCTTGATAGCCTATTGCAAGGGTCATAAAAACTCTTTGTTGCTGTGCAAAAAGAGCCCCCGGGTAATAATTTGAGCTGTGCTCAGTGGGTACCTATGTTTGAGTTGTGCTTTTGCAACACTCTCTTTGGCCCCTTTTGAGGTTTCTAAGAACTCAAACTTTGCGAGAGATATTTCTTCTTGAACCGGATGTTAAACAGGATATTGAGAGCTTAAAAGCTTTGTGGGAGACATCTTTCCCTTGAACCGGATCTTAAACCAGAATCTTCATTTCCAGCCGGAATTTTTCTGACGGCCTTTAAGCTCGAACTTGCGAGAGATTAATTCTTTTTGAATCGGAGATTCTTAAACCGGATTTGAGAGCTTCAGAGCTTTGTAGGAGACAGATTACCCTTGAACCTGATTGTAAACCGGATATTTGAGAGCTTCAGTAAGACTGATGTCCCTTGAGCCTGATTTTAAACCGGATTCCTTTCTGATGACCCAGAAACTTCTTCATTGAGCCGGGATTTTGTAATTGTCATATACTTTTTAAGCCAGAATTTTTTTGACGGCCTTTAAATTTTCATCAATATAGCAGTTGCCTCTGGGACTGGGTTATCTTTCCATCCATCTTCCTGGGGTTCTTAAATTTGCTGAAACTGGCAAGATTTACTGAGCCATATCATCATAGCCCCCGAGTCTTAAGACGACTCGAGGAGTTGTCTTGAGATTCTGTGTATTTGACCATAGCAGAAGGTGTATATCATTGGTGTTGATAGCGCGATGTGAATCCACATAAGGTTGAGGTGACTGCAGCGGGTTATAAATGATCCTGCATGAGCCATGTCAGCAACTCAGCCAATGGTTCCTTCCAACTAGCGATTTGAAGTTAACCAAACTGTAGTGGCGGCGACTTGTGCGCCTGCCCATTGAGCCACCCAGTGTAAACGGCGGTTGATAGTATATGATAATTTGCCTCCATTTTGTTGAAAGAAAACCGGGCTACCCAAGTAGTGACTGGCTTTATACTCAATAAATAGCTCATGCAGAAATGTGCGACCCGATGTGTTGATGTAGACCAGGCCGCGAGAGACGGACGGAAAGGATGACCGTAGCATCAGAGGTGACACGGACAGATGAGTCGGTCATGGCGTTGTAAGCCGGTGCGGCCAGGCGAGTTAATCATAGGTGCGGTAAACTGCGCGGACGGACGGGTCAACCTCATCGTGTTGATATAAACTGGGCCTCATTCGTTGAGCATTATGGCGAGTCAAATGCTGATCACGATCACCGCTCTTAATTGCCCTGCTTCAAAAATAGCGCAAGCCGAAGTAATTGCCTTTTCTTAGAGAAATTAATATGTAATATAGAAATATACTGGATGGATTTCACCTGATATGTTAGGTCGAAAATTATCCATTGTGGAATTGATGATCACCATGGTGAAGCTAAAAGCAATTACGGATGAGCCGGTCACGGCGTTGTAAGCCAGTGCGGACGGATGCTAATCATAAGATGGTGTTGTTGGGCACTCCATACCCGTGATATGATGTCACATTTATAATGCATCTTTGCCCTGCATGTTAAAATATACATGCCAGAGTATTGTTCTTGGAAAGATAAATATGTTATAAAAATAGATTGGACGGATATCACCTAGGGCATTGGGGTAACAAATGATCTTTGCGCGTCCATAGTTTAACTGGGATACAGAGGCCCAACGGTAACATGAACGTGCTAGTTTTTTAGTCTACGAATCTAGCGCTCCGCCTGGTCTGATATCTGATGAGTCCGCAGCATTGATTTCTCCACCACGTGATCTGAATAATAATCAATGTATCATGTCATGAGATTTGATCCTTCCTGACGAACAAGTTATTTGCTTCTTTCCTTTACTGTTCAATCCCATTAATATGTCTTTTGCAGTCAGTTGAGCAGGTTGGCCGCATCCTCTTCTCAGGCATAGTACAGAAACGCAGAGAGCTTGCTCGAAGTGGAGACGTCCGTAGCAGCTAGCAGGAAAAAGTGTGCTGAGCCACGACGATGCATGCGGTGGGCAGTGGCTGGCGGCTCGGTGCTCAGCCGTAGAGGCGGAGAAATGCCGGCGACTTAGCACAGGGGCGCGAGGCCATCTTTGGCCAGAGGCGGCTACGAGGCCGGGCGGTTCGTGCCGCAGGGAGGGCTCAGAACTGGCGAGGCCTGACGATGATTCAGACGGGAGGCGATTCAGCAACGTCTGGTGCCGGAGGCGACACGAAAGGGGTGGCGAGCGCAATGGCGACTCAGCAATGGCGAGACCCAAATGCGACTCAACAGCGGTGGAGGCTCACAGCGCAGGACCGCTTGACGGGGCGTCTCAGGCAGCGGCGATGGGGGCCGTGTTCGGTGGTTCAAGTGCGAGGCGGCGGCTCGACGACCGTGGGACGATGGCTTCCGCCGCCGAGGCGTATAGCGGGCGGTCTCAGAGACGCGGCCCGAGTCTTTCTCCGGGTCATATCCGTGTCCTATAGTTGTGACGGCGAGTGACTGGCGCGGAGGCGACCGGCGGTTTATCGCGGGGTGGCTTGATCGCAGCCGCGGGACTGGCTTGGTGCAGTCGCGGTGAAGAGGTAGGTCGGAGCGTCGGAGAGCAGGCCGACCGGCCATCGAGGCGGTTTGACCGCAGCGGAGGAGCTTGGCGACACAAGGCCGGGCGGCTTAGACAACCTGGAAGCAGGCCGCGGTGTGGAGAACGGCGGCGGCTCAAGGCGACTGAGGGCAGCAGTAGTTTCAGTAAGAGGCGGGGACGGTGCGACGTGTGGCTCGGCGGAAGACTGACACGAGTCCATGCCGACTTGGAATCGGCGGCTTACGACACAGTAGAGGCAGGTGACTTGGTGCGGGCAGCTCAACGGCAGGTTCGTCGAGGCGACAGCAGCGGCCTGCGACGGGGCTGTGGAGATGGCGGCTCGACGGTGGCTGGCTCGTGAACCAGATCAATTTCCGATGCTAGGTACCCCAGAGGGTCACGCCTGGAGGCTGTAGATAATCAATACAACTCGAAGTTGATTTCGGTCTCAAACATATCTTCGACTGAATTCTGCAGCGGCGCAACAACAAAATTTTATCTTCAATCGGATTCGACAAATCGCCAAAAGACTCGTACGGCGACGAACAACTCGCTGGTCATTAAAACGATGGCGTCTATATCTTTTACAAATGGAACTGCTCCACGCCTTGCCGCTGCCAAAATTATTTTTTGATTCTAACTGATGATCTTTGAGTAGACGCAAATTCTTCCTTGCCAGCTCTTCCTTGTCCGGAGAACTGCGAGTTTCTCCATCCGTGAAATAGATTCCCTCAAGAACTCAACACCACCGTGTGTAGCCCCACGGTGGGCGCCAACTGTCCTGGAATTGTCACAACAGATGTCCTAGTGTGAGGACTTAGTCATGAGGCCACACATCTATGTGGTAGCTTGAGAGGGGTTGAGTGGAATCGATAGAACGCAGCACAAGACAAGGATTTAGATAGCTTCGGGCCCCGGGAAACATCATCCGGTAACAACCCAACATGTTGTTTGTGGCTAGGTCTCATTATCATCACGAGAGAGTCGCCGGTAAACCGGCTCTCCCAGTTATGTCTAGCCCTAGAGATTGTTTCTTCTTGCCTGTCAGGAGCCCTGCCCCTCCTTATATATGTTGAAGGGGCGGGTTACATGACTAGTCCTAGTAGGACTAGGATTACTCTATTACAACTGGAGTCCTAGTCTTGCATCCTGTGTAGGAGAATATTCCTTGTGCTTTCCTCATAAACCGGCCGACCATAACATGAACCGGCCTTCCATAAACCGCCTTCTGGGCCACCGGGTCTTGTCTTTCCTCTCACCCGCTCACCGGGTCACCCATGAGTCGCCAGGCTCGGGCGGGTTACTTATTGAGTCGTCCAGTCAGGGCAGGTCATTAGTGAGTCGCCAAGTCCGGCCGGGTTACGCTGCGGGGTATATCCCCGATAGCATGGGATAAGCCTATGCACTATACACCTTTCCACCTCCTGTGTGCCACTGTGGCAGCCCCTTTTGACTATAAAAGGAGGCCCGTGGCATAATGGAGAAGGATTCGGACCCTGGAAAGCGAGACAGACACCATAGCTAGCTCAAGAACTCAAGAACACTTGAATATACACCAAAGCAGGACTAGGGTATTACGCATCCTCGCGGCCTGAACCAGGGTAAACGATCGTTGTGCTGACTCTTAGACCCGCTCTTTGCACAACCTCGCGCCCGCCAACCGTAGAAGGGATTCCAATGATCCCATAGGTGTCATTTCGTACCAGCATCTTCGGCACGCCAGGTAGGGGGCAGTTGTGAAAATCTGGTCTAGCAGTTACTGGAGTAGCTCTTCATCGCCATGGTTTCTAATGAATAAGATGACCGGGAGTGCGGGGCATCATCAGCAAGTGCGGTGGGCGCCCACACGACAACAGAAAAGATAAGACACGCAAATTTTGAATAATTCCTTTTTTCATAAAAGTTATTCTCCTTGGAGATCTTGCTCTCTGTATGATAAACTCGTATGCAATGGGGCCCTTCCACTATTGGCTAGGCCATCGTTCTGTTTCGAGTCCGCTCAACAGCTCGAGTGGCGGCGTCGAGAACGGCAGGGTAGCCTTTCCGTTACTGACAACGCCTTTGTCATGTTTCGAGTCCGCTCAACAGTTCAAACAGCCGCGCTGAGAACGGTAAGGCGGTTTGCCCGACAGCAAGCACACGCGGTCGGCTATTAAGGATCCGTCCTCAAAGCGCCACGGCCTTTGTTTACGCGCCGGCAAGCCTATCCAATTAAGTATAGGGAGGACATACAGAGATAAATCAAATAGGAAAATAGCACGCATTACTTCAAGGCACTTCAGAGTTATGATACATCAATTGTTGATGCGGTTCTAACTAAAGATAAAATTCGTCTTGGTTGTGAACCTGCAGCGGCAACAAGAAACGGGGTGCCTAATCCCAGCACTGGCCTTCTAACCTCTGGATTCCGTCGACGCGTCTGATGATGGGCTTGATACGCTCCTTGAGCATCATGGGATCCACATCATCCAGCAGGCTATCCAACGCGGCGTCGAAGTCGAGGTCAGGGTTCCAGTAGGACACCTTGGAGAGGACCTTGGTCAAGGCACCCTGACAGAGCCTCCGGGATTCGTCGGCTAGATAAGCCACCCGGTCGGAGCGGAGCTTTTCCAAGGCATCAAGAATGCGTTCGAAGAACACAGTCAAGCTGGTGTGGATGGAGAGGTTCACCTCCTGGGAGAACCTGGAGTTTGGCATGCCCATGGCGGCCAGCTGCGCAGTAAGTTCCTCCGCGATGGCGACAAGGCGGCTGATCCAAAGGTTCTCGCCCTTTACGTACTCTACGTAGCCAGCGGCGTCATCCTTCCGCAGACGTTTCTCCACCTCCAGGCCCTTGTTCAGAGTCTCCGCCCAAGCTTTGGCTTCTGTGAGCATCCCCTTGAGGCCCTCCAATTCCAACTTCAGATCTTTCATGGAATCCTGGGCCGTGGAGAGCTGCTCGGCTTTGCCGAGGACCTCGGATTCCGCCTCCATCAAGGTAGCGTGGATCGTGTCCTTCTCCTTGGACAGCCCCAGGACCCGCTTGTTCAGGCCATCCCGCTCCACCTCCAGCTCCTTTACCTTGCCGGCATGGACCAGAGCCTGAGCATTGAGAGCCTCAATGTGCTTCTATTCCAGCTCCTGGGTCCGCCGCGCGACAAGCTTGTCAATCTCTCCGTCCTTGCCGTGGAGTGTAGTGGCGAGTGCCTGCTCACGGGCGACGAGGTCTTCCTCCTGAGAGTTCAGTTGAGCTTGGCGCTGGTTGTGGGCGGCCTCATCATTGGCGGCTCGCTCCTTGGCCTCCTCATGGGCCTTCTTGAAATCGGACTACGCCAGCATGAGGTCTCGGTCGCGCTCGTCCATCTTTTCTTGGGAAGCCCTCAACTCACTCTGGGCCTCGTCAAACTAGACTTTCGTCTGGGCGACGCGCTCCTGGAAGTCGTCCTCCACCTTATCCACCACTGCCGACCTGGACTTTGCCTTGTCCAGGCAGGCACGGTAAAGTACCTGGAGCTTCTGGAAGCTAGTGCTCATGGCCCGAAGGAGTTGCTCCTCTTGAGAACCGTCGCCGCCGGCGCCCGGCTCATCAACGACCTCAAGACCAGCGGCGGCAAGCGCCTCATCATCGAACACCCCCCCCCTCGGTTGGCGCCCTGCTACTTGCCATCCAATGGAGGTGGACGAACAAGTCATCGCTCACCTTCAGGTAATGACCCGAGCCAGAGGTGGTGGAGGAGGAAGGCTGGTCCTTGGCAGCAGCCTTGACGGCCTCCTTGGCAGCGGCCTTGTCGGCCTCCTCGGCAGCAGCCTCGCCGGTCCCTCCGGCGGGCCCTTTGTCGGCCTCCTCGGCGCTGGCTTCGTCGGTCCCTCCGGCAGACCCTTGGGCCGCCTCCTTTGCAGTGGCCTTGGCGGCCTCCTCGGCAGCGATCCTGTCGGCCTCGGCCTCGGCGTCTTTGGCAACCTCCTCGATGGTGGGCTTGCTATCCACCCGGTCCGTCAAGGGAGGGTCTAAAAGTCAAAATAAAAAGTGAGGCAATGGACAAGGTCAAGACTCAACTTGGAGAGAACAAGGGCGAATCATCCATACCAGGCTGGGAAGGAGTGGCGCTCTCCTCGCCAACGATCGTTGCTGGGGAAGTGCCACCGGCGCTCAAGTTCCTCTCCTCCTCCTCCATGGGCGTGAGCTCGGTGGTCGGTGCCCTTGCCGGAGACGCCCCTCGGGGCGGTGTAGTTGAAGGGGGCGGCGTGTTGGGGGTGGCCCCCTACGGGCCCTCCTCCTGTCGTTCCCCACCTACCAAGCCGACAAGGTCAGCATCGAGAATTCACGCCCCAGTATTCGTCCATGGGAGAGTGAGTAGTAGACTTACACCGGGGGCTGTTGTCTGGGATGCTCTCCACCACCACCAGCAGGCCTGAAGTACCCGCCGGGGGCTTATCAGCGGACAACGCCCTGGCCCTCCTGGCCAGCGTCTCCATATCCCTACGGGGACAATATCAGATTAAAAAGAGATAATGCAAAAATTGAGTAAGGAGATAATGTGAGGGGCGAAGTACATACTCATCCTCCGTCTCCTCTTCCTCCTTGGGCTAAGAGACCCAAGATCAAAATCGATGTCCATACCGACATCTGCGGGAGGGGGAGAAGTAGATGGGGTCCGGCCATGCCTGGACAAAGAGAAGGCGGCCGCCGTTCCTCTTTGCCACCACGGTCTTCCCCGCCTTCCTCTCGCCGCGGCCGCCATCGACCTTGTCACCGTGGCGGGAGGGTCGGCGACCACGGCCTCCTCATCGGTCGACTCCTCGCCCACGTCTTCGACAAGGGGAGCATTGGCGTCGGCGCCTGCACGGCTCGCCTCCCCGGCGGACTTCACCCACTCGGCGAGCTCCTCTTCTTCAGCGGCCACGTTGGCCTCGTCCTCCACGTGGCCGGCGCTGCCGGCCTCCAGAACAAGCGCCGCCTCCGCCGCCCTGGCGGCAATGTAATCGAGTTCTGCCTGGGTGGTATCATGGACGAGCATCGGCTTGTCGCGGACGCGCTTCTCCGACAAAGTGTCGAAGAACTCCTGCACCTGTTCCACCGGCGGCTCGACCTAGGCAGGGTCAAGACCGTGCGCATTGAATTCCGACATTATGGCGATAATGGCGGACTGGCAAGAGTTGTTGCTCCACGGGAACACTCCTGCCGGCAGCCCAAATAGGGGCCCCTTGACGGCCTTGCCGGTCTTGGTAGCCTTGCTGGTCCTCTCGGCCCTGCCGTCACGGTCCACATCAAGCTGGAAGAGCTACTGGTAGAGATGGGTGTGCTCCATCACCGTGAAGTTGTGCTTCAGACCGGGGCAAAGCCTCATGACGTCGGCCACATTCTGAAAAAGCCAAGTCGGCCTCCCCTAGTTGCACAGTGGCGCGGTTCGGCGGCGGACGAAATCACCCCCCAATCATATCCAGGGTGAGCCCGGCCTGAGCAAGACGGTGGATCCTGGTGGTGGCGATCGAGAGCTTTTTGTCGTTGACGTCGACGTACCCCCAATCTTTTCGACGGAACGGCGGGCTCTGACGAACTCGACAGAACTCCGGTGGGTCTTCCTCCTTTATCGACAGCCACCTACTCCTCCACTCATCCCACCTCTCCTTCTGTGCGCCATCCGGATACGTGCCCTTCTCCTAGGCCCGTGGAATCCAGGTGACGCAACCAGAGATGGCGTTCCCCCTGGATGCGAGGGAAGAAGTAATAGCGGAAGAGCGTCGTGCTGGGAACCACACCGGCGAAACCCTCGCAGAGGTGGGAAAAGAAAGCCATACACGCCACAGCGTTCGGCGTGAAATCAAGGAGGTGGAAGCCATAGGAATGCATGATATCATTGAAGGAGGACAGAGGCTGCAATAGAAGTAGTCAACAAAGAAAGGGTACTGATTCAGGCTGGCCTTTGCGAATTGAGCAGGGATGACGTGTGTGGCTGGATGCCCCGTCGTCTCGCACCCCCACAAGGGCTTGAAGTAACCCCTGAGATGGACCGCATCGACCGTCGGAGGGAAGTAGGCGTGCTTCGTCCGAAGCACCGCCAACTCACTCTCCGGTAGCTCCTTCTCCCCCGCGTCCTCGACCGCTGCCTTGCCCTTGCTGGACTTGGGCGCCATGGCGGCCGTGGAAGAAAGAAAGGGATCGAGAGCAAAGGGAAGCACGGCGGCGGCGAGCGGAGGTGAGAGCTCTGGCTTTTCGCTTAGGGAAGAAGGAGAAGAATGGCGAACCCGAGAATGGAGGAGCGCGTGAGGTAAATGAGCGGTGTGCCTGCGGTTTTTCCCCCTTTTATGGGGAAGGCGCGGGCCGCTCTCGCTTACCATTTACTGCGACGTGACACCAGCGTGCAGCAAACCATCCCACGCACGACCCCCACGTCAGCACAGATTGTGGGGAAGCGCAACCACCAGAGGGGTTACTGTGGTAAAAAGAATCCAACCTTACTACTCACGCACCGTTCTGGGCCTAGCCCAACAACGCATTGCGCTTATTAATGGCCCAGGCCCGGGGGCTCTTGTCGGTGTACAAAAGTAGGGGCGTTCTTTTTTACCCCTTACTTGTGCATGGGCAGTCAGAGCCACGCCTGTGACCAAACATAATAGAGCAGAGGAGGGAAGCTAGAGACGCAGAATTGCCAGAACAACGCCAAGACCGTGGCACGAGAAGACCAAGCAAGGAGACAGGCTCTCCCCCAATAAGGACTCTAGCCGGGGCGATTCACTCGAACACCTCCGTCGCGGCCGCCCTTGAGCCTAAGAACTCCAACGTCATCAACAGCATTGGAACCGACACTCGAGAAGCGCCCACGTGATGGCATGTAGATCTTTGTGAAGACAAAGGTCTATGACTCCCAAGACAAGAACCAGAAGAAACGGCGATCACGAGGCTCCTTGCTGAGGATGCCCATGAGGCCCCGGAAAGGCTCCTTGCCGAAGACACCCCAGAGCCCCGGCAAGCCTCCTGCCGAGGGACACTCACAGAGGCTCCGGCAAGACCCTTGCCGGGGACAGACGCAAGACTGCGGCAAGCCCATGCTGCCCCATTGTCACCCCAGCTCAGCGGCCAACCTGCTAGCCCAGGCAGGCACCCACGTAGCGATACGTGGTCCTTGGTCCAGTTAATCAAGCACCTGTGTGGTGGCATGTAGATCTTCGTGAAGACCCTACCACCAAGCCACCTTAGCTGCCTGCCCCGCTAGCCTGGACGCGCGTCGCGACCAGACGGAGCGGCCATGGACGAGACGAGCTTCTTTTCCATCCCCGATAAAGCAAATATGTAGGATCGAAGAAGTATGTCTAGAGGGGGGGGGGTGATTAGACTACTTGACAATATAAAAATCTGCCTTTTGGTTGTGCAAAGTTTTAGGCAGTTTTACAATTAAGATCAAGTCAAGTAACACACTACACATGCAATTCTAGAGTATGGGCAGCGGAAAGTAAATTGCATATATAGTGAAGAGAGGTGGAGAAGATCAAACGCAGTTTGGTGACACGGAGATTTTTGTCGTGGTTCCGATAGGTGGTGCTATCGTACATCCACGTTGATGGAGACTTCAACCCACGGAGGGTAACGGCTGCGCGAGTCCACGGAGGGCTCCACCCACGAAGGGTCCACGAAGAAGCAACCTTGTCTATTCCATCACGGCCTATGCCCACGGAGGACTAGCCTTACTCGGGGTAGATCTTCACGAAGTAGGCGATCTCCTTGCCCTTACAAACTTCTTGGTTCAACTCCACATCTCAAAGACGGAGGCTCCCAAGCGACACCTAAGCAATCTAGGAGGCACCACCCCCCAAAAGGTAATAGACGGTGTTGATGATGATGAACTCCTTGCTCTTGTGCTTCAAATGATAATCTCCCCAACACTCAACTCTCTTCACTGATATGGATGTGGTGGAAGAAGGGTTTGAGTGGAAAGCAACTTGGGAAGGCTAGAAATCAAGTTTCATATGGTAGGAATGGAATGGCTTGATCTCAACACAAGGGTAGGTGGTTCACTTCTTAGAAAGTGTATGGTAGAAGTGGTGGTACTTTCTGATGGCTCTCCTCACGAATGAAGAGGGGGTGGAGGGGTATATATAGCCTCCACACAAAATCCAACCGTTACACACACATTTGACCAATCTCGGTGAGACCGAAGTTAAAACTCGGTCAGACCGAAAGTTCAAATATAGTGAACGTTGGGATTTTCGGTGGGACCGAAAATACCATCTCGGTGGGACCGAAAGTGTATCTGATATGAACGTTGGAGTTTTCGGTGAGACCGAGAAAGAAAACTCGGTTGGACCGATTTGAGAAAAGACAGGAACATGCCAGAATCGGTGAGACCGAAAATGCAATATCGGTGAGACCGATTTGAGCCAAGACAGAAGCTTGCCCATTTCGGTGAGACCGATAATACAAACTCGGTTATTCCGAAATGAAGTGAAATGGTTACAGAAGGTTGGCAGTTCAGTTTCGGTGAGACCGATCTCAAACTCGGTGTGACCGATTTTTCTAGGGTTTGGAATATGGCTGAAGTGGTTCATCTCGGTGGAACTGAGTTGGAAGAATCGGTTTGTCCGAGATTACTTATGGGTGTGTATAGTAGTGAAAGGTGCTGATAGTTGAAGGAGCTAAATCACTAAGCACTTGAGCAACCAGATCATCAACACAACCTCATCCCCTTTTAATAGTATTGGCTTTTCCTATGGACTCAATGTGATCTTTGATCACTAAACCAAAAATAGAGTCTTGAGCTTTTGCCAATGCTTGCCTTAGCATTTGAGGGGTCCACTTCTTCAGTCATCTTGCCATTCCAATTGTGATTGAATTTCCTGAAACATACTTGATAAAAGTATTAGTCCAACCACAAAGTATGTTGTCATTAATTACCAAAACCACCCAGGGAGCAAATGTGCTTTCAATCTCCCCCTTTTTGGTAATTGATGGCAACACACTGAAATTATACTAAACAAGACATCAAAGCTTATTGAAAGAAAGACAGAATTATCATGAAAGCTTTGACAAGCATGTAGTACACAGGCTCCCCCTACAAGTGTGCAAGATTTTCATTGATTATGGTTTTGGACTACCACAAGCACACAAGAGAGATTAGCAAGATGTGCTACATGCAGCTTGGCTATATGCATCAGAGCAGAAGAAAAGGAATTGAGTGATAATGCATATGTGCATGGTGATTTCTTGCAAACAAGTATTTACAAGCAAGTCACCAACATGCACATTCTGCAAGATGCATATACTTACCTTGAGGTTCCTTGGCATTGTACCTGAAGGGATAAACTTGGGAAAACAAGGTTAGATAACACAAGAGTATTCCTTCAACCAACTGCAAGAACGTCAAGAGTACCAAGCCAGGGAGGACATGTATAAAGAGTGTCTCATATTGAGCACAGGCTTGAATCAGCAAACATGTCTCCGAAACTAAAAGATTTTCAATGAATTCTGAGAGATTTTGCTTTCCATAAGATACCAATTGTGAGAACAAAGGGGTGTGATGGAAAAAGCAAAATCAAAAGAATGATGCCAATTGTAATGTCCAATGTAAAATACGACAAAGCTTTGATGTGATTCTCTCCCCCTTAAGATAAGATTGCTTTTCTTCTTCCCTTAAGTCTTCTCTTCTCCCCTACTCCCCCTATTCCCCCTAAGTTCTCTCCCCCTTTGACATCAAGTGCCGAAAAGGACAGCAAACTAGGTAAGACAGGAAAGATGGAAAGAAAGAAAGAGAGAAAGAAAGAAGTGGGATCCTTAAGAATCACAGGGCAAATAAGAACATTTATAGAGAAACAATTTGAGTCTTCTCCCTCTTTAAGATTTAAGTCTGAGTGGAGCTGCAGAAGGTGATATCCTGGAAGATAAATCAGTGACACCAAATTGAGTTAGGGTAGACCCTTTTCGGTTAGACCGAAATAAATGAATTGGTGACGCCGAGTTTAATTCCAAGGAAATATAGAAATAATTCAGCTCACTCTGCGAGGAAAGTTTCAAAGGATTTGCAATGAATTTGTAAAAGATTTTCAAGGAATTGATCAGAGCCATAAAAAGATTTCCAGAAGGATATTCACAAAGAAATAAAAAAATATAAAGATTCCTAGATGAAGTTTTTTTTTTTTTAAAGAAAACTCAATGAGAGAACATAAGAGAAAACAGAAAAACTCCAAAAGCATATGTACTTCATCTAGATAAAGGTCGGCGACAAAGTCACCTATGTTTGAGTATATTGACTTAGGAGTCAAATGAGGACATTTGATCATAGGTCATACTCATCGTTTAAGCTCAAA
>LR738713.1:80881521-80893288 GCA_902687465.1 Secale cereale
CTTCATAGAAGCAGTCGGCAAAGCTCTTTGCCGTCAGCCGTTTGCGGCCAGCAGACGGCAAAGAGCGTAGACGGCAGTGAGGTGAGGTGGGAGCCGTTAGGGGTTAACGGCGTGGTTTGCCGTCAGCCGGCAGACGGCAAAATGCCCAAATAGGCAACTCAGTGTTCCCAGGCCGCACAGGTAGCTGCCACATGGACTTCTTTGCCGACTGCTAGCTGTCGGCAAAGCTCTTTGCCGTCTGCTAGCAGTCGGCAAAGCTCTTTGCCGACTGCTAGCAGACGGCAAAGAGCCTATATAGCCCCTTTTTTCTTTTTTTCTTATATCAATTCATTTTCACAGAAATTCAAACACACACACACATATATATATATATATATTCAGAATCACATAATAAGGCAAACATTATGCTTATCCACCACATATATATTGCATAGGGTAAACATCAAACATAGTTTCACCATGTTCATCCATAATAAGGCAAACATCAAACATCCAATACATATATATTGCTGTCTCCGCGCCGCCTGTGTTTGCCATCTCTAAATGCCAACAGGTCCAGGTTGTGGTCATCAACCTTCTTCATGCTATCAGCATGATCACCATTGCCTCCCGCACCCCGTCATCATCAGGCTGATTTGCTGCTGCTGCTGCTGCTCGTCCTCGTACTCCATCTGCATGGACAAGAGCAAGTTAGTTGAATGGCATGCACGATAAAACTGCAAGGCATATATATTCATCTACATTAATTCTACAACAGTACACTGAGTAATGGGATCAATTTTTTAAGAAGAGCGGGTAATCTCATGGCCACAAGCCCACAACTGCCATCAAGTTAAATACTGTTCCGAACACAACACTGATCAGAGCAGATAATGTTATGCTACCTAAACCTAACACAACCTTGATCTTTTTCCTGATCACATTGAATGATTTCTCACAATGCAAAGTAAATTTCCTGAATTTAAGCTCATTGGTACAAACATATCAAAGGCCTTCTGTACTTATCTATATCTGTACCAAGCACAATACCGTGTCAAAACTCAAAAACAGACCTCTTTCTTTCCATGACCCTCATTTCAAATATCAAAACTATCCAATATTCGAATGTGAGATTCGATAATGTAACTTAGATTTTGGCAGCTAAACTAATTTCCTAAAAATAAGATACCTACCAGGACAGTGCTAGTAACTAATTATAACTCAATTTATTCACAATTTAATCAGAGTTATTTTTGCAAGAGCATTCCGGTTAACCTTTGCCACCATGCGCTGGAAGGTGACATCCTCATCGTCGATCTTGTCCTTCCCCTTCCCATACTTTCTATCTGCAAATGCATAACCCGAAAGGTGATGATTTGATTTAAGAAAATGTCCAATAAACCAAAAAGGAGAAGAACCACTTGTCCACACTGGGACTGGAGAATGATGAAATCACTAACCTCCACATAAACATCAATTGATTAATAAACTGATGAAAGAACAATAAGAAAAAAGATCACCTAAGCATACTGGTTTAATATTTCTTCCAGAATTCAATGAGAAATATCTACAATGGACAACACAACAATAGTTGATTTTTTTTAGGCAAACCATAGCAAAGTTCCAATCTTGTGAGGCCAGACCACTATAAAAGAATACCACGGATTTGATGCGTACGTAAATATTGGAGAAGATACCTTTCCAATGTAGTCTTCATTACAGGGATGCCAACGTTGGCAGGCCACCTTGTTCAACTCATGTTTTCAAAAGCTAGTGCACCTGTGTATTTCAAGAAAACTTTGACTGGTGCACTTCAGGCTAAGCGTTGAAAATAGGTAACAATCAAGCATACAACAACAATCAAGTACTTCAGGCTAACCGCTCATAAAATAATTAAGGAGTGTACTGTCCTCTTGCGTGTATATAGTTATAATCTTTGATTTTATATAAGATAGTAATACCTTCTACAGCAAGAATTTACATTTTTCTATTGTCAAAAGGAGAAGGAGTTGATATTTTTCTGTGATTGACCAACACATCAGTGCAAAATTCCTTTGAAGTACTGAATTTAGCGTTTGCATACTAAACAATTCAGACGGGTTTATAAACGTCAGCTATACCTTGGCTCGATCCGATCAGTTCATAAAGTACTTTTGCTTTGGTTGGTTCTTATCGACTCTGTTTTTGAGTCGCCGACTAATCGCCAAGTCGTCGCGGCGTGGCTGGCTCGCGCAGGCGGCTTGACTCAGGGAGCGAGTCGCGCGACTTGCGTGGCTCGCCGGCGACTTGGTGCGATTAGTCGCGCGACTCGCTGGCTCGCTGGCTCGCGTGGCTTGCTCCGCACGGGCCACCTGCCAGATTTTTTTTGACGGGGGATAAATAGCGGTATGGCTCGTCGCCCCCTCTGCCTCTCTTTGCTCTGCTGCTGCTGCTGCTGCTGCCTGTTGCTGCCCTGCTGGAATTGTGGGGACTGAAGAAGCAGGAGGACCGAAGGAAAGAGAGCGCAGGGTGGGCTCTATATGTGCTCTGCTTAGATGTAGTATATGAAAGAGAGCGCAGGGTGGGCTCTATATGTGCTCTGCTTAGATGTAGTATATTTTCTCTGCTGTATATGTGCTCTGTTGCTGCTGTATATATATGTGCTCTGCTGCTCTATGTACTGTTGTGCCATGGCGACTTGGGGCGACTAATCAAGCCAAGTCGCTGACTCAAGCCAGCAAGCCACTAGCCGCAGCCTCGGCGACTTGGCTTGACTCGGCGACTCAAAAACATAGCTTATCGATTATTATTCAGTTAACATATGACTGCACGTGTGATAGAAAGAACAATGTTGTGAAAAAAGCCACCAACCTGAAAAATAGAGAAGACTACAAAGAGCCATTATTTTGTCATGAATAATCAATTACATAGGCACTAACAAACTGTTGCATGCAATAAGTGGTAGTACAAACAAAAAATAAGGTGAAAAAATGCACACCATTTAGAAGAAACAG
The DNA here is from genome assembly GCA_902687465.1 of Secale cereale. NCBI lineage: Eukaryota > Viridiplantae > Streptophyta > Magnoliopsida > Poales > Poaceae > Secale > Secale cereale. The sequence goes on from LR738713.1 coordinate 80,884,494, forward strand.
ACTGTTGACTGCCTTTCCCATAAAATAAATGTTTTATTTACAGATAGCCAAATGCTCACTCGTGATGGTGACCATAACCACGATGCAAGTAAAACAGAAGTTTGAATATCATTATCATTACTATCAATCAATCATGAGCTGAAATAATTAGAATGGGTCACACAAGTGCAGATACGATATGTATGGGAGTGGCTACTCAGTTCAATAACACTTCATGATCAAATCAACCAATTTATAGAGTCAACTTCCAGTTTCTCCCACACACACACCATCTATTGTACAAATTGGAGATTCAATCAAACCAGGCACCTCTTGTACTGCATAAACACTTTGCTCTATGTCCAACATTACTATAAAGTCAGGGTAATTGAGAAGAAACGTGTTGTACCTTTTTTATGTTTGTTCAGAGTTGTCGTCGAGAAGGCCCCAAATTTTTTCATTATCAACTTCCAAGATACTCGCACCAAATGTGTATCGAGACATATGAGCTTGTCTTCTCTAACATCATGAACCCTTCTTCGGGAGCCCTATAACTAACACACCTATCATCTGGAACACTTCTTTGCTGCCTATCTCTTTTTTTCTTGTATTTATATTTAGTGGCAGCAAGCAAGAAAGCTAATTAATTGGCAAACAATGCAATGTCCAACTGATTTAACACTAGAAAGTCAGACATCAAAAAGACCAAGCAAAATTCAGTCAAGCGTGTAAATAGATTCAGACCAATTGGTAAACTGAAATCTACTGAGTTTTCGTGGCAGCAGGCAAGCAAATTAACTTGACAAACAGTGCAATGCCTATGTTATTCAGCACTAGGGCCTGACAGCAGTAGCACCCAGCTAGATTCAGTCAAGCATGCAAGTGAATTTAGAACAGCAGCAAAATCAGGGAACCATGCCAATGAAATCGAAACGCTGTTCATATGTGCGTACAATACCAGCTCCAACATCATTAAGTAATGAAACTACAAAAGAACATATTCTGCATCAGATGTACACGAACTTGGGCTTACCATTGGATAAAAACTATTTAATAAGCTATTGTTCTCTAATTTTTTTAGCGAATTACCTTGGGTTGCTGCCTCCCCATGGCTGGGCATCATCCCGAGAGAGAAGCCTCACTCATCCTCTCACTGCATCAAGTTGGTGCAGGTGCGTGGGTGAGTTAGCAAGTGGCTACATCTCAGGTTCCTCGACACCAACCTCCTGGATCCAGGGGCGTGTTGACCTGCAGCCCAACACCAACACCAACAGGGCAAGGCGTGAGGAAACTGCATCCACATCTGCAGAATCGAATCAAACAGAGAAGGGGGGGTAGAGGGGCACACCTTGTCCTTGAGTTGCTACTGCTCAAAATCCATGGGCGGGCGTCGTCCTCCTCTCCCTGCGTCGAGACGAGTTGCTGTGTGCGTGAGGCAGGAAAGCACATCTCACATCAGGAGAAGGCTCAAAATCCATGGAAGGGAAGAAGAAACAAGAGGAGAGGAGAAAGGGGCTGACCTGAATGGCGTCGGAGCAGCCTTCTGGTCCCGGAGCCACGAGGGAGGGTCGTCGAAGCCACGCCGGCGACGCAGAGGCCGAAACCCTAGCCATGGGGAGGGCTGCGGGTGGCCGCTAGGGAACGTGCTCGATGAATCTGGTCGGTAGGGCACGGGAGAGGGCCTACCCACCGGCCATGCCGCCGGAGATGGCCGCGTCGGGGAGCAGATGAGGCGAGGACCGGCGGCGGTGCAGCGGGGAACCCTAGCTTCTTTGCGGGAGTGAGAGGAGAGGAATGGATCGAGTGCACTCGCGTGGGAGGGTGCGGGTCGGGTGCGGGGGAGGTAAGTTCGATGCGGCCAGGTCGTTTTTTTCCTCATAAATTTGCCGTCTGTGTACGACAAAAAGAAGACGGCAAACCAAGGCCGGGGACGGGGATTTTCTCTTTTTTATACTTTTCTATTACTTTGCCGTCTGCCAGCAGATGGCAAATATTTTTTGCCGTCTGCTAGCAGACGGCAAAGAGGTGGGGCTGGTGGGCCGTTACAGCGCTGGACCCCACCCACTTCTTTGCCGTCTGCCAGCAGACGGCAAAGAATCTTTGCTGTCCCTTGGCAGACGGCAAAGAATTGGCTGATGGCAACCAGGTTCTTTGCCATCAGCCAGCTCTTTGCCGTCTGCTTTCCAAAAGCAGACGGCAAAGAGCCTCTTTGCCGTCTGCCAGCAGATGGCAAAGAGCTGGCAGATGGCAAAGTAGCAGATTCCAGTAGTGACCAACTGGGTTTCCACCGACCGACGTACCTGCCGACCCAACCAGCTGGACAGGCTCCTGCGTGGTAGCCCACAGATCTTTAGGGAGGCCCGCCGTTGCGCCACCTCAGCTGCCTGTCTACCTACATGGCACCTCGGGCACCGCTGGCCATGGCGCATGTTGACACGAGGATGAGCGGCGACGGACAAGACGGGCGTCTCCCCTTGTCCCCGATAAAGCAAGGACACCTAAGCAGGGCGCATTAAATGCACCTTGTCCTGTAATGCGATGGATAACCTCGCATCACTGTACCCTTTCCACCTCCTGTGTGCCACTGTAGCAACCCCTTTTCCCTATAAAAGGAGGCCCAAGGCGATCAGGAGAAAGATTTGGCTTTTCGGAACCCCTCACGACTCTTTTGGAGCTGCTCGTTAGCTGAAGACCACCAACATATAATCCACCAAAGCAGGAGTAGGGTTTTACGCATCTTTGCGGCCCGAACCTGGGTAAAGGAACCGTGTCCTGATCGTTAGATCTTCTCTTCTCTCAACCCACGCCCCGCAACCGTAGTAGGGATTCTTGTGATCCAATAGGTGTCGATCCAAATACACCGACATCTTTGACGCGCCAGGTAGGGGGCGCAGCTGTGAGAATCGGCTTTAGCGGTTAGTTCGACGCTTCTACATCATCATGGCGCCCAAGAAGAAGACGACGGTGGCGGTTGGCCAATCGAAAGCCGGACAGCCCATCCCGATGCGGGCGAGCAGCGGACCAGTCGCGGAAAGGACTCGGGGCGCTACTCGCGAACACCAACGCCATCCCGATAGCCGGAGTTTGGGAGGTGGCGATGCCTGTGCGCCCGATAACAGGCCGCACGCCACCAGTTCCAGAGATGGAACCCGGCCCTCCGCGGGCGGCGCGGGGCCCTCCAAGGCCGCGGCCGCACCACCCGAGGGCAACGCGAGGCCCTCCAGAACTCCCACGCCGGCGCCAACAATGCGCTCTTCTCAAGCAGCGCACGACGAACGGCGTCGTCGTCCCGAAGACCCCGGACGTCGACATGGGAAGAGCCCTGAGCGCCGCTCCCGGGACATAGAAGGCCTGCCCGCCCACCGAAGCGCTGGTGGACATGATAGGCGACCGCGGGATCGTGATGGAGCTCCCCCTGACGCAGTCAGGGGTCGAAGCGCGTCGCGATCCGTGCAGGTTTCGCTACAGCCGAAGCTTTGGCGCGCAAGCAGTTGCTCCTCGACTGTCCTCCCGTTACGGGGAAACTCGACGAATGGAGAGCCACCATCTGAAGCCTTGTCGCAGTCGCCAACAGGGACGGCCTAAATCCAGCGGAGCTCCCGGGCCGACGCTCCGATGGGATCCCACGCACCGTGGGTGGGAGAGCTGGCAGCACCGCGGCTACGGTGCATTCGCCTCCTCCTCGCCCAGTGCCGCGTGCGTCGACCCGTCGGGACGTCGCGGGCGACGCCATCTCCATTGCGTCGTCCGACCCGCGGACCCGCGGCGACCAGCGTCAAGTTCTTCAGGAGCGAGCCCATGAAGACGCTCGAACCACCATGGAGCGCCGGCGCGAAACGCGCCACCAGTCAGACAGGCGAGCAGGGCCTGCTGCGGACCGCCCAGCACCGGAAAGCCCTGGAGGTCTACCTTACGAGGTCGGTTGTCCGGCTTTCACCCGTGAGCTGCGGCAGTTCCAGTAGCCCTCTCACCGCACCTTCAAACCTGACGTTGGCGAGAAGTACAACGGCAAGACCCACCCGTCGGAGTTCCTCAGCATCTACACCGTCGCGATGCAAGCTGCTTGGGCCCGCGACGATAAGGTGCTTGCGAATTACTTTCCGTTAGCTCTTAAACCTAACGCCATGTCGTGGTTGATGCACTTGCCAGTAGACTCTATTTCCTCCTGGTCCGACTTGTGCCATGAGTTTGTTGGCGCCTTTACCGGAGGCCATTAAGCCCATGGCCAAGCGAGTGACCTGCATGTCATACCCCAGAAGGAAGTCGAGACTCTGCGCAAGTACATACAGAGATTCAGCCGGGTATAGTACAATATCCCCGATGTTCACCCTGCCGCCATCATCAGCGCGTTCCACCAGAACGTGCGCAACCGCAAGATGCGCGAAGAACTGGCGATGACCAAGGTGAAGGACGTGGCAGAACTTTACATTCTTGCCGACAGATGTGCCCGGGCCGAAGAGGGAAGGAAGTACCCCGGCGAGAGCGCCGGTGCGGAAACCGACTCCTCAGACGAAGATACCGCTGTTCCAGCGAAGAAGGGCCGGAACCGTAACAGGAAGCGCAAGGGGAAGGCCGTGCTTGCCGTCGAGGGATCCGATGACGCCGGCTCCGCCAAGAAAACCAAGGCGGGTGACCCTGGCAAGGAAATTGCCGGATATGTCGCCTGCCGGGCCTTGGCGGCCGCCGAGAAGCCGGGAAACTCCGGCAAACGGTACTGCAAGATCCATCGCACCAAGGGCCATGATCTCCAGGACTGCCACCAGGTTGAGCTCCTTGCTGAGAAGCAAAGAGCTGAATACGAAAGGCGGGACAAGGAGAAGGGTCAAGACGGCGCTGAAGGATCCAGCAAGAAGCGTGATGGCCAAGCAGGCCGTCGCGGCAAGGAGAAACAGCAAGAAAGGCCCTCCCGGGGCCGCGATAGAAGACCTGATGACGACGATCACGAACAGGACAATGAGTCCGGCGGCCAAGAGTTTCAGAAGGCTACGGACGCCATGTGCGTCGATGGTGGCGCTTCGTTGAATGTTTCTCACCGCCAGCTTAAACAGTGGGCGCGAGAGATTATTGCGGCAGAGCCATCGCCCGGTGCCCAAAAGCTGCTGAAATGGTCCAGCACACCTGTCATCTTTGACGCCGAGGATTACCCTGATCGCGTTACTGCGGTCGGGTGCTTACCATTGTTGGTTTCACCAACAATACGCAACCTCAAGGTGACAAAGATGCTAGTCGATGGCGGGGCCGGCCTCAACCTACTCTCGCCCATCGTAATCGAGAAGCTACAAGTTCCTGACGGAGACCTCGAGGAGACGTGCACGTTTCAAGGGGTCAGCCCAGGAAGGAGCCAACCTAAGGGGAAAGTCACACTGCCCGTGAGTTTTGGAAGTGATCTGAACTACAGGACGGAGAGGATCATGTTCGATGTCGCCAGGAGCGAGCCCATGAAGACGCTCGAACCACCATCGAGCGCCGGCGCGAAACGCGCCACCAGTCAGACAGGCGAGAAGGGCCTGCTGCGGACCGCCCAGCACCGGAAAGCCCTGGAGTTCTACCTTACGAGGTGGGCTGTCCGACTTTCACCCGTGAGCTGCGGTAGTTCGAGTGGCCCTCTCACCGCACCTTCAAACCTGACGTTGGCGAGAAGTACAACGGCAAGACCCACCCGTCGGAGTTCCTCAGCATCTACACCATCGCGATGCAAGCTGCTGGGGCCCGCGACGATAAGGTGCTTGCGAATTACTTTCCGTTAGCTCTTAAACCTAACGCCATGTCGTGGTTGATGCACTTGCCAGTAGACTCTATTTCCTCCTGGTCCGACTTGTGCCATGAGTTTGTTGGTGCCTTTACCGGAGGCCATCAAGCCCATGGCCAAGTGAGTGACCTGCATGTCATACCCCAGAAGGAAGGCGAGACTCTGTGCAAGTACATACAGAGATTCAGCCGGGTACAGTACAATATCCCCGATGTTCACCCTGCCGCCATCATCAGCGCGTTCCACCAGAATGTGCGCAACCGCAAGATGCGCGAAGAACTGGCGATGACCAAGGTGAAGGACGTGGCAGAACTTTACGTTCTTGCCGACAGATGTGCCCGGACCGAAGAGGGAAGGAAGTACCCCGGCGAGAGCGCCGGTGCGGAAACCGACTCCTCAGACGAAGATACCGCTGTTCCAGCGAAGAAGGGCTGGAACCGTAACAGGAAGCGCAAGGGGAAGGCCGTGCTTGCCGTCGAGGGATCCGATGACACCGGCTCCGCCAAGAAAACCAAGGCGGGTGACCCTGGCAAGGAATTTGCCGGATGTGTCGCCTGCCAGGCCTTGGCGGCCGCAGAGAAACCGGGAAACTCCGGCAAACGGTACTGGAAGATCCATCACACCAAGGGCCATGATCTTCAGGACTGCCACCAGGTTGATCTCCTTATTGAGAAGCAAAGAGCTGAATACGAAAGGTGGGACAAGGAGAAGGGCCAAGACGGCGTTGAAGGATCCAGCAAGAAGCATGATGGCCAAGCAGGCCATCGCGACAAGGAGAAACAGCAAGAAAGGCCCGCGCGGGGCCGTGATAGAAGACCTGAAGACGACGATCACGAACAGGACGACGAGTCCGACGGCCAAGAGTTTCAGAAGGCTACGGACGCCATGTGCGTCGATGGTGGCGCTTCGCTGCATGTTTCTCACCACCAGCTTAAACAGTGGGCGCGAGAGATTATTGCGGCAGAGCCATCGCCCGGTGCCCAAAAGCCGCTGAAATGGTCCAGCACACCTATCATCTTTGACGCCAAGGATCACCCTGATCGCGTTACTGCGGTCGGGTGCTTACCATTGTTGGTTTCACGAACAATACGCAACCTCAAGGTGACAAAGATGCTAGTCGATGGCGGGGCCGGCCCCAACCTACTCTCGCCCACCGTAATCGAGAAGCTACAAGTTCCTGACGGAGACCTCAAGGAGACGGGCACGTTTCAAGGGGTCAGCCCAGGAAGGAGCCAACCAAAGGGGAAAGTCACACTGCCTGTGACTTTTGGAAGTGATCTGAACTACAAGACGGAGAGGATCGTGTTCGATGTCGCCAGGAGCGAGCCAATGAAGACGCTCGAACCACCATCGAGCGCCGGCGCGAAATGCGCCACCAGTCAGACAGGCGAGCAGGGCTTGCTGCGGACCGCCCAGCACCGGAAAGCCCTAGAGGTCTACCTTACGAGCTGGGCTGTCCGGCTTTCACCCGTGAGCTGCGGCAGTTCCAGTGAGGCTAATTTGACCAGCAAGGTAGAATCTTTTTTGCTTATGTTATGGTGGTATATAGTACGCGTCGAAGAGGTGGGATGGGACTAGCATATATACTATACGTACGTGTCCGTGAACAAGTAAACCTCACTCAGTGTTAGGAATTTTTGGTTATTGAGGCATATGTCACATCAAAATTGTGAAATTGGTTATTCAAACATCACGCAACACCTTTTTGGGCCACATTCATATCCTAACTAGGACACTCACGTGTGACGCTTCTATTTGTGGGCCCACGAGGCCATCGTCGATGCATGCATGCATCACTTTGACCTACATCAGGAGAGGTTAATTAATTTCACCATCGATGAGGATTCTTTTGGGTTATACATATATTAAGGCAGGAGCATATAGTATGCGGTGAAGAGGGGGGAAGGGGACCATTATATGTAGTACGCTTGATATGAACCTCAATTTCTGTGGGTGCATGGTTTACGGTTTTTGAGGCATGTGGCACATCAAAGTTGGGCATTTTATGTATTCAACATATATATGTTTGGCGCACATGCAAAGCGGTGGTGGCTGTCCTCTCGCACCCACTTAAGCGGTTATCAGCGATATCGATGCTTTCCATCTGTGGGCCAGCTTGGTCCATCACTACCTTTTTCCTGACAACAAGAGAGGTTAATTTGACTTAGGATGGCATGCATGATACAGTTTGAGATGGCATGCCTGATACAGTTTGAGCACACACACATGCATGTGTACGCACAAATCCCTCCCATCGAGTCAAAGTGGCTAGTACAATGACACATCATGAACCGGTCTCGCTCTGTGTGGGGAGCTAGTGTACGATTTTTGACACGCGCGCCACATCAATGTTGTGTATTCAAACATGCATGCATTCATGCATCACCTCCATACATATGCATGTGTGGTTGCCTTCGAACGATACACTCCCTCGCGTGGTTATCGACGAGAAGCCTATATATATGTGGGCCCACGTGGACATCCATGATCACCTTGACCAACAACAAGATAGCTAACCATGGCGGATTCTTCATTTGGTTCGTGTTATCGTAGTATAGGTCATGGTGAGATTCAGACCTAATTAAGTTTGAGCGCATATACTATGCACGCATGCATGCATGCATGAACCCCGTCATTGGCTTGAAGTGTGGTGTAACATACATATGCATCGTTAACCTAACCCACACTCAGTGTGGGGATTTATAGTTCTAAATCACGGTGCCACATCAAATTTTTTCCATTGTTACTAAAAAACACACCTCTCCATACATATGTTTGGGCCACACACATGTAGTGGTTGTCTTTGGGGACTAGCTACTTGCGTGATTATTGGCGAGCTAGCCCGTCTCCGGGGTCGCATCGACGGTCAGCACTTTGACCAACAACAATAGAGAGGTTGTACGACCAAGGTGGATTATTCTTGGTCGGTTTTATGACCCATCTTGGTGAGATATATGCCTCTCTGGCCCGCCGAATGAAAGTGTGCGTGTGTGTGGGGGGTTTTTACTTCGCACTTTGCTAGGTTAACCTCGGTTGGGGGGGGCATCCATTCATAGCTTAGGATTCC
>LR738713.1:80894769-80911691 GCA_902687465.1 Secale cereale
CACACACACACACACCAAAACCTCTTCGGGCGTGCGCGCGCGCGCACACACACACACACCCTCCCTCGCTCGAAACCCTAGCAAGGTCCCCGCCGCCGCTGCCGCCGCCGCAAGGCCTCCATTGTCAACATCTGCCGGTTTGACCGTGCAGCTTACCCACCGATCTCCATACCCAGGCCGCCCTGAGTTTCTTAGATGACGCCTGCCAAATGCCCCGTTCCCACATATCCCATCCCCATCCCCATGCCCCACTTCAGAGCGTAGCATCCTAAGCCCGGCTATGCTTCCTGTGGAGCTCGAGGAGTGACTGGCTCAAAAGAGGTGTATAGCGGTCTCTTCGCCCGACGTCAACGAGGAAGCTGACGACCATTACTGGTGTCAGTCACTCAAGCAGCAGGCTAGAGTATGCGGGCATGTCTCGGCCTCCAGCTACGACATCGAGGTCATCGACAGCGATGGCCCGAGGCGGGCCATGTCATAGGTTAAGTGGCCCACGCCCAACCCCTCGGGTTCATCTGCCGTCGATCTCATCCATGGCCCCACCGCTGATCCCCTCTGGACCGCTGTCAATAATTTGCCATTCTACATCGCCATCGAGCCTCCTTTGTCATTTCTGAAGGACACGTTCTACGACGCTGGCTTGGGATCCATAGCTTCCAAGTCAGACCTCATCAACGGCGACCACGAGGAGGGCACCATCTCCGGCTCTTCCAAGGAGAAAGAGCCCATCTACTCTTCCAAGGGAAAGCACTCGTCTGCGACAGCAGGGAGGGCACCCTATAGCTGTGTTCTTCCAAGGGGAAGGAGCCCATCTGTGACAACATGGAGCGCATCCAGGGTCCGTGCTCTTCCCACGGGAACGACCCCATCTGTGACAAGTGAGGAAACCCATGATTTGTTTTGCTGTGCCTCTTCACACAGGGAAACCCATGATTTGTTTTGTTGAATCCCTTTTGTAGTGTAGTGAGAATATGTCCAGTTTTAATTGCTATATCTGGTTGTTTGCAGTATGCCTTGTTTATTTCAGTTGTTCACAATGTGATGCTCTATATGTGCAATTATTTATTGTGCAGTACATTTCATCAATCCAGTTTTAAACATATCGATAGGAATGCATATATTTGCTTGCTGTTAAGCCTGTTATAGCTATCATGTGCCTCTTTTGAACTTTTTTGATTGTTCGGTTGTTTGTAGTTAGCATATGTTCAATTTCAAATGCTATCTTTGGTTGTTCGTTGTATGCCTTGTTTATTACAGTTATTCACAACCTGATGTTCTATATGTGCAAGTATGAATTGTGCAGTTCAATTTCATCAGTACTAGTTTCAACAATACCACTATGAATGACTATATTTGGTTGCTGCATCTTGTAGTTAACACGCCTTTTCATTTTTGTTTAACCATAACTTGTGTACTTAGATCGGCACAATACCAGTTTGAATGACTATGTTTGATTGTTGTTAACTGTTAGGCATGTTGCAGTTAGCACACCTTTCCACTTGTTTTGCTTTACTAGCATGCTTAAACCTGCACACTGAAGCTATCTTTTGGAGATTATTTTGTCTACCATGTATAATTTTGGTTGATGTTTAGCATGTGGTGCTTAAAATGCTTCTCAATGTACCTACATAGGACAATTTTGGGAACGACTGTTGTTTTCCATCGAGGTTAGTTTCATCCCATGGCCTATATCTGCTCACTCTTCAGGATATCGGTAGCTGGTACTATATAGGCCGGCGACTGAAAAGGGACTAATCGGTGAATCGGACTTTTAACTGAATATATTTGCAACCCATTTTTCATTAGGTTAACTTGGGTCATATGTAATATATCTGAGGCTACATAGCAACATGCACTGTACTTAATGTCTAAATATTCAATCCTAGGCTACATAGCAACAAGGAAGAGTGTTACATTAATGTTCTAATGATGTCTAGATATACGTAGAAGAGAAGCAGCAGCAACAGCAACAACACAACCCTCATGTTTAGATATACTTTAGGGCAATTTGAGCCCGAAATAGCTCAAACTAACTGTAACCCATGGATACAGCAGCAGTTAATCAGTCGATAATTTGTAAGAATGAACTAGACTCCTTTCGGCCTATAATATAAGATGTTAATTCATCTAATATGTGAGTATATTGGATGTTATAAGATACACCCTCCCTTCCTAAATATTTGTCTTTTTAGAGCTTTCAAATGGACTACCACATACAGATGTATATAGACATATTATAAAAGAGTGGTGTAGTACATCATTGTGCAATTGATGTTTAGCTTCTAATATTAACTTGGTGCTATTAGGTACATGTGTCATTGGTAAATATCCTCGTTTCGACCCTTTCTGCGTATGGGGCAATGAGATATCGATGAACCGACATCAAGTGAGGAAGATGATAAAGATTGTTAGTAAAATGGCAATTAAACTATTTGTTTACACTTTATCCAAGATAATAGCGAACTGCAAGATGGTAAGAACTCTGCAACCTTCTTCTTACTACCCATAATGAGTTGTGTTAGATGACAAAGTCTGAATCTTTTTCCTTTGCAGTGGTTGCCAAAGCAGTTTACTCAATATTACCTCTCAAACTACATGATTGGTGGGCATGAAAAGGTTAAAGTATTTCTACTAGAACACGATGATTACCTAGATGTTTTCATGAAGATCGTGAAGGATGGGCGGTCGGCCAACATAAGGGGTTGGGCTAGAGTCGTGCGTGCCTTCTGCATGGAGGAGGGCACAATATGGGCATTCCACTTTACCAACTTTAATAGTAAAAATATACAAATGTGGTTCATCATTTTTTATTTGGTTATTATGTAATTCTCAAACATATGTACGTATGAATCGAATAATGCATAGGCTGTTTGAACCTGATAGATATGAATAAAGCTCTAGCATACATTCAAATCCAAATCCGGTACAATTTGGAAAAGCAGCAATTAAATTACGGTGAATTTACGCTCTCCAGGTTTTTATGGCACACACGGTTCATAAAACATAAACGTTTGCGACATGCACCATAATCCGAGATGGTTCATAGAGAGGAAACGTGTGCAAGCATGCACTCAGTTGCGATTTGCAAAGCGTGTGCGATGTCAAACAATATCACAAACGATGCGGGAAAACTAAATGTTTGTGTTAGTTGCCTTATCGTACACGATTCACAACCATGAACTGTTTCCGATGAAGTATGCATCGTAAACGTTGCACCACAGAATAGCGTGTGTGATAGTTATCGTGTACGACAATGTTACGATGGTTCGACGTTTTGTAATCCTGTCCGACAGTTATACAACGATTAGCTAATCTTATTAATGATGAACTGTTTGTGATGGGCCGCGCTTCATACACGTTCTATAATAGGGAATGGTTTGTGATGGGCCACGCATCGTAAACGTAGCACCACAGAATATGGACTGTGATGGCAATGCGAGCAGAAACAAGTAGGAGTACTGTAGGGGCCCTATCCCCGACGGTTTATAGGTCGTGTGGGAAGGACCCCCCCTATCACCCACACTCACTTGGCGACGGTTCCAAATGCCGTCGCGGAAAGGGGTTTGAAACCGTTTGTATAGCACCGACGCGTACCAGTGGACATTCGCCCGCAAGAAGGCAACGAGCGGGCTTTCCTATTTGTCATTGAGCGTGGCACTGATGGTGAAGGTACCATCAGCACCATCCAGCCATGGCGGGACCTTTTTCACGGTGGGTGCAGCAACCTTGGACATCTTACTGTTGGAGCTTTCTGTCAAATCATCCACATGAAGAACATATCCCAGAAAGGTTGGCTTCCCGGGTCCCTTGCCGGGGCTCTGAATAGTCTCTTTCTTTCTCTTGCTCTCCTTGGCGAGACCAGTGATCTCTGTGGCCTCTACCGCAACTGCATCCCTGTACATCTTATCAACACAAATTATTGGGTCCTTCTCGTCTGATGGAATGGATAGGACTCCCATTGGCCCTGGCATATTTAAGATGTTGTAAGCATAGTGGGATGCTTCCATGAACTTAGACAGAGCTGGTCGTCCAAGGATTCCATTGTACAGCAGGGGAGGTCTACCACATCAAACACAACCTTCTCTATCATGTAGTTCAATTCTCCCCCAAACGTTACCGGCAACATAATCGTCCCCTTGGGATAGCTCCTGCCGGGATTAACTCCTTGATACATGCCGGTAACCTCAAGCTTTTCCTCAGATATTTGGAGTCTGCTGATAACCTTTGGGGAAATCAGATTCAACCCGGCCCCATCGTCAACCAACATCTTTGTCACTTTGAGGTTGCGAATTGTCGGTGAGACCAACAAGGGCAAGCACCCTACCGCGGTAGTGCGGCCAGGGTGATCCTCCTCGTCAATAATGATGGGCGTGCGGGACCACTTGAGCAGCTTCCGAAACACTGATGCCGGCTCCATGGCATTGACTTCATGCGCCCACTGCTTGAGTTGGCGGTGAGAGGAATGCAGAGATGCACCTCCTTCAATGCACAGGGCGTCTGTGGCCTTTTGGAACTCATGCTCAACGGTTTCCTCTTCATCCCCTTCATTACTTTCCCCATTGCAATCCTCCTTCTCGCGGCCCCTTGCGGGTTTCCCTTTATTCCTAAAACCCTTTCCGGGAAGGTTTGCTTCACCGCTCTTGCCCTTTCCGCCAGTGCCATTCCGACCTTTCTCCTTATCTCTTTTCTCATATTCCTCTCTCTACCTCTTGACAAGCTTCTCAACTTGATGGAATTCCTGCAGATCATGGCCCTTGGTCCAGTGGATTTTGCAGTAAGGGCCATCACTCTTCTCGGCCTTGTCAGCAGTTGTGGCTTCCCGGCAATCATTGCATGAAGAAACCTCCTTGCCGGGGGCCTCAACTTTCGCCTTCTTACCGGTACTAGGTGTGCTTGATCCTTCAACTGTCATTACTGCCTTATCTTTGTGCTTCCTACTCTGCTTCTTGTTCTGCTTCTTCTGGCTGGTGGTCTTCTTGTCATCCTCTAAATCGATGCCGACACCATCCTCTTTCTCCAGGGAGATTCCTCCCCTCCTCCACCCGAGCACACTTATCCACCAAGGTGTAAAGCTCCTTCACAGTCTTGGGCAGCCGGGCGTTCATCTTCGAACGTATCCGGCAATTGTGCACGTTTGTCGGTGTTCTGGGAACCATGGTACCCAGACTTGCCTGCCTGCGGCCCACGTCGTGGCTCCTTCATCGCCCTGGTATGGCACATCTTCAGCATCGACACTCAAGACCCTCGCGAGGGGCCAAGCCTCATGAGGCGGATGACACCAAGACCTCCTGAGGGGATAGTCTCACTAGGCTGGCTCCCGAGGGGCGGAGAACCCTATGCAAGCCCTTACCTCGTGAGGTTCGGATGATGCAAGCCATGATGACGAAGGCCAGGCGGGTGTCAGCGGGTTCAGGACGACCAGTTTCCTCTTTGGTGCTAAAGAGGCAACCGCAGGCGCGGAGTCCCGAGGAATCGACCAAAGGTTTTCATTTTTGTGTAACAAGACCAGGATCGCCAGGACGGGAGGACGGAGGTCATCACCAAGCCCACCGTGGCGTCAGGATGAGAGGATTTAAAGCCGAAGACCACCTTTAGTGAGGATAAGATGTACTGGTTGTCTCCCTTCAAATTTGGCCGTTGTGGGATCCCTTCCCGCCAAAATTTTGGGGGAAGAGGACCAATGCTACTATAAATATAGGATAGCTACCACCATAGAGGGGACGGATCATTCATACCTCCTTCACCACCATAAGTAAGAACACACCTCGCGAGGATGTTCGTCCATTGTATTCGTTCTTCCTCAGCCCACCTTGAGGCAATCCACCACCTTGCAGGAGTAGGGCCACTGACCGATAGGTGGCCTAGACCTCTGTAAACTTCCCTATGTCGTGTCCTTTCTTGTTCCTCGAGTTAGATCATAGAGACGGCGAGTAGGCTGGTAGGGAAGTTGAGTTCTTCGCACGCACCTCAGTGTTCGAACTTACAAGGGTTTTGCGGAGCCCTGAATCCGACATTTGGCACGCCAAGTAGGGGTGCGTATCGAGGAACCACCTTCCCCGTCGTCGCGCTCTGCTCTCGCCACCTAGCCTCCGACCATGGCAGGCGTCGCACCACCCGTTGGCTCGCGGGCCGCGCTCGGAGTTGGCGCGCCCCCCCGGGCCCTCTCCCCTACTCTGCGACAAGTGCGGTGGCCGCTAAGGTTCAGGTCGGCGCTGCCACCACGGTATAACGGCACGACCAACCCTGAGGCGTTCCTCCAGGCCTACGCAGAGGCCATCCAGGCAACTGGCGACGATAAAAAGGCGATGGCGAACTGGCTCCCCATGGCCTTGGTGGGGGAGCCACGCGGCTGGTTTCTGAGGTTGCCGGATTCATTAGTGGCCGCTTGGGAAGATCTTCGTGCCTTATTCGTCGCGTGCTTCGCGGCACCAGCACCCAATGTGGCCGCGACACTCCTCGGCGAATCAAGGGTAGGAGCGTCAGGGCGCCACATCAAGCAATTCTTGCGTCAGGCAGAGGTCGCGCAGTCACCCCCCGGCTGGGCGACCCCCGAGTCCGACCTTACCTTCGACTCGAGTGACCACCCTTGTTGACACCAGATTTTGGCACGGAAACAAAGGCAATTAAGATGGCCTCAAATCGAAAAGTGCTCAAAGTAAGAAAGTTATGTATTGTGAAAGGGAGAAACTTTGATATTTGGGCCATAGCCATCCGATTTCATCTCTAAGTTCGAAGTTGTGTCCGAAGTACTGGGATTTTGTATTCAGAAAACTATTCGGCTAATTATGCCTCCAAGACAGCCTCATATGAAAAAAATGATCTACACTAATTGTCTTCGTCTCATCGAGGCGATCTATTTTGATATAAAAATCGTCCCAATCCATGTTCGTATGCAAAAGTTAGAGCTATCTGAATGCAGGCCTATCACGAGACAAAATATGGCGCGCCCCACTAGACACATGTCTGATGGGTAGCGCGAGCAAACATAAGTTTTGCGTGACCGTTTTGTCGGTGTATTTGGATCCACATCTATGGGATCACAAGAATCCCTACTATGGTTGCGGGGCGCAGGGTGGAGAGAAGAGCAGATCTAACGGTCAGGACACAGTTCCTTTACCCAGGTTCGGGCCGCAAAGATGCGTAAAACCCTACTCCTGCTTTGGTGGATTATATGTTGATGTTCTTCAGCTAGTGAGGAGCTCCAAGAGAGTCGTGAGGAGTTCTAAAAAGCCGAATCCTCCTCCTGGTCGCCTCCGGCCTCCTTTTATAGGGAAAAGGGGTTGCCACAGTGGCACATAGGAGGTGGAAAGGGTACAGTGATGCGAGGTTATCCCTCGCATTACATGACAAGGTGCATTTAATGCGCCTAGCTTAGGTGTCCTTGCTTTATCGGGGATGAGGGGAGATGCCCGTCTTGTCCGTCGCCGCCCGTCCTCGCGTTGACACGCGCCCTGGCCAGCGGTGCCTGAGGTGCCATGTAGGTAGACAGGCAGCTGAGGTGGCGTAACGGCGGGTCTCCACGAGGATCTGTGGGTTGCCATACAGGAGCCTGTCCAGCTGGTCGGGTCAGCAGCTGCGTGGGTCGGTGGAAACCCAGTTGGTGTGGGCCTGATAGTGGCCCCGTGGGTGTCCTCGGCGAGGGCCTTGCCGGGGCCCCGGCAAGGGTCTTGCCGCGGCGCCTGCTGTCATCCCCGGCAAGGTGCTTGCCGGGGGCCTTGTAGTCCTCCTTGGCTAGGATCCTGCCAAGGGTCGTCGTCTTCTTAACTTGCATCTGATCTTGAGTGTCTTTACAAAGATATGCATGCCACCACGGGGATATCTTCCAAATCCTCGCCCCATGGGGGCGATGGACTCAAGGGTGATTCGCTCCGTAGGCGCGGGGCGAGCTGCCACGGCAAGGGTCTTGCAGGGGCTGCCAGAGCCGGCCCCGGCAAGGATATTGCCGGGGGAAGTCGCTTCGTCCCTTTGCTCTTTGTGGTCTTGTTCTTGGCGTCGCTCCAGTCTCCATTGAGCTTCAGTCTTGCCCCGGCTCGCCTCCCTCGCCATGCTTGGTGTGCTGGCGTCGTGGCTCAGACTGCCCGTGCACAGTCATAGGGGTACAAAAAGTGTACCCCTCTTTTTGTACACCGACAGGAGCCCCCGGGCCCGGGCCACACATAAGCGCGACACATTGTTGGGCCAGGCCCAGAACGGTGCGCGGGCAGGCGGGGTGGTTTTCACTGTGGAAAAATTTCCGCGTGCTGCGCCTCCCACGAGCCGCGCGCGCGGCGCGGGGTGGAGGGGCGTGCGTGACGTGGGCGACATACGTGGGGCGGTTTCCGCACGCATGCGTCACGTCGCAGTAAATGCGAAAGGAGGCGGCCCGCGTCTTACCCATAAAAAGGGAATAACCGCGAGCGCGCTGCTCACTTTCCCCATCTTCATGCCTCTTCCAATACCAGAGCCGCTGTTCCCTCTCTTCCTTCTTATCGTCGGGGGCCCCGGCAGCTTGCATCGCGATGGTGTAGGTGCTGAGGAACTCCGACGGGTGGGTCTTGCCATTGTACTTCTCTCCAACATCAGGCTTGAAGGTGCGGTGAGAGGGCCACTGGAACTGCCGCAGCTCACGGGTAAAAGCTGGACAGCCTACCTCGTAGGGTAGACCTCCAGGGCTTTCCGGTGTTGGGCGGTCCACAGCAGGCCCTGCTCGCCAGTCTGACTGGTGGCGCGTTCCGCGCCGACGCTTGATGGTGGTTCGAGCGTCTTCATGAGCTCGCTCCTGAAGAACTTGACGCTGGTCGCCGCGGGTCCGTGGGTCGGACGACGCTATGGAGATGGAATCGTCCGCGACGTCTCGACGGGTCGACACACGCGGCACTCGACGAGGTGGAGGCGAATGCACCGTAGCCACGGCGCTGCCAGCTCTCCCGCCGTTGGTGCGTGGGACCCCATCGGAGCGTCGGCCTGGGAGCTCCGCTGGATTTAGGTCATCCCTGTTGGCGACTGCGACAAAGCTTCGGATGGTGGCTCTCCATTCGTTGAGTTTCCCCGTAACGGGAGGAAAGTCGAGGAGCAACTACGCGCGCGCCAAAGCTTCGGCTGGTGTCAGCGGTAGTGAAACCTGCACGGACCATGACGCGCTTCGACCCCTGACCGTGTCAGGGGGAGCTCCATCACAATCCCGCGGTTGCCTAACGTCCCCACCAGCGCTTCGGCGGGCGGGCAGGTCTTCTACGTCCCGGCAGTGGCGCTCGGGGCCCTTCCCATGGCGACGTCCGAGATCTTCGGGGTGACGACGCCGTCCGTCGCACGGTTCTTGAGAAGAGCGCACTGTCGGCGCCGGCGTGGGAGTTCTGGAGGCCCTAGCGTCGCCTTCGGGTGATGCGGCTGCGCCTTTGGAAGGCCCCGCGCCACCCGCGGCGGGCCGGGTTCCATCTCTGGAACTGGCGGTGTGCGGCCTGTTACCAGGCGCACAAGCGTTGCCACCTCCCAAACTCCGGCTGTCGGGATGGCGTTGGTGTTCGCGAGCAGTGCCCCAAGTCCTTTCCGCGACTGGTCCACTGCTCGCCCGCGTCGGGACAGGCTGTCCGGCTTCCGACTGGCCAACCGCCACCGTCGTCTTCTTCTTGGGCGCCATGACGATGTAGGAGCGTCGAACTAACCGCTAAAGCCGATTCTCACAACTGCTTCCCCTACCTGGCGCGCCAAAGATGTCGGTGTATTTGGATCGACACCTATGGGATCACAAGAATCCCTACTACGGTTGCGGGGCGCGGGGTTGAGAGAAGAGCGGATCTAATGGTCTAGACACAGTTCCTTTACCTAGGTTCGGGCCGCAAAGATGTGTAAAACCCTACTCCTGCTTTGGTGGATTATATGTTGATGTTCTTCAGCTAGTGAGGAGCTCCAAGAGAGTCGTGAGGAGTTCTAAAAAGCCGAGTCCTCCTCCTGGTCGCCTCGGGCCTCCTTTTAAAGGGAAAAGGGGTTGCCACAGTGGCACACAGGAGGTGGAAAGGGTACAGTGATGCGAGGTTATCCCTCGCATTATAGGACAAGGTGCATTTAATGCGCCGAGCTTAGGTGTCCTTGCTTTATCGGGGATGAGGGGAGACGCCCGTCTTGTCCGTCGCCGCCCGTCCTCGCATTGACACGCGCCCTGGCCAGCGGTGCCTGAGGTGCCATGTAGGTAGACAGGCAGCTGAGGTGGCATAACGGCGGGTCTCCACGAGGATCTGTGGGTTGCCACGCAGGAGCCTGTCCAACTGGTCGGGTCGGCAGCTGCGTGAGTCGATGGAAACCCAGTTGGTGCGTGCCTGATGGTGGCCCCGTGGGTGTCCTCGGCAAGGGCCTTGCCGGGGCCCTGGCAAGGGTCTTGCCGCGGCGCCTGCTGTCATCCCCGGCAAGGTGCTTGCCGGGGGCCTTGTAGTCCTCCTTGGCTGGGATCCCGCCAAGGGTCGTCGTCTTCTTAACTTGCATCTGATCTTGAATGTCTTCACAAAGATCTGCATGCCACCACGGGGATATCTCCTGAATCCTCGCCCCATGGGGGCGGTGGACTCAAGGGTGATTCGCTCCGTAGGCGCGGGGCCAGCTGCCGCGGCAAGGGTTTTGCCGGGGCTGCAAGAGCCGGCCCCGGCAAGGATCTTGCCGGGGGAAGCCGCTTCGTCCCTTTGCTCTTTGTGGTCTTGTTCTTGGTGTCGCTCCAGTCTCCATTGAGCTTCAGTCTTGCCCCGGCTCACCTCCCTCGCCATGCTTGGTGTGGTGGCGCCGTGGCTCAGACTGCCCGTGCACAGTCATAGGGGTACAAAAAGTGTACCCCTCTTTTTGTACACCGACACGTTTTGGCCTAGAAGATGGCTTCGAATCGAAAGACGTTCAACATGAAAGTTGCGTATCGTCAAAACAGTCAAGATTGCTTTTGGACTCGTTTCCATCCGAGGTCGTTTACTACCCAAAATACGACCTGCAAGATACAGCCAGATTTTACCGAACAATTTTGGAAAGTTCAGAACAAACATATCTGAATTGGACTTGGGTTTTGGATGTGAATTGAAGCCTTTTCCTTGCATGGGAGGTCTAGCCGCCTCTTATATACCTAAGGGGTGACAGCCGATTGAACAACACACAATCGATCAATTCATCTACCACTTTTTATCTTTTATCTTTTCTCCTTGACTCTAGTACTTCTTCTTCTCGTTCTTTGCTCGTTCTTCGTTTGCAGGGCGGCGAAACTTGATTCCCTAGGGGCGGTCAGGCCAACCTAGAGCCGCCGCGCGCCCAAACGGGGTCCCTCCTGAGCGCGTGGGGTTTCGGGTCTAGAAAAGCGCCCGCTGGATTGCCTGCGTACTGCGCTTTCGGACGGGTCTCCTTCGACGTGAGCTGTGGTGCATCACCCCCGGTGTCGAGGGTACATGGTGACGTGTTCGTGTGCGAGGAGAGCGTCATCAAGCGGCTGTAATCTACAATGGTAACATGTACCATCAATCTCCATACGTAGATGGAAACAACCATTATGTTGGTGTCACTAGATCTTTCAATGGACATGTCGTGTCGGCTAGCCCTAACGAGCAAAAGCTGACTAGTTATTCCGTTGGAGTTGCTTGGAATTTACATAATCATGACATGCAACTTATGAATCCGAACTTTCATGCATCGGCAACACCTTTCAATATGCCGATGAACAACATGATTTATTTGAGTAATCAATATATGACACCTCATGTACATGAGGGTGTCTCACAGTTTTATCCATCGGCAGCCAACTTGCTATATGTGGGTTTATCCCAAACATGCCGATGTATGGGGGAATCGGCCATGCTTCCATTAGCTATTCGACTGGTTATCCTGGTTATCCTCAATCATCATATACTACACCTCGTGAGATTAATTGTTCAGTGGCATATGAAACTATAAAAATATTCATGACTCGGCTCACCTTTGCAGTTATGGTCGAGCGAATGGAGATTCTGCAGCAGCATATGTGCCTAATATTGCAGGAGATGATGTGGCTCTGACTGCATTAAAAAGTTTAGCCCAAAACAAGAAGATTAGTGCTCTTTGCCTTGAGCAGCATGAAAAGGGGTTGGTTCCTGATTATGAGGCAATAAGGGCTAGGGTTTTGAAAGAAGCTAAAGTGTTGCCGATTGGTCAAATTGTCGAGTGAAATTATTTAACAACAGTGCACATGTCTTAACCTATCATTGCAGCATGTTGTACACCCTCTATACAATCACAAAATTCGGCAACATGAAGTCATTGCTGAAAGATCCCAAAAGTATTGGGGAACAAGCTGATCCAAGCAGGGCTGAGTTTAAAGAAAAATATGTGGCCCTAGGGGACAAGACCAAGCCAAAGCTCACAGGGAATAGAGTCACCGAATTTACTACACCTACCCTTGAGGAATTACCAACAGAATATCGATAGGCTTATGAAGCACTCAAGAAGAAGCGTGGAGTGGAATATTTGCAAGAATACGTCAAGTGCCTTCCTACATGTAGCAACCTTGTTGGCTCTTTTGCACTTTTGAGGCAAGATAAAAAAAAAGCTTTACAAGCAAATGGACAAAAAAGGATTCACTCGGCTAACACATTTGAATCGATTGAAGCCGGATTGAGCACTGAGACAGCTAATGCCAAGTGCATCAAGCCAGTTATTACCGAGTGTACCAAAACAGAAGATGCAAGCTTCGCTGAGCAAAGGAACGGTAAAAGCAACAAATTGGCCATGCTAGATTTTTCTGGATGTGAGGGGGCTTACATGCCGTGTGAGTTCCGTGCCAAAGAAACTGATGAGTATCAAGAGAAAAGTTATATGGCCAAACAAAGTTTCAGTAGTGATGAACATCAAGAACAAGAAAATACGGCCGAGCAAAGTTCAAATGACGAAGAGCGTCCGAGTGTATACTCGGGCAATCTGAGTGAAATCTACTTGGAAAATCCGAGTGGTGAGGCACGAGATCCAGAAAAATAGGAAGAGGCATTCGAGAATTATTCAGAAGTGGAGAAAGGTATTATTCCAGTGGTGCAACCATCTTCCCCTTCCAATGACTTCGTAAAGGTACACCTAGATGAGAGTCTACTCAATTTACGATTCGGTCAAAATCATATTGTTGGTACACCCGTTAGTAAGATTCCAATTAATTTTGAAAGACCAATCGAGATGAGTAATCTGTTTGTTTCGAATTATCTTGTCACTAATCATGCTGATCAACACATGGCATCATTCATAGAGGCTCATAGTGACAACTTATCGCAACCAAAGTTGTTCACATCATGCTGACTGAACTTTATATTCATATGGACAACTTTTTTGTTTCATGCTTGGCTAACACTTGGTCTCAAACGAGATGTATATTTTGTAATTATTTTGGTTGCAAGATTATAAAGCCAGGTTCAAGAGCATCAGGAAAGGAGGATGAAAATCAATGCATTGCCGAGTCGGATGATGTTAAACTGACACCGCTCGGTTGTTTTGTATCAAAGAGTGCTTATCGGCCGAGTGAAACAAAATCATCGAAGTCACCCCAAGACATAAATCTGAAAACCGGGATTGGTGAAGGAAGAAGTTGATCAAGTAGACTCCATATCCTCCTTTTGGGTCAGGAACTCTGATGTCTTGGATACCTCCCCATGCTGAATTCCACACATATCAATCGTGGGGCAGATATGACTCAAGGGCACACCATCCTCTTTATTTTAAACCACCTCAACAAAATTATCTTGCTCTAAGAGGATCATCGTTTGTTAAACAACCACATGTTAAAGACCGACTCAACCAAAAAGAATCGGTTCAGAGATCAACGAAGAAAATGGACGTGGTCAAGCAAGCGTACCAAGTGAAAAAGGATGGCCGTAAGTGTGCTATTTCAGATCCAACTCCAGATGATAGAAAGCCAGCCGAGTCTATGTTGGCTACTAAGGACAAGATAGTAAAGCAAGTAACTTTCAAGGATCCAATCACCGAGTTTGGAAAGGCCAAGCCAGAGGTGCCCAAAGCCTGGAAGAACTTGTCAGTGCATAAACCAAAGTCACAGCCGGGATGCGCACTCGGCTTACCATATTCACAAGAGAAAAAGCTGAATCGGCTTAGGGCCGAAGAGATACAGAAGAGGAACATGGCTTGGGTTCCCAAGGGAAATCCTCGAAGCGGCATTACATCTCCTGTTGTGAAGCCGGCAAGAGTGAAGGAGGACAAGGGTGAACCTAGTAGGCGAAGTCGACAGTTTTCATCTCACTATAGGGGACTCCAAATGGCGCGTCGTTCATGTTCTTCAGCCGTTCCATCAAACAAGGCATCCCGGAACTTATCCCCAGCCGAAACATATGAATTATTTTGGCCATTCACACTTTGGTGGACGGGTTCTCCAGGTCCTATGAGATAAGGACGTATGGCCGATCTTTACATATTTCCCTAAGAGTACATTGTGTTGACAAAGTTGGCATCTGGCTAATTGTGTTCATTGTGGTGTATCTAATATTCCCAAAGCCAATTCTTAGTTTTGCCAATACTAGAAGGCCGATTAATTATTTGGCCACTCATCGAGGGTCTAGTGCAGCAAAAGTTGTCAAATCATATTGTTGGTTTATTGCAGGATCGAAATTCGGAGACATACATTGTTCGATGGAGGCTTGACAGACTATTTTGATCAATAATGAGTTGAGTCACAGATTAGTTGATGGTTCCTTTGAGGAGCATGGACATAATTGTTTGACAGCCGGTATCACCGAACGGTTCTAGTATCTCCATGGAGTGCTTGGATAAAGGTCACATCGGGATTGACATGAGAAACTTAGATGAAGGCATTCGTATGGTTGTTCTTAGATGACTATTATTTGAAAAGGCTCTACCCCAAGTACCAACAAGTATAAGCATATGGCCGATAACAACTATCGTCCTTAGCATGCACATCCGATGTAGTGTTGACATCGTGCTTGGATGAAGTATTTTTTAGCACGCAAGCTCGGCCAGAAAACAGGGGGGCATGTGTTGACACCAGATTTTGGCACGGTATAAAAAGCAAATAAGATGGCCTCAAATGGAAAAGTGCTCAAAGTGAGAAAGTTATGTATTGTGAAAGGGAGAAACTTCGATATTTGGGCCATAGCCTTCCGATTTCATCTCTAAGGTCGAAGTTGTGTCTGAAATACTGAGATTTTGTATTCAGAACACTATTCGGCTGATTACACCCCCAAGAGGGCCTCATATGGAAAAATGATCTACACTAATTGTCTTCGTCTTGTCGAGATGATTGATTTTTATATAACAATCATCCGAATCCAAGTTCGTATGCAAAAGTTAGAGCTATCTGAATGCAGGCCTATCACGAGACGAAATATGGCGTGCCCCACTAGACACATGTCTGATGGGTAGCGCGAGCAAACATATGTTTTGCGTGACCGTTTTGGACTAGAAGAGGGCTTCAAATCGAAAAACGTTCAACTTGAAAGTTGTTCATATCATCAAAATGGTCAAGATTTCTTTTGGACTCGTTTCCATTTGAGGTCGTTTACTACCGAAAATATGACCTGCAAGATACAGCCAGATTTTTCCGAACAGTTTTGGAAAGTTCGGAACTAACATATCCGAATTGGACTAGGGTTTTGGACGTGAATTGAAGCCATTTCCTTGCACGGGAAGTCGGGCCGCCTCTTATATACTTAAGGGGTGACGGCTGATTGAACAACAAACAATCGATCAATTCATCTATGACTTTTTATCTTTTCTCTTTTCTCTTTAACCCTGGTTCTTCTTCTTCTCGTTCTTCGTTTGCAGGGCGGCGAACCTCGATGCCCTAGGGGTGGTCAGGCCAACCTAGGGAAGCCCATAACCGCCGCGCGCCCAGATGGGGTCCCTCCCGGGCGCGTTGGGTTTTGGGTCTACAAAAGCGCCTGTGTACCGTGCTTTCGGACGGGTCTACTTCGACTTGAGCTGCAGTGCATCACCCCTTGTGTCGAGGGTACACTGTGACGTGTTCGTGTGCGAACAATCCTGCATCCACAGCGGGCATCACTACAAAAAAATACACATCCGTGACATTTTGGGCGGAATGAAACTTTTTTCTGTCATACTTATGACACTTCTATGACAATAATTGTGACAAAATACGGAATCATCATAGATGTGGTGAGGTCCAACTTCTATGAAAAAAATCAGGACAGAAAATGGGCTTTTCGTCCTGGGCGAGCCGGAGACGCAGCTGCATGACATTCTTTGGGCTGTCCATGATGGGAAAAATGGTGCTAGAGGTGAGGGGGAGGAAAATATCGGGGTGTTCCCGGTTACGATGGGTGGTCGGGACCGAGCGATGCGCGTTTCTCTCGTACACGCACCGGCATGGGTGCGAATACTTGGGCTCTAACTGAACCCGAGCGAGGCATTGGGCTCTAACTGAACCCCAGCGATTGCACTGCAGGCTACGCGTTACTGAACCCGAGCGATCGATCGATGGCTATTAACTGAACCTGATCGAGCGATTCCTTCACTATTGCTGCTAACTGAAGCCGATTCATGCTGCCTCTGCATGAACAGTGAGTGTTGCTGGGGGGTTTGGATGAACAGTTCCCGGTGGGGGTGGCTGAACAGGACCCCGTGGTGTTGCCTCTGCATGAATAGGACCCCGTTCGATCGAGCCGGTTGGGGCTGCATGAACAGGACCCCGTGGAAGGCTGCATGAACAGGACCACCCCGTGGAGGGCTGCATGAACAGTAGACGGTGGAGGGCTGGATGAACAGTAGCCCGTGGAGGGGTGGTTGAACATGAGCCCGTGGAGAGGGCTGGTTGAACAGTAGCCGGTGGAGTAGCACGCGGTGGAGGCTGAACAGTCGCAGGTGGAGGCTGGAGGAGGTCGACGGTGGATGAACAGTAGCCCATGGAGGCTGGAGGGGGCGGCGGTGGTGATGAACAGTATCCCGTGGAGTCCCGTTTTGCGGTACGCCACACCCCT
>LR738713.1:80917055-80950907 GCA_902687465.1 Secale cereale
ACTTACCCATCCGTGATTATCCCATGCGAGAACAAGGCACCAAGGACCATGGGAGGTGCCGTCACGGGAATGGCTTGCTAGGCAGAGCTCAGCCCTTGGGTTTATCGATGCTGCAGGGACGGACCCGAGCACAGACGTCGTGCCAGTCCTTAATCATGGGGCGGTCGTGAGTGGGCTCACAAGGGCTTATGACCTTAGTGGTGGTGAGGACGCCGAGCATATAGATAACGCAAATGGAAAGAAATATCTGGCCTTGATGATGCAAAAAGGGATATAATCGCGGGGGATCAGCCCCCAGCGGCCTGAGGATGATGCAGCCCGAGAGGCGCCCTCGTTTGGATACCTGAAGTGTCACCTGATACTTGCCGAAGGAGAGTTGGGGTAGCTGAAGACGCGAGTTGTGCGAGTCACTTCCGAGGATCATCGGACTCCTGAGGCCCAGGGGCTCCGGAAGCTCTCAGTGGTCGCGCGGGCCCGGCTCCCGCTCCGTCTGGACCGCCTGCCATTGAGCCTCCCGAGCCCCCAAGGCCCACTGCGCGAGGTGCTGGAACGTGCCAGCTGCGTTGCGGAAGCCCAAGAGTGTGCGGACGTAACTGCAGGGGAGGGCGAAGCGGCTCGGTACGAGACTCATGATGTCGACGCAGACGCGGAAGCAGTCGCTTGGGCTGCGAGCAGGTGAACTTGGGGTTGTACGGTTACGCCCACCGCGGATGAGTCTTGTGTACTGAGTTCCTCTGTAACTTGGTCGATGAAGTCCTGAGCCCTTAGCGCAGAACGGCTCATGCTGGGCTCACAAAAACGCGCATCAAGATACGCTTGCAGGTGGTGCTCGAACACCTCCCTCGAGGCACGGGTCAGCTCGGGGACACTCCAAAGGAGAGCCCCCGAGCCCGTCACGAGAGGGGCGTCGAGCACGCCTCCCTATGCAAGGGTGGAGGGCGCCTCGTCAGCAGGCGCGTGTCCCGAGGCCAGGCCATCAGGGGCCCCCGCGTCCTGAGGTTCGTCGACGGGAAGGTTCTTCTTCTTCTTGGGGACGGTCTGCAGGGCGAGGATGGCTCCATCCTCGTCGGGGCACTCGACCGCCGCGGTCTGGTAGGCACGCTCCAGGGAACGCACCGCTTCCTTCTCGTCGGATCCGATTGTGATGACTCCGCCGCTTCTGGGCATCTTGAGGACATTGTATCCGTGATGGGTCACCGCCATGAACTTGGCGAGGGCAGGATACCCCAGAATGGCATTGTACGGGAGGTGGATGTTGGCGACATCGAAGTCGATGAGCTCTGAGTGGTAGTTGTCGTGGTCGCCAAAGGTGACGGGGAGGCGGACTTGCCCCATCGGGAGTGTGGAGCCATCTGACTTCGTAGAATGGCTTGGTGGGGTGGAGCTGATCGTAGGGAACCTGGAGTGTCTCGAAGGTCTTGACGGAGAGGACGTTGAGCCCTGCTCCGCCGTCGATGAGGGTCTTGGACACGAGGACGTTGTTGATGGTCGGGGTGCAGAGCATCGGGAGGGCGCCTAGGGCCGCAGTGCACTTCAGGTGGTCTTTGGGGTCGAAAGCGATGACTTGCCTGGTCCACCTGAGGTTGTGCGCGGCGTTAGGCCTGGGAAGAGCCTTGTTCACCTCACGAGCGAACTGCTTGAAGATGCGGTGAGAAGCCGGGGCATGGGCTCCTCCCAAAATGCATGCAACTACACGCGGTTCCTAGAAGCCCCCTGCCCCATCTCCCTCGCGGTCGTCGTCGTTCCTCCTTAGCGGTGGTGGCAGCGGAGGCAGGCCTCTGTTGCCCTGAGGGCGACCCTCACGGGGCTGGTCGCGCCAGGGGGCGTCACGAGGCGGCACCTGCCAGTGGTCTTCATGAGGCTGCTCACGCCACCCTTGGCACGAGTTCCTGCCATCCCAACGTCCTCCTCCTGGGCCTCCTCCACGGCCGTAGCCGCGGTTGTCGCGCTCAGGGCGCTGCCCGACGCGCCCGTCGCGCATTGCCCTGAGCTCCTGGCAATCGTTGGTGGTGTGGCTGTGGACGTTGTGGAAGACGTAGTATGGTCGGTTGTCTCTGGGATGTCATCGTAGCCGCGGCCACGCTTCACTTCTGGCTCTGCCGCCAGCACGGCGGGTCCCTTGCGCTTCGACTCCTTGGCCTTGGTTTACTTGTCGTCCACCTTCGCCTCAGGCAGCTCCTGAAGGGAGAGGCGGCCTTCCTCTGCTCTGGCGCTCTTTGCCGCGAGCTTGAACATCTCGAGCGCAGTGCACATGTCTTCGTGGATGGCGAGCTCTTCCCTCATCCTGACATCGCGGACGCCATCAGAGAACGCGGAGATGATGGCCTCGTCCGAGACCCTGGGGATACGAAGGCGCATGGTGTTGAAACGTTGGATGTACTTTTGCACGGTTTCTCCCGGCTGCTGCCTCACGCGACGCAGATCAGCAGTTGTCGGGGCTCGGTCGCGGGTGCCTTGGAAATTAGCGACGAAACGCTCGCGAAGCTCTTCCTAGGAGGAGGTGCATCCCACGGGGAGGTTCAGGAGCCAGGAGCGCGCGTCGTCCTTCAGAGCCATGGGGAACCAGTTCGCCATGACCTGCTCCGTGCTGTTGGACGCCTCGATGCTTAGCTCGTAGAGTTGGAGGAACTCCATGGGGTCGGTGGTGCCGTCGTAGCGTGGAGGCAGGTCCGCCTTGAACTTGTCGGGCCAGACGAGGCACCGTAGCTCAGGGGCTAGGGCGCGACATCCAGCCATGCTCACGATCGCAGGCGCCCCCTGCGCTTGCGATGCTGGTTCCTGAGGTGCTGGCGCCACCACCTCCTGTGGCGCGCGGTCTGGGCGCTGTGGGCCAGGGGGCCCATGAGCCCCTGCATGAGGGTGCGGAATCACCTGACAGCTCTCCTCGTCGCTGGCGTGGGCAATGCAGGGTTGCTCATGTCGAGGGGCCTCGCGCCGGCCCTCCTGGCCGGCGTGATGGAGGGGAGGCAGAGCCGGGACCCCACGGCCCTCGTTCACCGCCGGGGGCGACGGAAGACGTGAGGAGTGCGTTGGTGCAGGTGCTTCTCCAACAGCGTTGACAAGCTCAGTGATGCGGTGGAGCCACTCGTCGTAGATGTCATCTGTTGGGCGGTAGCGCAAGAGCTCCCGCACTATCAGTAGCGGAGGCTGCTGGTAGACCGGCGTGCGGCGGACCAGTGAGGACGACGCTGCAGCCGGAGAGGGTGAAGGCGTTGCCGCGCGGCCATCCCGCCGCACGGATGGTGGCAGCGAGGAGTCCTGCTGCTCGTGGACAGCCGGGTCGGTGGCAGCGTTGGCGACCAGCGAGTTGGGGTGGAGCGGTGCACCGTTGCCTGCGGGCGCCGTCTGAGCGACGTTCGCAACGCGGCAGGCGGTGCGAGCTCGGCGTGTGTCCACCATGGCTGTGGAGCAGGGTCGGTGACGAGAACGCGACGAGGTCTTCGGAGAGGCAAGATTTCGACAGGCCCCCTACCTGGCGCGCCAAAGGTCGGATTCAGGGCTCCGCAAAACCCGTTAAGTTCGAACACAGGGGCGTGAACGAAGATCTCTCCCACTCACGTCTACCTAGCGCCTCGCTCTCGTCTCGGTGGAAGGATACAAGCAAACAACGAACAAACACACAAGAGTTTATCCAGGTTTGGGCCACCGTGTGGTGTAAGACCCTACTTCCTACTTTGGTGGATTGGCTCCAGGCGAGCTAGAGTATGAGCTAGTACAATGGTTCCTGGGCTGAGGAGGCTAGCTCAGGAGGGTCGGGAGGCTAGTGTTCTTGCTCCTTGTGCGGTGGCCTAGTGTGCCCTCCCCTTTGTAGTGGGAGTGCTAACTACTTATATAGGCGGCCAAGGTCCTCTTCCCTCGAAATGTTTAGGTGGGAAGGGATCCCACAACGGTCTTTTTTGAGTGGGAACACAAGGACATTCTTATCCTGACAAAAGAGGTCTTCGCCTGCAAAAGGATCAGGCAGTGACACGGTGGTGGACTCGACGGTGACATCCTCCTTATCATCCTTGCGGTCTTCGGTCTTGTTCCACCAAAGAGGAAACCTTTGCCCCGCTCCTTGGGAACCAACGGCTGCGATGTGTGCTCTGCATCGAAATGGCAACTACGCCGCTGGCGGACGCTGGCACCCGCTGGCGCGGAGCATCACTGCTGACATCACTGCCTCCTCCTGAGGCAGGCTCGGCCTTGGATTCTCCGCCCCTCCGGAACGCCTTGCTGAGGCCTCTCTTGAGGAGGTCTTGACGGCGTTCTCCTCGCGAGGCTTGGCCCCCTCGCGAGGGTCTTGAGTAGCTGGTCGATCAGCTGGGCCGTACCAGGCCGCTTGTAGGAGCGCGACGTGGCCCGCAGACAGGCAAGTCTGGGTACCCTCGTTCCCAAGACGCCGAAAGTTTTGAGGTACGCCAAACCCCTCCCGATAAACAGGATCCCGTTTCGAATGTGGCCGATCAAACACAAGGCCGTTTCCTCCATTCTGCGGTACGCTAGGCCTTGTTTCCATCGGTTGTTCCGTCCATGCCCTCCCTATGAATACAACTACGCATTCCGTTCCGACCCAGCAGGTTGGCTCCCCATAAACACATCGACGTCGCTATTTCTCCGTTCCGACCCAGCCATGTACACGAGCCCTGGCCGTACGTATGCGCGAGGAGGCGCTTGAAACCCTGCCCGTTTGTACGTACGTGGCCGTATTTTTTTTCTTGCACACTGGCCGTTGTACGTACGTGTACATGTTACGTGCACGCCTCTACTACGACACGTGCGCGCCTCTACATCGACCAGTATGTACGTACACGTTCGTGACCAGAATGACAATGCTACGCACGCTTCGACCAGGTGAGTCCCGACTGTCAGGCACTTCCTTGTGTGCGAAGATGTAGCTAGTGGGTCTGGGCAGTCAGTGGGGCGTATCGTTTTTTTTTTTGCCCGGACGCATTTCCTTGCGTGCGAAGATGTAGCCGGTGGGTCCCAGCGGTCAGGGGGGAAACATTTTTTTCGCCAAATACGGTGGCCCGTCCGGTGGGTCCCCACTGTCAGGTGGAGGAATAATTATTATCCACGTAATAAGGAGGAACTTCCTTGCGGCTACTGTGGACCCACATGTCAGCCTCTCCATGATAGTACTCTTCCGATGGAAGTCATTCCTTGACCACGTTGACCAGGCCTCGCCGAGAGCACCAAGGCGGTGGACGACAGCAAGGCCTAGGAAGAGGACGACGCAGAGCCGGGGAAGACGCGACAGTGGATGCCCACGCGGAGAGGAGTACGAGGGTTCACTGGTTCGGATGCGGTGTGAGGTTGTCGTCGCCGCAGAATAACAGGGGTGTGGGTGAGTAGAAGGATGGCCTGGCCAGCGGTGGGAGTAGTAGGAGGCGGGGAGGCCTCCGCGACATCTTAGCCGGCCACGGGAGGCATGAGCACGAGGAACGACCGGCGCTGGTTTGGGCGGCTGGAGCAAGAAGACCAGAGGTTGAAGAAGCACTACGGCCGTTGGATGGACATCGTACAGTCAATGGGCCTAGAATCGTGCATATTGACTAAGTTGACAAAGCCCTCCATCCCCGTCAACTTAGTAGGCCCACAAGTCAGCCTCCAACTATATTGGGTCCCAGCTAGCAGGGGGAGTATTCATTTTTGTGTGCGTAATAAGTAGGCACTTTCAGTGGGTCCGAGCTGACAGCGGGGGCAATGTTTTTTTGCGAAATACGGTGGCCCGTCCGGTGGGTCCCAACAGTCAGGGGGGAAACGTTTTTTCGCCAAATACGGTGGCCCGTCCTGTGGGTCCCTGCTGTTAGGTGGAGGAATAATTATTTTCCGCATAATAAGGTGGCACTTCCTTGCGGCTGCCGTGGAGCCAACTCTCTGCCTCTCCACGACAGTACTCTTCCGATGGAAGTCGTTCCTTGACCACATTGACCAGGCCGCGCCGAGAGCACCAGGGCGATGGACGACAGCGAGGCCTAGGAAGGGGACGACGCGGAGCCGGGGAAGACGTGGCACCGGATGCCCACGCGGAGAGGAGTACAAGGGTTCACTGGTTCGGCTGCGATGTGAGGCTGCCGTCGCCGCAGAATAACAGGGGGTGTGGGTGAGTAGAGGGATGGCCTGGCCAGCGGTGGGAGTAGTAGGGGGCGGGGAGGCCTCCGAGGTATCACAGCCGGCCACAGGAGGCAGGAGCACGAGGCACGACCGGCGCTGGTTTGGGCGGTTGGAGCAAGAAGACGAGAGGTTGAAGAAGCACTACGGCCGTTGGATGGACATCGTACGGTCAATAGACCTAGAATCGTGCATATTGACTAAGTTGACAAAGCCCTCCATCCCCGTCAACTTAGTACGCCCACAAGTCAGCCTCCCACTATACTGGGTCCCAGCTAGCAGGGGGAGTATTCATTTTTTTGCGTAATAAGGAGGCACTTCCGGTGGGTCCGAGCTGACAACGGGGGAACATTTTTTCGTGAAATACGGTGGCCCGTCCGGTGGGTCCCAGCAGTCAGGGGGAACTTTTTTTTCGCCAAATACGGTGGCCCGTCTGGTGGGTCCCTGTTGTCAGGTGGAGGAATAATTATTTTCCACGTAATAAGGAGGCACTCCTTGCGGCTGTTGTGGACCCAGCTGTCAGCCTCTCCATGACAGTACTCTTCCGATGGAAGTCGTTACTTGACCACATTAACCAGGCCGCGCCGAGAGCACCAGGGTGGTGGACGATGACAAGGCCTGGGAAGGGGATGACGCGGAGCTGGGGAAGACGCGCCAATGGATGCCCACGTGCAGAGGAGTATGAGGGTTCACTGGTTCGGCGGCGGAGTGAAGCTGCCGTCACCATAGAATAACAGGGGGTGTGGGTGAGTAGAGGGATGCCCTGGCCAGCGGTGGAAGTAGTAGGGGGCAGGGAGGCCTCCGCGGCATCGGAGCCGGCCACGGGAGGCAGGAGCACGAGGCACGACCAGTGCTGGTTTGGGCGGCTGGAGCAAGAAGACCAGAGCTTGAAGAAGCACTACTGTCGTTGGATGGACATCGTATAGTCAGTGGACCTAGAATCGTGCATATTGACTAAGTTTACAAAGCCCTCCGTCCCCGTCAACTTAGTAGGCCCACAAGTCAGCCTCCCACTACACTGGGTCCCACCTAGCAGGGGGAGTATTCATTTTTTGTGCGTCATAAGGAGGCACTTCCGGTGGGTCCGAGCTGACAGCAAGGGGGACGTTTTTTTCGTGAAATAAGGTGGCCCGTCCGGTGGGTCCCACCTGTCAGGGGGGAAACGTTTTTTCACCAAATACGGTGGCCTGCCCGGTGGGTCCCTGCTATCAGGTGGAGGAATAACCATTTTCCGCGTAAGAAAGAGGCACTTCCTTGCGGCTGCCGTGGACCCAGCTGTCAGCCTCTCCATGACAGTACTCTTCCGATGGAAGTCATTCCTTGACCACATTGACCAGGCCGTGCCGAGAGCACCAGGGCGGTGGACGACGGCGAGGCCTAGGAAGGGTACGACGCGGAGCCAGTGAAGACGTGGCAGTGGATGCCTACGCGAAGAGGAGTATGAGGGTTCACTGGTTCGGCTGCGGTGTGAGGCTGCCATCGCCGCAGAATAACAGGGGGTGTGGATGACTAGAGGGATGTTTTGGCAAGCGGTGGGAGTAGTAGGGGGCAGGGAGGCCTCCGCGGCATTGCAGCCGGCCACGGGAGGCAGGAGCACGAGGCACGACAGGCGCTGGTTTGGGCGGCTGGAGCAAGAAGACCAGAGGTTGAAGAAGCACTATGGCCGTTGGCTGGACATCGTACGATCAATGGACCTAGAATCATGCATATTGACTAAGTTGACAAAGCCCTCCGTCCCCGTCAACTTAGTAGGCCCACAAGTCAGCCTCCCACTATACTGGGTCCCGGCTAGCAGGGGGGTATTCATTTTTTGCGTAATAAGGAGGCACTTCCGGTGGGTCCGAGTGGACAGCTGGGGGAACGTTTTTTCGCGAAATACGGTGGCCCATCCGGTGGGCCCCAGAAGTCAGGGAGGAACCATTTTTTCGCCAAATACGGTGGCCCGTCCGGTGGGTCCCTCCTGTCAGGTAGATGAATAATTATTTTCCGCGTAATAAGGAGGCACTTTCTTAAGGTTGTTGTGGACCCAGCTGTCAGCCTCTCCATGATAGTACTCTTCCGATGGAAGTCGTTCCTCGACCACGTTGATCAGGCCACACCGAGAGCACCAGGGTGGTGGACGACGGCGAGGCCTAGGAAGGGGACAAAGCGGAGCCGGGGAAGACGCGGTAGTGGATGCCCACGCGGAGAGGAGTACGAGGGTTCACTGGTTCGGCTGCGGTGTGAGGCTGTCGTCGCCGCAAAATAACAGGGGGTGTGGGTGAGTAGAGGGATGCCCTGGCCGGCGGTGGGAGTAATAGGGGGCGGGGAGGCCTGCACGGGAGGCGGGAGCAGGCGGTCCCGCCGGCGCTGGATTTGGCGGCTGGAGCAAGAAGATCAGAGATTGAAGAAACACGACGGCCGTTGGATTGACATCAAACGGTTACATCTGCTATAATCGTTTGTTGACATATATAATAACTAAAAAATCTTGCATACGCGTCAACTTAATTGGCCCATAAGTCAGACCATTCCCTCTTTTTTATAATTTATATATAGCTCATTGCGAGTTCTTATGCAATTTATTGCAGTCCGTTTTTTTAGATTGGCGAGGGCCAATTTCGCATATTTCTGTGGGTTCCAAACTATTTTTAATACCGAAATGTCGAGCCAGATTTAAAGTACTTTGAAGATATATATTTAAATTAGGTTAATGCCCCGTGAAATAGGAATCTAAAATGGGAAAAAATTCAGAAATTATAAAGTAATTGCCAATTTGTCATCGTTTTTTATATTTACAACCAATTTCATATTACTTTCAATATTTGCTGGCGTCTTGAAAGAGTTGCAGTCAATCAGGGCGTAGAAAAATAAATAGGCATGGATTGGGTATTCTTCAGAAAAAATAAATTGGGCTCATTTTACAGTTTGTTAAAATTATAGCCCGTTTTCTAGATAGGACAACGATTAATAATTTCAACCAACCGTTCAAGACCGAATTCAATAAAATTTCCCACATTTTGATGGGATCCAAAATATTTTTATCTCAAAATTTCTAGTCAGATTAAATATAAATTTGTATTACGCAAAAATCTAATGAAAAATTGCCTGCGCAACAATTAAAAATTAAGATTTTCAAAATCCATAAATAATATTTTATAAACTAATTTCGTGCTTGGTGAATTTTTTTTATAGTTACTGCCTAGTTTTTATAATTACATCCCATTTATTATTTTTAAAGCCCATTTTCCGTTAAGCCAAATGCATCCCTCCTAGGAAAGATTTGCAGCCCAGCGGGGCGAAGAATAACAAGTTGACCTTGCGTGGGTATTTCTCAAAAAAACGTATAGTTGGGCTAGCCATTTTCATCTTGAAAAAAATTAATATCTGGGCTGGATATCTGTCCTGGGCTAGACGGGCCACAACCCGCCTAGTTAATACCCTGCGCTCCTCTGAACAACAACGAAAAAATCGCCAAGAAAAACTCTGCAGTGCTTACGCCTCAAAAACACATATACTGCTCGAGCTGCTTGGTCCCAGCTATCGGCCGCACCTTGTGCAGTTCTCTTGTTTATATTGACTGCATAGGTTGACAATGGTGTGGGACCGTGATGTGAGGAAACCAGGAGGAAGCAAAAAAATAGTTGTACATAATAAGGAGGCACTTGCGTACGTACGGCTATGGCCCTAGTGGGTCCCTACTATCAACTAGTCAAAATAAAGTCATCTCCTGAATCCTCATGTTCATTGACCATGTTAATAATGCTCGGCGCCACGGCGAGCGCAACAACTCGAAGGACGACAGAGAGGGCCTCATGGGCCCTACGGATGGTCTGATACAGCGCCCGCTGCTCACTCAGGAAGCCAGGATCACCGGACACCTATGAGCACCTTCGAGAGACTTAGACAGCATGAAACGGTAAGGTCGCGCTTGAGAGCTCTGGTTTATTTCACACCTGTATTAAGATACAAGTGTAATTTACTCGTCGTCGGAAACAACGCGTAAAATACAGGCATAATGAAACCGAGGGCTCGAGGTCTGTAAGTAAAACCGGCGGGTTATGCGTGTAATTTGAGAGATCGGTGTATATTTTACTAGTCGAAATCGACCAACCAAGCACTTCGCCCGAGACCATCTGCTTTTATTTACAAGCATCAGTTTTACAAGCGGTTTTGGTTGGAAAACGACGATCCAATCACGGCCTAAGATGATGAGTTGGTCGGAAGATCATATGGTTTCACGTCTAACCTACCCGACTTGTCGTATAGGCTATGAATGAAACATAAGACGATGAACTTCTTAAGCATGGAAACAATAGAAGAGGATGATCTTCCTAACAAGCAAATCACTGGCATTAGATCGACATGCAAAACAATACGAAGCATTATTCTCACGAGGCACGGTGAACACCTTGTGATGTAGCATGCCACAACATTACAAGCTCAACTTTGCAATCAAACAAAAGGCCTGGCATTACATAAACAATATTCAGAACAAACTCTTTAAATATCTTAGATAAGTTAACATTCATGTGACTATGCATCTCAGTAGAGTAAATATTTACTTCTGAACTGAAGACAGGAATAGGAAAAAACGATCGACGTTGCTCACAGCAAAGGGCGTCCCACTCAAAAATATCAAATGCATGTCTAATGGTAACATCAATGAGCAATAATTGACAATGTTTTCCAATTCCAATATATTAAACTAATGTCAACTTTGACAAGCGTTTCCCATTCGAAATATGTAATGCCTATGACTGTGGAATGGGCATGGTTTGTCATCAGTTTGTCATCTGATAGTCCGGTGGCTCAAGGTGACGACAAATGATTAGAGAACCATTCGATGTATTGTGCATGATGAAGTATTATTATCGAGGACACAAACCATCTGAACATTTTGTGCAGTTCCACTAAAATCAAGCTGAGCATCCCTGTGGATTTCGTATTTATATGCTGCCAAAAAACAAAGACACATCAGCACACACATGAATATTGGCCCCAGTGTCAACCCACCAATCGGTGGACTAACAAACTGAAATTATGGTAAACAGATTACCATACCTAGATGCCCCATCATTGTTGCTTAGAATGACATTGACAGATTTGGAGTCCTGTCCAGGCTTCCTGTACTTGTTTGGGCAATTTTTGCCCAACGCACTCCACGTGTTGTAGACTTTCCTATGCTCTCCGCAGACTAGGCATGTCACCAGCGTCTACTAATACTCTGTAAAGCTTCTCGGTCATTCCTTGTGTAATGTAGCGCAAACAGTGACTGCTTATTTCTGCAAAGTGGTAAGACCAACTGGACCCACTAATGCAGTAGTTTGCTTTAGATGCATTGGATCCTTTTGTGCAGTTCTTCTAAAATCAAAGTCGTAATAAAGCCGAGCTTTAATTTTGATATCCCTGTAAGCAACAAAGGGTATAAGGGAAACAATTACTGAGAAATAACGGTTGATGACTTGTATTCACAGAAGAAAAACATCTACTGATCTACCTTATCTTAATGGGAAACAAAGCAGGAGAGTAGCAATTCTCAATCAGTGTGACTCATTCATATTAACTGAGACATTATCTTAACAATGCCTTGTTTCAACATGTATAAAGAACGACAAAGCAGAAAAGTATCATTCCTAAAACAATGCGACTGATTCATTTTAACAGAGACATTATATTAACAATACCTTGGTTAAACATGTAGAAAGAACTACAAAGCAGGATAGTACCATTTGTAAAACATTATAATTGATATATAATAACAGAGAAATTATCTGAACAATACATTTCTTAAACATGTACTCCGGCAGATCCCTAACAGAAATGGTACTCCCGCCGATCCCTAG
The DNA here is from genome assembly GCA_902687465.1 of Secale cereale. NCBI lineage: Eukaryota > Viridiplantae > Streptophyta > Magnoliopsida > Poales > Poaceae > Secale > Secale cereale. The sequence goes on from LR738713.1 coordinate 80,928,974, forward strand.
CAAGTGTTACCGTTTTGAACTAAGATTCACTAGTTAATTATGAGGAAAGTCGGTACTGACTTTTCAAGACCAAGATCTGAAATAACGCGTGACGAAGACCTCAAAGAGATCTCAACACATATATGGAAATCCGGTCTCATTTTGTGCAGTTCCACCAAAATTAAGCGAAGCAAAATGTCGCAATAGCAACAAGTTGAATAGATATCCCTGTTTTAACAAAGGCAAAAAAGGAATCAATTACTGGCCAATAAAGGAGGATGAAACATGCGGCCACAAAAATGGTAATCCCACCAATCCCTAACAAGTGTTGCAGTTTTGAAATAAGATTCAGTAGTTAATTCTGAGAGTGGCATTGCATAATTTTACCAGTGGCATTAGTTTAACAAAAAGCATAAACAGTTCCAGGGGAGAGTGGGCGCAACAACAACATGTGCTTCCATCTACTTATAAATGGGGTGATGCAGAGTTTATTTAAAACAGTACCAATACAAGTAGCACCACATCTCAAAATAGACTGCACAATCATGTGGATGCATGGGACATGGGACAGGCCAGCATGTGTGTCCACACGTATAAATGGGTGATGCAAAGTATGTAGCCAAGCAGCATATCTCCGTTGGTCCCATATTTGTTCTCTTTGAAATTTTTCCGACGTGAGGGTAGCAAATCTAGTCCTGCACAAACTACCCGACCCCCCAGTTTTTTTCCCTTTTCAACAAAGAGTTCGGTTCCTTACAGATGTGTGTACTAGGTTACCCCCTTTTTCCCTTTTCGACCAACAAAGCGGCTGGATAGCTAGTCTTATACTACTCTCCCTCCCTCCTTTCCTCATTGAACCAAGTCCTAGATTCATGCTCCACCCACCGCACCCTTCTTTCCTCTTTGAACCAAGACCGAGATTCGACTACAGAATCGAAAAAGATCAGCATGCAACTAGACCAATGACGGTTTAAAAGAAACTTATACCTTAGGGTCATCGGGATGTGGCAAGGCGTACGGCGGGGGGTCGGATCTGCCCACATTACGTACGGCAGCGAGGAAGAAGGGGTTGATGGCCCTCCCGCACAGGCGCTGGGTGAAAGAGAAAAGCGCAGCCGGCAGTGGATTGCCTCCCTCGCCGAAGGCAATAGAGTAAACGCTGCACCTCCTCCCCTTCCTGGTGTGACGAGATCCGGACGCCTCCTTCACCAGCTGTGAGGGGGGTGAAAGAGACAGAGGCCACAATGCAATCTTGTTTAGATCTGGTGAAGAGGGTGAGAGACAGTGAATATAGCAAACCCTAGCCAAGGAACGCTGAGCCTCCACCGTGTATATATATGTAGTGCGGCGAGAGTGTGGAGAGTGCAAACCCTAGCGAACAAGCGCTGAGGCTCCCGCTTATATATGTATTGTAGTACGGACTGAGCTCCGGTGCCTTAACTGCACCTGCTTTTGGCTGTATGACAGGTGGGCCAGCCATATTTTGGGCCCACCTGTCATAAACCCAAAGGCAGGTGCACTAAAGTCAATGAAGCTGCGTCCATATAGTACTCGTGTATACGACTAATATATAGTGGAGTGGTTTTATCATTCTCTCCATAACAATCGTTTTAAATTGTGTAAGTACGAAACGAAACTCTTTATTTAACGTACCAGTGAAGAAAACTACTACGTACTTTCGATGAAATAACGATAATAACGATCCACGTGTCCTGGTCGCACTTTCTGTCCTTCACGTGTGGTACACTACCCTCCCTTAAGTGAACAACCACACATGTGCCAAATTATCGGAAACGTGTGAGAGTGTGTACAAATAAAGAATTTTAATTTCAATTATCGGAAAGGTTTGAGAGTATGTACAGTTTTCCCTCCCTAATAATTATGGTTTGTTGTGTTCGGCCTAAACTTGGTCAAACTTTACAAAGTTTGACTTCAGTCAGATCTAATATGCGGAGTAAATAAAAATGGAGGGCTACTACGTCCATTCGGTTTTTTAGTCCACGCCATTCTCTTAATCAAAGTTAATAGCTGGACAAATAAAATTATAGGGGAGCTGGAGACAAAGTTGTGAGAAGGCTTAGAAATCAATACAAAACTTATGCTCTTAGTACCAACGTCGATCCTTCTTCGAGGAAACATTTGGTTCATAGCCAATTGTGTGATAAAATTGCACCAACGTGAAAGATGACTACATCTCTAACGCAACCAAGGTGAACTGATGAAGGATATCATCTTTGTGGGTAACAAGCAAAGAGCACTGATGGAAGACAGCTTGTTTTTCATTGAAAATCGATCAGCTTCACCAGCCGACGCAACCATGAGGCGCAACCATGAGCATCGATAGGTCATCGTGGTGATGCATCATCCATTTGGCATCAAGTTTGGGTGAGGCACCTATGAAGTTCGACAAATCCTCACTATGGTCTGTTTCTTCTCAGTAGTCAAGCTCGAAGAAGGAAGAACCACGTGGCAGAGGACAGTGAGGCGGAACAACAATGGCCATCCAATTTTGTGCAGTTCCACTAAAATTGAGGAAGACATGACCGGGTATGGAGATACGCATCGTTGTTTCCAAAAATATAAAAAAAGGATATAGTGTTGTTACTTTTTTTTACAAGATTAATAACGACATCTCAATTGTCAATAAGAATTATGAAAAGTACACCAACAAACAGAAGCATCATGATTATCTTCATAGGAACTAAACCAGGATACCCGAGAAAAAAATAATTTCTTCATTTAACAAGTGATAGTATTAGATTAGCAGCAGCAATAGGAGCATATAGACAATGACCGCACAACCACCATGTACTTTTTGTTGAAACAACATGTATACCTCCACCGAGGCATAAATCAGGACAACTTTTCGAGTGGCATTTCCTCTATAATAGTAGGTGATGTTGGACCAGCCGACGAACCCTAGCTACTATACATGGGGAGCTGGGGAGTAGTCGCATAGAATAAAACCCGCATGTAGCGACCTGGGGAGCTGGACCAGTACAAGAAGTTATACCTCAGGTGGGCGAGATGTCGCTTAGGCGGGCGGGCGGGATCTGCCCACACGACGGCAGTGAACAAGGGCGCGGAGGACCTTCGTCCGCGCGAGCGCCGGCTCTGAGAGGACGGTGCGTATCGGCTTCCTCCATCGCCGACGGCGACAACGTCAACGCTGCACCTCCTCACCTCCCGCAGTGGACGGGACTCGGTCGGATCTGTGACCACCGGTGAGGAGAGAGATAGTGTGGAGACTGTCATCTTGTTTTGATATGGAGAGAGTAAGAGAGCGAGACTCGAGAAACTCTATCAAACAAGAGGCTATAATGGAGTAAAACAATCTCTCCATAGTAGTGGTTTTAAATAGAATACACGCGTTCCCGGAGAAAAGAAACAAAAATTGACGGACAATTTTTTAACGTACCAAGAAAGAAAACTCGATCAAAAACACGCTCCCGCTTCCAGGTCACGGGAGTCGTCGCGCACACACACATAGACATAGACATGCATATCTGTGTTTACGTAAAATTCTATTTCCATATCCATCTCCAATCATATTTGTCCAACTGGAACATTATTTATGTTGTTAATTATATACGCGGCAATATTAACGTACAACATCTCTTGTTTGCGGGCGTCCGGACCGCTGCCACGGCCACTCCTGACCAACCCGAACCCTCTTCATCACCCGCGCGTGCTTCCCGCCCGAAATAGTCAGTGCCTCATTCATGCCCGGCTAGAGCGGACGGGACCTTCACTGGCACCGGCATTGAAGAGTGAAATGATGGTTGCTTCTCCCGACTAACTTACTGTGTGATTTGACTGCTCCTTTAGTGGCCCCTACACGTACTCCCCCTACGTGTATGCAATAGTCACACATACACATGGACGCAAAAACGTGCGCGACGCCCTAATGCATGAATATCCGAGCACACGATGGAACACACACGGTCACGCTCATGTGCTCAACCTACACGTGCATGCACACACATACTCAGCCAGGGTGAGCTAGTGAAGGTATAAACACCGGAAAATGTATATATTGAGCACAATGAGCGTATTATGAAGTGCACTGACCGTATTTTTACAAATATATAGTGACAGACAGTGTATTTATCTTGTTTGAAATTAAGCCATATTAACCGGGCAGGAGACAGTATGGACTAGCATTACTTTGTTGTGTCCTGTCAACTTGCCGAACGAGGAGAAGCTTGCAGGATGGGAGAAGCTTGCGCGCGGTGGCTCGTAGGACAAGGAGAAACTTTTGACTAATGCAACTTGTCCTTCGCTCAGGCGGTGGACGTGCAACAGTTAATTCGGTGTCAGATTTCCAGAAGCATACACTATACTAGTAGTGCTATTATTGTTGCACTTCCCGAAGAGGCGAACAGCCAGGCGCAAAGTTTACTAGTACTAGTACTACTACTAATACTATCGTAGTCTATAGAGGTACACTTGGAACCGGATGGAGGAGCGTCTGCACTCTTATTATATTTTTAAAATCTGATAAAGCAATCTTCAACACATTTGGTTCTCTTTGAGGGTTCTCGCATGTGAGAATGGAAGTTGATTGCATGGAACACTCACCACAATTCTTGCTTAATTCTGGCTCATATCTTGTTACAAATAGGAGTGCTCAGTAATATTTCCTCTTCTTTTGTTATTCAGCATGTAAACAGGTCAGCAAACCTTGCGGCGCATCTTTGTGCGAACCGTGCTTGCTGCACTTTGAAAGTGGCCGAGAGCTGGCTTGATGAAACACCTCGCTTCCTACTTCTCTTTTTTGCGGGGTACCTCGCTTCCTAGTGACCAGTTTCTTGGCTGAGCGTCCTAAGAATGCTTATATACGAATAAAGCTCTATCATTTACCCGCAAAAAAAGATTAAGCCATATTAACCAGAAAGGAGGGAGTATGGACTAGCACTACTTGTTGGTGTGTCCCGTCTACTCGCAGAACGAGGAGAAGCTTGCAGGACAAGGTGAAGCTCGCTTACGCCTTTTAACTAATGCAACGTACCCTCGCCCAGGCGGTGGACATGCATCAGTTCATTCGGTGTCAGATTGCCAGAGGCATGCACTGTAGTACCGAACATGCGGAGTACCATCATTGTTCGACTTCACGAAGAGGCGAAGAGCCAAGCGCAAGGTTTAGTAGTACGAGTAGTACTACAACTAGAACCGCATGGTGGAGCCTCTATACTCTTATTTTTCTGGAATCTCTGATAAAGTACACATTTAATCCGAAGAAGGGCGGAAAACGGCAGCCCAACATGTAATGATGATATCGATCAACCATGCTCGAATATATCTTGGCCTCCGTGTTCTCGCTCCTCTTCTCTCTCAAGGAACGGCGGGTTGGCCATTTTGCCGTCAATTGAGATTGGTTTGCTCACACTCCAGTCCCACATGTCAGTGATATGCCAAGAGTAGGTGCGTTGACCGACTGGCCGTGCGCGTACTTGGTTTTGCACCTTCATACTACTCCTCCCTCCGTCACAGTTTACAGGGCACGTTTCATTATGATGCATTTCTCTCAATCCATTTCCACCACCAGAGAGACTTTAGACGCGTCTGGTTTAATGCTCAATTAATTAGGGCATGGTAACCGCAATTTTCTCTCGATGTAGTACTATGGAGTGGAGTAAGTGCATGCATGTGTGTACCCGGGGTAGAAGCACTGGATGCATGTGCGTACGCATTATTTCCTCTAGTAATAGACGCCGTGCTATAACTACCAATGCTATTTTTCAGGCCGATCGCTAGTCGCCTTGGTCCTAGAGATTTTATCTTTTTCTGAAGTGCGCTCTATAAACAATGACGGATGCATTAGTATGAGCGGATTCAAAGAAGAGCGTATTGATGGCTGCTTCTTCCGAGCAACTTACAGTGGGAAAGGTGGGGCTTATGATTTGACTGCTCATTACTCACTATTAATGCGGTGCAACGACCGATCTGAGTCTCCCATGTGGCTGTGCACTACCCCCTCAGTTCTTAAATATACTCCGGAGTATTTGTCTTTCTAGAGATTTCAACGAGTGACTACTCAAATATTTGTCTTTTTAGAGATTCGAATGGACTACTATATACGGATGTATATGGACATATTTTAGAGTGTAGATTCACTCATTTTGCTCCGTATGTAGTCACTTGTTGAAATCTCTAGAAAGACAAATATTTAGGAACGGAGGGAGTACACATACGAAGCAAAATGAGTGAATCTACACTCTAAAATATGCCCATTTGAAATTTGTAAAATGACAAATATTTAAGAACGAAGGAGTATAATTTTGTGCATGGCACATGGACCTAGATGCCGAAGAGACTTCTGGCAATGCTATCAAGCTTCCAGCATTTGTTTACATAATTGACATACTAGACAAATAATTTTCCAGCGACATGAAATTGTACAATGGTGTGAGCTTTCAGCTTTTGTTTCGTGTGTCTTGCCATCGATGCTCTTTCGGAAACAATAAAATACTAACTTCCTTGCTAATGAGAGCTAATATTTACATCACAACTGAAGACAAAGTTGTGAGAAGGTGTTAAATTAAAATTGATCCATGCTTTCATTGGCGGCAACGACCCCCCCAGCTCTGTCTAAATCAACAAGGCATGTTGGGAAAAAAAGTAGCTGTCTGGAGCATGCAACATTCCGATCATTTTGTGTAGTTCCACTAAAATAGAGGTGAGCGTCCCTGTTCCAAAGATATTAAGTGTGACTGCGATAATAAAGGACTGCTTATGAAACAATAAACACACAAATAGAAGCCGGTCACCTTTGCAGTCTCTCTTAAGACTAACTGGTTGGAGAAGATTAGGCTCGGAGTTGGATGAGGAGGATAGAGCAAAACCAATCTCCCTTTGTGAAGTCGCACTGAAATGTAGATACGTTGCCCGTGTGACATTTTGGTAGAACTGCACAAAACACTCTTAGGAAAAAAGTGATTTGTGCAGTTCACCAAAAGGTCCCAATAGCAACGAGGTGAAATGGATAGCCCTGTTTGCAAAAAAGAGGTAGAAAGGAAAAAATTACTGGCCAATAACAGTTGATGACACATGCGACGACAAAAAAGAAGCATATTCCTTGTCCTAAGGGAAGATAACAACACGGTTTTGTTTGTCTAAAACGGTGTGAGGACGAGATTGCAATATGGAAAGTACGCCGGACGAGCTATGTTTTGGGCAAAGAACTATGGAAGATCCACATGCAGCGACGTGGGAAGATGGGCAGTGGAGCAAGGCCGGAGAGGATACCTGGAGGTCGTCGGGATGTAACTAGGTGAGCGGAGGCGGGCGGAATCTGCCCATACTGCGGCATCGAGCAGGTGGCGTAGGCCCTACCACGCTGGAGCTTGGTCAGAGAGAACGGCGTGTACCGCAGATTGGGACGTGCTGCCTCGGCGCTGTCGAACGGAGAAACGATGCACGTCCTCCCTTTCACCGCCGGCGGACGAGATGCGGCCCGGTCAGTGACCAACGGTGAGAGAGAGAGAGAGGCCACTGCAGCCTTGTGTGAGATACTCTGAAGAGAGACAAACCAGGCAGGCATGCTCCATTGAATATAGTGGAGCGGACTACCTTTTTCTCCATAAAAATCGTTTTATATTTTGTGTACGTGCCATTGAGCGATATAACGATATTTAAAAATAATGCGCCAACGCATCAAGTCGAACTTTATTTAGTGCACGCGTGGTACACGACCTCCATAGGTAAACCACCGCTACACGCATTCAAATTAGCACGTGGGCTGCCATTTCATACAGAAATGAGCTCCACCTTGTACCCGCGCAGGTGTTGCTGGGCACGAAGCGTGAGTACGTGCACGATGCACATATTCTCTTCTTGTATACGTACACCACCTACGTGGGGTTGTGTGAGAGAGATACAAACATAGAGAGATATAGTGTCTGGGTTCGTGAGAGTTTTGGGGGGGGGGTGGGGTCTATCAAAAAATGTAACATATGCAATGTGTGTGAAATAGTGTCCTGGATATAGACCTAAATAATTGTTATTTGGTGCCAACGTTAAGCATGAACATTATATTTGGATCTTGTTTGTTGCGAGACAGTTATTCATTTAAATCGGAGAATAATGGTTGTTCTATTTATATGAGTAATATCTTTTATGGTCATGCACCCTTGAAGAGTGGTCTATACTTGTTGGATCTCGATCGTAGTGATACACATATTCATAATATTGAAGCCAAAAGATGCAAGGTTGATAATGATAGTGCAACTTATTTGTGGCACTGTTGTTTAGGTCATATTGGTGTAAATCGCATGAAGAAACTCCATGCTGATGGAATTTTGGAATCACTTGATTATGAATCACTTGGTGCTTGCGAACCATGCCGCATGGGCAAGATGACTAAAACTCCATTCTCCGGAACAATGGAGCGATCAACTGATTTGTTGGAAATCATACATACTGATGTATGTGGACCGATGAGTGTTGAGGCTCGCGGTGGGTATCGTTATTTTCTAACCTTCCACTGGTGCACGTCGGTCCTAAACAAACAGTTTAAAACCCCTTTTCGTGACAGCATTTGGAACTGTCACCAAGTGAGTGCGGGCGATAGGGGGTCCTTCCCACACGACCCAGAAACCATCGTGGATATGTCTCCTTGATGCATACAGTTGTCCCTATATAACCATTTCCGATATCTCGAATATCCCAAACGCTTCATCCTTGCTACTTGTTTGTGCTCGCATTGCCATCGCAGTCAGAGTTTTGTGGTTCTGCCCAAAACCAGGCAGATTCTAGGCACGTGAGCTTTCCACGCAGATTCTAGGCAGATTCCAGTCACGGGATGTAATTCCCAGGATGGAGTTATACCTCCTACGTGTCGAGGCACGACTTAAAGGCATAAGTCCATCCTAGAATGATCTCAAGTTTGGTAATCTTTGCACAACTCATGTAAAAGAGGGGATAGTAAACTGAAAATAGTTGGCTTACACTCGCCACGTCACAGAATTACAGTACAAGTCTCAAACATCATACATTAAGAGCACTACAACCCTCTAAGGGCAAAAGCCAAATGTCAAAGTACCAAACTCAGATAAAATAAACCACAGGCGGATCGAATCCTAGTAAGAGACTCCACTACTGATCGTCCGGGTAGCGCACGTAGTACCGACTACGCTCCTCGTCGTACTCCCAATCCAGCTCGGTGCCATCACCTGGATAGCTCACAGCTGGACCTGCATCTGGTGTGTGAAGTAACTGTGAGCCATAGAGGACTCAGCAATCCCGTCTCCGGGTAACAAGACTATCAAAGCCTTTAGGTGAGGGAAGGCTGAAGAAAAGAACAAGTCTGCAGCAGCAACTAGCATCTAGCTTACGCAAGTGAGAGCGGGAAGAGAAGGCATCGGCGAGAAGTGATCACGAAGTGATCCTAGCTACAAGCTCCACAATCATAACCCCTCCGTGTTCAACTCCCGAATCCCTATCCGGAAATTGACAGTCACGGAACACACGCTGGTAGTGTATTAGTAACATTGTGTCAAGTTATCTACAACCGGAATTAACAAGCTCCCATCTGCCACATTACCGCGGGCACGGCTTTCGAAAGTTCAAACCCTACAGGGGTGTTCCAACTTGACCCATTACAAGCCCACGATCCGCGGAGTCGCAACTCCAAAGTGGGAAGACCCGAGTATCCTCGGAATCCCGTGCTCAAGATATACCGAGCTAAGGTAAGGCTAATCCAGCAAATCCTCCCGGCCTGTCGACACCCTGATAGTAGCCGCGCGTATCTAAGTCTCAGGACACGACCAGATGAGACATCCTACGGGTTTTTACCAGACCTCGAGTTTCCTTGAGGTGGCCCCGCAGTCCGCTCGTTTCGGACCAACACTCATGTGGAGCACTGGCCCGGGGTTGTTGATTAAGAAAGAGGGTTAATTACTCCCTATGCATGTTTAGTTTGTTATTAGGCAAATAGTACCAATGTTGGGATTTGCTGGAAAAGACTTAGCACTTAGCGGTTTATCGAGGGGGTCCCATACACCCCAACCGTGTTAGGAACGCATAATCAAGGAACATAAAACCGGCTTATACGGATCCTAACGGCATGAGTGGAACAAATCACCAAGCAAAAGGCTTAGCCTTCCACCCTTGCCAATATATAGATGATTTCATTTTTAAGCATTTATATAGTGTGATATAACCCAACCAAACTTCAACATGGAGCAAGCATCTTCGATCTTCACCTGCAACTAGCAACGCTATAAGAAGGGCTGAGCGAAGCGTACTTAGCCAAGCAACGGTTTGCATAGGTAGGGTGGTTAAACATGGCAATTGGTTACAAGTAGGAGGCTGACAAGAAGATCATGGGCATCGAGGCAAAACTATAGATCGAGACTACTAGCAATAGGCAAAGATAGTAATGTTATCGGGGTTCGGTCATCTTGCCTGAAGAGAAGTCGTACGGATCGTAAGAAGGGTCCTCGTGCTCAACCTCGTTGGAAACCTCGTGCTCAACCTCGTACTCGGTCTCAGCTTCCGGCTCTAAACAAAACAATCACACCAAGCACCAATCAACAAGATGCAATGCGCACTCGAAAAACATGAATGCATGATGGATGCACTAAGGATGCACATGGAGCACGTAAAACATCACTCAAGCAAAACACCTCAAAACAAGATAACAATCTGATATTATTAATCTACACGGAAAAACAATCAAGTTTGATATAAGATTCGCTGAAATCGGAGTTACGGGCTAAAAGTTATGCCCGAAACAAGATTTGAGCGAAAGCTGAAAATTACAGCAACATAGCATCTTTGGAGCTCAAAATAATTAAGCTACAGCACCCAAAAAGCATGGCAAAGGACATGAACACAAACTAGACATATAGTACAGCAACTAGGTCCAAAGTGCACCCCCAACGGAGTCACGGATCAATAGCAATGATCTTGGACATATTGAACTTTGCAATAAAATTCTGGCAGCAGAATTTTATTGAAACTTTAGAGCAAAAGATAAACATGCTACAGCCACTCAAATGGACATGTGAGGACATGAATGGAAAGACAACAATATATACTACAAGGAACAATCAAAATCCACCCCAAAACTAACATGCTTTGTCCTAGAACATCACACGAACATGGCATCGGAACGTTACAGATTTCAGACTTAGTGAAAATTCACTAAGTCCTAAATCAGCAATATCATCATAGCATACAAAAGAGCATGTTTAAGTCACCTCGAAACTAAACATGGCAAAGGGTAAGCACCTCCTCAAAGTGCACATGAAGGTGACCCCGAAACACACAAGCATGCATCATAGAGGTGAACACAACGATTGCAACGAGCTCAACAAGATGGCATTTCATAACAAGTGAAAACACAACATATGAACATGGCACTTTGCGACGATGATAACAAGGCAAAAATAAATCTACCATGCAACCTATCACAAGCAACACGTAGTTCGTGGCAAGACGAACACGTGGACATGTCATTTGCATCGTTTGGACAAACGAGCTCAAAGATATCACATGTCAAAGGTGGCATGAAAATAACACATAACAGCAGTTTATATCATGATGCACTCTTGCAACAGCAAAACAAGTGTCTAGATGATCTCTAACATGCATGACAACAACAGGTAAAACGTAGAGCACATCTCCACGAACGTCTGGACATGCTACACGCGCAAAACGGAGCAACACAGTAAAAGATACAGCAGGTCAAACATTGCATCTCAGAACAGTAAAAACTGGACTTAGTGGAATTAGGGTCAACCTTAGCAGTTCCAGATCTGAAAAAAAAATGGAGGGACGGGCCGGCGGCTGCGGATCTGGCCCGCGGAGGACTGGGCCGAGCGGAGTGGAGAGGCGGTGCGGTCGGCCCACTGAGGCGAGGGAGCCCACGCGGCGGCGCGCCCGCGGCTGGGCCGAAGCGGCCCGCGGCGCGGCTGGCTGGTGCGGCGGCCCGGCTCGGGCGAGGGACCGGAGCGCCCGGCCCGCTGCGGTGGAGGCGGCCCGACGCGGTGGAGAAGGGCCCGGCGCTGCGGTGTGGGACCAGGAGCGGGAGCGCTGGCGGTGTACGGGCCGGCGCGGCCCGTGGCGCACGGCTGGCCTCCAGGCGATGAAGTGGCCCGGCCAAGTGGTCCCGAACGGACCTGCCGACGCGGCCTGGCGCGGAGGGGTCGGTCGGCTGCGGTAGCGATCGGGCGTGGACTCGAAGGAAGCCGGCGCTCGAGGAGGGCCGGTCGGGACGCTGCGGAGGCTGGGCGGCGTTGACCCTGGCGTCCAGATCGGATCTGGCGCCAGGGGGCTTCGACCCAACGGGAAACTGCGGCGGCGGATGGATCCTTCGGTGGATCCCCTCGGGATCCGGGAGAAATTCTAGGGATTGGATCTGATTTGAAAGGAAGGGGAAAAAAATAGAGGGGAAGAGGGAAGAAGAAGGGGACATGCCAAAATAGACTAGGGGTCTATATATAGCAGTTTTTAGGGTTAGGAGGAGTTTTAGGGGCGCTAGGAGCCCTCCGATCGCGATCCGACGGATCCGATCGCGGGGATAGTTTTAAAAGGCCTAGGAGGAGAAAAGAGACTGCAGTAGGGGTGTTTCCGGGACACGAAGCGAAGGCACTTCGGACCCACACGGACAACGGATGGAAAAGTAAACGGAGTCCAAACGAGACGAGATTTGAGAGGCGGGTTGCACACAACAAAACAACAACACACAAAACAACCTCGCGGCACACCAGTAACGTAAAACGCCCGAACAACAAAGTAGGCCTACGGGACGTCACGGACACGTGAGGGAGCTCCGGAACGCGAAACGGACAACGGGAAGAAACACGACGAACCGGATGCAACCCACAACACAAATGCAATGCAATGCACATGTCTACATGATATGAATGAATGCCACACACTCACACAACAAAACGACGAAAGCCCGAAAGACAAAGAACCCGAAATGGAAATAGATGAAGCCGGATATATATTATAAGCCCAAAAGGGAAAGTATTACATCCGGGGCATTACAAACTCTCCTCTACTACAAAAAGATCTCGTCCCGAGATCTAGGACTGGAAAAAGGAAGGGTACTCGGAACGAAGATGATCTTCTTGTTCCCAGGTAGCTTCTCGGTCTGTGTGATGTGACCACTTGACTTTCAGAAACTTGATGGACTTGTTGCGAGTCTTGCGTTCGGTTTCTTCGAGAATTGCAACTGGATGCTCTCGGTAGGAAAGGTCTTGTTGAAGATCAATCTCCTCAAACGGAATCATGCGCTCAGGTGCCTTGAAGCATTTGCGAAGTTGAGACACATGGAAGACATCATGAACATTTGCAAAGTTGGAAGGGAGCTCGAGCTGATAGGCTAGATCGCCTCTTTTGCCAAGAATCTTGAAAGGCCCGACGTATCTAGGAGCAAGTTTTCCTTTGATACCGAATCTTTGGGTTCCTTTCATCGGAGAAACTCGGAGATAGACATGATCACCGATGTCGAAAGCCAAATCACGATGCTTGCCGTCATAGTAGCTCTTCTGACGCGACTGAGCGGCCTTGAGATTCTCACGTATGACTTTGCACATTTCTTCGGCTTCAGAGATCAAATCATTGCCAAGAAGTTGACGTTCACCTGTTTCAGACCAGTTGAGAGGGGTACGGCACTTTCTGCCATAGAGAATTTCAAACGGTGCTTTGCCTGCACTTGCTTGAAAGCTGTTGTTGTAAGAGAACTCGGCAAATGGAAGGCAGTCTTCCCATTTCATGCCGAAGGAGATGACACAGGCTCTGAGCATATCTTCTAGGATCTGATTCACACGCTCGACTTGACCACTAGTCTGAGGGTGAAAGGCAGTGCTGAACCTGATCTTCGTGCCCATGGCGGACTGAAAGGAGTCCCAGAACCTTGATGTGAACAAGCTGCCACGGTCTGAGGATATCACTTGAGGAATGCCATGTAGGGACGCAATTCTGGAAGTGTACAGCTCTGCAAGTTGAGCTGCATTGATTGATTCTTTGACTGGAAGAAAGTGAGCGACTTTGGTAAGCTTGTCAATCACCACAAAGATAGCATCATTGCTTCGCTTGGATTTAGGAAAACCAGTGACGAAGTCCATTTCAATGTGGTCGAACTTCCACTCAGGAATAGGAAGAGGTTGGAGAAGACCGGCTGGACGTTGATGTTCTGCTTTCACTCTTCTGCATACATCACATTCATTCACGAATTGGGCAATTTCCCTTTTCATGCGTGTCCACCAGTAAGATTGCTTGAGGTCTTGGTACATCTTGGAACTGCCAGGATGAATGGAAAGGAGAGAATCATGAGCTTCTTCCATTATGAGCTTCCTGAGATCACCTTTGGGAACAACGAGTCTGTCCTCGAAGAACAAGGTATCTCTCTCATCAACACGGAAGCACTTGTATTTTGGAGTGCCCTTTGCAATCCCATGTTTCACCTTCTTCACCATGGTATCACTGAGCTGGGCCTCACGGACTTGATCTTCCAAGGTAGGAGCAATTTGGAGATTTGCAAGAAAACCCTGCGGAACAACTTGGAGGTTGAGCTTCCTGAAAGCTTCACAAAGCTCAGGCTGGTACGGCTTGATAAGAAGGCTGTTGCAATATGCCTTTCTGCTCAAAGCATCTGCAATCACATTCGCCTTGCCTGGAGTGTATTCAATGCTGGGGTTGTACTCTTGGATCATCTCGACCCAACGAGTCTGGCGGAGGTTCAGATGCGGCTGTGTGAAGATGTACTTCAATCTCTTGTGATCAGTGAAGATGTCGACCTTTCTGCCCAACAACAGATGTCTCCACGTAATCAGAGCATGTACCACAGCTGCTAGCTCGAGATCGTGTGTGGGATAGTTCTTCTCACTTGGCTTGAGCTGCCGAGAAGTATATGCCACAATTTTCTTATCTTGCATAAGCACACCACCAAGACCTTGAAGAGAAGCGTCACAGAACACTTCATAGGGCTTGGTTTCATCTGGAGGAGTCAGAACTGGAGCAGAAACAAGCTTCTCTTTGAGGGTTTTGAAAGCCACTTCACACTCGGGAGACCAAAAGTATTTGACATTCTTCTGAAGCAGGTTGGAAAGAGGCTTGGCAATCTTGGAGAAGTTCTCCACAAACCTTCTGCAATAGCTGGCAAGACCCAGAAAACTGCGGAGCTGCTTGACGTTCTGAGGAGCTTCCCAGTTGAGAATTGCTTCAACTTTCTCGGGATTAGCCGCAATACCGTCAGCTGAGATGATGTGGCCCAGGTACAAAACCTTATCGAGCCAAAACTCGCACTTTGAGAACTTGGCATAGAATTTATGCTCTCAGAGTCGATCAAGAACCAGACGCAAGTGCTTTTCGTGATCTTCTTCATTCTTGGAAAACGCCAGAATATCATCCAGATACACAAGCACGAACTCGCCAGTATAGGGGTTGAAGATGTAATGCATCATCCTTGAAAAGGTAGGAGGAGCATTGGCGAGACTGAAGGACATGACGGTATACTCGTATGAACCGTAGCTCGTTCTGAAGGCCGTCTTGGGAATGTCTTCCTCGCGAATGTGAATTTGATGATAGCCCATTCGGAGGTCAAGCTTAGAGAACACTTTAGCTCCTTTGAGCTGCTCAAAGAGTTCGTTGATGTTGGGGAGCGGATACTTGTTCTTAATCGTCTTCTTGTTCAATGGCCGGTAGTCAACACAGAGACGCTCCGTGCCATCTTTCTTCTTGACAAATAAGACACCACAGCCCCACGGAGATGTACTCGGTCTGATGAGACCCATACTCTCCTGCTTATCAAGCTGCTTCTTCAATTCCTTCAATTCATCCGGAGAGAGCTTGTATGGACGCCGACAAGCAGGTTCGGTGCCCGGCTCGAGTTCAATGACAAACTCCACCTGACGGTGTGGAGGCATGCCTGGAAGATCTTCTGGAAAGACGTCTTGATATTCGTTCACCACTGGAATTTGCTCTATGGCATTAATTTCACCCTTATCATTAAGAGAGAAAAGCCGAATAGTATTATCCCTGGAGGCGAAGATAATCACATCTTCATCAGAATGAGTCAACTTGACTTCCTTCTGTGCACAATCAATATGAGCATCGTGCTGAGAAAGCCAATCCATTCCAAGGATGAGGTCGATGTCAGAATGACCAAGAACCACCGGAGAAGCCAAAAATCGATAATCACCCATGCGAATAGAAACATCCGGAGCATACAATCTAGAAGTCATGCATCTTCCCGGAGAAATCACTTGCAACTCCCTTGGCAAGGCCATGGTGCCCACATTATACTTGGATGCAAAAGGGAATGACGTGAAAGAATGTGAAGCACCCGAATCAAATAACACTTTAGCTGGAAAAGAGTTCACTGGAAGGTTACCCAAAATGACATCAGAAGAAGCCTCCGCTTGTGCTGCATTCATCAGATTAACCCTTGCAGACTTTGGATCATGCTTGACAATAGCTGAACTCACAGGTGGAGGAGGAGGAAGACGCTTCGGATTCGGACATCTGTTGGCATAGTGACCCTTCTGAGTACATTTGTTGCAAGTCACTTCTGAGAGAGGACGGAAATGAGAGCCACTGGACTTGGAGCCTTGAGACTGAAACTTCTTCTTCGACTGGTTGCTTGGGTTGGGTGGGTGGGAGAAACCACGACCACTATAGTTCTTGTTGTTGGAGTTGTTGAAGTTGCTGGAGTTGTTGTATGGAGCTCGAATCATTGGAGGAGGAGGAAGCCAGAATTTCTGTTGTTTCGCAGCCAACTGAGACGATGAGGAAGAGTGAACAGCATCTCGAATTCTCTTCTTAGAAGCCTCCATCTTGAGCTGAGCTGCTTCTTGTTTCAAAGCCATGTTATAGAACTTATCGAATTCGTCTGGCTCGAACAAAGTGAGAGCAAGCTGAAGTTCATCTTTGAGACCTCCACGGAACTGATAGATTTTACTCTTTGCATCAGGAATGTCTTGCTTTGCATAGCGAGCGAGGTTTTGGAATTTGACATTATACTGATAGACTGTCATGGAGCCCTGCTTGAGGTTGCGGAATTGCTCACGCATACCCTCGATGACACTTGTAGGAATGTGATGCGAGCGGAAATCCTTGCAGAAATTCTCCCAAGAGATCACTTGACCCGACCTTGAGTCTTTGTACTGCTGCCACCGGTCAGCTGCTTGATCTTTCAGTTGGAAGGCTGCAAACTTCACATAGTCATCTTCTTTCACGTTACTGCACTCAAAATGCTTCTTTATGTCGGTCAACCAATCCTCAGCATCAAGAGGGTCGATACAGTAACTGAAAGCTTTAGGATTGTTAGCCAGGAACTGGTTGAGAGTAGCATGGTGCTGCTGGAAGAAGTTGCCTTGGTTCATTGGAACACCCTGATTAGCTTGATTAGCTTGCATAGCTTGCATTTGCTGCATCATCTGCATCATCAACTGAGTGTTCTGGGCAGTAGTCTGCATAATTGCTCTCCAAGCCTCAGGCGGAGGAGGAGGAGAAGGAGGACGTTCTGGAACCTCTTCAGCCTCTGGGTTGGCATTCGGAACCCTTTTCGGAGCCATCCTGTAAGAGATGACCACGAATCAGCAATTGATTGACAAAAGGAATAAGCTGAATCAATGGAATGAATTGCAACAAGTCTTCACAATAATCATTCGAACAATAAGAACGAATGAAAACATCCGAACAAGAGGAAGGAATGATATTCTCAGAAAAATGATAACATCAGTCTTCACGAGAAGCCACATAGGGGACAAAAGGATAAAATAAGAAAAACAACAAGGTACGGAAAGGAACAAACACAAGAGAGGAGTTTCGTTCTAACATCTTTGTGCTGAAAGCATATGAACGCGTTACGAAAAGGTTTTGCAATCCCCGGATCAGCATAGCCAAGGAACCTTTAAGATGCAACTCCTGATAGCAACCTCGGTCATATACCCCTTCACTCAATGTCGAACCCCGAACTCACTAACCTGCATTCGTTGGAAGAATGCCTACGATCTACTGGATAAAACCCACCTATAGTTTTCCGAAAGATTCCAGTTATGCAATCAGGTGTTGGGGATACACGGGAAGCACCGTGCAATCAACTCTAACCTACATCCAGGTGTATCCATCCTTCAACACATAATCAGTCTTTCTCGGAAACTGTGTACCTCGGACCTTCGAAAAGCATCCACTATAACAAGCTATGGCAATACTCCCGAACTACCTCCCCAGTACTGGGTGATGTCGGGGTTATCTTGCCACTGGCCGTATAGGGGAGATTTTCGATGTCGGCCGTCTTAAGTATTTAGTACTGCCGCGATATGCTTGTTACAACGATACCCCAAAGCTCAACTCCTCGGTAACAGGAGGCATCGGGAACAATATCCTTGTCACAAGAACATCGAAACAACCCCAAAATACTCGCGGGATTCCTAAAAAAAATTTTGTGCAAATTTTGAAGATAGGAGAGACAAGAGTAGACGTCAGGAGTCCTCACCAGAGAGAAAGGGGATGAGAAGCAAAGAAATCCTACTCTCCGATATAATATAGGACTCAAAAAGTTTTCAGTGTGTGCCTAGACTCGACCGTCAACGGTTCGATCAAACAGTGGGGGCTCCTAGGTCGGAGAAGGCTCTGATACCAACTTGTAATGCCCAGGATGGAGTTATACCTCCTACGTGTCGAGGCACGACTTAAAGGCATAAGTCCATCCTAGAATGATCTCAAGTTTGGTAATATTTGCACAACTCATGTAAAAGAGGGGATAGTAAACTGAAAATAGTTGGCTTACACTCGCCACGTCACAGAATTACAGTACAAGTCTCAAACATCATACATTAAGAGCACTACAACCCTCTAAGGGCAAAAGCCAAATGTCAAAGTACCAAACTCAGATAAAATAAACCACAGGCGGATCGAATCCTAGTAAGAGACTCCACTACTGATCGTCCGGGTAGCGCACGTAGTACCGACTACGCTCCTCGTCGTACTCCCAATCCAGCTCGGTGCCATCACCTGGATAGCTCACAGCTGGACCTGCAACTGGTGTGTGAAGTAACTGTGAGCCACAGAGGACTCAGCAATCCCGTCTCCGGGTAACAAGACTATCAAAGCCTTTAGGTGAGGGAAGGCTGAAGAAAAGAACAAGTCTGCAGCAGCAACTAGCATCTAGCTTACGCAAGTGAGAGCGGGAAGAGAAGGCATCGGCGAGAAGTGATCACGAAGTGATCTTAGCTACAAGCTCCACAATCATAACCCCTCCGTGTTCAACTCCCGAATCCCTATCCGGAAATTGACAGTCACGGAACACACGCTGGTAGTGTATTAGTAACATTGTGTCAAGTTATCTACAACCGGAATTAACAAGCTCCCATCTGCCACATAACCGCGGGCACGGCTTTCGAAAGTTCAAACCCTGCAGGGGTGTTCCAACTTGACCCATTACAAGCCCACGATCCGCGGAGTCGCAACTCCAAAGTGGGAAGACCCGAGTATCCTCGGAATCCCGTGCTCAAGATATACCGAGCTAAGGTAAGGCTAATCCAGCAAATCCTCCCGGCGTGTCGACACCCTGATAGTAGCCGCGCGTATCTAAGTCTCAGGACACGACCGGATGAGACATCCTACGGGTTTTTACCAGACCTCGAGTTTCCTTGAGGTGGCCCCGCAGTCCGCTCGTTTCGGACCAACACTCATGTGGAGCACTGGCCCGGGGTTGTTGATTAAGAAAGAGGGTTAATTACTCCCTATGCATGTTTAGTTTGTTATTAGGCAAATAGTACCAATGTTGGGATTTGCTGGAAAAGACTTAGCACTTAGCGGTTTATCGAGGGGGTCCCATACACCCCAACCGTGTTAGGAACGCATAATCAAGGAACATAAAACCGGCTTATACGGATCCTAACGGCATGAGTGGAACAAATCACCAAGCAAAAGGCTTAGCCTTCCACCCTTGCCAATATATAGATGATTTCATTTTTAAGCATTTATATAGTGTGATATAACCCAACCAAACTTCAACATGGAGCAAGCATCTTCGATCTTCACCTGCAACTAGCAACGCTATAAGAAGGGCTGAGCGAAGCGTACTTAGCCAAGCAACGGTTTGCATAGGTAGGGTGGTTAAACATGGCAATTGGTTACAAGTAGGAGGCTGACAAGAAGATCATGGGCATCGAGGAAAAACTATAGATCGAGACTACTAGCAATAGGCAAAGATAGTAATGTTATCGGGGTTCGGTCATCTTGCCTGAAGAGAAGTCGTACGGATCGTAAGAAGGGTCCTCGTGCTCAACCTCGTTGGAAACCTCGTGCTCAACCTCGTACTCGGTCTCAGCTTCCGGCTCTAAACAAAACAATCACACCAAGCACCAATCAACAAGATGCAATGCGCACTCGAAAAACATGAATGCATGATGGATGCACTAAGGATGCACATGGAGCACGTAAAACATCACTCAAGCAAAACACCTCAAAACAAGATAACAATCTGATATTATTAATCTACACGGAAAAACAATCAAGTTTGATATAAGATTCGCTGAAATCGGAGTTACGGGCTAAAAGTTATGCCCGAAACAAGATTTGAGCGAAAGCTGAAAATTACAGCAACATAGCATCTTTGGAGCTCAAAATAATTAATCTACAGCACCCAAAAACATGGCAAAGGACATGAACACAAACTAGACATATAGTACAGCAACTAGGTCCAAAGTGCACCCCCAACGGAGTCACGGATCAATAGCAATGATCTTGGACATATTGAACTTTGCAATAAAATTCTGGTAGCAGAATTTTATTGAAACTTTAGAGCAAAAGATAAGCATGCTACAGCCACTCAAATTGACATGTGAGTACATGGATGGAAAAACAACAATATATACTACAAGGAACAATCAAAATCCACCCCAAAACTATCATGCTTTGTCCTACAACATCACACGAACATGGCATCGGAACGTTACAGATTTCAGACTTAGTGAAAAATCACTAAGTCCTAAAACAGCAATATCATCATAGCAACTAAAAGAGCATGTTTAAGTCACCTCGAAACTAAACATGGCAAAGGGTAAGCAACTCATCAAAGTGCACATGAAGGTGATCCCGAAACACACAAGCATGCTTCAAAGAGGTGAACACAACGATTGCAACGAGCTCAACAAGATGGCATTTCATAACAAGTGAAAACATAACATATGAACATGGCACTTTGCAACGATGATAACAAGGCAACAATAAATCTACCATGCAACCTATCACAAGCAACACGTAGTTCGTGGGAAGACGAACACGTGGACATGTCATTTGCATCGTTTGGACAAACGAGCTAAAAGATATCACATGTCAAAGGTGGCATAAAAATAACACATAACAGCAGTTTATATCATGATGCACTCTTGCAACAGCAAAACAAGTGTCTAGATGACATCTAACATGCATGACAACAACAGGTAAAACGTAGAGCACATCTCCACGAACGTCTGGACATATCACACGCGCAAAACGGAGCAACAGGCACAAAGTTAGGGCAGGTCAAAGATTGCATCAGACAGATGAAAAACTGGACTTAGGAGGATTTGAAATAACCTCACAGATCAGATCTGAGGAACGGAGTGGGCCGGTGGGGATATGAGGGTCCGGCGGCCCAGATCTGGTGCGGGCCCGAACTGGCGGCGACCCACAGCGCGGTTGAGGCGGCGGCTTCGCGGCGCGGCTGGCGAAGGCGGCGGCCCGCGGCCCGGCGAGCGCGCGGCCCAGGCGGCTGCGGGAGGTGGCCCACCCGGTGCGGGGCCTGGCGAGACGGTCGTGGGGCGGCCCAGCCCCGCGCGGCTGGAGGGAGGGAGGCCCGCCTGGCCTCGGCTGGCCTGGGCCTCGCGGGAGGCGAGCGGGAGACGCGACCGGCGGGAGCTGGCGCGATGGCGCGGCTGGCAGAGGCGGGCCGATGGGCCAGCGCAGGAACGGAGGGAGGGCCCGGCGCGAAAGCCTCGGCGAAGTGGTC
>LR738713.1:80956161-80996645 GCA_902687465.1 Secale cereale
TGATAATTGATGATGTGGATTTGAATGGTGCATTTTGAACTCACAAAAAGTCTGGACTTCAAATAAGTTCAAAAAATGAAATTCCTTTGTAACAGATGAGTTTTCGTCCCAAACCCTGATACTTCGAAAGAGATTGTCCATTTTGTACACGAACTGCATCCAGATTTTGCCGTAACCCTCTCTATTTATTTGCACATGCTATGTGGGTGAAATGATGATACCATGCCAACTTTCAACCTTTTGAGAGGTCATTTGAAGTGTTTGGACATTTTTATGCACTAACTGAGTTTTCAATGCATTTATGTGCACAATTCAAATTTGAACTACATGCACATGCTCCAAGGCATATAAGTTGGTTGAAAAATCAAATCTGTGTCCCTGGGTGCATGCTTAGGCCCCACGCAAGAAATGGGAATGAATTTCAAACACCGGGGCATCGTTGATTGCCGGCAAAACTTTGAGATGCCTGGTTTTTAAATTCTAGTAAATCCAAAACTCGTGTGAAATTCATGAAACTTGGCATGCTATCATGGAATGGCACCCAACATGTTGTGACATTTTTCGTGTCCATTTTGAGAGAAGGCGCACTCGAATAATGACAGCCAATAGAGGAATTTCGAAAAAATAGCTGCCACTTCAATATCTCAAACGTTTGTAGAATTCAAACCGTGTGCGTTCTGTTAACCATTCACGTGATGCCACATGTCTTGGTTTTAATGGCTGCAGGAGGTGCCATGCGGACAACTGCTTGACCTTGACTGAACGGGAGGCGTGCGAGCGCAGTCTGGTGCGCAGGCTGACCGAGAGGCGTGCAAGCTGTCCTCCAATGCGTAGGCTCACTGGGAAGCGTGCGAGTTGTACGCTGCGCAAGCTCACTGGGAAGCAAGCCCTTTGGCTTCCATGGCCGCCCGCCTTCCTCTCCATTAATGGCGCCCGAGCCGCTATTTAATACGGGCGGCCTTACTGTTCGCCTCCCATTCCCCTCCCTCCCGCAGACCTCCACCAACGCCATGGCGCAGAACGATCATCTGCCACTAGTCTTCAAGTTTGGTGAAGTCGACTCCGAGCCAGAGGAGATAGAAAATAAGGAGGAATGGGGCCTCATGGACATGGCCCATAATGAGCTGGCCGCGGCAGTTGCTGCCCCCGCTCCCGTCCTAGCTCCCTTCCCCGTGCTCGCGCCAGCAACCATCCGGCTGGTCACCGAGCACTATCGCAGAGCTGGAAGCCGCAGGCATCAGTGAGGTCTCCATGCACCCGCACGAGCTCGCGTACATGCCAGCGCTAGCGCCCGTGCCCGTGCGCGCCCCTCCACCCACCGTTGTGTCGGCCCCCTGCTACCTCTTGAGCTTGCGTTGTATTCCCTCGAAGAGGAAAGGGAGATGCAGCACAATAGCGTAAGTATTTTCCTCAGTTTATGAGAACCAAGGTATCAATCCAGTAGGAGACCACGCGCGAGTCCCTCGCACCTGCACAAACAAATAAGAACTTTGCAGCCAACGCGATAAGGGGTTGTCAATCCCTTTATGGTCACTTATGAGAGTGAGATCTGATAGAGATGATATTTTATATTTTTGGTATTTTTAGTTTAATAAAACAGCAAATAAAAGCGGTAAAAGTAAAGTAGACGTAGATTAATATGTTGAGAATAGAGTCGAGGGCCATAGTTTTCTCTAGTGGCTTCTTTCATGATAGCGATATTCTACGGCGGGTAAACAAATTACTGTCGAGCAATTGATAGAAAAGTGAATAATTATGAGACTATCTAGGCATGATCATTGTATATAGGCATCACGTCCGAGACAAGTAGACCGACTCATGCCTGCGTCTACTACTATTACTCCACACAACGACCGCTATCCAGCATGCATCTAGTGTATTGAGTTCATAAGAACAGAGTAACGCCTTAAGCAAGATGGCATGATGTAGAGGGATAAACTCAAGCAATATGATGTAAACCCCATCTTTTTATCCTCGATGGCAACAATACAATACGTGCCTTGTTGCCCCTACTGTCACTGGGAAAGGACACCGCAAGATTGAACCCAAAGCCAAGCACTTCTCCCATTGCAAGAACTATAGATCTAGTAGGCAAACCAAACCGATAATTTGAAGAGACTTGCAAGGATATTATGAGCACACATAAAAAGGTCAGAGAAGAACCAAATATCTTTCATAGATAACCTTGATCATAAACTCACAATTCATCGGATCTCGACAAACACACCGCAAAAAGAGATTACATCGAATAGATCTCCTCGAAGACCGGGGAGAACTTTATATTGAGATCCAGAGAGAGAGAACAAGCCATCTTGATAGTAGCTGTGGACCCGAAGGTCGGTGGTAAACTACTCACAACTCATGGTGAGGGCGATGATGAGGATGATGAAGGCCTCCGTGGTGGATCCCCCTCCGGTGGAGCTCCGGAACAGGCCCCAAGATGGGATCTCCATGGGAACAGAACCTACGGCGGTGCAATTAGGGTTTTCTCTCTGCGTACGGAGTTTCTGGGGTACGTGGACTTATATAGGAAGAAGGAGGGCACCGGGGGACGCTCGAGTGGGCCTCGAGGCAGGGGGGCGCGCCCCCACCCTCGAGGGCCACTCGAGGCTCCCCTGACGTGGTTCTCAAGTTCCTCTGGCGTGATTTTCTCCAAAAATATCAATCGCGAAGGTTTCATTCCGTTTGGACTCCGTTTGATATTCCTTTTCTGCAAAACCCTGAAATAGGCAAAAAAAAACAGCAATCTGGACTGGGCCTTTGGGTTAGTAGGTTAGTCCCAAAACTGATATAAAAGTGAGTGATAAAGCCCATTAAACATCCAAGACTTCATAAATAATAGCATGGAACAATAAAAAATTATAGATACGTTGGAGACGTATCACCCCCGTGCATTTGGCTGCACCCGCCACGCCCGTTCCCGTGCCCATGCGCACGCCCCCTTAGCGGCATGTGGGACGCTACTGTCGACCGCTACCTCTCAGCGGCGCCAATTGTCGTCCTCCCGTGCCCCGCCCGTCGTTCGCGCGATAGCATGATGTTTGATTTACAAGTGAAGAGCATTTTGTGCTGCCTTGAAGACTTAAACAACGGCGTCCCGGAGGACGACAACGACAACGATGGCGCGGCACGCCGCCTCCGCCGCCGCCGAAAATAGTTTTTTTGGGGTTTAATACTGTATCTTGAATTCTCGGTCATATGAATATAAAGTCGAAGTGTGACTGAATGAAAGATATGGTTTGGCGAAATTGTGTTTTTCTCTCTTAATGTACAGACTTATCAAACGATTTTATTTTTAAAAAATGTCAATGGTTTTCAAATATAAAACACTCATCGCAAACGTTTTAGTTAGAACACCCGGATGCAAACCGACAGCTTCCCTAGGAAGCTAAGGGAAAATGTGCCGAGCAGGATTTCTGCACCCCTACAATGCAAACGGTTGTTTTGCATGACACGTGTGCAACCACGTACAAACAATTGGGTAAGATTTCCATATCTTCCATTTTGGGTATGTTACCATTTCTCAAACTAGAAAGATTGACATTTGTTTATCTAGTAACATTGCCATTTGTCAACCTTGTAACACTGCGATTTGTCAAAATATGCAGCTAAAAATCACTAGCACTATCTAATTTTTGCAACTAAAATCAGTAGCACTGTTCATATGAACACCAATACAAAGTGGCATTGTACTTTTTTTGTTATCCAAATAGAAAAATAATATACGTGATGTCGGCGTCCTGGGAACCAGAGTACCCAGACTTGCCTGTCTGCGGGCCGCGACGCGCTGCCACCACAGCCTGGTACGGCCCAGCTGATCGACCAGCTGCCCAAGACCCTCGCGAGGGGGCTAGGCCTCGCGAGGAGAACGACATCAAGACTCCCTCAGGAGCGGCCTCGGCTAGGTTGCTTCGGAGGGGTGGAGAATCCAAGGCCAAGCCTGCCTCAGAAGGAGGCAGTGATGCAAGAAGTTCCGCACCGCGCCAGCGGGTGCCAGCGCGCGCTAGCGGCGCAGTTGCCGTTTTGGTGCAAAGGAGGCAGCGCAGGCGTAGGTTCCCAAGGAGCGTGACAAAGGTTTCCCCTTCGATGCAACAAGACCAAAGACCGCAAGGACGATAGGGAGGATGTCACCACCGAGCCCACCACTGCGTCACCGACTGATCCTTTTGCAGGCGAAGACCGCTTTTGTCAGGATAGGAACATCCTTGTGTTCCCGCTCAAAATGGCCGTTGTGGGATTCCTTCCCGCCTAAACATTTCTGGGGAAGAGGACCCTGGCCGCCTATATAAGTAGCTAGGATCTGCACTATGGAGGCAAGCCGATCAGATCCAGAAACTCTGCCCTCGCATAAGGGAGCAAGAACTCTTGCCTCCTGACCCTCCTGAGCTCTCCTCCTGAGCTCAGGAACCATTGTACTCATCCATATTCAAGCCCTCCTCAGGCCAATCCACCAAAGCAGGAAGTAGGGTTTTACAATGCAAGGTGGCCCGATCCCGGGTAAACTCTTGTGTGCTATACTTTTTGTTTGCTTGAATTTCTTCACTGGACGAGGGTGAGACGCTAGGTAGACGTGAGTGGGAGAGATCTTTGTTCACGCCCCTATGTTCGAACTTCTTGGGTTTGCGGAGCCCGTAATCTGACATTTGGCGCGCCAGGTACGGGGCGTGTCGAGATCTCGCCTCTCCAACGACCTAGTCCCGCTCTTGTCGTCGACTTCGCTCCACTACCATGGTGGACACACACCGAGCACGCGCCGCCCGCTGCGCCCCGAACGTTGCTCAAACGGCGCCCGCGGGGAACAGTGCGCCGCTCCACCCCAACTCGCCGGTCGCCAATGCCGCCACCGACCCGGCCGTCCACGAGCAGCAGGACTCGTCACTACCGCTGTGCGTGCGCCGTGATGGCCGCACGGCGACGCTGTCACCCTCGCCGGCCACGGCGTCGTCCTCACTGATCCGCCGCGGGCCGGTCTACCAGCAGCCTGCACTATTGATGGCGCGGGAGCTCCTGCGCTACCGCCCGGCAGACGACCTCTAGGACGAGTGGCGCCACCGCATCACCGAGCTCGTCAACACCGCCGGGGAGGCGCCTGCACCAGCTCATTCCTCCCGTCCCCCGTCGCCCATGGCGGGGAACGAGGGCCACGGTGTCCCGGCTCCACCTCCACTCTATGGCGCCGGCCAAGAGGTCCGGCGCGAGGCTCCGCGGCGTGAGCCGCCCCGCAGGGCCCATGCGCGCGACGAGAAGAGCTGCCAGGTGATCCCGCATCCCTAGGCAGGACCTCATGGGCCCCATGTCCCGCAGCACCAAGACCGCGCACCACAGGAGGTGGTGGCGCCAACACCCCAAGAACCAGCACCGCAGGCGCAGGGGGCGCCTACAATCATGAGTGTGACTGAATGTCGCGCCTTAGCTCCTGAGCTACGGCGCCTCGTCTGGCCCGGCAAGTACAAGCCGGATCTGCCTCCGCGCTGCGATGGCACCACCGACCCCACATAGTTCCTCCAGCTCTATGAGCTGAGCATCGAGGCGTCCAACGGCACCAAGCAGGTCATGGCGAATTGGTTCCCCATGGTTCTCAAGGATGGCGCACGCTACTGGCTCCTGAACCTCCCCCTGGGATCCATCTCCTCCTGGGGGGAGCTTCGTGAGCATTTCGTCGCCAACTTCCAGGGCACCCGCGACCGAGCCCCGACGGCCGCGGATCTACGCCGCGTGAGGCAACAGCCGGGAGAGACCCTGCAAAAGTACATCCAAAGTTTCAACACCATGCGCCTCTGGATCCCCAGGGTCTCGGACGAGGCCATCGATGACCCACAAGTGTAGGGGATCTATCGTAGTCCTTTCGATAAGTAAGAGTGTCGAACCCAACGAGGAGCAGCAGGAAATGATAGGCAGTTTTCAGTAAGGTATTTTCTGCAAGCACTGAAATTATAGGTAACAGATAGTTTTGTGATAGGGTAATTGATAGCAAGTGACAAAAGGTAAAAGTAAATAAGGTGCAGCAAGGTGGCCCAATCCTTTGTGTAGCAAAGGACAAGCCCGGACAAACTCTTATATGAATTAAAGCACTCCCGAGGACACATGGGAATTATCGTCAAGCTAGTTTTCATCACGATCGTCTGATTCACGTTCGGTACTTTGATAATTTGGTATGTGGGTGGACCGGTGCTTGGGTGATGTCCTTACTTGGACAATCCTCCCATTTATGATTAACCTCTAATGCAAGCATCCACAACTACAAAAGAAGTATTAAGGTAAACCTAACCATAGCCTGAAACATATGGATCCAAATCAGCCCCTTACGAAGCAACACATAAACTAAGGTTTAAGCTTCTGTCACTCTAGCAACCCATCATCTACTTATTACTTCCCAATGCCTTCCTCTAGGCCAAAATAATGGTGAAGTGTCATGTAGTCGACGTTCACATGACACCACTAGAGGAGAGACAACATACATCTCATCAAAATATTGAACGAAGACCAAATTCACATGACTACTAATAGCAAGACTTCTCCCATGTCCTCAGGAACAAAAGTAACTACTCACAAGAAAAAATATTGTTCATGATCAGAGGGATATTAATATGCATAATGGATATGAACATATGATCTTCCACCAAATAAACCAAATAGCATCAACTACAAGGAGTAATCAACACTACTAGCAACCCACAGGTACCAATCTGAGGTTTGTGTACAAAGACTGGATACAAAAGATGAACTAGGGTTTGAGAGGAGATGGTGCTGGTGAAGATGTTGATGAAGATAGCCCTCCCCAAGATGGGAGAGTTGTTGGTGATGACGGCGGTGACAATTTCCCCCTCACGGAGGGAAGTATCCCCGACAAAACAGCTCTGCCGGAGCCCTAGATTGGTTTCCGCCTCGGTTCCGCCTCGAGACGGTGGCGTCTGGTCCCGAAAGCCTCCTTATGATTTTTTCAAGTCAAAACGCTTCATATAGGAGAAGATGGCCACCGGGGGCCTGCAGGCTTGCCCACGAGGCAGGGGGCGCGCCCTGGGAAGGGGGGCGCGCGCCCCACCCTCGAGGCCAGCCGGTGGCCCCTCCCATGGGTTTCTTTCGCCAGATATTTTTTATATTTTCCGAAACGCTGTTCTGTGGAGTTTCAGGGCTTTTGGAGTTGTGCAGAATAGGTTTCCATAGGTTGCTCCTTTTCCTGCCCAGAATTCCAGCTGCCGGTATTCTCCCTCTTCATGTAAACCTTGTAAAATAAGAGAGAAAAGGCATAAGTATTGTGACAAAACATGTATGAACAACCCATAATGCAATAACTATCAAGTTATAAGCATGATGCAAAATGGACGTATCAACTCCCCCAAGCTTAGACCTCGCTTGTCCTCAAGCGAAAGCGATATCGAAGAATATGCCCACATGTTTAGAGATAGAGGTGACGATAAAAAACAGAATACGGACATGAGGGCATCATGATCATTCTCATAACAACAACTTATATAAATATACTCATATGATTCTTATGCTAAAGTAACAATTCATCCACAATATCAAGTATGCATCATAAACTTCATTGGAAACTAACAAACCTTGGTCTCGGTCATTGAAGCAATTGCAATTTATCGTAACATCGGAAAGAGTCAATATAAGAGCTTTTCAACAAGCCTACATACTCAACTATCATATAGTCTTTCACAATTGCTCACACTCACGCAATACTTATGTTTATGGAGTTTTAATCGGACACAGAGAAAGATAGGGGCTTATGGTGTTGCCTCCCAACCTTTTACCTCAAGGGTAATGTCAACAATAATAGAGCATGAAAACTTACATCCAAGTGGGTATATATGCCAGGATCTTTCCAACACAATGTGCTTGCCAAAGGATAAAATGTAAAAAGAGGAAAGGTGGATTTCACCTTGACACTTATAAGACAAGAATAAAATATAGGCCCTTCGCAGAGGGAAGCAGAGGCTGTCATGTGTTTTTATGGTTGGATGCACAAAGTCTTATCATAGAAGAACTTCGTTTTATATTGCCACTTGTGATAAGTACCTTTATTATGCATTCCGTCACTTTTATTACTTCCATATCACAAGATCGTATAAAGCTAATTTCTCCCACACTAATAAATCATACATATTTTAGTGGATTTGCAACATGACAACTTACTTGGAACGATCTTTCTCAATCCATAGGTAGGTATGGTGGACTCTCATGGCAAAACTGGGTTTAAGGATATATGGAAGCACAAGTAGTATCTCTACTTAGTGCGAGGAGTTTTGGCTAGCATGAGGGAGGAAGGCAAGCTCAACATGTTGGATGATCCCTGACAATATACTTTATTTCAGATGTAAGAAGACATATCCCATTATGTTGTCTTCCTTGTCCAACATCAACTCTTTAGCATATCATACTTTAATGAGTGCTCACAATCATAAAAGATGTCCAAGATAGTATATTTGTATGTGAAGCCTCTCTTCTTTTATTACTTCCTATTAATTGCAACGATGACCAAAACTATGTTTGTCACCTCCCAACAACTTTTATTTATCATACTCTTGTATGTGAAGTCATTACTCCCCATAAGATCGATATGATCTATTTGATACTCTTTATGTTTTCTTTCTTTTTATCATGCCCCAAGTGAGGAAATCAAGCCCTTGACTCAAACACAAATCTTTATTATATAGCTCACGGACTCGATTACAAAGGGTAAAGCTCACAAAGCAAAAAGCTCACAACTAGATCATGGTAACTTTATTATAATAGATCAAGATACTACCAAAAGGATCGAACTAAGTAAAACGGTAAAGATAGGAGTGATGGTGATACGATACCGGGGTCACTCCCCCAAGCTTGGCAGTTGCCAAGGGGAGTGCCCATACCCATATGATTATGTCTCCTTCTTTGGGGCTGGTGAGGATGGCTTCTTCCTAACATGCGCTTAAGAGCAGAATTCCGCTCCTTTAGATCATTGATCTCTTGCTCAAGGGTTAATATCTTCTTGCATAATGCCTGCTTGTTTTCCTGCAAGAGGTTAAAAGGGATAAATTCGATCTTAGGTTTCTTTACTCTGTCGGGAAGGCTTGACTTTTTGAACTCCACATGCATGTCCCCCGGTTGAGGCAGTGGAAATTCGTCTTCCTCTGAGGTGGCCAATCCTTCCCCTTGGGATCATGGTCCTCTTCTTCCTCCGTGGTCCAACCGTAATGCTCCAAGTCACCATAGACCTTAGGATCAGCAAGGAAATCAGCCACATAGCTTTCTCCCTCCGAATCCTGGGACGACATGTTGCCTTTATCTGTGATAGAAACAACTCGAAATGAAAATAGAGGATTTCTGCGTGATACAGAGGTCAAAACCTTCGGGAGTATATATAATGAATTTTTCCCGTACAAAAGGAGTAACCCACAAGAAACCGGAGTCCGGGGGACACACGGGGTGTTCTCGAAGCAGGGGGCGCCCTCCACCCTCGAGGGCGCCTCGTGTCTCTTCCGGACTGCGGTTTATTTTTCTATTTTTCTAAATATTCCAAAACGGAGAAAAATGCCTTTAGAACTGTTTTGGAGTCGGTTTACTTACCGTATCACATACCTCTTCCTTTTCGGAGGATGAATCGTTCTGGAAAGTGTCCCTTATGTATTCCTCCAGGGTTATGGTTTCAATAATATTAGTTTCAACATTTATAGGATTACCTGAGATATAATGTTTGATCCTTTGACCATTCACCACCTTCGGATTTGTGCCTTCGAAGTTGTTGATTTTTATGGCACCGGAACGATAGACCACCGGAAGTTGTTGGCAAACCTGCTTGGTTGTAAGTTAGGATCAATGCCATTTACATACCTAGGTCTACCTGTTGGCACCACCAGGCCTAAGATAGTTGACTTCATGCCCTTGGTTGATTGCATGGAAAGAAGGCTTACTGCTAGCTCCTAGTTCTTACCACAGGGTAGCAGGCTACAACTGGTTAACTCTATTATTTCCTCTTTGCCAATATATTTCCTATGCAACCTCTCATTATCTGCTAGCATTCTGAAGCAACTGGAGAGAATACAGAGGCAATGCCTATGGAGAAATATGGCCAGGAGAAGGGCCCTTCTCTGGCTGCTTGGCCCTTAGTTTGTAGGCCCAAATCCAAGGGGGGGCTTGGTGTCCTTAATCTTGGCTTACAGAATGTAGCCCTACTTATGAAACACCTCAGCAAATTCTACAATAAAGCAGATGTACCCTGGGTAAACCTGATCTGGGACTCCTATTACTTTCACAGGATACCACATGACACTACTCTTTGTGGATCTTTTTGGTGGAAGGATCTGTCCAAGTTAATGGACAAGTTCAGAGCAGTAACAATGATAAAGGTGAGCTCAGGAGACACTGCCCTGTTCTGGTATGATAGCTGGAAATTGGATAACAAGGTTTTATCTTTGAGGGATAGATTTCCAAGACTGCACTCTTACTGCTCCAATAAATATCTTTCAGTTAGGGATTTCTTTATGATTGAGGACATCCAGGAATTGTTCTCCCTTCCTCTTTCTCAGGTGGCCCACAATGAAATGCTGGAACTTTCAGCACTGTTATCCTTTGTGCACTTAAACCAGGAGATTCCTGATACATGGCTCTGGAAGCATAATAAGCCCTCTGAATACACAGCCAAGAAGTTCTACCTTCATGTGCATCAACCTATGGTGGCTAACCCTCTCCTGGGTTGGATTTGGAAGAGCTCTTGTACCATGTCTATAAAGATGTTTGCTTGGTTGGTCATCATGGATAGGATCAACACCAAAGACATGTTACAGCGCAGGCACTGGAAGATCAATGATGGGACACAATGTGTTCTTTGCCCTACAGCAGCACTGGAGGACAGGAATCATCTTTTCTTTCAATGCAACTTTAGTGTGAGAGTTTGGAATTACCTGCAGATTGAATGGACTGACAGTTCAGATATGTATCAAATTTCTAAGCAAGCTAGAAGAGGTTTTGGTCAGCCTTTCTTCGCAGAGGTAGTCTTCTTCGCATGGTGGAATATCTGGAAAGTGAGAAATGATAAAGCTTTCAGACACATTCCCCCAACCTTCAGTAGTGGAGATCTGGCTTCATCCATGACATCACCTTAGTTTCTCATAGGATCAAAGCCAAATTCAGGGATGTACTCCTCAAATGGATAGACTTCCTTCCCCCTTGAACTTTATTTCTGTCTTTAGATATGTAAGTAGTAGGTTTGTTTCTTTTTGCTTATAGTTTAGCCCCTACACCCCCCCTCTCTTTGTAAATTGTATTTATTTGCTCCTTTTCTTATCAATAAAATGCTGTGAGGTGTAAGCCTTGCAGTCTTCATGGTAAAAAAAATAAGGTCCTTCCCACTTGGAGAGAAGTTTTCCTGCAAAAAAAAAATCTTAAACAAGAGTTGAATAGCAAGACATAATCACCTACGTTAAACTCATGCTTTTGTATCCTTTTGTCATGCCATCTTTTAACTTTTTCCTTAGACAGTTTGGCGTTCTCATAGGCCTGGGTTCTCCACTCATCGAGACAGCTAATGTCAAATAACCTCTTCTCACCGGCAAGTTTGAAATCGTAGTTGAGCTCTTTAACATCCCAATATGCCATATGTTCTAGCTCAAGAGGTAAGTGACATGCTTTTCCATATACCATCTTATATGGAGACATAACCATAGGATTTTTGTACGCAGTACTATAGGCCCATAATGCATCATCTAGTTTCTTGGACCAATTATTTCTAGACCTATTGACTGTCTTTTGCAAGATTAATTTCAACTCCCTATTACTAAGCCCTACTTGACCACTTGTCTGTGGGTGATAAGGTGATGCAATTCTGTAGTTGACATCATACTTAGCAAGCATCTTACGGAAAGCACCATGAATAAAGTGTGAACCACCATCAGTCATTAGATACCTAGGGACTCCAAACCTCAGAAATATAACTTCTTTAAGCATCTTAATAGAGGTGTTATGATCAGTACTACTAGTGGGAATAGCTTCTACCCACTTAGTAACATAATCAACATTAACTAAAATATGTGTGTACCCATTAGAGGCAGGAAAAGGTCCCATATAATCAAAGCCCCAAACATTAAATGGTTCAATAACTAGTGAATAATTCATAGGCATTTCTTGACGTCTACTAATATTACCAATTCTTTGACATTTATCATAGGATAAGACAAACTTACGGGCATCCTTGAAGAGAGTAGGCCAATAAAAACCGGATTGCAATACCTTATGTGCAGTTCTATCTCCCGCATGGTGTCCTCCATAGGCTTCAGAGTGGCACTTGCGTATGATCCATTCCTATTCATGCTCAGGTACACAACTTCTAATAATACCATCTACTCCTTCTTTATAAAGATGTGGGTCATCCCAAAAGTAATGCCTCAAATCATAGAAGAACTTTTTATTTTGCTGGTATGTGAAGCTAGGTGGTATAAACTTAGCAACAATGTAATTAGCATAATCAGCATACCAAGGAGCAGTACGAGAAGTACTTATGACAGCTAGTTGTTCGTCATAAAAGCTATCATCAATAGGTTGTGGGTCATCAAGTACATTTTCTAACCTAGACAAGTTATCTGCTACGGGGTTCTCAGCTCCCTTTCTATCAATAATATGCAAGTCAAATTCTTGCAGCATGAGAACCCATCTAATAAGTCTAGGTTTAGCATCTTTATTTTCCATAAGGTATTTGATAGCAGCATGATCAGTGTGAATAGTTACTTTAGAATCAACGATGTAGGATCAAAACTTATCACAAGCAAACACAACTGCTAAGAATTCTTTCTCAGTGGTAGCATAATTTCTTTGGGCACTATCTAGAGTTTTACTGGCATACTGGATAACATTCAATTTCTTATCAACTCTTTGCCCTAAAACAACTCCTACAGCATAATCATTAGCATCGCACATAATCTCAAATGGTAAATTCCAGTCAGGAGGCTGGACAATAGGTGATCAATGCTTTCTTAAGTATTTCAAATGCTTCTAGACAATCATCATCAAAGACAAAAGGAACATCTTTTTGTAAGAGATTAGTCAGAGGCCTGGAGATTTTGGATAAGTCGTTAATGAACCTCTTATAAAACCCAGCATGACCAAGGAAACTTTGTATACCTTTGATATCCTTAGCGCGTGGCATCTTTTCAATAGCATCCACTTAAGCTTTGTCAACTTCGATACCTCTTTCAGAAATTTTATGTCCCAAGACAATGCCTTCATTAACCATAAAGTGGCACTTCTCCCAATTCAAGACAAGGTTAGTATCTTCACATCTCTGCAAAACTCGATCAATGTTGCTTAAGCAATCATCAGAAGAAGTTCCGTAAATGAAGAAATCATCCATGAAAACCTCAACAATCTTTTCACAAAAATCAGAGAATATAGCCATCATGCATCTTTGAAAGGTAGCGGGTGCATTACATAAACCAAAAGGCATACGTCTATAAGCAAAGGTTCAGAAAGGACAAGTAAAAGTGGTATTCTCTTGATCCCCTTTTGACACAGGTATTTGAGAGAAACCAGAATAACCATCTAGAAAGCAGAAATGAGTATGCTTCGATAACCTTACTAGCATTTGATCAATAAATGGCAAGGGGTAATGATCTTTCTTAGTAGCTTTTTTTAACTTACGAAAATCAATTACCATCCTATAACCTGTAACTATTCTTTGCGGGATCAATTCATCTTTATCATAAGGGGCTACAGTCATACCTCCTTTCTTAGGAACACAATGGACATGACTTACCCACTGACTATCAGCAACTGGATAGATAATACCTGCCTCTAGAAGCTTTAGTATTTCCTTCCTTACCACTTCTTTCATCTTAGGATTTAACCGTCGCTGATGATCAATAACTGGTTTAGCATTTTCTTCCAATTTTATCTTGTGTTGGCATATAGTGGGACTAATGCCCTTAAGATCATCCAGAGTATATCCAATAGCAGCACGGTGCTTGTTCAGAGTTTTCAATGATTTTTCTTCTTCCTGCTCTGAAAGGTTAGCACTTATAATAACAGGATATATCTTCTTTTCATCAAGATAAACATACTTGAGATTATCAGGCAAAGGTTTAAGTTCAAACACGGGATCACCCTTGGGTGGAGAAGGATCCCCTAGGATTTCAATAGGCAAGTTGTTTTTCAATACGGGTCCCTGTTTAAAGAATATATCATCTATTTCCCTTCTCTCATTCATATGCATATCATTTTCATGGTCTAGCAAGTATTGTTCTAAAGGATCATTAGGTGGCACGTCAATAGAGGCAAGACCAATAATTTCATCCTTACTGGGTAGTGTCTTTTCAAGGGGTTGTCTACCGAATTTAGCAAAGTTAAAATCATGAGACATATCCCCTAATCCAACAGTAATAATATCTTTCACGCAGTCTATCTTGGCATTAACGATATTCAAGAAGGGTCTACCAAATATAATGGGACATAATGCATCTTGTGGGGAACTAAGAACAAGAAAATCAGCAGGGTATTTAATCTTCCCACACAAAACTTCAATATCTCTAACAATCCCAACTGGTGAAATAGTGTCTCTATTAGCGAGCTTAATAGTAACATCAATCCCTTCTGACACAACAGGTGCAATATCATGCATAATTTCGTTGTACAAATCAAGAGGGATAATACTCGCACTAGCACCTACGTCACATAAACCATGATAACAATGATCTCCTATATTGACAGAAATAACAGGCAGACCTACAACAGGTTTATGTTTATTCATAGCATTGGGTTTGGCTATTCTAGCAGACTCTTCTTGGAGATAAATAACATGTCCATCTAAATCTTCTACTAAAAGATCTTTAACCATAGCAACACTAGGTTAAATTTTAATTTGCTCAGAGGGTGTAGGTGTTCTAGTATTACTCTTACGAACTACAATTGAAGCTTGAGCATGATCCTTTATCCTAACAGGAAAAGGTGGTTTCTCAATATAAGCGGTAAGTATAACGGGATCAACATTATATGTGATAGTCTTTTATTCAACTTTTATAGATTCAACTACTTTTACTTCAATAGGGGGATGGTATTTAAACCACTTCTCCTTGGGGATATAAACATGAGTAGCAAAGGATTCACAAAAAGAAGCTACTATCTCAGAGTCAAGTCCATATTTAGTGCTAAACTCACGAAAAACATCGATATCCATAAAAGCTTTAACACAATCAAACTTAGGGGTCATACCCGACTCCTTACCTTCGTCGAGATCCCAATCTTCGGAGTTGCGTTTAGATCTTTTCAATAAATCCCATTTGAATTCAACAGTCTTCATCATAAAAGAGCCAGAACAAGAATTATCGAGCATGGTGCTATTATTGAGAGAAAGCCGAGCATAAAAATTTTGGATGGTCATTTTTCTTGAAAGCTCATGATTGGGGCATGAATATAACATTGACTTAAGCTCCCCCAAGCTTGAGCGATGCTTTGTCCTTCGCGAGGCCAGAAATTATAAATATAATTACGATCATGATGAACCTGGTGCATAGGGTAAACCTTCTGATGAAATTCCAACTTCAGACGATTATAGTTCCAAAATCCCATATCATCGCATAGCCTAAACCATGTCAATGCATCTCCCTTCAAAGATAAAGGGAAGACCTTCTTCTTGATAACATCCTCGGGCATACCTGCAAGCTTAAACAATCCACAAACTTCATCCACATAGATTAGATGTAAATCGGGATGCAGTCTTCCGTCTCCTGTAAAGGGATTTTCAAGCAGTTTCTCTATCATACCCGAAGGAATCTCAAAGCAAACATTTTCAATAGGTGCAGTAGGTTGAGGAGCAACTCTTTGCTCTTCTACTCGGGGTGAAGATACCCCCAACAAGCCCCTCAAAGGATTTTGAGCCATAGTAACAAGTGACAATAAATTTCAGCACACTATATAAATTTTTCCTTACCAAATTCCACTTACCAAAGGCGCTTCACTCCCTGGCAACGGCGCCAGAAAACAGTCTTCAGTAAGGTATTGATGTTACCACCCAACCTAGCAAAACCTTTGTTTGGCTACGTAGGCTTCGCTCAGCCCCTCTTATAGCATTCCTAGTTCCAGGAGAAGATTTGTAGTTTCTTGCTTCATGTGGAAGCGTTGTTGGGATGTCACACTATATAAACTCTATAACTAAATCATCTATATATTGGTAATGGGTGGAAGGCTGAGCCTCTTGCTCGGTGTTTTGTTCCACTCATGCCGCCCTAGAAACCGTATAAACCGGTGTTATGTTCCTTGATTATGCGTTCCTAACACGGTTGGGGTTATGGGACCCCCTCGATAACCCGCTTAGCGCTAAAACTCTTCCAGCGAGGCCCAACATTGGTACTCCATTTTCCTAACAACTAAAAACTTGCCGAGGGAGTAATTAACCCGAGGTTTAATTAATCAACCCCCCTGGGCCAGTGCTCGATTTGAGTGTTGGTCCAAACTAGAGCCACTTGCGGTGCCACCCAGTTCGCTGGGGTCTTCGGTTGTTGTACGTACTGCTCATCCGGTCGTGGCCTAAGAATAGATACGCGCGGCTACTTCAGGGTGTCGGCATGCCGGGAGGTCTTGCTGGATTAGTTTTACCTATGTCGGAATATCTTGAGCACGGGATTCCGAGAATACTCGGGCCTTCCCACCTTGGAGTTGCGAACCTGCGGATCGTGAGCTTGTAATGGGCTAAGTTGGGACACCCCTGCAGGGTTTTGAACTTTCGAAAGTCGTGCCTGCAGTTATGTGGCAGATGGGAATTTGTTAATATCCGGTTGTAGAAAACTTGACACCGTGTTCTGAACACACTACCAGCGTGAGTAACCGTGACGGTCATTTTCCGAAAGGGGTTCGGGAAGTGAACACGGTGGGGTTATGTTTGACGTGCTTAGATAGGATCACTCCGTGATCACTTTGTCACTCGTGGCACTACTCTTCTCGCTCTAAACACGTAAGCTAGTGCTAGTGCAGCTACTACCTTTTATCTTTCTTCAGCCTTGTTCCACACCCAAGGCTTAGATAGTTTTGCTACCCGGGAACGGGATTGCTGAGTCCTCCGTGGCTCACATATTCTACACCACACCAGATGCAGGTACCATGGTGAACTACTCAGGTGACGGCACAGAGCTGTACTGGGAGTACGATGAAGAACGTAGTCGATACTATGTGCACTATCCCGATGATCAGTAGTGGTTTCTACTAGGGGCGATTCGGACCTGTGGCTTTATGTATTTTTGGTATCTTTCATTTGGATCTTCGCCCGTAGTCGGGTTGTGATGTTATTTGGATGATGATTTTCTTACGTAATGTATTGTGTGACGTGGCAAGTGTAAGCCAACTATCCTTTATGCAATCTCATCCCTATATTTTACATGAGTCGTGCAAAGATACCAAACTTGAGATCATTCTAGAATGGGCTTATACCTTTAAGTCGTGCCTCGACAAGTAGGAGGTATAGTCCCATCCTGGGCATTATAAGCGGCGCCAGACGCTGCCTCGGGAACTCCTTCACGATCTGGGCCCCTTCAAGCCTCGAGCCCAGGTCGGCTTCGATCCTTGCCAGGACAGGCTCGACAAGAGGGTCGGTGAGCTTCGCATAGCTCCAGCTGGCGCGTTTCGCCGGATGGGCGGTAGGCAGCACCAGCAGTGGATGGACGCGCTGGGCATCCATATAGACCCACCTCTTCCGGTGGGAGTCTATCTTCTTCCCGGCTGTCATCAGCCGACAGTCCTGGCGCTAGAAGACGAAGGAGACACAGCCCGAGCACGGACCCTCATCGTACCGCCACATGGAGAAGAAGTGGCGGAAGAGGGCGACAGTCGGCTTCACCCCCACAAGAGCTTCGCAATAAAAGGCGAAGAGTGACATGATGTAGATGGAGCGAGGCTAGATGTGGAGAGCGTGCACCTGGTAATGGTCCATGATGGTGTCGAAGAACTCCGAAAAGGGCGGCACGAGCCCGCGGAGATGCTGTGGAGGAAGAAGGGGTAGCAGGACTTCGGCAAGATCCACGCCGTGGTCGATTCGACACAAATCCTCGTCGGGCCATGCTCATTGTGGACGCTCGACAAGAAAGACTGGATCTCCGAGTAGTCGCCCACCTCAGTGATGGTGGACTCCTCGAGAGCCGTCTCAAGGGAAGAAGCAGACCCGGACGCCTACGCGGCACCCTTGCTTCTCTTCGCCATTGCTGAGGTGCCGGAGGATGCAGGCGATTTAGGAAGGCCGGGGCGAAAGAGAAGGGGATTTAAATAGGAAGGAAGGGAAACAATAACTCCTCTACGGCAAAGACACCCCCCTTTTTTTCAAGTTGCACGGTTGCCGAGACTGCGTGGGAAGCGGAGTCGCACACGCCCCAGCCAACCGTCATGCGCCAGCCTGGCCCGCAGCCTTTTTGGGGCCCGCGGCGCTCCGTCCTCGACTAAGGCTTCACCCCAAAGACAACTCCACGCGCTCCTTGATCTCAGGGCTACTATCGGTGTCCTGGGAACCAGGGTACCCAGACTTGCCTGTCTACGGGCCGCGACGCGCTCCCACCACGGCCTGGTATGGCCCAGCTGATGGACCAGCTGCCCAAGACCCTCGCGAGGGGGCTAGGCCTCGCGAGGTGAACGACATCAAGACTCCCTCAGGAGCGGCCTCGGCTAGGTTGCTCCAGAGGGGCGAAGAATCCAAGGCCAAGCCTGCCTGAGGAGGAGGTAGTGACGCACCGCGCCAGCGGGTGCCAGCGTGCGCCAGCGGCGCAGTTGCTGTTTTGGTGCAAAGGAGGCAGCGCAGGCGTAGGTTCCCGAGGAGCGGGACAAAGGTTTCCCCTTCGGTGCAACAAGACCGAAGACCGCAAGGACGACAGGGAGGATGTCACCACCAAGCCCACCACCGCGTCACCGACTGATACTTTTGCAGGCGAAGACCGCTTTTGTCAGGATAGGAACGTCCTTGTGTTCCCGCTCAAAATGGCCGTTGTGGGATTCCTTCCCGCCTAAACATTTCGGGGGAAGAGGACCCTGGCCTCCTATATAAGTAGCTAGGATCTGCACTATGGAGGCAAGCCGATCAGATCCAGAAACTCTGACCTCGCATAAGGGAGCAAGAACTCTTGCCTCCTGACCCTCCTGAGCTCAGGAACCATTGTACTCATTCATATTCAAGCCCTCCCGAGGCCAACCCACCAAAGCAGGAAGTAGGGTTTTACACCGCAAGGTGGCCCGAACCTAGGTAAACTCTTGTGTGCTTTACTTGTTGTTCGCTTGAATCTCTTCACTGGACGAGGGCGAGACGCTAGGTAGACGTGAGTGGGAGAGATCTTCATTCACGCCCCTGTGTTCGAACTTCTTGGGTTTGCGTAGCCCGTAATCCGACACGTGCCGCCACGTGACCCGTGTGACGTGCGAGCATGCGTGAGTTGATGGGACACATATGGAAATGTACCATTAATTACATACAACAAGTCATCAACACATAACAACAACGAGGATACATGTTGGATTATAGATTATTTCCAACAAAACATTCTAGTATAGTAAAGTTTTTCTCACACAACAAATAACAAAGCGATGAAATAAACTTCTACTCAACCAATCCTCGGTGTTGGAAACTCTTGCTTTGAACCATTACTGATTCTCTGGGAAGGGCCAGCTATTGTCAATCTTGAGACCAACGCAGGACTGATCATCCAGGCTGAAGCGGCCTATATCAGGACGCATATTGTGGTAGCCAGGGTAGGGAACCATAGCAATGTCCAAGGTATAGATACAATTGCTTCTCATAAATGGTAGTAACATTGTGTCAACAGCAGCTGGATCGCCTTTCACCATCATTGTATAGTTTTGTCCAAGGAAGAGCGAGTTTTCTCTAAGACTATCAATACTATACCAGGGAGAAGGAGGTGTTGGCATTAGTACACTAGTATGCATCCGGAATACCCTGCAACGGATGTTGGAATACGTCCGGATAGTGCGACCATGGGAGACAACACCTGCTTCGTTAGTAACATCAGTAGTGCCCTGTATACATACAAGAAGAGGTGATCCATCGGAATAAGCTGCCAAGCGCCACTGAGTATATGGGTCCTGCTCATCCTCATGCTCGTGATCATCACCATCATCATCTCCCCCTTGCTTATAATTTTTTTCAAGTATAGGTGGTGGAATGTTCACAGGACCTTGAAAACACAAGAAGGTTAATTAGTACGGTGATACTAACTAGCATGCATGTGGATGAAACAATTCTAATTACGGTGGAAGACAAACGTACCGAAACAATATGGATGCCATGCAAAAACAGTGCCACGAGTGGTGGCAGCCAACACAAGATGCTCGTATTGAATTGCTTCACAATACTCATTCGTGTACAAAAAATGAGTTTTGAGCAATATCCATCCATCTGTGGAAGCAGAGACGGCAACAAGCTTGTCGAAGATAGCAACAACATCATAGTTCTTATATTCCCAAGAGCGGTTGGGAACTCAAGAAATTACGATCTTCTGTAGACGAATGTCATGATGATCATATCTGAACGTACGTAGACTATCTGTGTGCTGAACCTCATGGCAGTCTGAGATTTTTGAAAGTGGAACCCGGTGATGAGTGCACACATTCACAAGTTCCCACTCGCAGTTCTTCCCAATATAAACAACTCAATATCCATTTGCGCCTGCCCAGGCCTTACCCTTAAGCGATGGCATCTTAACATCACTCATATCATTATCAAGTGGCATCAACTTGCACAAGGCAAGGCTTCCATCATCCTCGCGACGGCGAGTAGGGCCATGGCGAAGAAGATAGTAGAGATCAAACGGCTCCTAAATCCTTGGGTTCTTTGTAATGATCCAATTTGTTGAGTCGAGAATGGTCATGTACGAACCTGCCATGCTAGCCGAGGTGATGACGTCACACCGATCAATGAATTCCTCCACCACGTCATCTTTCAGACCGGGGCAAGAATAACAGGGTCGTTTCCGGCCTGTTCCCTCCATGGAGAAGACGATCGAACAATGGCAGAAGGAAGGGTGACGGAAAATGGAGGGAGGAAGAGCGTGCGCCAGCAGTTTCAAATCGAGAGGGAAAGGCAAAGAGGAGATGGACGGTTGCCATGGTACAAGAAGAGGCTAGTAGGGAGCGAATGGTTGCCATAGAGGTCACACACTGACGACAAGGCCGAGTGAACCACATGTTGTATATCGCACACACGTTGATCTGGCTGACCGTTTCTTTTGTGTTGCCTAATCACAAATGGTTCATCCGATTGAACTGTATGATGTATATCACACACACCTTCATCTGGCTGCCCGTTTCTTTTGTGTTGCCTAATCGCCGACAGTTCATCCGAGTAAACAGTATGTTGTGTATCGCACACAGCTTCATCTGGAGGCCCGTTTCTTTAGTTCCTCCTCATCGCAAATAGTTAGTTGAACTGAACCGCATGCCCTTCATCGCACATGCAACTAAAATCTGAACCGTGTTTGATGCATCCGTCTTCGCAAACGTTTTACACATTTTTGACAGTTTTCATGCACCGCCGTTTGCGATGATTGCATCGCACACAGTTTCTCGAAGGGTCTCTGATCGTAGTGTCGCGTTAGCAGCATCCTACAATAGTGTTCACTGATGATTTGAGCAGATATGGGTATATCTACTTGATGAAGCACAAGTCTGAAACATTTGAAAATTTCAAAGAATTTCAGAGTGAAGTAGAGAATCATCATAACAAGAAAATAAAGTTTCTATGATCTGATCGCGGAGGAGAATTTTTGAGTTACGAATTTGGTCTTCATTTGAAAAAATGTGGAATAGTTTCACAGCTCATGCCACCCGGAACACCATAGCGTAATGGTGCGTCCGAATGTCGTAACCGTACT
Source organism: Secale cereale (assembly GCA_902687465.1). NCBI lineage: Eukaryota > Viridiplantae > Streptophyta > Magnoliopsida > Poales > Poaceae > Secale > Secale cereale. The sequence continues at coordinate 80,977,992 of LR738713.1, forward strand.
TTATTAGATATGGTGCAATCTATGATGTCTCTTACCGATTTACCACTATCATTTTGGGGTTATGCTTTAGAGACAGTTGCATTCATGTTATATAGGGCACCATCTAAATCCGTTGAGACAACGCCTTTTGAACTGTGGTTTGGCAAGAAACCCAAGGTGTCGTTTCTTAAAGTTTGGGGCTGCGATGCTTATGTGAAAAAGCTTCAACCTGATAAGCTCAAACCCAAGTTGGTGAAATATGTCTTCATAGGATACCCAAAGGAAACAGTTGGGTACACCTTCTATCACAGATCCGAAGGCAAGATATTCGTTGCTAAGAATGTATCCTTTCTAGAGAAGGAGTTTCTCTCGAAAGAAGTGAGTGGGAGGAAAGTGGAACTTGATGAGGTAATTGTACCTTCTCCTGAATTGGAAGTAGTATGTCACAGAAACTAGTTCCAGTGATTCTTGCACCAATCAGCAAGGAAGCTAATGATGATGATCATGAAACTTCAGATCAAGTTACAACTGAACCTGTAGGTCAACCAGAGTGCGTTCTGTGCCAGAGTGGTACGGTAACCTGGTTCTGGAAGTCATGTTCCTAGACCATGATGAACCTACGAACTATGAGGAAGCGATGATGAGCCCAGATTCCGCAAAATGGCTTGAGGCCATGAAATCTGAGATGGGATCCATGTATGAGAACAAATTGAGGACTTTGGTTGACTTGCCCGATGATTGACAAGCCATTGAAAATAAATGTATCTTTAAGGGGAAGACTGACGCCGATGGTAATGTTACTGTCTACAAAGCTCGACTTGTTACGAAAGGTTTTCGACAAGTTCAAGGAGTTGACTATAATGAGACTTTCTCACCCGTAGCGATGCTTAAGTCTGTCCGAATCGTGTTAGCAATTTCCGCATTTTATGATTATGAAAACTGGCAAATGGATGTCAAAACTGCATTCCTTAATGGATACCTCAAAGAGGAGTTGTATATGATGCAACCAGAAGGTTTTGTGGATCCTGAAGGTGCTAACAAAGTGAGCAAACTCCAGCGATCCATCTATGGACTAGTGCGAGCATCTCGGAGTTGGAATATACACTTTGATGAGGTGATCAAAACATATGGTTTTAAACAGACTTTCAGAGAAGCTTGTATTTACAAGAAAGTGAGTGGTAGCTCTGTAGCATTTCTGATATTATATATGGATGACATATTGTTGATTGGAAACAATATATAATTTCTGGATGGCATAAAATGATATTTGGATAAGAATTTTTGAATGAAAGACCTTGGTGAAGCTGCTTATATATTGGGCATCAAGATCTATAGAGATAGATCAAGACGCTTAATTGGACTTTCACAAAGGACATATCTTGATAAAGTTTTGAAGAAGTTCAAAATGGACCAGTCAAAGAAAGGGTTCTTGCATGTGTTACAAGGTGTGAACTTGAGTAAGAATCAATGCCCGACCACTTTAGAAGATCGAGAGAAAATGAAAGTCATTCCCTATGCCTCAGCCATAGGATCTATCATGTATGGAATGTTGTGTACCAGACCTGATGTGTGCCTTGCTATAAGTTTAGCAGGGAGGTACCAAAGTAGTCCAGGAGTGGATCACTTGACATCGGTCAAGAACATCCTAAAGTACCTGAAAAGGACAAAGGATATGTTTCTCGTTTATGGAGGTGACAAAGAGCTCGTCGGAAATGGTTACATCGATTCAAGCTTTGACATTGATCCGGATGACTCTAAGTCACAAACCAGATATGTATTTTTATTGAACGGTGGAGCTGTCAGTTGGTGCAGTTCCAAGCAGAGCGTCGTGGCGGGATCTATGTGTGAAGCGGAGTACATAGCTGCTTCAGAAGTAGCAAATGAAGGAGTCTGGATGAAGGACTTCAAATCCGATCTAGGTGTAATACCTAGTGCATCGGGTCCAATGAAGATCTTTTGTGACAACACTGGAGCAATAGGCTTGGCGAAGGAATCCAGGTTTCACAAGAGAACCAAGCACATCAGGAGACACTTCAATTCCATCCGCGATCAAGTCAAGGAGGGAGACATAGAAATTTTCAAGATACATACGAATCTGAATGTCGCAGACCCGTTGGCTAAGCTTCTACCACAAGCAAAACATGATCAACACCAAGACTCCATGGGTGTTAGAATCATTACAATGTAAACTAGATTATTGACTCTAGTGCAAGTGGGAGACTGAAGGAAATATGCCCTAGAGGCAATAATAAAGTTGTTATTTATATTTCCTTATACATCATGATAAATGTTTTTTATTCATGCTAGAATTGTATTAACCGGAAACTTGATACATGTGTGAATTCATAGATGAAACAGAGTGTCCCTGGTATGCCTCTACTAGACTAGCTCGTTAATCAAATATGGTTATGTTTCCCAACCATAGACATGAGTTGTCATTTGATCAAATGGGATCACATCATTAGGATACTGATGTGATGGAAAAGACCCATCCGTTAGCTGAGCAACTTGATCGTTTAGTTTTTCTGCTATTGCTTTCTTCATGACTTATACATGTTCCTAAGAATATGAGATTATGCAACTCCCGAATACCGGAGTAACACCTTGTGTGCTATCAAATGTCACAACGTAACTGGGTGATTATAAAGATGCTCTACAGGTGTCTCCGAATGTGTTTGTGGTGTTGGCATAGATCGAGAATAGGATTTGTCACTCCGAGTGTCGGAGAGGTATCTCTAGGCCCTCTCGGTAATACACATCATAATAAGCCTTGCAAGCAAACGACTAATGAGTTAGTCAAGAGATGATGTATTATGGAACGAGTAAAAAGACTTGCCGATAACGAGATTGAACTAGGTATGCTGATACCGACGATCGAATCTCAGGCATGTAACATACCGATGACAAAGGGAACAACGTATGTTGTTATGAGGTTTGACTGATAAAGATCTTCGTAGAATATGTGGGAGCCAATATGAACATCCAGCTTCCGCTATTGGTTATTGACGGGAGATGAGTCTCGGTTATGTCTACATAGTTCTCGAACCCGTAGGGTCCGCACGCTTAACGTTCTATGACAATCGGTATTATGAGTTTGTGTGTTTTGATGCATCAAAGGTAGTTCGGAGTCCCGTATGTGATCACCGACATGGCGAGGAGTCTCGAAATGGTCGAGACATAAATATTGATATATTGGAAGGTTATATTCGGACATCGGAAGGGTTCCGGGGGTCACCGGATAAATACCGGAGTACCGGGAGGTTAGTGGAACCCCCCGGGGAGTATATGGGCGTTAATGGGATTTAGGGGAGAGAGAGAGAGGGCTGGCTAGGGCTGCCCCCCCAAGCCTAGTCCGAATTGGACTAGGGGGAGGGGCGGCGCCCCCTCCTTTCCTTCTCCTCCTCTCCTTCCCTTCCTGCTCTCCTACTCCTACTAGGAATAGGAGAGTCCTACTCCTAGTGGGAGTAGGACTCCCCCCTTGGCGCGCCCTCCTCCTTAGCCACCTCCTCCTCCCTCCCTCCTTTATATACGTGGGGAGGGGGCACCCCATAGACACACAAGTTGATTTGCAAGCCCTGTGCGGTGCCCCCCGGGTAAATATTGGTGAAGGTTTCCTTTGCATAAAGCCAATTTTCTCATATACTAAGTTTTTATAAACTTTCTTTTGAGATACAAATAGTTTTAGTATAAAAGCTAGGAGCGAGACTTTGGATATACGCACCAAAGTTCATTCTCCGATTTTAGTAAAACATATATATATGGTTGAAGTGAAACACAATCACTATGCACAATCCTCAATCTAACCCTTAAAACAGATGTTTAGAAAAGAGAGGGGAGATTCTTCTTCCGTTCAAGTCTTCAGTTGCTCAAATTGCCCGTAACCAGGTGCACTGCTAACTGATTAGGTTTAACCCTCTGCAGAATCATACACATTCCCCACATGACACAATCAACCCTGTTTATTGTTACACACTTAGGTGTACGACTAGGAGGAGATTGTGACGAAGCCTTTCCATAACACCCCCCTATACCTGACCAAGCCGCCCGCAACCTAGGCAATGAAAGGCTCTCTTCGATGGCGGTCCTGAGGTGAGGGTTTCCCGTTAGTACTAAGCTAAGACAGAACCCATAGTAGCATGTGCCTGTACTAGAAGCTACATCAAACTATACTTGGAACATCTCATTCCCCTGGACGACAGTCCCCACCAAAAACATGTGTGCAAGACCCCAGTCGGGCGCATTCAATGCAAGACCCCGATGGGCGCAATCACTTGTAGACGCTCCCGTCAATACCATTCCGCCCAGGGAGTAGAAGTAAAATAGTATATAGTTTTTTTGTTTTTAAAAAGTTTTCACAAAATGTTTCCCCAAAAGAGGGCAAGTTTAATCGTTTAAAACTTCTTTGATTTCCAAACCCTTTTCTTTGTAAGCATGGCTACAAGTTCCTAGGGCTGTAACTAGCAATAGTTGTTGACGAAACTTTTTAGTAAAACATGCATAGTAATAAAAGAGTTCATCCATATTACGAAAACATAGGACAAGGAATGGCCAAGTTGCAACTTGCCTGAGTCTTGAAGTTGATTCCCTATTCGTTATTGTCACTCCTTCACCGTACGATACATCTAACGATGAAATAAAAAAATTACTTCAACACACAACAACCCAAATGAAGATCCAAATAAATATGCAAATTAACAATACAATTATTTAGTTAGTACTATTACTAAGCCAATTACTATAAGGTGCTAAGGTTGAGATAGGATCAAGTTGGTTTGAATGGAAATATGAAATAAATCATATTCTAGGGTTGGATCAATCTGATATAAGTTAGGGGTAAGGGTATGTTGAAGCTTGGCTATAAAATCGGTTGGATCGGGAATATGTGAAACCTTACTGGGTTTGACCATATGGATATTTTCAGAGATATTCCCCGCTAGGATTGGATACTAAATGATCCGATAGGAATCTTGATGATCTTCTTGAGAAGATTTAATTACTACACAATTAAATCTATAAAGGGAAAGAAATATAACTAAATGGAAGCTAAAATTTAAGGTTTGAAATAAAAATAGGGTCTTAACATGTTTATAAGAAGGTGATAAGTGTCCTAACAGAAAGGTATGGTACTAAAGATCAATTTTGATGAAGGAAATATTTCAAAATAAATTATAGAATAAGAGACATACTAAATATACTCAAATTCACATAATAAATGTGACCTGAATTTGAAATCACCTAAACTGAAATATTTTGCTCTTATAAAATACTACATGTTCCAACTAGTCCGGGGATATAAAATTTGTCGAATTCGGACTTACGGTCTAGGAGATACGAATTTTGGAAGTTTGGGTAATTTTGTGAAAAGGAATTACGGGATTAACATTAGGTCTGTTGTGTCCAGTTCTGATGAATGGGCACCGATTCAGTTTTTTCTTTTAACAGGACCTCGTTAGGATCCACTTGATCGATACCAACAGCCGGAGAAAGAAAGAAAAAAAAGGCTCGCACCAGTCAATATCGCCGGAGATATGGCGGGCAGCGGCGGGCTTGCTTCGATCCGGCGGTAGAACGGTTTCTGGCGAAGGGTGTTGAGAGATGGAGAGAAGGATGCTCCGAGGAGGACGGCAGGATTTGGCGTCGGGTTTGTCCTCTGGAGGCCTTGCGAACCTGCTGGTGTTCGCCGGAACTCTGGCCACGGTCGTCGCCGTCTGTGCGCACCGGTTGTGAAACAAGGTGGACAAATGCATTAGGAGGATGCACCGTGGTTCATCTGAACTAAAGAGATGAAACGGGGTAGGGGTCCCCTGCAGGTTGTCTGTGCCTTCCACGGCGTGCGGCCATACGTGAACTTCGGTGATGAATTGGATGGAAAACAGAGGGGGAGAGAGTGGCGTTCGGGTATGCGAGTGAGCAGGGGTGAGCGCACTCCTCGGGGTGATTTATGTAGGTGTGAGGGGTGTCCATATGATGAGATCCACGACAAGTTTAGTGCACCCATTAAGGGATGTTTGTGCAAGAACGTTTCTGGATTAATTCGGCCATTTAAGGCAATAATGTTGGGTTTTAATTCTCTGAATGGGTTCTTCTTACGTTCCTCTGTAAGGGCATGTACAATGGTTGATAAGATGGTCTTATCTTAAGTTTTGCATGTAAATTATATATGACAAAAAAAGATGTCTACAATGGGCCATCTCTTAGCCTTATCTTCAATAATTTCCTAAAAACATGGTGAGACAAATTGTGCTAAGAGATCATCTCTTAGCTTTTCTTCAATAAGAGAAGACAAGCCTTCACTTATGATTTCTCTCTCATCCACCTCATCATTTATCCTACGTGGCACTCTTAAGATAGAACCATTGTACATGCCCTAAGTTTCGTGTTGGCGGCAAGTCGAAAGGGTGAAAGAATCAAATACTGGAGAAGAGGGAAGAGACACGGGTGCCATGGCTGATGTGGTTATGTAACTTTCTGTTAGAGTTCACAACCTACAGAGGAATAAGAAGCATGGCCTGGGCTTTGGCGAAAGATAAATGGGCTTTAGTTGGAACCTTTTGGCCCAAGAAGGTAAGGAAAAGAAAAAGAAAACAAAATAGAGATGGACACGGCTTGGGCTTAGGTGATTATACCTAATTATTTGTTCAGTGAATTTTTTTATTGTTATTTAAAACAGAAAAAATGTTCAGAGTTAACATACTTATTATTTGGAACCTACCAAAATAGTTTTAGAACTTAATGAAATTATTTTTTGTGCACAAACTACTATTAATGATTTATGTGCTTAATTGAATTACTCAAAAATCATTTTTGAGTTTTACAAATTTACAAAATGATAATTGTGACATATTAAATATTTCCAAATGTATTTTTGGAGAAGTCACATTATCTCCTCTCATTAAATTTTATTTGAATAATTTGGAAATATTTAAATGGCATTAAACTCTAAATATGACCCAATTTCAAATGGAACTCCAACTTTCAAATAACTCCTTTACAAAATATTCATCTACCATTTTTTTGAGAAAATAATTTTATTCTCACTCCACAAATGTGAAGGTGGTTCAGAATATTTCATAGAAGTCCAAAACAAATAAATCCAATTTGATTTTCTTAACAAGTCTCAATTTTTTTACTTAACAATCACAACTCACTAAATCATAACTTATTATTAACATTCCAAAATTTGAAAAAAAATTGGGATGTTACACTAGGGAAGTATGAGAACAATCCCACTCTTTGCAGACTGTACTGTTTTGACAGATTGCTGTTATGTTTGCATATGTTTCCGTGTTTAATGATTCTATTTGGGGATAGGAGTATTGAATATGCAGAGGCATTTAGTATGCAATGTTGAATAATAATTTTAGTGATTTGCTACAGTAGAGGATGATAAGGTTTTGCATTGATTTATACTAACTTATCTCACGAGTTCTTGTTGAGTTTTGTGTGGATGAAGCTTTTGAGATTTAGGGAAACCGTGATATGAGAAAAATTAAGGAGACACAAAAGCACAAGCTTGTGGATTCCCAAGGCACCCCAAGATAATATTCCAACAAGTCTCAAGCATCTAAGTTTGGGGATGCCCCGATAGGCATCTCACCTTTCTTCATCAACAATTATCGGTTAGTATCAGTTCATCCTAAGTTTTTTTTGAACAATCAATGACAGTAGGAGAGCATCCTACTGACTTTCCATATATCAACAAAATTACATGGTACCTAGGGGTCTCATGCAAGACAGCATGAAGGTCTCAAACCAGCCATCAAGGCATGATCAAATACCCATCATTTTTGTCAACCACCCCTATTTTTGACACAAGTTGTCTTTCTGTTACACAAGTGTTCGCAAGAAGTCACTAATAAACTGTTCTAGGGAGGGCTTAACCCTATGCGTAAGCAAACCAAAGTCTCTTTTGAATCTCTCCTACCAAGAGGTCTCCGAAGGGGGGACTGCCCTGAACACTTTATTGTTGCGTTCTTTCCATATACTCCAGGACGCCGTCAGGAAGACTTCCATAAACATGGGCTTTGACCAGCGCTGCCGCCTGGAGTGCGTGATTTGTAGGCGATCCCCACCGTACGTCCATTCCATCCCCAACCTCATTTCCTCCTCCCATCCGAACACAGCTCACACTCAACCCCATCTGAGACATTGTAGTGTCTCCTGTTGAGCATGCTTTTAGTGTTCACACGATTAGCCAGCAGCAGCCACGCCAACACCTTAATTTTCATAGTAAATCTACACTTCCAGATCAATCCGAAAGCTGCATCCGCCACCACTTCTTTGTAGTAGTTTCCATAGTATTTCCGGGAGGAGTATCGTCCTCCCCACAAGCACACCCATGAGTCCGTTCGATCATCTTCGGGGCTAATTCCTCTCGTAAGGTCTTGTATCGCCAGCACCTCGTTTCGAGCCTGTTGAGAGAGGGGTAGATAAAACACCTGTTGCATGCTTGTGATGGACAGGAAATTTCGGACAGACGCGTCTTCCATCGCAATGAAGGAGAAAGCCCTTGGGTGCAAGGACTCAAGGGTTTCATCCAGCCACAGGTCCTTCCAGAACAGCGTCGACGAGCCATCGCCCACCACGACCTTGGTAACCCCTCTGTACTTGTCATTCAATTTCATCACATCTCTCCACCAGAAGGATCCGCAGACATCTGCTGCGTGCGGGACCTGGTGTTCATAGTACGTGTCCCAGATCAAAGTGCACAAGGGAGTGTCTCTCTTGTTATAAAAGCATTGCAGAAGTTTGAGGAGCAATCCTTCATTTTGAACCTTGATATCTAAAACCCCTAGACCTCCATGTTTCTTAGGTCTACACACCAGATCCCAGGAGGCCAGAGGATTGCACGTTTCCCCTTGCTCCGTTTTTTTGCGCCAGAGACACCTGCGACGGATCTTGTCCAAGTGCTCTATTAGTTTGAGCGGGAACTTAAGCGTGTACATTGGGTAGATCAAGAGGGAGGTGATCAATGAGTTAAGCAGCGTCAGTTTACTCCCTTGATTCATCAAGCACAGCGAGGAGGAGAGCCTGCGTTCCATTCTTTCCACAATCGGCATGAGCTGGCTCACCATCGGCTTGGTTGTCCCCATGGGCAATCCCAGGTACGTGAACGGCATTGCCCCAACAAAGCATTGCCAAATCTGTGCCAATTCCGCAACCAGAGATTCATCCATATTAAGTGGCACTAGTATAGATTTACTAAAATTTATCTTGAGTCCAATCGAATCCGCATAGTCAATTAGGATCTGTTTGATGGCCTGCGCCTGGGCCGGACTCGCCGGCATGACCAGGATAGTATCATCGGCGTATTGCACTACTGGATAGTCCATCCCAGTATGCGATGGGATCGGCAGCTCGATCAACCCACGCTGGTACGCGTCATTGATGGCTGCCTGCAGCAGATCGTCCGCAAGCACAAAGATGAGGGGGGAGAGAGGGTCTCCCTGTCGTACCCCATAGTTGCAGTCAAACTGTCGGCCCGGGACCCTGTTCAGAAGCACCGAGGATTTGCCTGAGCCGAAGATGTTTTTGATCCATCCAAGCCATCGATCATCAAAGCCCATGTGTTTCATGATCTCGAGCATAGCAGAGTGATTGATGGTGTCAAAAGCTTTTGCGAAATCAAGCTTGAGCAAAACTATGGGTTTCTTGGATCGTTGGCATTGATAGATGTACTCGAAGGCCCATGCTAGACAATCTTGGATGGTACGGGTTTGCAGAAAACCATATTGGTTTTTATGTATGATTTTGAGGACCATTTTCTGCAACCTGTTCGCGAGCACTTTGGTGATGATCTTCAGACAGCTGTTTAGCAGAGTAATCGGGCGGAAATCGTTAGCCGATTCAAGAGAATTGGTTTCTCGGAATTAGGGTAATGAACTTCACATTGATGCTAGTGATGTCGAGGTTGCCGTTGTAGAAATCTTCACACAATTTATAGAAATCCTGTTTAACAATATTCCAGCATGTCTTGATGAAGTGCCCGTCGAAACCATCTGGGCCAGGGGCTTGGTCTGCTGGCATGGATTTAACCACTCCATCAATTTCAGCGTTTGTAAAGGGGGCCGACAAGGCTTCAAGGCCATCCACCTTTTTGATAATCGAAGCTAGGTTAAATTTCATGGCCGGGGTAGAAGAATCACCAAGCCTTTCTTTGTAAGTATTGAACAGTACCACCTCCTTCGACTTATGATCCGTGACCACCGAGCCATCCTGCAATTTTAAGGATGAGATAAAGTTTTTCCTATAGCGTTCAGTTGCTAGGGCGTGGAATAGCTTCGTATTTTCTTCACCAAACTTGTTACATCTGATCGTACATTGCTCCCTCAAGTACTGATTTTGGTATCGTAGGAGTTTGAGTAGATGGGCTTTGACAATGATCCTGAAGTTTTTTTCTGGCACCGTGAGGGGTCTCCGGTCCTCCAGCCCATCTAGTTCCTCGAGAGCCCAATTACAGTTTTGAATGAGGATCGAGAGGCGGGAAATCCCTTTGCTCCAATTTTTTAGGTTATATCTCAGCCTTTTCATCTTTTTGCACACAAGGGCAAAGATGTTTTTGGCATAGCAACTCTTATCCCAAGATGCCTGTACCACTTCAAGAAAACCCGGGTGGTTAGTCCAATAATTTTCGAAATGAAGTATTTTACTCTTGGGTATTGCAGTCTTAATGTTAACCACACACGGGGTGTGGTCAGATACAGGTTTACCGAGTGGAGTAGCAACTGTATTCCGGTATGATTGAGTCCAATAACACGATGAAAGGAACCAATCTAGCTGTTCAAGCAAGGGATCGTCTTGCATGTTGCTCCATGTGTAGGACCGCCCTTTTAGAGGGATTTCAATCAGGGCTTGAGCACGTATAATATCATTGAAGATAAATATATCATTGGCGTTCCCCCCCGGTTTGTTTCTGTTGCTGGACGATCGTATATAATTGTAGTCTCCTACAAGGAGCCAGTCTGCTGTATCTGGTATCACCAGCTCATACAACCAGTTAGTAAACAAAATTCGATCATCCCCTCTGCAAGGCCCGTAGATGTTAAACAGCGTCCAGACATGGCCAGCTGCCTTTGAGGTAAAGTTGACGCCTAACGCGAAGAAATCTGAAAAAACCACGCTACCATCAAAGACAGAACCATTCCAGATAGTAAGCAAGCCTCCAAAGGCACCTCGTGAAGGAACAAAAGCAAATTTGTCGAGATGACGCGGACAGAGGGTCTTAACGAATGCAAGATCAAAAGAGCTATGCTTAGTCTCCTGTAGACAAACGATATTACAACCCGAAGCTGCGATCGAATTCTTAACTGCTAGAGTTTTAATGTCCGAGTTTATTCCACGGATATTCCACACCAGCACATTCCAATGTACCTGGCGGGCCATGCGATCTAGGTGGTGGAGGTAGTGGCAGTGTGCTGCTCGTCCTCCTGTGGCGCCATGAGCTTGGCCAGAGAGAGCTCGTCTGCTGGAATGCCGCAACGCACCGTGCCGATCGTCTGAAGCAGCGAGATAGGTGTTGGGGCGGAACAGTGTCAGACGTAGGGTTTGTTGAGGTCGTTGTAAGCCTGGGAGGAGCAACTGGGGCTTGACCTTGCTTTTGTACGGACGAGCTTCAGCCATGGAGGGGGCCCAGAACCCATCGTATCGGTTATTCCTGGTACTGCACCTAAGTGTCAGTGGTGCAGACTCACCTGCGTACTTCTTCTTGTCAGTGCGTTTCAGAGCCAGAGATTCTTCGATGGGGTCAGCGGGCACAACATCAGAGCCCTGTACCTTGTCTTGTGGCGTCGCACGTGCATCCGCACCAACCGAAAACGTTTGGCTGATTAGTGGGTCAAAGGCTTCCCCCCAACTGCGTTTATCCAGCTTAACCATCAGAAACTCTGTCTTGTTGGCAATTGGGGTATACCAAGTCTTGATAGCATGGGCAACAAACAAGTACTGAAGCGATTGGCAGAAAAGAATTGCCTTCTCCGTTGTGCCAGCTGCCGGGAGGAGCATGGGAGGCATGGGTTTGTATATATGCTTCCTAAAGAATGAGATCAGTTGGGCAAAAGGCAGAACACGGAGATTTGCCTCTTCCTCTCACAAACGTGAGAGTGCTGCGATGTGCTCCCAGGACAATATCATCAGCTGCAAGTTCCACCTGAGCGACATGTGCCTTCCAAGCATCGAGCCCGTCATCGTGGACATTGTCTTCAGGTGTCACTCCATCCATCATGGATGGACCAGTATATCCAGTTATCTGACGCCAGCTCTCACCTTGATATTGAGGTGGGATTTCCGGCCAGGGCTGCCATCTGTTGGCCATCTGCTGCTGTGCAGGCGGTTGAAGATCCTCCCGCCAAGCAGCATTCGCCTGTTGCTGCTGTGCAACCATGGCTTCAAATGAAACTTGTTGTGAAGCCGTCAGGTACGGCAGCTCCCTCGGATGCGGCGAGGCATTCATTGGCGGTGGCGGCTCTTCTGTGCCCGCATTAGGTGGATTGGTTGGCCAGTTTGTCAGGATGTAGACAGGGATCGTCCAAGATCGACCAAGGCCTCCAAACACATTGGCTCTCTTAATGATCAAGCTATGCGGCACATTAGAAAATTGGTTGATGAGAACACGGACAAGAACTCGAGTCTTCACTTGTCCCGGGTTGTGCCTGATCTCAAAGTTGCCAAAACAACTAACAACTTTGTTCACATAGTACTCATTCTGATAGTCAAGAGGAAAACCAAGAAACACTACCCAAGCTACTGCTTCAAAGATTGGTATGCGCATGTTGGGTCCTTCATCATGGCGAGCAAAGTAGAAGGTTCTATCCTCATCTATCGGATGCGGCCCAGTTGTGATTAAGAAATCTCTAACAGCTGCTGATCTAAAACCTATCATCCCAACTCCTAGATGAAAGATATCAGAATAGATCACCTCAGCATTGAAGTCCTCGGCCAGGATTTGAAGGATTTCTGCAAGCACCATAGGTCGTTGCAGATCAGGCGTCGGATGGTTGGTGAGGACGAGCGAGAAGTTCTCATGGTGTAGTGGTGGAGCGCCGACTACCATCATGTTCCGCTGAAGCCTATCAGCTGGGCCACTGAAAATGGCGAGAGGGCCAAGGATGAACTGGTAGGGCATAACAGGGAAGTTCGCCATGGGGGGAGGAGCGGTGGTGCTAGCAGGCGGATGAGCCGATGGAGGTGTTGGGGGTTTCTGGCGATTTGGAAGTGGGGGTGGCAGGTTGAGCAGGCGATGACTGGAATTGATCGATGCAGTAGGGCATAGGGTAGGAGGAGGCGGACCGTCACCCCCAATAGGCAGGGTATGCATGTCCTGGCACTGTGTATCGCCTGATTTGATTTGCCATTCCTTTTTTGATTTGTGTTTCTACCACTGCCCAAACGTTTCCTTGCGGGAGGCAATACTATACTATTTTTTGGCCTCCATACCCAAATATGTACTTTAGGATATTGCTTCCGTTGAGATACCCTAGGCCGTTGGTATGTTTGGGTATGAGTATTCTTGGGGTTATCAGCGGCAGGGAAGGAAAGGGTTTTAGGTTTCGAAAGAAAATGAGGAGAAGCTCCATCTAGGCAATATTGAGTGACGTGACCTAGATAGCCACAGGATGAACACAAGAGCCGTGCCGGACATTCAAAAAATAAATGATGAGGCGAGCCACAAGACGTGCAGCTAGTTCGGCCCGGCCCAGCATGAGCTAGAGAGTGGGTCAAATGCGGGTAGCTACGCCCCTTAGTGCAATTGCCTGAAAGATGACCCAATTGACGGGAATCAGCACACAAATTTAAACGTCGAAAGATTACCTCCGAAGGCGGGATGCATTTCAATTTCCAGATTGAAGCAATTTTCTCATCAGAATATCCAAACACCCGTTGATCCAATATATGGAATAACATGAAATCCGGGATGTGTTCCCATTTCCTCTGCTCGAAATAAATACCTTGAAAAGCCTTATTCCAGGGAGACGGGGGGACATTAAATGATGTTTGAAAACTACCCAGAATAATGCAATCCTTGTCTGGAGGCCGAGGACACGTATCATTCGAATGATCCGGATCAAAAGTAGGATGTTGGGCAATTGAGGTCTTTCCATGCTCATGCAAATGATCCACCACATGCTCATCAACAAATTTAAACCCAAATTTCGAAAGTTCCCCATTAGCTGAATGATCCTTACTAGCACTTTTCCTGAGGAAATTAAGGTTAGGCTTGATGGCAATGGGGGTGCGAGTAACCACCTCACAAAGCTCATCATCTAGATGCCAACCATTGTCCAAACTAGTATAATTCACCGAGGGTTTGAACAAATGAAAATGACAGACAAAGTCCGGCCAGATCCGATCTTTCAATTTGTAAACGAAGTGCCCCACTCGGTTAGAAGAGACCGAGAAACGAAAAGATCTTTTGCCCAATTGAATAACATTGAACCCCAACGAGGAACCGCCAATGCAACATTGGAGCACTAGGCCAACCGATTCTGTCGTGAGAGGGAAAGACGCCAAGGAGAAAGAGGCAACCAAAAAGAACTCTTTGGTATGCGAAGAAGGAGAGAAATGCGCCGTTGATCCAAACTTTGCGCGCACCTGGTTGGCCACAGAGAACCCAGGGTTGGGATCCCAATGGAGGAGACTAGCCATGCGTAGGCTAGTCTAGAGATCGCCATGGATGGTTGCTGGCCGGCGGTGGTGGTGGTGGGAGGGGTGGGAGAGGAGGAGGGGGTGAGAGAGAGCCATACTCATTAGACTTCGGCGTACTTTCCTTCCTTCATCCTAAGTTTTTGCTTCTTCACATGATATGTGCTATTCTTGAAATGTCATTTTATTTTGTTTGCTTGCTGTTGTAATAAAATACTTAGATCTAAAAGTTTTTAAATAAAATAGAGCCCCCAAATAGTTGCCAGGGAGGCTAAGTAAGCGGCATTCACATCCCGTCAACGAAGCTCTTTTCTAGCATTGTTGCTCTAGTGCTTCACTTATATCTTTTTGAGCACGTGTGCTTTAGTATTTTTAAAGAAATTATCTCTTGCTTCACTTAGATTAATTTGAGAGAAGAAAATATTATGCTCATGTTTTCACTTATATTTGTTTGAGCTTATCAAAATCAACACGTGAAAATTAGTCCCAAAGTGATAGATATCCAAGAAGGATATAATAAAAACTTTCATGAAGATATTTGGACAAAATAAACTTGATTCCTTGTAATAGTTTTGAGACATGATGATGTGATATGTGAGTCATGTTAATGAGTAATTATGCTTTAGTAAGAATATTGGTGTTAAAGTTTGTGATTCCTTATAAAATCACGAAAGTCAATAATCATGCAATGAAATTACATCCTACTTGTGGTGCATTATTCGCTGTTATTTATGCTCAATGCTCGCTTATGAGATTATTCGTTTCATGGTTGTTCGCTTCCCAGTCCTTTGCTAGCCTTCATTTTGCACTAAGTATGATCACTACTTGTGCATCCAAAATCCTTTATCCGGGTTTTGCCACATGAGTCCACCATAGCAACCTATATGTGGTATTAACTTGCCGTTCTAAGCAAATTTGTATGTGCCATCTCTAATTTCCAAAATAAATTTCCCTTTTGTGTGCCCGTACCACTGGCGAGGCGGTGAGGGGTGGCCAATATTTTCCATGCTAGATGTGTTATTCTCACGACGAGTGTTTATTCACTTGTTATTGCACGAGAGTAAGGCAAAGGTATTAGGGATGCCCACTCCCGAAATGAAAAGAAAAATTACTTTGTGTTGTCAAATAATAAATTCCTTGGAAAGTGTTTATATGGAAGGCAACTGTGGATTCGGCTAGCCATGGCTTGTGAAAGTTTGGTGGAAAAAGAATAAAATTTATTTTATGTTTGTGAACCGCGTATGATATATCTAGCATGGAAAGTGTGGGGAACCTTAAGTCGTTTTCGTTGGTGGGAAAAGTATACCTCCCAAAATAATTTCATCTCTCAATTTAAGCTTTGAGCTCTGGCACCTCTACAAATCCCTACTTCCCTCTGCAAAGGGCCTTTCTTTTACTTATGCAAGTTTTATTTTTGAATTTGAGTCTCCATCTTCTCTTACAAAGCACCAACTAGGAAACACTATGATCATACTTGAGCATTGGGTGTAACTAATATGTGAATGTGTTTCATGAATGGATCAATGGTTGAGCATGATGGGCTAGGGATAACTTATTTTAGCATTGATATTTTGAAAGACATGGTTGCTTGTTGATGTGCTTGAATATTTAAATCTCATGTCAAAACTAGACTATTGCATTGAACCACATAAAATTCCAAATGTCCATGCTATAAAAAATATATGTATGACATGTTAGGCAGCATTCCACATCAAAAATTCTGTTTTTATCATTTACCTACTCGAGGACGAGCGGGATTTAAGCTTGGGGATGCTGATATGTCTCCAACGTATCTATAATTTTTTATTGTTCCATGCTGTTATATTATCATTCTTGGATGTTTTATAATCATTTTATAGTCATTTTATATCATTCTTTCGTACTAACCAATTGACATAGTGCCAAGTCCCATTTGTTGTTTTCTTCATGTTTTTTACATCGCAGGAAATCAATATGAAACGAAGTCCAAACACCGCAAAACTTTTTGGAGATTTTTTATGGGCCAGAAGACACCCAACGGGCTGGAGCTGCACCTGGGGGTTCCCTGAGGGGGGCACAACCCACCAGGGCATGCCAGGCCCCCTGGCGCGCCCAGGTGGGTTGTGCCCACCTCGGTGGCCTGTCGCACCGCCTCTTTACCCTATAAATTCACAAATAATCCGAAACCCTTGGGGTTACACCTATATCAGAAGTTCCCCCACCACATGCCTCTGTAGAAACGGAAAACCAATCTAGATCCTTTCCGGTACTCTGCCGGAGGGGGAAATCATCACCGGTGGCCGTCTTCATCATCCCGGCGGCCACCATGATGAGGAGGGAGTAGTCCACCCTCGGGGCTGAGGGATTGTACCCGTAGCTATGTGTTTAATCTCTCTCTCTCGCGCGCGCGTTCTTGAGATGCACAATCTTGATGTATCGTGGACTTTGTTACTATAGTTAGATCATATGGTGTTCCCCCCTCTCTTGTTGTGATGAATCGAGCTTTCCCTTTGAGATTTGTTTGGATTGAATACTTTTATGGATTTGAGAACACTTGATATAAGTCTTGCAATTGAATACTTGTGGTGACAATGGGGTATCGTACTGATTCACTTGATATATGTTTTGGCACTCAACTTGCGGATTCCCGTGGTGACATTGGGGTAATCTATGCATAGGGGTTGATGCACGTTCTTGTCTTTATTCCTCCGATAGAAATCTTGGGGCAATCTTTGAGGTTCTTTCTGTTGGATTGAGTATTATAAATCTGAATTTGTTTTGGTGTTATTTTAGTACGAACTCTTCATAGATCAATCGGAAAGGATAACTTTGTGTTATGTTAGTAGGAATCTTGATAGATCGATCGGAAAGAATAACCATGTATTATTTTAGTATGAACTCTTGGATAGATCGATCGGAAAGAATAACTCGTGTTATTTTAGTGCGAACTCTTGGAAAGATTGATCAGAAAGAATAACTTTGAGGTGGTTTCGTACCCCACCAACAATTTCTTCTTATGTTCTCTGCTAGCTAGGAACTTTGGAGTGATTCTTCATCGCACTTTGAGGGATGGTTATATGATCCAATTGTATTAGTATTGTTGAGAGATTGCACTAGCGAAAGTATGGACCCTAGGCCTTGTTTTCAAGCATTGCAATACCGTTCGTGCTCCGTTTTATCAATTGCTACCTTGCTGTTTTTATTGTTACTATTATGAAAATCAATATCTACTATCCATATTACACTTGTATCACCATCTCTTCGCCGAACTAGTGGACCTATACAATTTCCCATTGATTTGTTGTGCTGGGGACACAAGAGACTTTTCATTATTTGGTTGCAGGGTTGTTTGAGAGAGACCATCTTCATCCTACACCTTCTATGGATTGATAAACCTTAGGTCGCCCACTTGATAGAAAATTGCTACTATCCTACAAAACTCTAAGCTTGGAGGCCCAACACATGTCTACAAGAATAAAGTTGCGTAGTAGATATCAGCCACCTCCCGCCTTCAGGCCAAGGTGGCGGAGCGGGTAATGGCCAGCAGTGGGGTGGCGGCCACGAAGGCCACCTCCCGCCTTCGGGCCGCAGTGGCGGAGCGGGCAATGGCCCTGGATTTCGACGGTGGTGTGGCGGCAACGGCGGCCGGCAACAGCTGCCGACAGATAGTGGCGGCGGAGCGTGTGGTGGGTGTTCCCCGCACACCCAACATTGATGCCACACGCAATACACTACGCCGGTGACTACGCCGCCGCCGTCGTGTAGCCTCCTAGCTGGAGCTGTGCTTTGATGATGGCGGAGTGGCTGAGCGACGACGACGGACCGATGCCATTGGCGATTGTGGGAGAAGCAGACAAGATAAGCTACAGAGAGGGAGGGAAATGCGACACAGGACTCACCCATCCTGAGGGTTTATATAGCATGCCGGTAAGCATTGATATTTTGGGGGATTTCGAGGGATTTCACTGAGTCGGGTGGGAAGCTTGTGCGGGAACCTGCGAGGTTGCACGGGAACGGGCTCACCGACGATTCATTGGCGCCACCGTTTGGCCAAAAGAA
>LR738713.1:81003579-81067782 GCA_902687465.1 Secale cereale
CCGGCGGGCGGGCTCGGCTGGGCCTTTGGCCCAGTCGGGCGAAAACATTTTTTTTAAATACGCACGAACGAAAAATACAAATAAAATATAAAAAAATTCTATAAAAATACCAGAAACAATTTGCACCGTCTAAACCTAATATTTAGAACAAAGTGAAAATTTTTCTAATATAGAAAATGCATAGAAAGAAAATAACTTTTAAATGCAAATTTTAAAATAATGAACTGCAAATAAAAATCAAATAAAATTTTTTTTACTCATGAAAGTGCAGTATATCGACTAGAGGGGGGGGTAAATAGGCGATTTTTATGAAATGCTTCAAAACATGGTTGTTTTGAAGACAAAAGATAAACTCAATCCTATTAGTACGCAGCAGAAAGTAGACTACACTAGACAAGCCATAGCATGTATTCAATGAAGTGAAAGCACGAAGACTAATAATAGCTAGGCATTAGGGGTCATGATGGAAGAAGGAATGAAGCCAATCATAACGAGTAGATACTCTGTGAAGTCAATCAGATAGGGCAAGCAGGCAAAGACTTCACAACATAACACGATAAGTAAAGGGAAGGAAAGGATAGAACCAGTAGCTCGGGGAGGACAGTGATTTGTTGGACCAGTTCCAGTTGCTGTGACAACTGTACATCAGGTTAGGGAGGCTGAGATTCAACTCAGAAGACCGCGTCTTCACCTTGTTCCCCTTGAGCTAAGGACACCTAGTCCTCGCCCAATCTCTCAGGTAAATCTTCAAGGTAGACTTCCAAACCTTCATAGACTTCGTTCACCGGCGATCCACAATGACTCTTGGATGCTCAGAACGCGATGCCTAACCGGCTGGAGGAAACACAGTCCACAAGTGTAATAAGTCTTCAGGTCACACAGACAGAAAGACTTCAGTGATGCCTAACACTCTTTGGCTCTGGGTGTTTTGGCTTTGTCCTCGCAAGGATTTCTCTCTCAAATGCTTCGGAGGTGGGTTGCTCTCAAACGACAAAAGCCGTGTAATAACTCTGAGCAGCCACCTATTTATGGTGTAGGGGGTGGGCTATTTATAGCCACTGGGCAGCCTGACCTGATTTGTCCGAAGTGACCCTGGGTCACTAAGGAACTGACACGTGTTCCAACGGTCAGATTTCAAACACTCACACGGCAACTTTACTTGGGCTACAAGTAAGGCTGACTCATCCGACTCTTGATAAGATTTTCTCTCATAGTCTTCGCTCGAAGACAAAGGATTTGGTTGAGCATCACTTCAGTCACTCTGACTTAGATCACTTGGACCCCACTTAACAGTACGGTTGTTCCTATGACTCAACAAAGAAGAAAAGGAAACAACGAAACATCTACGTCTTCGCTCTCCATAGTCTTCACACAATGTCTTCTCATGTCATAGTCTTCAATATGATTATCTTCATATACCACCACTGATGTCAATGTCTTGTTACATTTTTAGGGGTCATCTCCGGTAGGTAAACCGAATCAATGAGGGACTACTACCTGTGTTATCCTGCAATTCTCACAAACACATTAGTCCCTCAACCAGGTTTGTCGTCAATACTCCAAAACCAACTAGGGGTGGCACTAGATGCACTTACAATCTCCCCCTTTTTGGTGATTGATGACAAACTGGTTGAAGTTTTCAACGGGGATAAAAGGTATGTGAAATTGTAAAGGATAAAGGTATTGTCTTCGTAAGTAGCAAAAGGCTCCCCCTGAAAATGTGCATATAGTTGATTTGCCTTTGAATGCAAATGCACATGGTAGGTTGTACTTGTGGAGATCCTCTTCAACTTATGAAGACAATTCATCTTGCACAATTGATATGTCGAAGATAATGACATGCATAATGAATAATGGACGTCTGCAATAATGACTAAGTGCGGAATATAAGGTAGCATATGCGGAATTTATCATCGCATTACAAAGTAGCAAAAAACGTAGCAGACGACCATCAGTTTAAGTGTTACAACTCAAAGAACCAAATATAGCAAAAACGAGAGTTGTAAACACTAGGCAAAATATAAAGCACCCGCCCATATGGACCCGCTTGAAGACTATCAACTCATATGCTTCTCCCCCTTTTTTCAGTAAGGACCAAAAAGGTTTGAAGACATAGAGCCTCTACTCGGTCCCAGTTGGAGCAGGAGAGGATGCAGGGTCGACGTTGGTGTTTGGCGGTGCAGAAGTAGTTGGTGTAGTGTCGATGTGCGCTGATGTAGGAGGAGGTGATGTAGCATAATCTTGATCATCGATCACCCTGGCGTCAATTGTTGCAGCGGAGGAGGAGGAGTATTCAGAATCTTCAACAGATGGAGTTCGACGCATAACAACATTCCTGGGAGGAGTGTGGTCAAACTTGAATCTCTCCGTGAAGCCATCATCTTGAAGATCCGCTTCAGCACTTAGCAAGGTCAAACTCTTCCAAGACCTCCGACAGGTTACATGAGCAACAAAGGCATTCTTGGTGGCAAGATTGCGAATGCGATTGACATCCACCAAGAGGCTTTGCATCTGACGCTTTAGACAGTAGTGATGCTTATCCTGTTTCTGATGAAGGGCAACAAGAAGCTCTCGGTTATTGAGAAAACAAGATCGCTTCAGAGGCCTTTGGGCGATGGTGCTCTCAGTAGCTTCGGTTTCAGCGCGTCGAGGTAGACGAGTACGGCCAGCCAGAGGATAAATGTGTGAGACTACTGGAACTCCTTCAATCTGCTGAGTGAAGCTCTGGTGATCAGCGTTGTGAAGACTAACAACCTCTTTGGCAGGCTCTTGGTATATAGCTTCAGCTGACATATCAACCTCAGGCAAGAAGATGTGATGATTGCGAGCAGAGGGCTGATAGGTGATAGCTGAATGCAGCTTGATGAGGCGCATAATCCATGGGGCATAGAATTTCAGACCAAACAGATCAGATCCAGACATAGCCAATTGCCTAATGAAGAAGTCTTGAGCATTGAAGTTGACGCCATTGAAGATATAGAAGACCAAAGTCTTCATAGTGCCTTCAAGCTTGGCTGATGAAGAATGTCCTTTGACGGGCCATAGAGTACGCATGATGATATGATAGATGGTGTGAGGCAGGTACTCTAGCTCTTCAACAAAGAATTCCTTAGGATATTCAGCATCACTTGGCATAGGCTTCATCATGCTTAGCATTTGGCTCATGTTGGGCTTGCGCTTCTGAAAGATACTCTCCAAGGCTTCATTGTGCAATTAACAGCCAGGTTCATACAGATCTCCTGGAGTGGACAGGCCAGTAAGCTCAATGAGATCAAAGGCTTTGGCTTCATGATGGACATTGCCTGACATCCACTCAAGGAACCATGTCTTCGGATCCCTGCTGTAGCCTCGAATGTGGAGGGTTGCATAGAATTGCAGAAGCAGCTCTTCATTCCAATGCTCCTTGTCAGTTACAAAATTTAGCAGGTCAGCATCATGGAAGCAATCAAGAGCTTCCTCCAGAAAAGGCAGACCAGCAATAGCTTCAGTGTCAAGACGCATATGAGGGAAAATGCGCCCTTGATCATAGAGTACTCTTGAGTAATAACTGCGCTGCTGATGGCTCCAGAACCTATCTGATGATATTCTTGGCTTGGAATATGGGTTCTTGGCACTGTCAAAGAATGTGTTGTGCGCAGTGAAGCTATTGGCATTGAATGAACCTTGAGAGGTTGCAATACCTGGAAACCTTGGCAGTCTTGGCTTAGGCTTCTGAACTTGATGCCTGTGCTCAACATGATGATCAAACTGAGGATCAGCATCATGCGGTCCAGTAGGAGGTGGTGGTGTCAGAATGGGCCACCGGACAGTAATGAGCTGATCATCTTGGTTGCATGCTTGCTCAATTGTATGGGGCCTTGTAGGAGGAACATGAGAAGAGACATTAGCTTCAGGCTGCAAGTTTGCTTCAGGTGCAACACTGTCTTCAGGCGCCATCACTTCAGGCACCATTGTGTCTTCAGGTGCCACATTAGCTTCAGCCATGACCACGTCATTGGCTTCAGTGTTGGTGGTCGCAGCCTCTGAGTTTGTAACCTCCACTTCAGGAGCTGGAGGGTCGGACACGTTCTCCTCGAGAACAGGGGGTGTGGCAGTACGTTCATCTTCTACATGGGGTCGTTCTTCTCCTTGGGGTGGTTCTTCTTCGGCTGATGCAGCCAGAATATCTTCAACCGCTTTGGCTTCAGATTCTGAGGGGTTCATAGTAGGAGCAGCATCAGGTGCAGATGGTTGCTCTACTCCTTCTGGAACACTTGGGGCGACGACTTGAGGCCTTGGTCCTTTGCGAAGCCTGCGAAAAGCTAGCGACGCCTGAGGAGATGGAGGTTGTTGGGCCTCAAAGTCTTCATCTTCAAGCACCCAACTAGTGTCTTGGGTTGGCTGAGGTGTGGCTGGTGTATCCTGTGGGTGATCAGCCCACGAGTCATCCTGTGCAATTGGCCTCAATGGACGACCAATGCTGATGCGTTCGCTGTTCGTAAGAACAGGCGAAGATTCGACGTTGTACTCGATCTGAGGAAGGACTTCATCATCTTCAACATTGTCATGACGACCAATGTCTTCAGCTATGGTGGAGTCAGCAGCTGGAATGTCTTCAGCCTCTGTGGGAGCAGGCTCATGGACTGTCATGCGATGTTCTCCATGGGCAGATGCAGGGCGAGCAACTGATATGGGCTCGACAAAGATAGGCTCTTTGGAAGCAGCCTTATCCTTCTTGGTCTTGCGCTTCTTGGTGGGTGGAGCTTCATCAGTAGTCTGCTTGCGCTTGTGAGCTTCTGCTTCAGCCACCTTTGTCTTCTTGATCTTCGAAGCAGTTCGGGTGGCCTTAGGCTTCGTGCTAGTCATGCTAGCAGGGAAGACTATGCGAGGCATTTCCTGCCTTGATTCTTCAGCTTCGGGCACATGTTGCTTCTTCTTTTTCTTGGCAACCATCCTTGGGTCAATGCCAGGACGCCCAAGGGCTTTGCGCTTTTTAGCTTCATTGAACGCTTGAACGCATTTGGCAGCCAAGTCCTTGATTCGCTCATGAGAACCTTTAGCTTCATCACGCCTCTGGCGAAAGGCTTCCTTGAGCTCATGCATCATAACTTTGAAGTTTTGAATCTCTTGAACACTGAGCTTGTCCATATGCTTCTTGAACTGAGCCTTTTCATAGTCGATCTTTTGCTTCAGATCAACAATTCTCCGAGCCAGAGCTAGCTCAGAAGCAATGGCGCATGGAAGGAGACGCTGAGGCCAACTGGAAGTTAAAGATCGTCGAAGCTGAGGTTGGGGGTGTCAAACCATTCATCAATAAAATTATTGAGCACTTCCACGTCAAAGAGCGGCAAATTATTGAAGATTTCAGCATCTTCCTTTCTCTTGATCAGTTGCTCCAGAGCATCGTCACCAAGATCCTCATCGCTCGAGAGATCAAGGGCTTCATTGGCAGTCTTCAGAACAGCGTCAGTAGTGAGAGCTGGACTGGGGTTGCGTGATGGCTTCTTCTTAGTTGTCTGCTCCTGGAGATACGAGAGTGTTCCTCAGATTGCACACTTGGTGCAGGTGGACCAGTGGCCAAAGGCTTCACTGTAGAAGCAATTGGTGGAGTTGTCTTCGAAGCCATGGATTTCTTCTTCTTGGGCTTCGGGGTTGCAGGCGCTTCTTCAGAATCAGCTTCATCTGCAGGTGTATTCGCATCCGCCCCTTGAACCCTGATGTGACTGATGAGCCCTTCTAAGTTGTAGAAAGGGCCAACCAGGTTTGGTTCAGCTTCACGCGTGCCATCAGCGCGGGGTGCAGAGGGGCCAGGATTGAAGTCCAACCCCCAATTCTTCTTGTTCTCTTTGGCTGAGTTCTTGGCAAATTGAAGATTGCGCTTGAACAAATGTCGTCGCGACACAAGAGCAGAGAGCTAGGATCAGCATCAGTAGGTTGAGGCCCTCTAACCATGCAAGGGTAGAAGCCTTGAGCAATGGCTTCAGCACGAGTCTTGGGGGGAAGATTTTTATAGGTGATATCTCCCCATGGATGCTTGATGGCGTTCTTTTCAGCATACTCTTGGGTCACGAACCTGTACTTGAACCACCGTTCAGCCCAATATCTTCGAATCCATTGGATTCGTGTCTTCCTCTAATTATAATCCTCCTTTGGATCAGTCTTGTACATCACAATGAGATCAGGAGGCAAATCTATGGAGGTGTTGCCACGGCGCTGTCTGCCACCCTTTCTAACTGTCTTATCAGTTGCCATTTGCTTCAACCTGAAGGGCTTCAAACTGAATGGCTTCAAAACTGGCAAATGCTTCGGTCTGCTGGTCAGACAGGAACTGTCTTCAGGGGAGTGGATGTGACGCTGCAAGAATTCTGCAAATGAATGCAGACTAAGAGAACCAAGGGATTCTCCCACGGACATGTACCTGTGACAGCATTAGATATGCGAGGGAAGGGGAAGAGGTCATATGCATTCTCAGAAGTTTTTAAAGATAAAATAGTTTTGAAGACTTTGACCTCATAGCGCGAAGACATTCACTCATATGATGAGAGTTGGTTCTAGATTTGTACGAATCCACGAATAGGTACAAGTGAGGAATCTAACTATGTTTGAAGCATATGTGAATGTACTAGGCAAGATATGTGATTCAGATAGGATAGATCTATATATTTATGTAGGCAGAAGCTTCTTGTGGTAAAAGAGATGAATCTTTATGGATCAAGAAGATGGTAAAAGGCAAGTTTTATTTACCACACGATGAACTGCTTAGACGGGGAGGAGTTGGATGCCCAGCAGTTCGATCTTCCGTGCCCTAACTTGGCGACGGGGGACAGCTACGGCGACGGCGGAGTGGATGATGTCTGCGGCCGGCATGAGGACGGTGTCGACGAGGTTGCGGCAGCGAAGCGCTTCGTCGCCGGCGTTGTCGATCCCTAGCGGAGGCGCTAGGGTTGGTCGAGGTGGAGAGGTGGTAGAAGAACTTTTGACCGTGATGGGACGTGCATTTATAGGCATGGGAGACGGCACAACGCAATTATGCAGGTGCCCCTGGCGGTTAACGTACGAGGGACACGTTGCGGTCATGTAACGCATTGGGAATTGTCCCATGATCCCACGTTCACCACGACTGTCGGAGTGGTCGTTCCGGCTTCTCCGGGTTTCAGGCATAAAGGATGGAGCATTAAAATCAGATTTAAAGTTTGTCTCCGTATCTTCTACTGACAAAGATGTAGAGAAGATATTCGACAGATTCAATAGAATGCATATGATTTGGACAGACAGAGTTTGAGATGAGAAAGCATAGAGAGGTTAGGGTCCAATCACATTAACTTAGTTCAAAATATTCAAATACGAAGACATAGCTATAAGTGAATGATGTTGAGGACATAACACAACTCTCTCTCTCTCTCTCTGTCCTATATGAAGATAAACCAAGTGCGAAGACTTTGCAAATATAACGCCATGAGAAACACTTCAAACAAGAATTTGGTGGTGGCGTTACCCACCGTATAGGAAGTATTAGACCCAGACATGGCGCACAATTATCGTGGCGCTCCGAAGTCAAATTCCATGTTAATGTATTCACGCTTAGAATGTAAGTCTTCATTGATTGAAGATATACTTTACTTCGTGTGTTGCACATCTAAGTCATCAATATGCATAAGTGTTAGGATGTGTGCCTAATTACAGGACATTTGAGGATTCTAAGATATTTAGCTCACACCGTAACTTGCAAAACCTTTTCTCATCCAAGGGCTTTGTGAAGATATCTGCCTGTTGCTCTTCAGTGTTGACGTGTTTGATATCAATATCTTCCTTCATGACATGATCTCTGAGAAAGTGATGATGAATTTCAATGTGCTTTGTCTTCGAGTATTGAACTAGGTTGTTGGCAATCTTGATAGCGCTTTATCACAGTAGAGTGGCACATGCTTCAGATGGACGCCATAGTCCTTGAGCGTTTGCTTCATCCAGTATTCAGATTCAGCAGTGGAGAGTGATACACAGTTCTGCTTCTTTGAAGACCAACAAATGAGAGATCGTCCTAGAAAGTGACATGTGCCTGATGTAGACTTGCGATCAACTTTGTCACCAGCGTAATCAGCATATGAGAATCCAACGAGATCAAACTCTGAGCCCTTTGGATACCATAATCCTAGTGTTGGGGTGTAAGCCAAATATCGAAGTATTCGCTTCACAGCTAAGTGATGCGACTCCTTTGGTGCAGCTTGATATCGAGCACACATGCAAACACTAAGCATAATATCTGGCTTAGATGCACATAAATAAATCAAAGAACCAATCATGGAGCGGTATACCTGTTGATCAAACTCTTTACCATTGGCGTCAGGACCCAGATGGTGTTTAGCAGGCATTGGCGTCGAGTACCCTTTGCAGTCTTGCATTCCAAACTTTTTCAGGCAGTCTTTAAGGTACTTCTCTTGAGATATGAAGATGTCGTTGCTTTGCTGACGAATTTGAAGACCAAGGAAGAACTTCAGCTCACCCATCATGGACATCTGATATTGATCTTGCATCATGTGACCAAACTCATCACTGTATTTTTTGTCCGTGCAGCCGAAGATAATGTCGTCCACATAGATTTGGCGGACAAATAGTTCATCATCATATGTCTTCGTGAAGAGTGTGGGATCTAGGGATCCAGGTTTGAAGCCTTTGCTCTTCAGGAAGTCTTTGAGTGTGTCATACCAAGCACGAGGCGCTTGTTTGAGGTCATACAGTGCCTTGTTGAGTTTGTATACCATATCAGGACGTTTTGGATCTTCAAAGCCAGGTGGTTGTGCAACATACACCTCTTCTTCAATCCTTCCATTGAGAAAGGCACTCTTTACATCCATTTGATATAGAAGTATGTTGTGATGATTTGCATAGGCTAGCAGTATACAAATAGCTTCAAGTCTAGCCATAGGAGCAAATGTTTCATCGAAGTCAATCCCTTCGACTTGAGTGTATCCTTGAGCAACGAGACGAGCTTTGTTTCTGACCACTTGACCATGCTCATCTTGCTTGTTGCGATAGATCCATTTTGTGCCTATTATGTTGTGCTTGCGAGGGTCAGGACGCTTGACAAGTTCCCAAACATTGTTCAGCTCGAACTGTTGAAGCTCTTCTTGCATGGCTTGAATCCATTCGGGTTCCATAAAAGCTTGAACCACTTTCTTGGATTCAGATACTGAGACAAAAGCAAAGTGCCCACAGAATTGCAAGCTGTGTTGCTCTTGAGCGAGTAAGTGGAATAGGAGCATTTATGCTATCAATTATCTTTTCAACTTGTACTTCATTTGCAACACGGGGATGAGCTGGACGAAGATTTTGCTCTTGCTGTACATTGTCATCGTCAGGAGTTGTGTCTTCAGGCTGTGCATTGTCATCAGGTTGATTTGGAGCAGAGATGATGAGTTCCTTGTCAGGTTGTGCTTCAGAAGGCATGATCTCACCGATTCCCATTAGCTTGATAGATTCATTTGGTGAAGCCTCATCTAGCACAGTTGGTAGGGACTCTCTTTGTGAACCATTTGTCTCATCAAACCGCACATCCACAGTTTTATAGAGAAAGATGTTGAAGACTCTGTCGGAGTGTGAATCCTTTCCATATCCGAGCATGAAGCCTTCATGTGCTTTTGGTGCAAATTTTGACTTGTGATGAGGATCCTTGATCCAGCACTTAGCTCCAAATACTCTGAAGTAACTTACGTTAGGCTTCTTTCTAGTGAGGAGTTCATAGGATGTTTTCTTCAGAAGCTTGTGAAGATAAACACGGTTGATGATATGGCATGCAGTATCAATAGCTTCGGGCCAGAACCTTCTTGGTGTCTTGTATTCGTCGAGCATCGTTCGAGCCATCTCAATTAGAGTTCTGTTCTTGCGCTCAACGATCCCATTTTGCTGAGGTGTATACGGGGCTGAGAATTCATGAGTGATTCCCATTTCATCCAAATAAAGATCAAGGCCAGTGTTCTTGAACTCAATGCCATTTTCGCTTCTGATATGCTTGATCTTGACACCATAGTTGTTCATGGCACGGTTGGCGAAGCGTCTGAAGACATCTTGCACTTCAGTCTTGTAGAGTATTATGTGCACCCATGTGTATATTGAATAATCATCAACAATGACGAAGCCATACAGACAGGCTGTGGTAGAGAATGTGGAGTAGTGAGTAGGGACAAATAAGTCCATGTGAAGCAGCTTGAAGGGTTTGGATGTCGTCATGATTGTCTTCGAGGGATGCTTGGCTCTAGTCATCTTCCCAGCTTCACAGGCACCACATAGATGATCTTTCTTGAACTTGACTTCCTCGATGCCTATGACATGCTTCTTCTTTGCGAGAGTGTGCAAGTTCCTCATGCCAGCATGTCCTAGCCTCCGATGCCAGAGCCAGCACTCTAAAGCTTTTGCTAGTAGACATACGGCCATTTGTGGTCCAGCTAAGAAATCTACCATATACAGATCACCTTTTCTGTATCCTTCAAATACTAAAGACTTGTCAGATTCCATTAGTACAAGGCAATGAAATTTGCCAAAGATCACAATCATGTTTAAGTCACAAAACATTGAGACAGACATTAAGTTAAAGCCAAGAGATTCAACAAGCATGACTTTATCCATGTGCTGATCTCTTGAGATTGCAACTCTACCTAGACCCAACACTTTGCTTTTACCAGTATCAGCAAATGTGATGTGACTCTTGTTAGATGAACGTAAGGTTGAGTCCATGAGAAGATTTCGGTCACCAGTCTTATGATTTGTGCATCCGCTGACCATAATCCATTCTGAAGACTTTGGTGTCACTCCCTACAATGCAGTTAGGAGGATAGGCTT
Source organism: Secale cereale (assembly GCA_902687465.1). Classification (NCBI taxonomy): domain Eukaryota; kingdom Viridiplantae; phylum Streptophyta; class Magnoliopsida; order Poales; family Poaceae; genus Secale; species Secale cereale. The sequence goes on from LR738713.1 coordinate 81,014,392, forward strand.
CACCAAAAGCCATTATGAAGCATAAACATTTGATGCATAAGTGGATTATGAAAGCTTAGACGAAAGTTAGGACTGATAAGATGTTTAGCAAGCAATTCATGAGCAGTAAGAGCAGTAAGTCATTTGGGCATTTGATCTTGTGCCCTACAACTATTTTAGGTCCCCAGCAATAGCATCAGACGCCTTTGATTTTCGGCTGGAGACCCTTCCTTGTAAGAGAAAGTTAGTTCTTCTTAACCACCCACATCTTCAGGGGTGGCTTAGAAGCAATGAGTCTAAGAGCAGCATCTAAGAATTTTGGCTTTGGAGCCCTAGCAAATAATCTTGCAGGAGGAGAATAATACTCATAAGAATAGGTAGAAAAAATCTTTGTTTTATGAATATAGTGGTTTGAAGAAACACGCTTATATTCATGGGCCTGAGTATGGTTTCCCTGCAAAACATCCGCGTTAGGGTGACTCAGGTGAGTCCGTTGTCTATATGAAGCCTTTGGTCTGGGGTTTGTCTTCTTCCCAGGAGGTGTCATGATAACATTTGCTGGAAGTTTATCAAAACAACCTTTGGGTACCCAGATCTTCTTCATAGGTGGCCCGTTCCTGTAGTTAGTACCAATATACCTGGCAAACACTTCACCATTTTGATTCTTAAACGGTTTATAGTTTGCATCAAGGGATTCATCAATGATAATAGGATTAGCACAAGTGAAGCCAGATAGGGTAGATGGATCCACTGAAGGTTCCTTTGCAGCAACCCATGTGGTTTTGGGATACTGCTCAGGCTTCCAGTATGAACCATCAACATTCATTTTCCTGTCAAACCCAACACCCTCTTTCCTAGGGTTTCGGTTTAGTATCTGCTTTTTGAGGACATCACATAGAGTCTGATGCCCTTTGAGGCTTTTGTACATCCCTGTTTCAAGCAAAGTCTTCAACCTAGCATTTTCATCAGCAATAGTAGTGGTATCCTCAGCAGAGGGGTTAGTTACCACATCAATGGTTGAAGATATTGCAACAGTGGCAGCAGTAGAACATTCAGCAACAGATGTAGCGTTATCACGCTCAATGCATTTTAGACATGGTGGTTCAAACTCTTTGTGAGTGGAGCTGATCAGTTGTGCGCGGAGTGACTAATTTTCTTTTTGAAGATCTTCATGAGCCGCTTTCAATTTCTCAAGTTCTCGTTTCCTTTGAATGTAATCGTGGGAAAGCTTTTCATGAGTTTTTGAGAGCGATTCATAAGGACCTTCAAGTTCCTTGTACTTAACATGAAGATTTCTTATGTCTTCAATTAAGGACTGAGAACGGATCATTTCCGCGTCCAACAGGTCATCGCTTTTGTCTAACAGTTTTTGAATATGTTCCATGGCTTTTTATTGTTCAGTGGCAATTTTAGCAAGTGTTTTGTAGCTAGGTTTTGATTCACAATCAGAGTCATCTTCACTAGATGCTTGAAAGTAAGCATCGCGTGATTTTACCTTGGCACCGCGTGCCATGAAGCAATAGGTGGGAGCAGAGTCGTCGTGGTCATCATCAATGTTGGAGACGAGGCCATTGTCTTCAGTGTTGAAGATGGACTTGCCCACGTAGGCAGTGGCTAGAGCCAGACTTGCAGCACCAGAATCAGACTCCTCCTCCAACTCCACCTCCGCCTCTTGAGAAGCAGACTCTTCCTCAGAATCCATCTCCTTGCCAAAAAATGCGCGAGCCTTGCCAGATGAATTCTTCTTGTGTGATGAATACTTTGATGAAGACTTAGAATAAGACTTTGAGTATTTCTTCTTTTTCTTGTCATCAAAATCATATTCCTTGCTCTTCTTCTTCTTCTTCTCATTGTCCCACTGAGGACACTCAGAGATGTAGTGACCAGGTTTCTTGCACTTATGACAAGTTCTCTTCTTGTAGTCATGGGTAGAAGCTTCATCATTTCTTGAGCTGGATCGTGAAGACTTTCTGAAGCCTTTCTTCCTAGTGAATTTCTGGAACTTCTTCACAAGCATGGCAAGCTCCTTTCCAATGTCTTCAGGATCATCAGAACTTCAGTCAGATTCTTCTTCAGATGAAGAAACAGCCTTTGCCTTTAAGGCGCGAGATCGGCCATAGTTGGGACCATAGATGTCACGTTTCTCAGATAGCTGGAACTCATGTGTGTTGAGCCTCTCTAGTATGTCAGACGGATCGAGAGTCTTGAAGTCAGGGCGTTCTTGAATCGTCAGGGAAAGGATATCAAATGAGCTGTCGAGTGATCTCAGGAGAGTCTTGACGATTTCATGCTTGGTGATCTCAGTGGCGCCAAGTGCTTGAAGCTCATTTGTGATGACAGTGAGACGATCAAATGTGTGCTGGACATTCTCATTGTCATGTCTCTTGAAGCGATTGAAGAGATTGCGAAGGACGCTGATCCTTTGATCTCTCTGGGTAGAGACTCCTTCGTTGACCTTTGAGAGCCAATCCCAGACTTCCTTTGACGTGTCCAGAGCACTTACACGACCATACTGTCCTTTGGTCAGATGACCACAGATGATGTTCTTGGCCGTTGAATCCAGTTGAACGAGCCTCTTGACATCAGCAGGGGTGATACCTTCACTAGTCTTGGGAATGCCGTTCTTGACGACAAACCAGAGGTCCACGTCAATGGCTTCAAGGTGCATGCGCATCTTGTTCTTCCAGTAGGGATATTCGGTGCCATCGAAGACGGGGCACGCAACGGAGACATTGATTATCCCTGCAGTCGACATAGCTAAAACTCCAGGTGGTTAAACCGAATCAGACAGAACAAGGGAGTACCTTGCTCTGATACCAATTGAAAGTGAAGCATATCGACTAGAGGGGGGTGCATAGGCGATTTTTATGAAATGCTTCAAAACATGGTTTTTTTGAAGACAAAAGATAAACTCAATCCTATTAGTACGCAGCGGAAAGTAGACTACACTAGACAAGCCATAGTCATGTATTCAATGAAGTGAAAGCACGAAGACTAATAACAGCTAGGCAGTAGGGATCATGATGGAAGAAGGAATGAAGCCAATCATAACGAGTAGATACTCTGTGAAGTCAATCAGATAGGGCAAGCAGGCAAAGACTTCACAACATAAAACGATAAGTAAAGGAAAGGAAAGGATAGAACCAGTAGCTCGGGGAGGACAGTGATTTGTTGGACCAGTTCTAGTTGCTGTGACAACTGTACGTCTAGTTAGGGAGGCTGAGATTCAACTAAGAATACCGCGTCTTCACCTTGTTCCCCTTGAGCTAAGGACTCCTAGTCCTCGCCCAATCACTCTGGTAAGTCTTCAAGGTAGACTTCCAAACCTTCACAGACTTCGTTCACCGGTGATCCACAATGACTCTTGGATGCTCAGAACGCGACGCCTAACCGGCTGGAGGAAACATAGTCCTCAAGTGTAATAAGTCTTCAGGTCACACAGACAGAAAGACTTCAGTGATGCCTAACACTCTTTGGCTCTGGGTGTTTTGGCTTTATCCTCGCAAGGATTTCTCTCTCAAATGCTTCGGAGGTGGGTTGCTCTCAAACGACAAAAGCCGTGCAATAACTCTGAGCAGCCACCAATTTATGGTGTAGGGGGTGGGATATTTATAGCCACTGGGCAACCCGACCTGATTTGTCTGAAGTGACCCTGGGTCACTAAGGAACTGACACGTGTTCCAACGGTCAGATTTCAAACACTCACACGGCAACTTTACTTGGGCTACAAGTAAGGCTGACTCATCCGACTCTGGATAAGATTTGCTCTCATAGTCTTCGCTCGAAGACTATGGATTTGGTTGAGCATCACTTCAGTCACTCTGACTTAGATCACTTGGACCCCACTTAACAGTACGGTGGTTCCTATGACTCAACAAAGAAGAAACGGAAACAACTAAACATCTACGTCTTCGCTCTCCATAGTCTTCACGCAATGTCTTCTCATGTCATAGTCTTCAATATTATTATCTTCATATACCACCACTGATGTCAATGTCTTCATACATTTTTAGGGGTCATCTCTGGTAGGTAAACCGAATCAAGAGGGACTACTACCTGTGTTATCCTGCAATTCTCACAAACACATTAGTCCCTCAACCAGGTTTGTCGTCAATACTCCAAAACCAACTAGGGGTGGCACTAGATGCACTTAAAACTCAAAAATCAAATTCCAAAATTTTTATTATATTTTTGAAGAAGTCATAATATCTTCTGTCATTTATTTTAAATATTGGAAAAATGAAATTTGGCAAAAAAAAATTTGATCCAATCCCACTTGGAAAATAAATAAAATAATGGATTCTCTTTGGAAAACTTCCAACTCTCTCACTTGGGTCCTTGAGTTTCTTAAAGTTTTGGATCAATTTCCAAATAAACTCATGCTAAAAAATGCTCAAATGATGAATGCATATGAATGATCTATGATAACATCCAAATTGAAGTATTGGGATATTACAAACCTACCCCCCTTAAGATGAATCTCGCCCTCGAGATTCGTGTTGGCTAGAAAATAGGTGTGGGTGGTCCTGGCGTAGATCATCCTCTCGTTCCCAGGTGGCTTCTTCCTCTGTATAGTGACTCCACTGTACTTTGAGGAACTTGATAACTTTACTGCGGGTAACTCTGTCGGCAAATTCTAGAATCTTAACAGGCTTCTCCTCGTAAGTCAGGTCGCTCTCTAACTGAATTGCTTCCAGGGCCACTGTATCATGTAACGGAATATCGGCCATCTCTGCGTGACACTTCTTCAACTGGGATTCGTGAAACACATCGTGAACTCCGGACAAAGTCTCGGGCAAATCTAGCTAATAAGCTACTTCTCCTCTGCGCTCCAAAACTTTGTACGGTCCCACAAATCTTGGTGCCAATTTACCCTTAACTCCGAAACGCTTAACTCCTCGAAGCGGAGACACAGGAAGATACGCTCTATCTCCAACTTCGTAGGTCACCTCCTTGCGTTTCGTATCTGCATAACTCTTCTTCCTAGACTGGGCTACCTTAAGTCTGTCGCGGATCAATTTGAGCTTCTCCTCTGAGCTCAAATTGATCCTTAAGTCAGAAGAGAAGCTCAAATTACGTCTGTCGTGTTTCGTATCGGCCATCTCTATCGTGAAACTGGTTTGATAAGTGTTGTTGTAAGAAAACTCTGCGTACGGCAAGTTATCATCCCAACTAGATCCATAATCTAGCGCACAAGCTCACATCATGTCCTCCAGGGTCTGATTGACTCTCTCGGTCTATCCATCTGTCTGTGGATGAAAGGTTGTACTAAATTCTAGCCTCGTACCTAATGTCTCGGCAACTGCTTTCAAAACTTTGAGGTAAACAATGTTCCTCTATCTGATACAATGGTCCTCGGAACTCCATGCAGACATACGATCCTGGTCATGTATATCTTGGCTAACTTAGCACTCGTATAAGTGGTCTTCACTAGGATAAAGTGAGCTACCTTAGTCAAACGATCAACTATCACCCATATAGAATTTTACCCTGGACGTGTCCTCGGTAGTCCGGTGATAAAATCCATTCCAAGTTTATCCCACTTCCATTTGGGTATGGGTAACGACTGCCATAACCTGCTGGTTTCTGATGTTCAGCCTTGACACTCTGACAAACATCACACATTCCTACATACTCGGCAATATCCTTCTTCATTCCGGTCCACCAGAAATTTTGCTTCAAGTCTAAGTACATCTTGGTGTTGCCTGGGTGAATTAAATACGGCGAATCATGAGCCTCCTGCAGAATCAACTTCCTAGTCTCGGGGTCATTGGGCACATAAATACGCTTTTCAAACCAAAGTGTTTCGTATTTATCCTCACGAAATCCTTCTGCCTTTCCTTCGGCCATTCTTTCCTTTATTTCTGCAATCTCTTTGTCCACCTTCCGAGCTTCTCGTATCCTTCCCAACAACGTGGACTGAATTTCCAATGTGGCAACATAACCTCTAGGGACTATCTCCATTTGCAAATCCCTAACCTCGTTGGCTAACTCCTGGGGTAAACCTCCGGAAATGATTGTGTTAACATAACTCTTGCGACTTAGAGCATCTGCCACAACATTGGCTTTTCCTGGATGATTATGCAACCTCATGTCGTAATCTCTATGAGCTCAAGCCATCTCCTTTGCCTGAGATTCAACTCCTTCTGTGTGAAGATATACTTCAAACTCTTAGGATCCGTGTATACATCACAACAGTTTCCAATAAGAAAATGTCTCCAGGTTTTGAGTGCATGCACTACGGCTGCTAACTCCAAATCATGTGTAGCATAATTCAACTCATGTGGTCGAAGCTGTCGTGATGCGCACGACACAACTCTTCTGTCTTGCATGAGAACACCTCCAAGTCCTTGACAAGAATCGTCGCAATACACTTGGAAATCCTTGCATATATCCAGAAGAATCAGCACTGGGGCTGTAACAAAACATTTCTTCAACTCCTGAAAAACTGGCCTCACACTCTTCGGTCCACTTATACTTAGTCTCCTTCTTCAATAGCTCCATCACGGGCTTCGCAATCTTTGAGAAATTCTCAATAAATCTCCGGTAATATCCAGCGAGTCCAAGAAAACTGTGAATTTCGCCAACTGAGGTGGGTGCCTTCCATTCTGTGACTGCCTCAACCTTGGCTGGGTCTACGGATATACCGTCTCCTTATATGACATGTCCGAGGAATCCAACTTCCTTCAACCAAAACTCACATTTACTAAACTTGGCGTATAACTGATGTTCTCGGAGTTTCTCGAGAACTAAACGCAAATGTTCTTTGTGCTCCTCTTCATTCTTGGAGTATATCAATATGTCATCAATGAATACTACCACAAACTTATCCAAGAACTCCATGAATACCTTGTGGTGAAAGTTGTCTTGGGTATATCTTGTTCTCGGATCTTCAGCTGATGATATCCTGATTGCAAATCGATCTTAGAGAACACCTTGGATCCTTGCAGCTTGTCAAATAGATCGTTAATCATCGGGAGTGTGTACTTATTCTTGATTGTCACTTCGTTCAGTGGACGATAATCAACAACCATTCTCAATGATCCATCCTTCTTCTCGACTAAGAGCACTGGGGCTCCCCACGGTGATGAACTTGGTCGTATGTAACCCTTATCCATTAACTCCTTGATTTGCTTCTTGATCTCCTCCATATCATTAGCGGGCATCCGGTATGGTCTCTTAGATATTGGTCTGGTGCCGGGTAATAGCATAATTAAGAACTCTATGTCTCTATCCGATGGCATGCCAGGTAACTCCTCCAGGAATACATTAGGGTAATCCTTCACAACTACTACTTCTTCCTGAACAACTCCCGTGAGTGCATTCACATGTGCTTTCCTGGGCGTGTGCCTCGACACATACTTGATCCTCTTTCCTTCCAGGGTGATGAGAAGGTGTACTGGTGCAATCGATGTTTCCTTCAAACTTGGATAGCCAATCCATACACATGATTACGTCCAAACCCTGGGATTCCAAAAGAATAAGGTCCGTGGGAAAATACATGTCTTCCAATGGTCAATCGCACTTGATAGCATCTGTGGCTGGCCATATACTCTGCTCCAGGGGAACTCACTAACATAGGCGTCCTAAGGGCTACGGTGGGCAACTTATACTTTTCCACAAAACCCCTTGATATGTATGAACGCGATGCACCGGTGTCAAAAATAACAAGGGCAGTAAATGCATTAATCAAACACTTAGCGACAACTGCATCGGGCTGTTCGTCAATCTCCTCCACATTGACGTGGTTCACTTGTCCTCTAGTGAACGGGTTGGGCTTCTTTCCTGAGCTTCCATTTCCATTCCCATTCTTTGACTCGGAGCACTCAGTAGCGTAGTGTCCAGTCTTCCCGCACTTGAAACAATTAATGTGACTCAGATCCTTCTTGGCGAGTGTGGATGGAGTGGAACGATTCTGGTTGTTGCTTCATCCATTCCCATTTCCATTCCTAGAACCACTGTGGTTGTGTGCATTCCCTCCATTGTTGAAATGGCCTCCATGGTTATGGGTGGGATGGTTGTTTCCTCCAGAGTATGGGGTATAGCGGGGCTTTTGCTGGGCTCCAGAGTTAAACTTCCCAGCTCCATACTTCCTCTTGCGGTTGTCAATCTGCTATTGCTTTCCATCTAACATGATAGCTTTGTCCACTAGCTCTTGATAATTGCTGTAGGTTGCTAGCATCAGCTGCATACTCGTCTCATCATTAAGTCCTTCTAGAAACTTCTCCAGCTTCGTGGTGTCAGTGGACACATCATTTGGCGCATAGCGAGCTAACTGCCTAAAGTCATCCACATACTGGCCCACGGTACGGTTTCCTTGGTACAAGTTGGGAAACTTACGCTTCTTCAGGCTCATGGCTCCTGCTGATACATGTGATGTGCGAAAAGCTTGCTGAGACTGATCCCAAGTAACCGCAGCAAGTGGGTAGGTGGCGGTGTAGTTTTCCCACAAAGCGGCTGCTGGTCCCTCAAGCTGATGTGCCGCAAAATGCAATCTCTCTGCATCTGTGCATCCTGCAGTTGCTAGCTCTCTATCCATCTTGCGGAGCCAGTCATCTGCCACAATCGGCTCAGTGCTACTAGAGAACACCAACGGTTGCAAGCTTAAGAACCGGATCAAGTTGTCATGGGGAGGTGGAGGTGGGTTGTTGTTGTTGTTGTTGCTGCTGTTCTGGTTCTGGAAAAGTAGTTGCATCAAAGTGTTCTGCTGCTGGATCAACTGGGTGAGCTCAGGGGGAAACTCAAATCCGGGCTCACGTCTCGGAGGCATCTGAGGGGTTTAGAGGGGATAGATTAGAATAGAATGAGGTCTTGGGGGAAATCACTACCCATATGCATATGAGACAAACAATTTCATATCATATCACTCAATTTCAAATCAAGCAAACAAAAGGTCCTATTACAAAGCTAGCGAACGATTTGAACTACATGGATTAATACCAATGATTAATGGGTGGTCATCTAATCACTGTCATCTGAAGACTCCATGATATGTGCTCCAGCTTCGTCTTCATAGTCACTTTCATCACTGTCGGTGTCGTCTATCAAAATGTAGTTTTCCATAGAAATTCCTATCTCTGGTTCTGGCTTCACTGTGCCAGTTCCATCCCTCTTCTTCAGTGCTTCATTCTGCTCCAATAGTACGGCGATTTCCTCTTCATAACCATCTCGTACTGTCTTGAGTTCTTTTTCTAGCTCCACATTCCGGGTTATCACCATGTTGGTCTTCTGCATAAGTGTGCACATCTGATTCTCGTAGCGTCGAATATGTTGGTCCATCTCCTGGATATATGCTGCAATGGATCCATCCTTCCTGGTGCGAAGCATCTCCCATTGCTCGTCTCGATGTCCACAAAACCGATAGATGGTGTCTTTTAGGTCCTTGTTGTAGACTTCACATAAGCGTCCAAATGTGATGTGAGCTGCCATACTCTTTCCCAAGTTCCATGTTGGTGCGTCAAAGGCTAGCTCTAGTGGCTCCGTGAATGGTGCAATAGTCCTCCCAGGTACACTAACTTTGATCTTCTAGCACTCCTCTTCCGGCGATGTTGCGTGGAGATCTCCGGTGATTCTTGGTATTCCAATGTGCAAGTATCTAGTGACTTCCTTTAAGTGCTTTCCCAAAGGGGTGTCATCGTCTGGCTGAGTGAACTTTCTCCCTGGGTCCGACATCTATAGAGAAGAACTAGAGAAGAATTAGAATGAGTAGAGAAGAAGTAGAATGAGTAGAGAAGAACATCCTATGGCTTATCCTAGTGGTCGCGTCCTACAGTCAACGTGTGCTCTGATACCATCTTGTAGCGACCACGGTTCGAATGAACCGAAGTCTCTGTGCTCAGTGTCATCCCTGGATCGGTATGCTGACACACACAATACTCGAGGATTTATAATAGAGGTTCAATCACACTTTATTACATCGAAAATCCTCGAAGAGGCAATATCCATTACACGAGAATGGATGAAGGCCATCTAAATAAAAATAAACCGCGGAAGCTATGAAGAGCAGTTGAGTCCATCCAACTCCACGCCAAACATTGAGTGCATGACAACGACCTATCGCACCTTAATCTCCGTCTCAAAACTCCGCAACATGATACGTTGCAGCCATTTAGGTCAGCATATGGAATATGCTGGCAAGAACACCCTGTAATGATAATGAGCAATGTCTACATCTATATGCATATTTGGCTGGTGGAGGTTGTAAGGTTTATTTTGCGTAAAGCTTGTTTTTCCCTACAACAAAAAGGAATGTATTTATTTAACTACTTAGTTAAATTTAAACATGAACAATTAATAATGGTTCATCCATCTCAATCCCAAACCATTGTCATTATTAACCCAACAAATTTAATAAAGTGATGAGATCAGTCCATAATTCAAATACAAGGATACTCAAGAAAGTCCATAACCGGGGACACGGCTAATCATGATCAGTTTGTACACACTGCATAGGTTTGTGCACTTTTCCCCACAAGACTCGATCACCTCCGTTTAATTTCTCGCACTACATGTTGTTTGAGAAACTGATGACCGAGACATGGTCTTTCAGAAGCATTAACTCTTAACATTGGGTAGACCATACCACCTACGTCCGCTACATCTGCTAGTCTACCACGGAAAGAGGTCACACAACATACTCAACTATGCTAGAGCCCATAATGGCTTGTGGCTGCACACGAAAGTTTCTAGGCATGAATGATATATGATCCCTTTGAGCCTGGGTGGCATTACATAGGATAATCACATGGGTCCTCCGAGATTTCTTAGGACAACACTAGATTCTCTAGGTGCCCTGCAACCAATCCACCCGGATGTGTATAAAATTCCACCTTAAAGAATCCCTTAGTTTTTATTACACTTACAACTTTCATGAAATCACCCATACCAAACCACGTCTATAAGCATGGCTAAGCAATAAGTAACAAAGCGTATATTCCCTTTGGTTGATCTCAAGTCATGGGGTTCCTACCCCATGAACTACAAAGCATCATATTATGTAACCAGTCCTACTCGTGCAAGTGTTTGAGGATAGAACTAATGCAATAAAAATTGGGTATTGGAAAGTATGATCAAGGTATGAACTTGCCTTGCTGACGATCGCTGAAACCTAAAGACTCGTAGTAATACGCTTCGCACTCCGGGACTTCTATCGCAATCAAACAATAACATACATAAGAAATCATGCAACAGAATCGAAGAATATATCTCGAAAGACTTCGAAAACAAACGAATCACTCTTGCAACAGAAAAAAAATTCTAAGAGTACCAAAATTATGTGAATTTGTCCTTATCAGAAAGTTTAGGTCAAGAGCTTCAATTTGCAAAAATAATCAACTCAAATGGAATTACGAAACTCAAATTACGATCAAACGAAGTTCAAACACAAAACTGTTTGAATTCAAATTTTAATACTTTCAAATCAACTTTGATCTGCGCTACTAGAAAGATAAGATCGAAACGAAGAAATTGGCATTGGTTTCACCTAATTTCGACTAACGAGTAAAAAGTAACGAGGGTTTGAAGTTCAGGGACTGAAATGTAAAAACAAACATCATGGATAAGTCCTCGACGAACGTTCGTTTTCTGTAACTAAACCGCGGACGTTCGTTAAATAATAAAACCGAAAAACAAACTAGGGTTTTCCTAAAAAAATGATCTAGGGTTTTTTAAAAAATCGAATATAAAAACCAAAAAAACCGACGCTTTATACCTAGCGGACCGGGTTCGAATCCGGCGGGTCGGGCAGCGGGTCCGGTGGTTTGGGTGGCAGGGCGACGGCAGCGGGACGAAGGCGGCAGCAGCGGCGGTGGGTGCGGGCGCGGCGCGGGGCGGCGGCGGGTGCGGCGCGCAGCGGAGGTGAGGCGGCGGCGTTCGCGACGGCGGGATAGCGTCGAGGCGGCGGTGTGTGCGGCGGCGGTGGTTGTGGGCTCGAGGGGGAGGGGTCGTTGCTTATATAGGAGGGGGGCTCAGGTGCCTTGGGGGAGGGGCAAGGCGGCGGTCGGGGCTGTGTGGGACTCCCGCCGGAGTCCGGCCATCGCACCGCAATGGAGGTGGTGGCTCGGCCGGACCGGCTCGGCTAGGCCTTTGGCCCAGTCAGGCGAAAACATTTCTTTTAAATACGTCCGAACAAAAAATACAAATAAATTCTAAAACAATTCTAAAAAAATATCAGAAACAATTTTCACCGTCTAAACCTAATATTTAGAACAAAGTGAACATTTTTCTTATATAAAAAAATGCCTAAAAAGAAAATAACTTTTTAATGCAATTTTTAATATAAAAAACTACAAATAAAAATCCAAAAAAATTTATTTTTACTCAAAAATCAACTTCCAACATTTTTATTATATTTTTTAAGAAGTCATAATATCTTCTCTCATTTATTTTAAATATTGGAAAAAATAAATTTGGCAGAAATATTATTGATCCAATCCCAGTTGGAAAATAAATAAAATAGTGGATTCTCTTTGGAAAACTTCCAACTCTCTCACGAGGGTCCTTGAGTTGCTTGAAGTTTTGGATCAATTTCCAAATAAACTCATGCTCAAAAATGCTCAAATGATGAATGCATATGAATGATCTATGATAACATCCAAATTGAAAAATTAGGATGTTACACCTGTGTATTTCCTATCCATGCATTCCTCCAATTCAAACAAGCCCTTGCATAATTCCTTCTATTACAGATATGTGTCAAAGAAAACCTTGTGTGGTTTGTCCCGCTCCTGCCGTGTTGTGGTCCACCCCAGCTAAGCTAATCCAACGACGGAAGGGTTCACCACAGCAGGGATCCGCCCTCCAGACTATCTTTCGCCGCCTCAGATCATCTTCCTCGCTACCGGCATCCACGACAACTATATTACCATCATCAACTGAGCAGATGACCTTGAGGACTACATGGGTCTGCAAGAGAGGTCACACTCTTTCGTGACTGCTTGCATTATGCATCGCTTAACATGATGACATCCTACTTTATCATCCTATTCACTAATTAGACTCTGAGTCAAGTCCAAACTAATGCTCAAACTTGAGTTTTTAAATGGTTGTGGGCTACATATTAGGGCAGCAATCAATACTAACTATCTACTATCTGGTTAATCTCAGATGTCTACTATGAGTTTCATGTTGGGTGGAAACAAATAGTAAAGGAACAATTATCTGTCTTTTTTAACTGAAGCTATTATCTGCCTGCTATCATTGGTTTTGGGTCTATCCACAGTTTGCTACCATCACTCTGGATTTGTGCACGCACTCCTTACATAATCTCACTATGTTTTATTCCTATGCATGTCAGTTATTGTACACAATGGTACTGAACATGTAGAGAAAAAGAGACGAGCCTTGCGTGGCAATAAAATTTCAAGCAGACGTCGCTCCATGGTGGGCGCAAAAGCAACCCCCTCCCTCCGTTCCAGACTGTAATCAAGAGGAAGATAACTGCTTAGAGGGCGATTCAGAGGGGGCAGACCACTCCTATTTATCCACTAAGGTATTTTGCTCTAACTTGGCATGCTGATGTTGGTGATATCATGCATATGGTGCCCTGATTTGCTTACTTTATACATAAACTATGTCATCTGCTTCGTTTAGACGTGCATTGTGTGAATGCTAGCTGTTTAGTTTCTATATCATATATGTCAATCATGCAATGCCATCTTGTTTAGCCAGGCATCATATATGTGAATTTTGCAATGTCATCCTGGTTAGCCAATCATCTTATATGTGAATTATATCATGCCATCCTTTTTTATTATGTATTAAATTTGTCAACAATTTTAGTACGTTCAGTTACTCTTCCTGTGCATTAGCCAGTCGACACGGTCATGGAAAAATCTGGAGTGAAAACAAGGTCTTCAGGGCAGATAATGCTATCTGACGAAGCGCTTGTCTTGCTGGTTACAGATAGCTCCTTAGAGGAGGATTCAGTGATAGATGAGCATTCCTATCCCCCCCAGGTGCATGCTCTAACTTGGCAGGGTTATATTGTTCATATCGTGCATATGGTTTCTTGCATTCCCATGTTATTTGCTTAGTTTTCTTTTTGAAAAAAATGTTATTTGATTAGTTTAGACAAGCTTTCTGTGAATGCCACATGTTTAGTGTCTAGTTACCATATATGTGAATTATGCAATACCATCTTGTTGCAAGACATTATATATGTGAATTATGCAATGCTATCTTGTTGGAAGGCATTATATATGTGAATTATGCAATGCCATGTTGTTTAACCAAGCATCATATATGTGAATTATACCATGCCATCCTTTTTTGCATTACGTATTCCATTTGCCGACAATGCTTGTATATTCAACAGCCCTTCCTGTGCATCAGCCATTTGAATTGGTGATGCAAAAATCTGGAGTGAAAACAAGGTCTTCAGAGAAGACAATGCTACCTGCTGAAGTAGATATCTTGCTGGTTACAGATAGCTCCGCCGAGGAGGATTCAGAGACATATGACCAATCCTATTTCCCCCCGAGGTGTATGCGCAAACTTGGCAGGGTTATATTACTCATATCATGCATATGTTGTCTTGCAATGCTTAGTTTATACATCATACACACAATGTTGAATGCCATCTGTTAGTTGATACATCATATATGCGATTGACCTCTGCTCACTTGCTTAGTATATAAATCATATATTTGAATTATACCATGCGATGATGTTTACATAGACAACATGTATCTGAATTATGGCATGCCAACCCAAGAAATAATATAGTTATTTCATCTCATCCTATTTACATAGTCATCATATTTTAAGTTATGTGATTCTATCCTTGAATTATATCATGCCATCATGTTTCCATCGTCGACATGTATGTGAGTTATGGCATGCCAACCACTTTAATAGACACGTTGTATAGTTATATCATGTCATCCTTTTACATAGTCATCATTTTTTGAAGTATGTCATTCTATCCTGTTTAGTTAGCCATCATATATGTGAATTTGTGTCATGCTATCCTGTTTAATTAGCTATCATATATGTGAAATTGTGTCATGCTATCATGTTCAGGTAGACAACATAAATGTGAATTATTTCATGCCATGTTTTCTTCCCTAGTATCCGTTGCACCTGTCTATCATACAATGTCTATACATTCAATTACTTTTCTTTTTATCAGCCATTTGAATTGGAGAGGGTGATGGCAGTATCTATGGGAGTAAAAACACGGACTTCAGAAAAGATAGTGTTAACCGTCGATGCAGATAGAACCATGGTTGTACTTGCCCAAGAACCAGCCCCACCACACATAACCCAGACTCACGCAGATTGTACCCCTACCCAGTTAGACAGAGAACTAGCTACACCCCTTCTAACCCCAACCCTAGTAGATAGTAACCTAGTTGTAGTTGACACAGCACCGTCTCCACTGCAGAGAACCCAAACACGAGTAGTTAGTAAGGAAAGTGCAATGCCCAAAGCACAAGGACCACCACTCCGAACCCCAAGTCAATGCTTAAAGCAGAAGAACTGTTCTCAGGTCAGGTTCCATAGCTATGGTTCATACTTCTTTGCTCTTGCATCACTGTATTTAATCATACCAACTAATTTCAAATTTGAAAGATGCAATTGAAACTCCAATGGCGCAATAGGTATGTTGTAAACCTGTTTCTTTAACTGGTTTGCTGTAACTTGCTCTATGTTGATTTTAGTTTCAATTGAATAAAAAGTTATGTTCTCATGCCATGCACATTACAAGTGTTGTTAGTGTTGTGTAGTTTCCCACACTTATATTCCGTCTATGCTGCTCTGTCTAAATACATATGATTTGTACTGTCTCTTATATTGATTTGGCAACATAAACAAGAATGATATAGACCATACAGTGACCATACTACATAGATATATGTTTGTTTCATGATGTTATCCTGTCCACCTTACAACTCAACTAGTTTACCAAAATGAGTTTCATATACAACATGGAAAACATGTGACGTGTCTCCTTGTTTCTCTTTTAGAATGCGGACAAAATATTGGAGAAGAGTACCCCGTTAAGCAATGGTAAAGGAAGTAATGCAGATAAGGTTCAAGATAGTGAGACATACCTGTTGGTCTCCAAGAAAGTTGATAAAAACTATCTTGAAGACAGTGAGACAACCCCAAAGTTCTGTCTTGATGTAGTGTTTGAGTTACTAGCCACCACTGCTGGCACAAGCTCTTCTAACTTGATGCCTGAATCAGTTCGGCTTCTTGAGTCTCAACTTCAAGTTGAAAGACATCGATCAGATGTGCTGCGACAGGAAGCCGAAGGACTGAGGAATTCCCTGCAGAATTCAGATGCATACTTTCTGGTGCAACAGCAAGTGCTGGAGGATTTAAGCGCCAAACAAGAGAAAGCTAATAGGCTTGCTAAGCGTCTCGCCAGCATGGTGGATACCCAGGATATTGTTTCTTGATCTCTTGTGCAGTGGTTTCAGTTCTGGACTTGTTTTGATGCGGCGTTTATTTGCACTGGTCGCCAACTTTGACAACCAGTGTATGCAATATGCTGCTTTGTTCCCCTTATTTACACTGGTGGCGAACTTTGATTCCCAATGGTTGTAATATGTGTAATAGCCATAATAGCCTAGTGTATGTTGCTTGCTTATTTATTTCCTTGTTGTCTTGTTCGCTTGTAGTCAGTGCAGTTCTTTTTCCGTGGTTTGCTAGTGGCCGCAATGACCTATTTTTTAAAACTAGGCCACAATAACCATGGGCAACATACGGACCATTGTCACCATAGTCCTGTTATTTGCTGTTGTGACCATGGGCCTCCAACGAGCCTTCTATGGGACGTAGAATCAATGGG
Organism: Secale cereale; assembly: GCA_902687465.1. Taxonomy (NCBI): domain Eukaryota; kingdom Viridiplantae; phylum Streptophyta; class Magnoliopsida; order Poales; family Poaceae; genus Secale; species Secale cereale. The sequence continues at coordinate 81,031,169 of LR738713.1, forward strand.
CCTTCTACGGGCCATATGATCGATTAGCCAAACATGGGCCAGTAATGGACCACATTATGGGTCGTAAACGGGCTAGAGTGGCAGTCATCTGTTCATGGGCCGACCATAATGGGCCTTTAAGAGGGAGACGAGTATATTGGGATTAATTCTATCGACATGCATAATGGGTTGTTAATGGGCCGTATTTTATGACACTATGAAAACGGCCGAACGGATTATCGAACCACAAACGGGCCGACTTTAACGACAGACTGAACTTGGCCCACAAGTGGAGAAGGCCAGTAATAGACCGTAAGCAATCGAATATTGTAAATCAGCCCAAGAATAAATGGTCCCTTAAAAGGCCAAAAGATAACACGGGATGGGAACGAACCAATGGAGTAATGGGCTGTTAATGGGTATGAAGCAATATACTGTTCGTTATGGGCCAGTTTCACTACGGGCCGTTAATGGGCCAAGAGTTACAAAGGCCCTCATATGGGCCGAAAGATATCATGTGCCGTACATGGGCCGGAAGTTACAACGGGCTGGAATCATATTGGACTTCCTAGATGAAGCTAGTGGGCCGAATTCGGAAAGGCCATAATTGGTCATGAGTTATCGGACCTGAATGGGCTATATGCGAGCAGGCCATTAGCAGGCTTTCGATGGGCCGGCCCATTAACATTTGACCAAGTCAAACAGGTCGGCCTTTTGACCTGAATGGGCCACTGTGGGGTCGTGCCACGAGTCAACGTATCATAGTTGCCTCCTGTCCATTGGTTGGTTGACATCTGTCTGCACGTGGATCTGACATGTGGTTCCTTTGGCCGATGAGAATTTTACATGAGGAAAATTCCCATTGGTCCTTGCTATTAGCGGGTTATCGGATCCAAAACCAGACTCCATAGCTTAATGGCGAGCCATTACAGTGGGGTGCCACTTATCGGTTACCCTTGACGAAAGCACTTCGATGAGGCGCCATTTATCGTCATGGAAGTGAACACTTCCGTGATGATAATTTTGGTATTGTCATGGAACACTTCTACGATAGCACATGTATGACTATCTTGATTCTGTCATAAAATCATCATGGATGTACATGCATGATAGAAAACATGACCTACTGTGACAAACACGTATTATCATGGAAATGGTTTTTTTGTAGTGTAGGCAATAGAGTACAGTTATGACGTTCGGACACACCATTACGTTGTGGTGTTCTTGGTGCCGTGAGTTGTGAAACTCTTCCACATTGTTTTAAATGAAGACCAAACTCGTAACTCAAATATTCGCCTCCACGATCAGATCACAGCAACGTTATTTTCTTGTTACAATGATTCTCTACTTCACCCAGAAATTCTTTGAACTTTTCAAATGTTTCAGACTTGTGTTTCATCAAGTAGATATACCCATACCTACTCAAATCATCTATGAAGGTGAGAAAATAACGATACCCGCCGCATGCTTCAACACTCATCCAACCACATACACTTGTATGTATAATTTCCAATAAGTCATTAGATCGCTCCATTGTTCCAGAGAACGGAGTTTTAGTCATCTTGCCCATGAGGCATGGTTTGAAAGTATAAAATGATTCGTAATCAAGTGACTCCAAAAGTCCATCAGAATGGAGTTTCTTCATGCACTTTACACTAATACTCCCTCCATCCCAAAATAAGTGACTCAAAATAACTCCATTTTGCACTAAGTTTAGTGCAAAGTTGAGTCACTTTTGCGTCATTTATTTTGGGACGGAGGGAGTATGACCTAAATGGCAGTGCCACAAGTATGTCGCACTATCATTATCAACTTTGCATCTTTTGGCATCAATATTATGAATATGTGTATTATTAGGATCGAGATTCAATAAACCATTCACATTGGGTGTATGACCATAGAAGGTACTATTCATGTAAACAGAACCACAATTATTCTCTAATTTAAACGAATAATAGTATTGCAATTAACACAATCCAGTCTTGTTCATGCTCAACACAAACAACAAATAACATTTTATTTAGGTTCAACACTAATCCCAAATGTATAGGGAGTGTGCGATGATGATCATATCAATCTTGGAACCACTTCCGACACACATCGCCACCTCCCCTTAACAAGTCTATGTTTATTCTGCAATTCCTATTTCAAGTTACTAATCTTATAAACTGAACCAGTATCAAATACCCAGGGGTTACTACGAATACTAGTAAGGTACACGTCAATAACATGTATATCAAATATAACTGTGTTCACTTTGCCATCCATCTTATCCGCCAAGTATTTTGGGTAGTTCCGCTTCTAGTCACCATTAATTTGTAGTAGAAGCACTCAGTTTCAGGCTTAGGTCCAGCTTTTGGCTTCTTCACGGGTGTGACAACTTGCTTTCCATTCTTTTTGAAGTTCCCTTTCTTTCCCTTGCCCTTTTTCATGAAACTAGTGGTCTTGTTAACCATCAACATTTGATGCTCTTTCTTGATTTCTACCTTCGCCGATTTCAGCATCGCGAAGAGCTCGGGAATCGTTTTCCTCATCCCTTGCATACTATAGTTCATCACGAAGTTCTAGTAGCTTGGTGATAGTGACTAGAGAACTCTATCAATCACTATCTTATCTGGAAGATTAACTCCCACTTGATTAAAGTGATTGTAGTACCCAGACATTCTGAGCACATGATCACTAGCTGAGCTATTCTCCTCCATCTTGTTCCCAAAGTACTTGTTAGAGGTCTCATACCTCTTGACATGGGCATGAGTATGAAATGCCAATTTCAGCTCTTGGAACATCTCATATGTTGTGTGGCGTTCAAAACGTAAGTCCCGGTTCTAAGCTGTAAAGCATGGCGCACTAAACTATTAAGTAGTCATCATATCGAGCTTGCCAAACGTTCATAACGTCTGCATCTGCTCTTGCAACAGGTTTGTGACCTAGCTAGCAGTGCACCAAGGACATAATACTTTTGTGTAGCAAGGAGGATAATCCTCTGATCACGGACCTAGTCCGCATTATTGCTAGCATTATCTTTCAACTTAGTTTTCTCTAGGACTGTGTCAAAAATAGGGGAGCTAAATCGCGAGCTATTGATCTACAACATAGATATGCAACAACATATTGACTAAGTTCATGATAAATTTAAGTTCAATTAATCAAATTACTAATGAACTCCCACTTAAATTAACACCCCTCAGGTTATCTAAGTTATACATGATCCAAATCAACTAAGCCATGTCCGATCATCACGTGGGACGGTGTAGTCATCAATGGTGAACATCTCTATGCTGATTGTATCTACTATATGATTCATGCTCGACCTTTTGGTCTCCAGTGTTCCGAGGACATGCATGTATGTACATGCTAGGCTCATCAAGTTTAACCCAAGTATTTCGTGTGTGTAAAACTGTCTTACACATGTTGTATGTGAACGTAGAATCTATCACACCTGATCATCACGTGGTGTCTCGAAATGACGAACTGTTGCAATGGTGCATACTCAGGAGACCACTTTTATCTTGGAATTTAGTGAAGGGGTCATCTCATAATGCTATGATCGTTCTAAGCAAAATAAGATGCAAAAAGGATAAATATCACATGCAATCAAAATTTGTGACATGATATGGCCATTATAATCTTGTGCTTTTGATCTCCATCTCCAAAGCATCGTCACGATCTCCATCGTCACCAGCTCGACACCTTGATCTCCATCATTGCGTCGTGGTCATCTCACCAACTATTGCTTCTACAACTATTGCTAACTCATAGCAATAAAGTAAAACAATTACATGGAACTTGCATTTCGTACAATAATTAAGAGACAACCATAAGGCTCCTGCAAGTTGTCGATATTACAAAACATGATCATCTGATACAACAACGTATAACTCATCACGTCTTGACCATATCACATCACAACATACCCTACAAATTGACGTTAGACATCCTCTACTTTGTTGCTGCAAGTTTTGTTGGGGAACATAGCATGTAATTTAAAAAAATTCCTACGATCACGCAAGATCTATCTAGGAGATGCATATCAACGGGAGGGCGAGAGTGTGTCCATGTACCCTCGTATGCTGAAAGCGGAACCGTTTACTTAACACGGTTGATGTAGTCGAACGTCTTCTCGATTCAACCGATCAAGCACCGAACCTACGACACCTCCGAGTTCTACACACATTCAGCTCGATGAAGTCCCTCAAACTCTTGATCCATAAAAGTGTCGAGGCAGAGTTCCGTTAGCACGACGGCAAGGTGACGGTGATGGTGAAGTGATCCACGCAGGGCTTCGCCTAAGCACTGCGTGAATATGACCTGAGGAGTAAACTGTGGAGGGGGCACCGCACATGGCTTGGAACAATTGATGTGTGTTGCAGGCGCCCCCTCCCCACGTATATAAACGATAGAGGGGGAGGAGGTCGGCCCTAGGCGGACCCCAAGTGGGGAGGAGTCCCACTTGGACTCCTAGTAGGTTCGGCCCACCTTCCTTCTATTGGAGGGGGATGGGGGAGGAGAGAGAGAGGGAGAACGAAAGGGGGCGCGGCCCCTTCCCCTAGTCCAATTTGGACTCCTCCCTTAGGGGGTGCGCCACCCCTATGTGGGCTGGTTTGCCTCCCTCCTCAGGCCCATATGGCCCATAACTTCCCCGGGGGTGTTCCGGTAACCACCCGGTACTCCGATATGTACCTAGTACCCCTCAAAACTCTTCTGGTGTCCGAATACCATCATCCAATATATCAATCTTTACCTCTTAATCATTTTGAGACTCCTCGTAATGTTCGTGATCTTATCTGGAACTCCGAACAACATTTGGTCACCAAATAACATAACTCATATAATACAAATCGTCATCGAACGTTAAGCGTGCGGACCCTACGGGTTCGAGAACTATGGAGACATGACCGAGACACTTCTCCGGTCAATAACCAACAACAGAACCTGGATGTTCATATTGGTTCCTACATATTCTATGAAGATATTTATCGGTCAAATCGTAATGACGACATACGTTATTCCCTTTGTCATCGGTATGTTACTTGTCCGAGATTCGATCAATGGTATCTTCATACCTAGTTCAATCTCATTCCTAGAAAGTCTCTTTACCCGTTCTGTAATGCATAATCCCGCAACTAACTCATTAGTCACATTGCTTGCAAGGCTTCTTATGATGTGCATTACCAAGAGGGCCCAGAGATACCTCTCCAATCCTCGGAGTGACAAATCCTAATCTCGATCTATGCCAACCCAACAAACACCTTCGGAGATAACTGTAGAGCATCTTTATAATCACCCAGTTACGTTGTGATGTTTGATAGCACACAACGCATTCGTCCGGCATCCGGGAGTTGCGTAATCTCATAGTCGGAGGAATATGTATTTAACATGAAGAAAGCAGTAACAGTAAAACTTAACGATCAATATGCTAAGCTAATGGATGGGTCATGTCCATCACATCATTCTCCAAATGATGTGATCCCGTTAATCAAATGACAACACATGTCCATGGTCAAGAAACTTAACCATGTTTGATTAACAAGCTAGTCTAGTGGAGGCTTACTAGGGACTTGGTGTTTTGTCTATGTATTCACACATGCATCAAGTTTCCGGTTAATACAATTCTAGCATGAATAATAAACATTTATCATGAAATAAGGAAATATAAAATAACAACTTTATTATTGCCTCTAGGGCATATTTCCTTCAGTCTCCCACTTGCACTAGAGTCAATAATCTAGATTACATAGTAATGATTCTAACACCCATGGAGTCTTGGTGCTGATCATGTTTTGCTCGTGGAAGAGGATTAGTCAATGGTCTGCAACATTCAGATCCATGTTTATTTTGCAAATCTATATATCTCCATCCTTGACTTGATGGCGGATGGAGTTGAAGCGTCTCTTGATGGTTTGGTTCTCTTGTGAAACCTAGATTCCTTCGCCAAGGCAATCCAGTGTTGTCATAAAAGATTTTCATTGGACCCGATGGACTAGGTATTACACCTAGATTGGATATGAACTCCTTCATCCAGACTCCTTCATTTGCTGCTTCCTGATGTCTACTACACAACCTTCTTCTTGGAGACTCGTGTTAGGCCTCCAAGCGCAGAGTTTTGTAGGACAATAGCAATTTTCCCTCAAGTGGATGACCTAAGGTTTATCAATCCGTGGGAGGCGTAGGATGAAGATGGTCTCTCGCAAGCAACCCTGCAACAAAATAATAAAAATTCTCTTGTGTCCCCAACACACCCAATACAATGGTAAATTGTATAGGTGCACTAGTTCGACGAAGAGATGGTGATACAAGTGTAATATGGATGGTAGATATAGGTTTTGGTAATCTGAAAATATAAAAACAGCAAGGTAACTAATGATAAAAGTGAGAACAAACGGTACTGCAATGCTTGGAAACAAGGCCTAGGGTTCATACTTTCACTAGTGCAAGTTCTCTCAACAATGATAACATAATTGGATCATATAACAATCCCTCAACATGCAATAACGAGTCACTCCAAAGTCACTAATAGCGGAGAACAAACAAAGAGATTATTGTAGGGTATGAAACCACCTCAAAGTTATTCCATCTATTGGGCTATTCCTAATGGTGTCACAAACATCCCTAGAGTTCATACTAAAATAACACCTTAAGACACACATCAACCAAAACCCTAATGTCACCTAGATACTCCAATGTCACCACAAGTATCCACGGGTTTGATTATACGATATGCATCACATAATCTCAGATTCATCTATTCGAACCAACACAAAGAACTTCAAAGAGTGCACCAAAGTTTCTACCAGAGAGTCAAGACAAAAACATGTGCCAACCCCTATGCATAAGTTCACAAGGTCACTGAACCCGCAAGTTGATCACCAAAACATACATCAAGTAGATCACATGAATATCCCATTGTCACCACAGATAAGCACATGCAATACATACATCAAGTGTTCTCAAATCCTAAAAGACTCAATCCGATAAGATAACTTCAATGGGAAAACTCAATCAATTACAAGAATGTAGAGGGGGAGGACCATCACATGAATCAACTATAGTAACAAATCTCGTGGTACATCAAGATTGTCGAAAATCAAGAACACGAGAGAGAGAGAGAGATCAAACACATAGCTACTGGTACATACCCTCAGCCCCGAGGGTGACATCTCCCTCCTCATCACGGAGACCGTCGGGATGATGAAGATGGCCACCAGTGATGGTTTCCCCCTCCGGCAGGGTGCCAGAACGGGCTCCCGATTGGTTTTCGTGGCTATAGAAGCTTGCGACGGTGGATCTCCCGATCTAGGTTTTTTTTGGGTTTTCCAGTATTTATAAGAATTTTTAGCGTTGGGGGCAAGTAAGGGGGACCCACGAGGCGACGACAAGGTAGGGGGGCGCGCCCCCCACCCATGTGGTGGCCTCGTGGCTCTTCTGGTCCATCTTGGGCGCTCTGTGGGCTTCTTTTGGTCCATAAAAATCACTGTAAATTTTCAGGTCAATTGGACTCCGTTTGATATTCCTTTTCTGCGAAACTCAAACACAAGGAAAAATAAAAATTGGCACTAGGCTCTAGGTTAATAGGTTAGTCCCAAAAATCATATTAAATAGCATATCGATGCATATAAAACATCCAAGAGGGATAAAATAATAGCATGAATACTTCAGAAATTATAGATACGTTGGAGACGTATTAGCATCCCCAAGCTTAATTCCTGCTCGTCCTTGAGTAGGTAAATGATAAAAGAAATAATTTATGAAGTGTGAATGCTAGCAAGTGCACAAGTTTGATCAATGATAATTTCAATCACCTTTTCTAGCATCATTGTATATCATAACATTAGTTCATCTCATAAAACTTCTCATGATCAAGTAGCAAGCTATTCACATGTTAAACCATAGATCATAAACTATCTTTAAGACTAACAAACTAGGTTCTCAGTCATCAAACAATTGCAATTCATCTTATGTCCAGGAAGGGTCTATGTAAGAGCTTTGATTTAGCAAATTCCACAAACTCAACTATCATATAGTCTTCCATTATTGCTACCACTCAAAGCATATTATTATAACAAATAGAATCCATTGAACACAGAGAAGGATAGGGGCTTAATGTTTCGCCTCCCAACTTATATGTCATATAGATAATTGTCAAAATCATAATTCATGGTAATATATATTTTAATGGCCATATATGCTTAGATATTTCCCCACCACATGATGCTTGCCAACTAAAGAGTAGGCTGGAATGAGAAGTAATACCACTGACTCTTGCATAAAAGTAAATAGATAGTCCCTTCGTAGAGGGAAGAAGGGATTTGCAGAGGTGCCTGCGCTTGAGTTTTAAAATCAGAGATGAATATAATTTTGAGCGGTATGCTTTCATTGTGAACGCCACAACCAAGAGTTCTTAATATCTTAAATGCTACATACATTATAGGCGGTTCCCAAACAGAATGGTAAAGTTTTTACTCCCCCTCCACCAACAATCACACTCCACGGCTGATCCGAAACAACGGGTACCGTCCTTACCAAGAACTTTCCTGGGGGACTTTTTTTTAATTATTTGCGATTATGTTTTTGATATTTTGATCATAGGACTGGGCATCCCAATTACCAGCCATTTTCTCTTGGATGGCAAGCGGAGTACACTCATCGTGAGAATAACCCACCTAGCATGGAAGATAAAGACAACCCCCAGTCGCCACATGAGCGATTTGGACATACAAAACATAATTTTATTTGAAGGTTTAGAGTTTGGCACATGCAAATTTACTTGGAATGGTAGGTAAATACCACATATAGGTTGGTATGGTGGATTAATATGGAACAACTTTGGGTTTATGGAAGTGGATGCACAAGCAGTAATCCCGCTTAGTACTGAAATTTTGGCTAGCAAAAGATTCTAAATGGCAAGCACCACATGTTGGAGAATCCATAACAATATAACTTCTATACAAATATACCCAAGCATAACTTAGTATGTTGTCTTGCTTGTCCAACTTCAACTAATTTGCTCAAGTTTGAAAATAATTAATGGGGCTCACAATCATAGAAGATGTCCAAGATAGTATATTTATATGTGAAATCTCTCTTCCTTCAATATTCTTTTATGAATTGTTTAAGTGACCAATATATGTTTGCTAAATTTCAATAAAATCACCACCTATACTTATTATATGTGAAGTCATTACTCCCCATGCGATAAGCATATGAAACATATATAATTTTAGATTTATGATATTGAATTCATTCAACCATTTACTCATAGGATATAAGTGAAGCACGAGAGTAAATGACAAAGTACTCTAAAAAGACATAAGTGAAGTTCAATGAGTAGTTCAACAATTATGTAGCTATGTGAAGACTCTCTCTCATAAATAAAATTTCAGATCTTAAGTACTTTATTCAAACAACAAGCAAAACAAAATAAAATAACATTGCAAGGATAGCACATATCATGTGAAGAAGCAAATACTTAGGCTTAACCAATACTAATCGATAACTGCTGATGAAGAAAGGTGGGATGCCAACCGGGGCATCCCCAAGCTTAGATTCTTGAGACTTATTTAAATATTAAGTAGGGATGCCTTGGGCATCCCCGAGCTTGAGCTTTTGTGTCTCCTTAATTCCTCTCATGTTGCGGTTTCCCTAAATCTCAAAACCTCATCCACACAAAACTCAACAAGAACTCGTGAGATAAGTTAGTATAAATCTACTCAAAACCTTATCATTCTCTACTGTACAAAATCACTAAAATTATAATTTGACATTTCATACTAAATGCCTCTGCATATGTAATACTCCCATCCTCAAATAGTACCATTGAACAAGCAATAATATGCAAACAATGCAAACAAAACAACAATCTATCTAAACAGAATAGTCTATAAAGGATGCACTAAAATCCATACTTCTCTAACTCAAAATTCTGAAAATTTGCCATACTGTAGAGAATTTATCATTGCATATTGTGTCAAAATTTGAAGATTTTATCACATTCTGACTTTTCTATGGAATTTTTATACTAACAGCACACTTTCTGTTTTGAAACAGCAACTCATATACTTGCAAATTGTGCATGGTAAAGATACAAAACCTTATTATTTATAACAGCAAGCAAATCTAAACCGAAGAAAATGACGCACCAAGCAAAACACATATCATGTGGTGAATAAAAATATAGCCTCAAGTAAAGTTACCGATAGACAAAGATGAAAGAGGGGATGCCTTCCCGGGGCAGCCCCAAGCTTAGGCTCTTGGTTGTCCTTGAATATTACATTGGGGTGCCTTGGGCATCCCCAAGCTTAGGCTCTTGCGACTCCTTATTCCATAGTCCATCAAATCCTTACCCAAAACTTGAAAACTTCACAACACAAAATTTAACGGAACTTCGTGATATGCGTTAGTATAATAAAGCAAATCATTCACTAGGGTACTATCAAAGACAAGATTCATAATTTTTCTCATACAACGCCTATTGTACCTTATCATTTCCACAATTTATATCACTTAATATAAGCTATGGAAACACTAAAATAAGAAAACTATGCATTGAGAACAGAATCTGTCAAAAAACAAAATAGTCTGTAATGATATGGACCACCACCATACTTCTGCAACTCTAAAAATTCTGAAAAAATAGGCAACGTAGGAAATTTCTATATCAATCATGTGTAAACATGTCAGCTAATTATCAGGTTCCAGTGATTTATTGAATTTTCTGCACTGGACGGAAAACTTTCTGTTTTATGAAAGAATCAAATCAACTATCATCCACACAGTCCCAAAGGCTTTACTTGGCAATTTATTGAAACAAAAGCTATAAAACATGATTACTACAGTAGCTTAATCATGTGGACACACAAAAACAAAAGGTAAAGCATTGGGTTGTCTCCCAACAAGCGCTTTTCTTAAATGCCTTTTTAGCTAGGCATGAAGATTTCAATGATGCTCACATGAAGATAAGAATTTAAACAAAAATGAGCATCATGAATCACATGGCAAGAACATTTAAGTCTAAACCACTTCCTATGCATATAGATTTTGCGAGCCAATAATTTATGGGAACAAGAATCAAGTAGCATAGGAAGGCAAAACAAGCACAACTTCAAGATTTTCAACGCATAGATAAGAAACTTGATATTATTGCAATACTTAAAAGCATATGTTCCTCTCTCATAATAATTTTCAGTAGCATCATGAATGAATTCAACAATATAACTATCACATAAAGCACTCTTTTCATGACTCATAAGCATATATATTTTACTACTCCCAACATCAGCAAATTTATTCTCATGAATAGTAGTGGGAGAATCATATGAAACTTGAATACTATAAATTGATTCCACATTAAAAGAATAATTTTCATTAAAATAATATTCAAAATAATGACAATAATTATGACTAGTTCTTATAACATAAGTATCATCACAATAATCATCATAAGTAGCAACTTTGTTCTCATCATAGTCAATTGAAATCTCTCTAGAAGAAACATTACTAAATAAAGTCATGACCTCTCCAAATCCAATTTTATAAATATTTTAATCATCATAAATAGGAGGCATGCTATCATCATAATAAATTTGCACATCAAAACTTGGGGGACTGGAAATATTATCTTCATTAAACATAGCATCCCCAAGCTTGTGGCTTTGCATATCACAAGCATAATCACTCTCATCAATAATAGTATGAATAACACCAATAGTATAGCAATTATTATCATCACAACTTTCTAGGTTGGTGCCAAAAAGATTTTCAAGATTATAACAAGTATCATTACTTTCCCAATCATCATCATCAAAATGAATAATAGGCATGACAACAATAGGAGCAACATCATCTGGGAGTGATACCTTTTTACCTTTGCTTCTCCGTCTTTTCTTTTTCTTCTTCACATCATGTGTGGGTTTAACCACCTTATTGTAGATCCTTATTAATGAGATTGGTTGAATAAAAAGCTCCTCCTCGTTACCTAATTCATCATAAGAAAAAATAGGAAGATATTGGGAAACCTCTTCCCCTTCATTAGTATTCTCTTCATCTTCTATTTGTTTTCATGTCTTTAAGTAATTGGCAATATAAGGATTCTCGATGCAATTTACCACACAATACATATAAATTTCATCTAGATCAAAATCAAGAAATCTCTCAAGGTTATATGTCGGAATATCCTTAGTTATACATTTCATTTCTTCATATCCCACAAGAAAACTAAGTTCATTATGGTGCGCACTGGAAATCAGGTCATCACAATTGTTGGACATGATTTGATCATGAAACAATTTGCATTGCAGATTTAAATGTCCATGTTCAATGCAAAGTTCACAAGCATGGCGAGAAAAATTAAATCTTTCAGCACAAACATCTAGCCTCTCTTGCAACCATTTAGTTTTCAAATACTTAAGCCTCTTGCAAAATCTATCTTTCCCATTTTGGTATGTATTTGCAAACTCAATGCACCCCACAAAAATTGACATGCTTATAAGAAACATTTTTATTATGACTAGTGTAATCATCATTGGTACTATGGATATTCAAGGAATTCATACTGACAACATTGCAATCATGCTCATCATTCAAATATTTAGTGCCAAACATTTTATTGCATTCTTCTTCTAGCACTTTGGCACAATTTTCCTTTCCATCATTTTCACGAAAGACATTATAAAGATGAAGCATATGAGGTAACCTCAATTCCATTTTTTTGTATTTTTGTTTTTATAAAACAAACTAGTGATAAAACAAGAAACTAAAAGATTCAATTGCAAGATCTAAAGATATACCTTCAAGCACTCACCTCCCAGGCTACGGCACCAGAAAAGAGCTTGATGTCTACTACACAACCTTTTTCTTGTAGACTCGTGTTGGGCCTCCAAGCACAGATTTTTGTAGGACAGTAGCAATTTTCCCTCAAGTGAATGACCTAAGGTTTATCAATCCGTGGGAGGCATAGGATGAAGATGGTCTCTCTCAAGCAACCCTGCAACCAAATAATAAAAAGTCTCTTGTGTCCCCAACACACCCAATACAATTGTAAATTGTATAGGTGCACTAGTTCGGCAAGGAGATGGTGATATGATACGTCTCCAACGTATCTATAACTTTTTATTGTTCCATGCTATTATATAGTCTGTTTTGGAAGTTTAATGGGCTTTGTTATACACTTACATATTATTTTTGGGACTGACCTACTAACCCAAGGCCCAGTGCAAATTGCTGTTTTTGCCTATTTCAGTGTTTCGTAGAAAAGGAATATCAAACGGAGTTCAAACGGAATGAAACCTTCGGGAGAGTTATTTTTGGAACGATACCTTCACGAGAGACTTGGAGTACAAGTCAGAGAAGAAACGAGGTGCCCACGAGGGGGCAGGGCACGCCCGGGGGGTAGGCGCGCCCCCACCCTCGTGGACCCCACGTTGCTCCACCGACGTACTTTTTCCACCTATATATACCCATATACCCTGAAAACATCGAGGAGCACGAAGAAACACTAATTCCACCACCGTAACCTTCTGTTCCCGTGAGATCCCATCTTGGGGCCTGTTTCGGAGCTCCGCCAGAGGGGGCATCGATCACGGAGGGCTTCTACAACAACACCATAGCCCCTCCGATGAGTTGTGAGTAGTTTACCACAGACCTTCGGGTCCATAGTTAGTAGCTAGATGGCTTCTTATCTCACTTTGGATCTCAAAAAAAAGTTCTCCTCGATCTTCGAGGTGATCTATTCGATGTAATCTTTTTGCGGTGTGTTTGTCGAGATCCGATGAATTGTGGGTTTATGATCAAGACTATCTATGAAAAATATTGGATTCTTTTCTAAAATATTTTATGTATGATTATAATATCTTTGCAAGTCTCTTCGAATTATTGGTTTGGTTTGGCCTACTAGATATATAATTCTTGCAATGGGAGAAGTGCTTGACTTTGGGTTCAATCGTGCGTTGTCCTTTCCCGGTGACAGTAGGTGCAGCAAGGCACGCATAGTATTGTTTCCATCGAGGATAAAAATATGGAGTTTATATCATATTGCTTGAGTTTATCTCTCTACGTCATGTCATCTTGCTTAAGGCGTTACTCTGTTCTTATGAACTTAATACTCTAGATGCATGCTGGATAGCGGTCGATGTGAGGAGTAATAGTAGTAGATGCAGAATCGTTTTGGTCTACTTGTCACGGACGTGATGCCGATATAGAATGATCATGCCTAGATATTCTCATAACTATGCGCTTTCTATCAATTGCTCGACAGTAATTTGTTCACCCACCGTAGAATTCTGCTATCATGAGAGAAGCCACTAGTGAAACCTATGGCCCCCAGGTCTATTCTCATCATATTAATCTTCCATCTACTTTACTTTGCTTTATTTACTTTCTGTTCCTATACCAAAAATACGAAAAATACCAAAAATGTTATCTGATCCTATCTATCAGATCTCACTCTCGTAAGTGACCGTGAAGGGATTGACAGCCCCTTATCGCGTTGGCTGCGAGGTTCTTATTTGTTTGTGCAGGTGCGAGGGACTCGTGTGTGGTCTCCTACTGGATTGATACCTTGGTTCTCAAAAACTGAGGGAAATACTTACGCTACTGTGGTGGATTACTATTTCCTCTTCGAGGGAATACAACGCAAGCTCGAGAAGTAGCTAGAAGAATTTTTGGTGCCGTTGTCGGGGAGATCTACGCAAAAGTCAGATACCAATTACCTATCACAGACCCTTGTCCCTCGCACTACATTATTTGCCTCTCGTTTTTCTCTCCCCCACTTCACCCTTGCCGTTTTATTTGCCCTTCTTTTTTCTGTGTGTTTTACCATTCGCTTGCCTCTTGTTTGCTTGTGTGTTGGATTGCTTGCTTGTCACTATGGCTCAAGGCAATACCAATTTGTGTGACTTCTCCAATTCCAACAATAGTGAGTTTATTAGCACGCAGATTGCTCCTATCTTAGATGCTGAATCTTGTGAGGTCAATGCTGCTCTGTTGAATCTAGTCATGAAAGATCAATTTTCTGGCCTTCCTAGTGAAGATGCCGCTACCCATCTAAACAACTTTGTTGATTTGTGTGATATGCAAAAGAAGAGGGATACAAATAATGATATTGTTAAATTGAAGCTATTTCCGTTTTGACTTAGAGATCGTGCTAAAACTTGGTTTTCCTCTTTGACGAGAAATAGTATTGATTCATGGAATAAGGACAAACATGCCTTTATCTCTAAGTATTTTCCTCCCGCTAAGATTATCTCTCTTAGAAACGATATTATGAATTTTAAGCAACTAGATCATGAGCATGTTGCACAAGCTTGGGAGAGAATGAAATTATTGATACGTAACTGCCCTACACATGGTTTGAACTTATGGATTATTATACAAAACTTTTATGCTGGCTTGAATTTTGCTTCTAGAAATCTTTTAGATTCGGCCGTGGGGGGCACTTTCATTGAAATCACTTTAGGAGAAGTTACCAAACTCCTAGATAATATTATGGTTAACTACTCTCAATGGCACACCGAAAGATCTAGATTAGTGTTTTGACTGGAAAGATGGATGAACTTATGAAATTATTTTCTACTAAGAGTGCTTCTTCTGATCCTAATGATATGCTTTTGTCCACGTTCATTGAAAATGGTAATGAATCTTTAGATGTGAATTTTGTTGGTAGGAATAATTTTGGTAACAATGCTTATAGAGGAAACTTTAATCCTAGGCCTTTTACTAGTAATTCCTCTAATAATTATGGTAATTCCTACAATAACTCTTATGTAAATTTTGGTAAAATGCCCTCTGAATTTGAGACTAGTGTTAAAGAGTTTATGAATTCGCAAAAGAATTTCAATGCTTTGCTTGAAGAAAAATTGGTTAAGATTGATGAGTTGGCTAGAAACATGGATATAATTACTCTTGATGTTGATTCTTTGAAACTTAGATCTATTCCACCTAAGCATGATATCAATGAGTCTCTCAAAGCCATGAGAATTTCCATTGATGAGTGCAAGGAAAGAACCGCTAGGATGCGTGCTAAAAAATATTGATTTATGAAAGCATGTTCTTCTAGTTATCATGAGAATAAAGATGAAGATCTGAAAGTGATTGATGTGTCTCCTATTTTATCCTTGTTTTCTAGTATGAATCTTGATAAAGATGGGACTGGAGATGAGTCTACTTTAGTTAAAAGGCGTCCCAATGATTCGGAGTTTTTAGATCTTGATGCTAAAATTGTTAAAAGTGGGATTGAAGAGATTAAAACTTTGCATAGCGATGAACCCACTATCTTGGATTTCAAGGGATTCAATTATGATAATTGCTCTTTAATAGATTGTATTTCCTTGTTGCAATCTGTACTAAATTCTCTGCATGCTTATAGTCAAAATAAGGCTTTTACCAAACACATAGTTGATGCTATAATGCAGTCTTATGAGGAAAAACTTGAATGAGAAGTTTCTATCCCTAGAAAGCTTTATGATGAGTGGGAACCTACTATTAAAATTAATATTAAAGATCATGAATGGTTTGCTTTGTGTGATTTTGGTGCAAATGTTTCCACAATTCCAAAAACTTTGTGTGATATGTTAGGGTTCCATGAACTTGATGATTGTTCTTTAAATTTGAACCTTGCGGATTCTACCATTAAGAAACCTATGGGAAGGATTAATGATGTTCTTATTGTTGCCAATAGGAATTGTGTGCTTGTATATTTCAACGTTCTTGATATAGATTGCAATCCTTCATGTCCTATTATTCTCGGTAGACCTTTCCTTAGAACGATTGGTGCAATTATTGATATGAAGGAAGGAAATATTAGATTCCAATTTCCGTTAAGGAAAGGCATGGAACACTTTCCTAGAAAGAAGATCAAATTACCTTATAAATCTATTATGAGAGCCACTTATGGATTGCCTACCAAAGATGGCAATACCTAGATCTATTCTTGTATCGTGCCTAGCTAGGGGCGTTAAACAATAGCGCTTGTTGGGAGGCAACCCAATTTTATTGTATTTGTTTTTGATTATGTTTAGGAATAAATATTGCATCTAGCTTCTGTTTAGATGTGATTTTGTGTTTTAATTAGTGTTTGTGCCAAGTAGAACCTTTGGGAAGACTTGTGTGAAGTTTCTGGGATCATGCTGTAAAAAACAAAACTTTAGCACTCACGAGATTGGCTGTCATTGTTTTACTGGCGAGTGCTTTTTAATTGTTTCTTTTTGCAGATGATTAATAGACAAATTTATCACTTCCACCAATTTAGTTCAATTTGTTTAGAGTTACAGAAGTATTCGAAAGTTACAGATTACTACAGACTGTTCTGTTTTTGACAGATTCTGTTTTTCGTGTGCTGTTAGCTTATTTTGATGAATCTATGAGTAGTATCGGGGGGTATGAACCATAGAGAAGTTGGAATACAGTAGGTTTAACACCAACATAAACAAATCATGAGTTCATTACATTACCCTTGAGTGGTGGTTTGTTTTCTTATACGAACGGAGCTCACGAGATTTTTGGCTAAGTTTTGTGTTGTGAAGTTTTCAAGTTTTGAGTACGGATTTGATGGACTATGGAACAAAGAGTGGCAAGAGCCTACGGTTGGGTATGCCCAAGTCACCACAAGGTAAAATTCAAGGAAAACCAAAACCCTAAGCTTGGGGATGCCCCGGGAAGGCATCCCCTCTTTCATCTTCGTCTATCGGTAACTTTACTTGAGACTATATTTTTATTCACCACATGATATGTGTTTTGCTTAGAGTATCATGTATGATTTGAGTCTTTGATTTTTAGTTTGCCACAATCATCCTTGCTGGACACACCTTTTGAGAGAGATAAATATGATTTAGAATTTATTAGAACACTCTATGTGCTTCACTTATATCTTTTGAGCTAGATAGTTTTGCTCTAGTGCTTCACTTATATCTTTTAGAGCATGGTGGTGGTTTTATTTTGTAGAAATTATTGATCTCTCATGCTTCACTTATATCTATTTTAGAGTCTTTTAGAACAGCATGGTAATGTGCTCTGGTTATAAAACTTGTCCTAATATGATAGGCATCCAAGATGAGTATAGTAAAAACTTTCATATAAAGTGCATTGAATACTAAGAGAAGTTTGATACTTGATGATTGTTTTGAGATATGAGGATGGTAATATTAGAGTCATGCTAGTAGAGTAGTTATGAATTTGAGAAATACTTGTGTTGAGGTTTGCAAGTCCCGTAGCATGCACGTATGGTAACTGTGGTGTGACAAATTTGAAGCATGAAGTTTTTCATTGAGTGTCATCCTTTGTGTGGAGGTCGGGATCGTGCGACGGTTAACTCCTACCAACCCTTCCCCTAGGAGCATGCGTGTAGTACTTTGTTTTGATGACTTATAGATTTTTTCAATAAGTATGTGGGTTCTTTATGACTAATGTTGAGTCCATGGATTATACGCACTCTCACCCTTCCACCATTGCTAGCCTCTCTTGTACTGTGCAACTCTCGCTGGTACCATACACCCACCATATACCTTCCTCAAAACAGCCACCATACCTACCTATCATGGCATTTCCATAGCCATTCTGAGTTATATTGCCATGCAACTTTCCACCGTTCTATTTGATATGACACGCTTCATCATTGTCATATTGCCATGCATGATCATGTAGTTGACATCGTATTCGTGGCTAGGCCACCATTCATAATTTTTCATACATGTCACTCTTGATTCATTGCACATCTCGGTACACCGCCGGAGGCATTCATATAGAGTCATACTTTGTTCTAGTATCGAGTTGTAATACCGAGTTGTAAATCAATATAAGTGTGATGATCATCATTATTAGTGCATTGTCCCAAAGAAAAAGAAGGGAATAAAGGCCAAAGAACAAAAAAGGCCCAAAAAAGGAAAAAAATAAAAAGAAAAGAAAAGAAAAGAAAAAAAAGAAAAGAAAAGAAAAAGGGACAATGCTACTATCTTTTTCCACACTTGTGCTTCAAAGTAGCACTATGCTCTTCATGTTAGAGAGTCTCTTGTTTTGTCACTTTCATATACTAGTGGGGATTTTCATTATAGCACTTGGCTTGTATATTCCAACGATGGGCTTACTCAAATGCCATAGGTCTTCGTGAGCAAGCAAGTTGGATGCACACCCACTTAGTTTCATTTGTTGAGCTTTCATATATTTATAGCTCTAGTGCATCCGTTGCATGGCAATCCCTACGCACTCACATTGATATCTATTGATGGGCATCTCCATAGCCCATTGATATGCCTAGTTGATGTGAGACCATCTTCCATTTTTGTCTTTTCTACAACCACCACTCTATCCCACCTATAGTGCTATGTCCATGGCTCACGCTCATGTATTGCGTGAAAGTTGAAAAAGTTTGAAAAAATTTAAGTATGAAACAAGTGCTTGGCTGAAACCGGGGTTGTGCATGATTTGAGAATTTTGTGTGACGAAGATGGAGCATAGCCTAACTATATGATTTTGTAGGGATGAACTTTCTTTGGCCATGTTATTTTGAGAACACATGATTGCTTTGTTAGTATGCTTAAAGTATTATTATTCTTATGTCAATATAGACTTTTGTCTTGAATCTTTCGGATCTGAACATCCATGCCACAATAAACAAAATTACATTGAGAATTATGTTGGTTAGCAATCCACATCAAAAATTCTGTTTTTATCATTTACCTACCCGAGGACGAGCAGGAATTAAGCTTGGGGATGCTTGATACGTCTTCAACGTATCTATAATTTTTTATTGTTCCATGCTATTATATATTCTGTTTTGGATGTTTAATGGGCTTTATTATACACTTTTATATTATTTTTGGGACTGACGTACTAACCCAAGGCCCAGTGCAAATTGCTGGGTTTTGCCTATTTCAGTGTTTCGCAGAAAAGGAATATCAAACGGAGTCCAAACGGAATGAAACCTTTGGGAGAGTTATTTTTGGAACAATACCTTCACGAGAGACTTGGAGTACAAGTCAGAGAAGAAACGAGGTGCCCACGAGGGGGTAGGGCGTGCCCAGGGGGTAGGTGGGCCCCATGTTGCTCCACCGATGTACTTTTTCCTCCTATCTATACCCATATATCGTGAAAGCATCGAGGAGCACGAAGAAACCCTAATTCCACCGCCGTAACCTTATGTTCTAGTGAGATCCCATCTTGGGGCCTGTTTCGGAGCTCCACCGGAGGAGGGCATCGATCATGGAGGGCTTCTACATTAACACCATAGCCCCTCCGATGAGTTGTGAGTAGTTTACCATAGACCTTCGGATCCATAGTTATTAGCTAGATGGCTTCTTCTCTCTCTTTGGATCTCAATACAAAGTTCTCCTCGATCTTCGAGGTGATCTATTAGACGTAATCTTTTTGCAGTGTGTTTGTCGAGATCCAATGAATTGTGGGTTTATGATCAAGATTATCTATGCACAATATTGGATTTGTTTCTGAAATCTTTTATGTACGATTATAATATCCTTGCATGTCTCTTCGAATTATTGGTTTGGTTGGCCTACAAGATCTATAGTTCTTGCAATGGGAGAAATGCTTGGCTTTGGGTTCAATCTTGCAGTGTCCTTTCCCGATGACAGTAGGGGCAGCAAGGTACTCATAGTATTGTTGCCATGGAGGATAAAAAGATGGGTTTTATATCATATTGCTTGATTTTATCTCTCTACATCATGTTGTATTGCTTAAGACATTACTCTGTTCTTATGAACTTAATACTCTAGATGCATGCTGGATAGCGGTCGATGTGTGGAGTAATAGTAGTAGATACAAAATCGTTTCGGTCCACTTGTGACATACGTGATGCCTATATACAATGATCAAGCCTAGATATTCTCATAACTATGCACTTTTCTATCAATTGCTCGACAGTAATTTGTTCACCCACCGTAGAATTCTGCTATCATGAGAGAAGCCACTAGTGAAACCTATGGCCCCCGGGTCTATTCTCATCATATTAATCTTCCATCTACTTTACTTTGCTTTATTTACTTTCTGTTCCTATACCAAAAATATTATCCTATCCTATATATCAGATCTCACTCTCGTAAGTGACCGTGATGGGATCGACAACCCCTTATCACGTTGGATGTGAGGTTCTTATTTGTTTGTGCAGGTGTGAGGGACTCGCGCGTGGTCTCCCACTGGATTGATACCTTGGTTCTAAAAAACTGAGGGAAATACTTACGCTGGTGCATCGCCGTTTCCTCTTCGAGGGAATACAACGCAAACTCGAGAAGTAGCATGATACAAGTGTAATATGGATGGTAGATATAGGTTTTTGTAATCTAAAAAAGTAAAAACAGCAGGTAACTAATGATAAAAGTGAGACAAACAGTATTGCAATGCTGGGAAACAAGGCCCAGGGTTCATACTTACACTAGTGCCAGTTCTCTCAACACTGATAACATAATTGGATCATATAACAATCCCTCAACATGCAACAAAGAGTCACTCAAAAGTCACTAATAGCAGAGAACAAATGAAGAGATTATTGTAGGGTATGAAACTACCTCACAGTTATTCTTCCTCATCGATCTATTTTGCTATTCCTATAAGTGTCACAAACAACCCTAAAGTTCGTACTAAAATAACACCTTAAGACACATATCAACCAAAACCCTAATGTCACCTAGATACTAAAATGTCACCACAAGTACCCCTGGGTTTGATTATACGATATGCATCACACAATCCTAGATTCATCTATTCAAACCAACACAAAAAACTTCAAAGAGGGCCTCGAAGTTTCTACCAGAGAGTCAAGACGAAAACGTGTGCCAACCCTTATGCATAAGTTCACAAGGTCACTGAACCCGCAAGTTGATCACCAAAACATACATCAAGTAGATCACATGAATATCCCATTGTCACCACAGATAAGCACATGCAAGACATACATCAAGTGTTCTCAAATCCTTAAAGACTCAATCCGATAAGATAACTTCAAAGGGAAAACTCAATCCATTACAAGAAGGTAGAGGGGGAGAACCATCATATGATTCAACTATAGTTACATAGCTCGCGGTACATCAAGATCGTGCAAAATCAAGAACACGAGAGAGAGAGAGAGAGAGATCAAACACATGGCTACTGGTACATACCCTCAGCTCTGAGGGTGAAATACTCCCTCCTAATCATGGAGACCGTCAGGATGATGAAGATGGCCACCGGTGATGGTTTCCCCCTCCGTCAGGGTGCCAGAACGGGCTCTCGATTGGTTTTTCATGGCTAGAGAGGCTGGCAGTGGCGGAACTCCCGATCTAGGTTTATTTTCAGGGTTTCTAGTATTTATAAGAATTGTTGGCATCAGGGGCAAGTCAGTGGGATCCACGAGGCGATGACAAGGTAGGGTGTGCACCCTAGGGGGCACCCCCACCCTTGTGGTGGCCTCGTGGCTTTTCTGGTCCATCTTCGGCGCTCCGTGGGCTTCTTTTGGTCCATAAAAATCACCGTAAATTTTTTAGGTCAATTGGACTCCGTTTGATATTCCTTTTCAGCGAAACTCAAAAACAAGGAAAAATAGAAACTGGCACTGGGCTCTAGGTTTATAGGCCAGTCCCCAAAATCATATAAAATAGCATATAAATGCATATAAAACATCCAAGAGGGTTAATATAATAGCAGGAATACTTCATAAATTATAGATACGTTGGAGACGTATCACTTCTGAAGCAGCTACGTACTCTGCTTCACACGTAGATCCCGCCACGACGCTCTACTTGGAATTGCACCAACTGACAGCTCCACCATTCAACAAAAATATGTATCCGGTTTGTGACTTAGAGTCATCCGAATCAGTGTCAAAGCTATCATCAACATAACCATTTACGACGAGCTCTTTGTGACCTCCATAAATGAGAAACATATCCTTGGTCCTTTTCAGGTACTTCGGGATGTTTTTGCCTACTTTCCAGTGATCCACTCATGGATTACTTTGGTACCTCCCTGCTAGACTTATAGCAAGGCACACCTCAGGTTTGGTACATAGCATTGCATACATGATAGAACCTATGGATGAGGCATAGGGAATGACTTCCATTTTATCTCTATCTTCTGCAGTGGTCGGGCATTGAGTCCGACTCAAATTCACACCTTGTAATACAAGCAAGAACCCTTTCTTTGGCTGATCCATTTTGAACTTCTTCAAAACTTTATCAAGGTATGTGCTTTGTGAAAGTCCAATTAAGCACCTTGATCTATCTCTATAGATCTTAATGCCCGATATATAAGCAGCTTCACAGAGGTCTTTCATTGATTTTTTTATTCAAATATCTTTTTATGCTATCCAGAAATTCTACATCATTTCTAATCAATAATATGTCATCCACAAATAATATTAGAAATGCTACCGAGCTCCCACTCACTTTCTTGTAAATACATGCTTCTCCAAAAGTTTGTACAAAACCATATTCTTTGATCACCTCATCAAAGCATATATTCCAACTCTGAGATGCTTGCACCAGTCCATAGATGGATCGCTGGAGCTTGCGCACTTTGTTATCACCTTTGGGATCGAAAAAACCTTCTGGTTGCATCATATACAACTCTTCTTTAAGAAATCCATTGAGGAATGCAGTTTTGACGTCCATTTGTCAGATTTCATAATTATAAAATGTGGCAATTGCTAACATGATTCAGACAGACTTAAGCATCACTACGGGTGAGAAAGTCTCATCGTAGTCAACTCCTTGAACTTGTTGAAAACCTTTTGCGACAAGTCGAGATTTGTAGACAATAACATTACCATCAGCGTCAGTCTTCTTCTTGAAGATCAATTTATTCTTTATGGCTTGCCGATCATCGGTCAAGTCAACCAAAGTCCATACTTTGTTCTCATACATGGATCCTATCTCATATTTCATGGCCTCAAGCCATTTCGCAGAATCTGGGCTCATCATCGCATCCTCATAGTTTGTAGGTTCGTCATTGTCTAGTAACATGACTTCCAGAACAGGTTTACCATACCACTCTGGTGCGGAACATGCTCTGTTTGACCTACGAGGTTCTGTAGTAACTTGATCTGAAGTTTCATGATCATCATCATTAGCTTCGTCACTAGGTTGTGTAGGCATCACGGGAACGGTTTTCTATGATGAGCTACTTTCCAATTCGAGAGAAGGTATAATTACCTCATCAAGTTCTACTTTCCTCCCACTCACTTCTTTCGAGAGAAACTCCTTCTCTAGAAAGGATCCATTCTTAGCAACAAAGATCTTGCCTTCGGATCTATGGTAGAAGGTGTACCCACTAGTTTCTTTTGGGTATCCTATGAAGACACACTTCTTCGATTTGGATTCGAGCTTATCAGGTTCAAGCATTTTCACATAAGCATCGCAACCCCAAATTTTAAGAAACGACAACTTAGGTTTCTTGCCAAACCATAGTTCATACGGTGTCGTCTCAACGGATTTAGATGGTGCCCTATTTAACGTGAATGCAGTCGTCTCTAATGCACAACCCCAAAATGATAGTGGTAAATCGGTAAGAGACATCATAGATCGCGCCATATCTAATAAAGTACGGTTACGACGTTTGGACACACCATTATGCTATGGTGTTCCAGGTGGCGTTATTTGTGAAACTATTCTACATTGTTTTAAATGAAGACCAAAATCGTAACTCAAATATTCGCCACCGCGATCAGATCGTAGAAACTTTATTTTCTTTTTACGATGATTCTCTACTTCACTCTGAAATTCTTTAAACTTTTCAAATGTTTCAGACTTGTGTTTCATCAAGTAGATATACCCATATGTGCTCAAATCATCTGCGAAGGTTATAAAATAATGATACATGCCGCGAGCCTCAACACTCATCGGACCGCATACATCGGTATGTATTATTTCCAATAAGTCAGTGGCTCGCTCCATTGTTTCGGATAACGAAGTCTTATTCATCCTGCCCAAGAGGCCTGGTTCGCAAGTATCAAATGATTCATAATCAAGTGATTCCAAAAGCCCATCTGCATGAAGTTTCTTCATGCGCTTTACACCAATATGACCTAAACGGCAGTGCCACAAATATGTTGAACTATCATTATCAACTTTACATTTTTTGGCATCAATATTATGAATATGTACGTGTATCACCATAATCGAGATTCAAAAAAATAGACCACTCTTCAAGAGTGCATGACCATAAAAGATATTACTCATAAAAATAGAACAATCATTATTCTCTAATTTAACTGTCTCGCATCAAACGATATCCAAATATAATGTTCATGCTCAATGCTAGCACCAAATTACAATTATTTTGTTCTAAAACTAATCCCGAAGGTAGATGTAGAGGTAGCGTGCCGACGGCGATCACATCGACTTTGGAACCATTTCCCACGCGCATCGTCACCTCGTCCTTAGCCAATCTTCATTTAATCTGTAGCCCCTATTTTGAGTTACAAATATGAGCAACCGAACTAGTATCAAATACCCATGCGCTACTATGAGCATTAGTAAAGTACACATCAATAACATGTATATTAAATATACCTTTGTCCGTTTTCCATCGTTCTTATCCGCCAAATACTTGGGGCAGTTCCACCTCCAGTGACCAGTCCCTTTGAAGTAGAAGCACTCAGTTTCAGGCTTAGCTCCAGACTTGGGTTTCTTTCCGAGAGTAGCAACTTGCTTGCTATTCTTTTTGAAGTTCCCCTTCTTTCCCTTGCCCTTTTTATTAAAACTAGTGGTCTTGTTAACCATCAACACTTGATGCTCCTTTTTGATTTCTACCTCCGCAGCTTTGAGCATTGCGAAGAGCTCGGGAATTGTCTTCTCCATCCCTTGCATATTATAGTTCATCCCGAAGCCTTTGTAGCTTGGTGGCAGTGATTGGACAACTCTGTCAATGACACTATCAACTGAGTCAAGTGATTATGATATCCAGACATTCTGAGTATATGTTCACTGACAGCACTATTCTCCTCCATCTTGCAGCTATAGAACTTGTTGGAGACTTCATATCTCTCAACTCGGGCATTTTCTTGAAATATGAACTTCAACTCTTGGGACATATCATATGCTCCATGATGTTGAAAACGTCTTTGAAGTCCATATTCTAAGCCGTAAAGCATGGCACACTGAACTATCGAGTAGTCATCAGATCGAGCTTGCCAGACGTTCATAACATCAGAAGTTTCTCCTACAACAGGCCTTTCACCTACCGGTGCATCAAGGACATAATTCTTCTGTGCAACAATGAGGATAATCCTCAAGTTATGGACCCAGTACGTGTAGTTGCTACCATCATCTTTCAACTTAGCTTTCTCTAGGAACGCATTAAAATTCAAGGGAATTGTAGCACATGCCATTGATCTACAACATAGATATGCAAAAACTATCGGGACTAAGTTCATGATAAATTAAGTTCAATTAATCATATTAGTTAAGAACTCCCACTTAGACAGACATCCCTCTAGTCATCTAACTGATCACGTTTTCCATATCAACTAAACCATGTCCGACCATCACATGAGATGGAGTAGTTTTCAATGGTGAACATCTCTATGTTGATAATATCTACTATATGATTCACATTCGACCTTTCGGTCTCCAGTGTTCCGAGGCCATGTCTGTTCATGCTAGGCTCGTCAAGTTTAACCCAAGTATTCCGCATGTGCAAAAATGTCTTGCACCCATTGTATGTGAACGTAGAGCTTATCGCACCTGATCATCACGTGGTTTCTCGGCACGATGAACTATCACAACGGTGTATACTCAGGGAGAACACTTATACCTTGAAATTTTTCATAAGGGATCATCTTATAATGTTATAGCCATACTAAGCAAAATAAGATGCATAAAATATAAACATCACATGCAATCAAAATATGTGACATGATATGGCCATCATCATTTTGTGCCTTTGATCTCCATCTCCAAAGCACCGTCATGATCTCCACCGTCACCGGCTTGACACCTTGATCTTCATCGTAGCGTCGTGGTCATCTCGCCAACTATTGCTTCTACTACTATCGCTAACTCATAGTGATAAAGTAAAGCAAATAAATGGCGTTCGTATTTCATACAATAAAGAGACAACCATAAGGATCCCGCCTGTTGCCTACAATTTACAAAACATGATCATCTCATACAATAATGTATAACTCATCACGTCTTGACCATATCACATCACAACATGCCCAGCAAAACAAGTTAAACATTCTCTACTTTGTTGTTGCAAGTTTTACGTGGCTCCTACGGGCTTCTAGAAAGAACTGTTCTTACCTACGTATCAAAACCAGAACAGTGTTTGGTCAAGTTTGTTGTTTTGACCTTCAACTAGGACTTTCTGCACTCAAATACGATTCAACTAAAGTAGGAGAAATAGACACCCGCCAGCCACCTTTATGAAAAACTAGTTGCATGTCTGTCGGTGGAATCGGTCTCATGAACGTGGTAATGTAAGGTTGGTCCTGGCCGCTTCATCCAACAATACCGCCCAATCAAAATAAGACACTGGTGGTAAGCAGTATGACTATCACCGCCTACAACTCTTTGTGTTCTACTCGTGCATATCATCTACACATAGACCTGGCTCAAGATGCCACTATTGGGGAACGTAGCATGTAATTTCAAAAATTTCCTACGATCACGCAAGATCTATCTAGGAGATGCATAGCAACGAGAGGGAGAGAATGTGTCCACGTACCCTCGTAGACCTAAAGTGCAAGCGTTTAATTAACGCGATTGATGTAGTCGAACGTCTTCTCGATTCAACCGATCAAGCACCGAACATACGGCACCTCCAAGTTCTGCACACGTTCAGCTCGATGACGTCCGTCGAACTCTTGATCCAGCAAAGTTTCGAGGGAGAGTTCCATCGGCACGACGGCGCGGTGACGATGATGGTGAAGTGGTTTGTGCAGGTCTTCGCCAAAGCACTACGTGAATATGATCTGAGGAGTAAACTATGGAGGGGGGAGCGGCACACAGCTTGGAACAATTGATGTGTGTTGGAGGCGCCCCTCCCCATGTATATAAAGGAGAGATGGGGAGAAGGCCGGCCCTAGGTGCGCCCCAAGTGGGGAGGAATCCCACTTGGACTCCAAGCAGGATTCGCCCCCCTCCTTCTATTGGAGGGGGAAAGGGGGAAGGAGAGAGAGGGAGAAGGAAAGGAGGGCGCCGCCCCCTCCCCTAGTCCAATTCGGACTCCTTCCTTGGGGGGCACCCCTATGTGGGCTGGTTTACCTCCCTCCTAAGGCCCATATGGCCCATAACTTCCCCCGAGAGGTTCCGATAACCCCCCGGTACTCCGATATGTACCTAGTACCCCTCGGAACTCTTCTGGTGTCCGAATACCATCATCCAATAAATCAATCATTACCTCTCGATCATTTAAAGACTCCTCGTCATGTCTGTGATATTATCCGGAACTCCAAACAACATTCAGTCACCAAATCACATAACTCATATAATACAAATCGTCATCGAACGTTAAGTGTGTGGATCCTATGGGTTCGAGAAATATGTAGACATGACCGAGACACTTCTCTGGTCAATAACCAACAGCGGAACCTGGATTCTCATATTGGTTCCTACATATTCTAAGAAGATCTTTATCGATCAAACCGTAATGACAACATACGTTATTCCCTCTGTCATCGGTATGTTACTTGTCCGAGATTCGATCATCGTTATCTTCATACCTAGTTCAATCTCGTTACTGGCAAGTCTCTTTACTAATGCATCATCTCGCAACTAACTCATTAGTCACATTGCTTGCAAGGATTCTTATGATGTGCATTACCGAGAGGGCCCAGTGATACCTCTCCGATACTCGAAGTGACAAATCCTAAGCTCGATCTATGCTAACCCAACAAACACCTTTGGAGATACCTGTAGAGCATCTTTATAATCACCCAGTTACGTTGTGACGTTTGATAGCGCACAAGGCATTCCTCCGGCATCCGGGAGTTGCATAATCTCATAATCAGAGGAATATGTATTTGACATGAAGGAAGCAGTAGCAATAAAATTGAGTGATCAATATGCTAAGCTAACGGATGGATCATGTCCATCACATCATTCTCCTAATGATGTGATCCTATTAATCAAATGAAAACACATGTCTATGGTCAGGAAACTTAACCATTTTTTATTGACTTGGTATTTTTTCTATGTATTCACACATGTATCAAGTTTCCGGTTAATACAATCCTATAATGAATAATAAACATTTACCATGAAATAACAAAATATAAAATAACAACTTTATTATTGCCTCTAGGGCATATTTCCTTCAAGTTTTACGTCGCTGCTACAGGCAACTAGCAAGAACCGTTCTTACCTACGCAAAACCACAATGGTGTTTTATCAAGTTTGTTGTTTTAACCTACTTCAAGGACCGGGCGTAGTGAAATTTGATTCAACTAAAGTGAGACAAACAGACACACGCAAGCCACCTCCTACAAAACAAGTTGCATCAGTCGGCGGAACCGGTCTCATGTACGTGGACATGTAAGGTTGGTGTGGGCCGCTTCATCTCACAATACCGTTGAATCAAAATAAGACGTTGGTGGTAAGCAGTTTGAACATCACCACCCACAACTCCTTTGTGTTCTACTCGTCCATATCATATGCGCATAGACCTAGCTCATGATGCCACTATTGGGGAACGTTGCATGGAAAACAAAAAATTCTACGCACACGCAAGATCTATCCATGGAGATGCATAGCTATGAGAGGGGGAGAGCATCTTCATACCCTAGAAGATCGCTAAGCAGAAGCATTTAACAACGCGGATGATGTTGTCGTACACCTTCACGATCCGTCCCGATCAAGTACTGAACGTATGTCACCTCCACGTTCAGCACACGTTTAGCTCGATGACGTCCTCGCCATCTTGATCCAACAAGAGGGGCGAAGTAGTAGATGAGTTTTGGTAGCACGACGGCATGGTGACGGTGTTGGTGAAGAACAATTTTCCGCACGGCTTCGCCAAGCACAACTGATGAAGGAGAAACTAGCGAGATGCTAATTCACGCACGTACCGATCTTTCACGACGATTTTTGATGAGTAGTCCGTCTCCCTGTTCCTCCTCGCAACCTCCACGAACAATTTTCACCCCTGTACGAAAATACACGAATAAAAATAATGATCCCCTTGGATCACCACGTAGGTGTCGATATGATGATCAATCCTCCGTCGCTAATAAATTTTGATGATGGAAAATTGCACATGATACACAAGATATGGTCGTCCCTAACTTGGACATTTTTCTGTGTATTTCATAACTCTCAAAACCAACTAAAACTCATCCCTCGTACAAGGCCGAAGCCTGGCTTTTATATGCCAAATAGTACGCAGCTTGACTATTGTCATGGAATTAACACGGCAGATGTCTGGTTTAGCGGACTTGATGATGGAACCATCGCACAAGTTAGCTTGAAGGGGTTAAAAACACACAAAGGACACAGAGGGTTTATACTAGTTCGGCCCCTTCGATGAAGGTAAAAGCCTACGTCTAGTTTGGTTTGGTATTGCTTGGGCGTCGATGAACAGGGAGCGGATCGCTTGCCTGTGCCTCGACGGGTTGTTTCTTGCTTGTCCCTGAACCGTCGCCGGGTCGTCCCTTTATATAGAGGTGACGCCTGGTCCGGTTTACAGAGTCCCGAGGCCGGCTCATACTTGTGTCCGCCTCGGTCTCTGCTCTTTTCTTCCTTATCTCTCAAGTGACATCATCGGGCGGTTTACAAACCATAACTCTATACATGGGCCCTAAGATCCCATGGGCCGTAGCCTCTACTAAATATTACAATCATACATATTTACTATAATCCGGTTTATACTAGCCGGTTTATACCTGCTAGTAATATCCCTGACATTAGGCCCCAGAATGATTTGAACTTGTTCACATCAATCTTCTCAGTCTTGCATAATTTTCTTCATTGTGTCTTCTCATTTTTTGTAAACCGGCTCTGACGTCATCCTCGAGAATCACTTAATCTGATCGTGACATCACTTCCGCATTTAACGCCGTGAGTTGTTCATCGGCTTTGTTTAAGGGTTGTTCCGAAAATCGAGGCGAAAGAGGATCTTTATCCAATCCTTTGCCTCCTCGAATCTCGCACTTGTCGCTTCGAATCTGCCTCTCTTCTATAAATACCGCTGTCCTCATTCATTATCTTCTTCCGCTCCTTCTTCCTCCTCCGTCGCCCGAGCATAAGATTCCATTGTCGCCCGAGCTCGAACCGCCGCCGTCGACCGCCAAATCCAAGTCCTCGCCGGCCGCTGCATCGACCTGAGCTTGACCAGAAAAGACTCCTCCGCCGCTTCTCAGGTACTCCATCTTCTTCCTCTTTGTAGATCCGTAACCTCTAGGGTTCTCTTTCACACCTCCGCCATTAGAACCTCAACGAAAGCTTTACCTTGTTCATCTTAGATACCAAGTTTCACAGAAGTTTTGACCTTTACATCTTGCCCTTAGATCTTTCCTTTATTCCGCTGCTATATGCTTTAAATCTCGTCATTTATACACAACATGTAGATTCATCCGCTCCGTATATCACCCTTGTAGTTCTTCCCGTAATATCCTTGTATTTGTTTCCTTTTCCTTGCGTGCTTAGATCTGTTCCGCCTTAGCTGTCTGTGAAAACCTGTTTTCTTCTCCCTTGTAGATCTGTTAAGTATACTCCGGTTTAAGCTGTCATGCACGTGCTCTGTAAAAAAAATTAAAGACATACGCGACGGTTTAGCTCTTTCTCTATTGCTGTCATGAACCGGTAGTAACATAACTCCCTGTTATTGCCGGGTTATCCGTGTCATTAGTCCCTTGCTTAAACAGTAGCGTGACCCTTGCATGTATCTTCCGGTTTATGCCGCTGTACTCGAATAATCCGGTTTTACACTTTATCTTTTCAGCACTTGTTTCATCTGTTGCTATGGCAAAACAATTTGTCTCTTGCAACTGGGTTCCCTCCACTGTAACAGAAGAAGTTTTAGCTAATGCTGTTGAAAACGGTACCTTAGGTCCTCAGGCCGTTTTAAAATGGAGGGCTCCAGGAGAAGAATGCCCTCCTACTCCCAAAGAGGGGGAAATTATTGTCTTCTTTGACCACATCGCTCGAGGCTTCACTCCTCCCGGTTCAAAGTTTTTCCGGGATGTACTTGCTGCCTTCGAACTCCATCCTTAGGACATAGGTCCCAACTCTATTTCCAACGTCTGTGACTTCCAAGTGTTCTCTGAAGTATATTTGCAGGAAGAACCATCAGTCGACTTATTCCGGGACTTTTTCCACCTGAACCGGCGGACTGAGTTCACTAGTGGACCTCATCAAGAGTTCGGAGGGGTCAGTATTCAGAAGAGAAAAGATGCAGTCTTTCCTCATGCCGCTCTCCACACACACCCCAAAGACTGGAATAAATCTTGGTTTTACTGTATCGACACTTCACCTGAGGGGGAAAACCCATTGCCGGGTTACCGCGAGCACCGTCTTCCGGAGGATCACCCCTTGCCGGTATTCAGAGCCTTCTCCGACCTAGAAGCCCCCACTGATTGATCGAATCGTTGACGGTTGAGTCTAGGCACACACTAAAACTTTTTGAGTCCTATATTATATCGGAGAGTAGGATTTCTGTTTGCTTCTCATCCCTTTTCTCTCTGGTGAGGACTCCTGACGATTACTCTTTTCTCTTCTACTTTGAAAAATTGCACAAAATTTTTTTTAGGATCCCGCGAGTATTCTGGGATTGTTTCGATGTTCTTGTGACAAGGATATTGTTCCCGATGCCTCCTGTTCCCGAGGAGTTGAGCTTCGGGGTATCATTGACACAAGCATATCGCGGCAGTACTAAATACTTAAGACGGCCGACATCGAAAATCTCTCCTATACGGCCAGTGGCAAGATAACCCCGACATCACCCAGTACTGGGGAGGTAGTTCGAGAGTATTGCCATAGCTTATTATAGTGGATGCTTTTCGAAGGTCCGAGGTAAACAGTTTCCGAGAAAGACTGGTTATGTGTTGAAGGATGGATACACCTGGATGTAGGTTTAGAGTTGATTGCGCGGTGCTTCACGTGTATCCCCAACACCTGATTGCATAACTGGAAACTTTCAGAAATCTATAGGTGGGTTCATCTAGTAGTTCTAGGCATTCTTCCAACGGATGCTCGATATGAAGTTTGGGGTTCTACATTGAGTGAAGTGGTTTTATGGACTTGTTCTGATCGGGAGTTGCATCTTAAAGGGTCCTTGGCTATGCTGATCCGGGGATTGCAAAACCCTTTTGTAACATGTTTCATGAGCTTTCAGCACGAAGATGTCGAACGAAACTTCTATCTTGTATTTGTTCTATCTGATCCTTGTTCCTTTTTTATTTACTTTTGTTCTCCAAGTGGCTTCTCGACCAGTCGATGTACATGCGGAATTCATTCGTTCAATTCTCTGTTCGGATGATATTGTGAAGATCATGTTGCATATCTATCCTTTGTTTTTGTTTTGATTCTGGTATTCGAGTTGCTTCAATGTCAAATGTTGATTCCATACCTTTACTAATCGGTATTCTCATATTTCTATGGGAATGCAGGTCCTTCTTGATCATCAAGATGGTCATATTAAATTATTTTCAACCGGTGTCCATTTTGTTCATCCCAAGTTGTCTTTGTTTTCCCCGCCCTCCCACCCTTCTTCTTCTTGGAGCCAGAAATTCTCAGATGAAGTATCCATTTATTCATGTGATATTTCTTCATTCTTTTCCTTCAATGTTCTTATCCGGTGATTCTCAGGAAGATGCTCAAGAGCATCAAGTTCATCATTCTTTTGTTCTCTAATTCTTCCGGTGGATGTAATTCAAGATTTCGGTGTTGATCTTATCCTTTTCCTCATTTCATAATGCTTTCTTATTCCGGTGCACCAATTAGTCATTCTCCTCTTGCTATTCATATCCGGAGTGCTGAAGATTCATAATTCCATTCTTAATCCATTCAAGCTATTTTGAGGATTGTCTTCTTATTCAAGCCTTTTTAATTCAACCGGTGCAATATCTCAAGCAATCTTTTCTAACGGTGATTTCTTGAGTGGGCCCTAACCCACAGGGTTTTTCCCAGGATCTTACCTGACTCTTCTATTTTCCCGAGTTATACTCAAATTCTTTTCAAAGTGTGACGTAAGAATGATTTCCATCAGTCACATGCCTTCTCCAAGATCGTTTTAAAATTCTTTTTCATCATTGGTTCAACCTTTTTAATTCTTCATTCCGGAGTGCTCAACAATTCTTCATGGCATTTCTCGTCTTCACTCTCAACATTTGAAGACCGGAGAAGTGTTTCTCTTAAATCTTGGCCCCTTCTCTTGAAGATTCGTGGTTCTAGCTTCATGCCATCCTCATTATTGTTTTGATTGTGAGGAATTCTTTTATACCCGTCCGGAGCATTTCATGAATTCTTTTCTTTGTGTTCCTCCGAAGGCCACCTTTTCAGAATATCTCTTCGTTCTCAGTTTTCAACTTCGTCCTCCAAATATTCTTCATTGATGTCTCTTCGTTCGTCTTCATATTCTTACGGTGGTTCATTCAAGTTACTCTTCCGTTGTTATCATTTTAATTCATTTGTTCTTTTCTCAATCCTACCGGTGGTTCGTTGAATCCGAGCTTGTGCTAGATCTCTCTTTAATTCTTTGCAACGAGAATAAGTAGTATGCCAAATCCTTTGGTTGTCATCAATTTAAATTGGTGAAGGAGATGCATTACATAATTCTTATTCTTATTCCTTCAAGGTGTTTTAATCTCTGTTTTCCGGAGCTTGTTCATCATATCATATTCTCAGTTCCAAGTGTTCATCTTGTTTTCCGGAGCTTCAAGTTTTCAATTTTTATCATTTCAAAGCTCCATCTAATTCATCGCAGGCCTTGAATCTTATTCTTTTCATCTTTCACTTCTAATGCTTTCATTACCGGAGTTTTCATGGTGGTTCATCATCATTTAATTCATCCTCGAAGTCTTCATCAAGATTTTTGTTGGAGCTCAAGCATTCTTCTTCATGCTTTCCAAGTGCAATTCTTCTCCCTTATCTTTGAGGTGGTGTTATGTCATTCTTGTCAATTCCTTCATGTTTCATGATTCACAAGTTATCAAGAATGAGATATTTAAACCCATCATTGTCCTTGTTCAGGAGATCTTTTCAACCCTTCATTTATTCGATGGAGTTATCTTGGGTTGTATTTCACCTAAAGCCTTCCCTAAGGATTGTTGCTAATTGTGGTGCTAATAAATGACCCAAGTTCTTCATTTATCATTCTGGTGAAATAAGTTTATCGTCTCCTTGTTGATCTCAATCCAATCAATTGTTTTCGTTAGTGGCTGGTTGTCACCTCTTAATTTTGAGATGTTTTCCATAAGCCCACATCAAGCTTATTCTTTTCGTTGTTGAATTTTCCATCAACTACGTTCGACCCTTCTTTGTAAGGATGCTCTTTCAAATTTAATTTTGAGAGAAGTTGTCTTTTCTTATCCGTTCAATTCTTTCTTGGATCTATATTCTATTCTTTCATTCCGGAGGCTTTGTGATGTTGCCCTATCCAAACCATCATCTTGTTTTCTTTTCAAGATCATGTTCTTCCTTGCTTGTCTATTTAACCGGAGTGTTGTATTCTTCATTCAGCTTCGTTTTTTATCAAGTTTTGCCTATCTTTTAACCGGAGTGCTGTCTGAAATCTTTCTTACCCCTTGGGCCATTCTTTCAATTGTTTCAGAAGCTATATGTTGTTGTTTTCGTCAAGTATCTTCCCAACTTGGCAAGTTCTTGTTAATTCCTTCCATTTCAGACGGAGTGCTGCCCAAATTCTGTCATTCTTATTCCTTGGCTATACCATTGCGGTTTCAAATTCTTTTGTCATCCGTGAGCTCTTGTTTCATGTCTTCAACCTACAAGGTTCTTGTTATGCTCCTAGTTACTCTTTTCTAATGGAGTGCACTTAACTTCGTTCATCTCCGTTGCATTTTTTTCTTTCATCTTGTTCAACCTCTCAAGGTTCTTTGGTTTCACTCGTCTGTCAAAGAAGCAACTTTGTTTTACCTCTTCCTCTTTCGTTTTTACCCGGTGATATCTCTAGGATCTCGGGTCGAGATCCTCTGTTAGTGTGGGAGAGTTGTGACGCCCGAGACCGACGTCCCAGAAGATTTCAGAAGGTTCTAGAAGATTCCAGATGTTCTGGGTTGCCCGTGTGTTCTTTGTGCTTGTGTTATTTATTTATTTTTTGCATTGCATCATGTCATCATGCCATCATGTCATTCATCTTTGCATCTCAACCTAAATAAATTGTGTGGACCTTCGGTCTATTTAAATCGAGGGAAGATGTCTTCTCTTTATAACATATAAAAGCCTCCCAATATTTTAGGGAGCTATATTAAAAATATTCCAATTGTTTGGGATCACCGTAACACACTTGCAATATTTCTCCATGCATTTCTATCTCAATTCTTTGCCTCAAACCGTGCTATAATTTCTTTTCCCTTGTTTCGAGGTTCCTCCAAAAATTTGAACATTTTTGGACACTTCAATAATCACGTCTTAGTTCAAACCTATTTGAATTAAATTCAATATGTTTGAATTATTTTTTTTCCGTTCATGCCTTTCTTTTTTTTCTCGGACTTTGCTCATTTTATGATGCCCGAGAAAAAATAGTCCTTTGTATTATCTTTTCCCTAACCG
>LR738713.1:81075668-81112168 GCA_902687465.1 Secale cereale
CCATGGGTAAACATAAGCCAATCACTGGATGGATGTCGCCTGTCCAGAGGGCCTCCATGGCTCCATGAAGCCATGGGTAAACATAAGCCAATCACTGGATGGTTGTCGCCTGTCCAGAGGGCCTCCATGGCTCCATGAAGCCATGAGTAAACATAAGCCAATCACTGGATGGCTGTCGCCTGTCCAGAGGGCCTCCATGGCTCCATGAAGCCATGGGTAAACATAAGCCAATCACTGGATGGCTGTCACCTATCCAGAGGGCCTCCATGGCTCCATGAAGCCATGGGTAAATCTTGAACCAATCACTGGATGAATTACCATCCAGAGGGTTTTCATGAAGCGTCCTCCTTGAGCCGGATGTGACCTTACGCTCTTCGGGGAGTTTTATTACTTCTAAGTATATACTCTGCAAAATCAGCTTTAAACCGATCGATATGTTTGAAATATGACATATGATACTATATGTATTGTTGTCCTCATGAGATATTTGTATTGGAAAAAAGGCTGAGCCCCCGGTTTACCGAGGGTGCCGGTTTATTCATTAATCATAATATATACATAGAATACAGTGGAGCTCATGGCTCAGGTATAGTAGGGCCGTAAGAGGGCGATGTTCCATGGCCTCTTTGTCTCCTCTTCCGATGTCCGTGAGTCCTTGTGTTCTCGAGCGTCCACCAGGTAATATGAACCGTTGTGCAGATTCTTGCTGACCACAAAGGGCCCTTCCCAAGGTGGGGATAGCTTGTGCATATCTGTTTGGTCCTAGATGAGCCGGAGTACTAAGTCTCCCTCCTGGAATGTTCTGCTCTTAATCCGGCGGCTGTGATATCTGCGCAAGTCTTGTTGATAAATCACAGACCGTGCAGCTGCTATATCACGCTCTTCATCCAGCTGGTCCAAACTGTCTTGTCTTGCCTGTTCGTTAGCCGCTTCAACATATGCTGTCACCCTTGGTGAATCATGACGGATATCACTTGGAAGGACCGCTTCATCACCATACACCATAAAGAAAGGCGTATAACCTGTGGACCGGTTTGGCGTAGTGTTGATACTCCAAAGGACAGATGGTAAGTCCTCAACCCAACATCCCGGGGTTCTTTGCAAGGGAGTCATAAGCCGGGGCTTGATATCTCCTGGTTTGCTCTTTCAGCTTGACCATTGGTTTGAGGGTGGTCCACAGAAGATACATCTAGGCGAATATGTTCTCGTTGACAAAATTCTTCCATCTCACCCTTAGATAAATTGGTGCCGTTGTCTGTGATGATGCTGTGTAGAAAGCCAAACCGGAAAATTACCTTTTTGATGAATTTGACCGTTGTGGCTGCATCACACTTGCTCACAGGTTCTGCTTCAATCCACTTTGTAAACTTATCCACTGCCACAAGTAGATGAGTTTTCTGATCTTGGGATCGCTTAAAAGGTCCAACCATATCAAGCCCCCAAGTCGCAAACGGCCAGGTTATTGGTATCATCCGGAGCTCCTGTGCCGGAACAAGAGCACGTCGTGAAAACTTCTGACAAGCATCACACTTCCGGACTAGATCCGCCGCATCAGCATGAGCTGTTAACCAATAGAAACCATGTCAAAAAGCTTTAGCCACCAATGATTTTGAACCGGCATGATGACCACAATCCCCTTCATGGATCTCGCGAAGAATCTCGCAACCTTCCTCAGCTGACACACACCGCTGAAACGCTCCAGAAACGCTGCGATGATGAAGTTCCCCGTTTGCAATTGTCATGGACTTAGAATGCCGGATTATCTGCCGTGCTTCTATTTCATCGTCCGGTAGCTCTCCTCGGCTCAGATATGCCAAATAAGGCAGCGTCCAATCCGGAATAACATGAAGTGCTGCAACCAACTATGCCTCCGGATCAGGAACAGCTAGGTCTTCCTCCGATGGTACTTGCACTGATGGACTGTGCAGCTCATCCAGAAAAGTATTTGGTGGCACCGGTTTACGTTGAGAACCCAACCGGCTTAAAGCATCAGCCACTTCGTTCCTTCGCCGGTCAATGTGGTCCACTTGATACCCTTTGAAATATCCAGCAACTGTTTCCACTTCTCGTCTGTAAGCCGCCATGAGGGGATCTCTCGAATCCCACTTGCCTGAAACTTGTTGTGCCACCAAATCTGAATCGCCGAAGCATTTAACCCGGCTTAAGTTCATCTCCTTTGCCATCCGCAAGCCATGAAGTAATGCTTCATACTCTGCTACATTATTAGTACAAGGAAACAATAAACGGAGGACGTAACAAAACTTATCACCTCGCGGGGAAGTCAAAACAACTCCAGCCCCCGAGCCCTCTAACTGCCTTGAACCGTCGAAGTGAATCGTCCAGTATGTAAGATCCGGCTTTTCCTCACGCGTTTCTAATTCTGTCCAATCATTGATGAAATCCACCAATGCCTGAGACTTTATAGCGGTGCGTGGCACATATTTCAACTCATGTGGGCTGAGCTCAATGGCCCACTTCGCCACTCTACCTGTTGCTTCTCTGTTCTGGATGATATCCCCCAATGGTGCTGAGCTAACCACAGTTATTGGATGACCCTGGAAATAGTGCTTCAATTTCCGGTTCGCCATGAACACACCATACACCAGCTTCTGCCAATGTGGGTACCTCTGCTTAGACTCAATGAGTACTTCACTCACGTAATAAACCGGACGCTGAACCGGGTATTCCTTTCCTGCTTCTTTGCGTTCAACCACAATTGCCACACTAACTGCCCGTGCGTTGGCGGCAACATATAACAACAAAGGCTCATTATCAAACAGGGGCAGCTAGGACTGGGGGCCTCGCCAGCTGTCGCTTCAAATCCTCAAACGCAGTATTTGCCTCATCACTCCATATAAACCGATCCGTCTTTCTCAGCATCTGATAAAGCGGAATCGCCTTCTCCCCCAAACGGCTAATAAACCGGCTCAATGCTGTGATCCGGCCAGCGATACTCTATACATCATTAATGCAAACCAGCTTTGTTAAAGATGTGATTGCCTTGATTTTCTCCGGAGTAGCTTCGATTCCTCTGTTTGAGACCAAAAACCCAAGGAGCTTGCCTGCCGGAACACCAAAAGCACACTTCTCTGGATTAAGCTTCATCTTATAGGCCCGAAGATTGTCGAAGGTCTCCTTGAGGTCCTCTATCAGTGTCTCTTCCTTCCTTGACTTTACCACAATATCATCCACATAGGCATGAACATTTCTTCCTATCTGCCCCTTAAGACAGTTCTGAACGCAACGCTGATAAGTTGCTTGGGCACTCTTGAGCCCAAAAGGCATAGATACATAGCAAAAAGCATCAAAAGGAGTTATGAAAGTTGTCTTTTCCTGGTCTTTAACTGCCATCTTGATCTGGTGATATCCTGAGTATGCATCCAAAAAACTTAGCCGCTCACATCCCGCTGTAGCATCGATAATCTGATCAATGGGAGGGAGAGCAAAAGGATCAGTTGGACAAGCTTTGTTGAGGTCTGTGTAGTCCACACACATTCTCCACTTTCCATTCTTCTTTAGCACCAGCACCGGATTAGCCAACCACTCTGGGTGAAAAACTTCCACTATGAACCCTGCAGCCAAAAGTCTGGCCACTTCCTCTCCTATAGCCTTGAGCCTCTCTTCGTTGAAGTGGCGCAGGTACTGTTTGACCGGTTTAAACTTCGGATCAATATTAAGACTGTGCTCAGCGAGTTCCCTCGGTATACCTGGCATGTCAGAAGGTTTCCATGCAAATATATCCCGGTTCTCACGGATGAACTCGATGAGCGCGCTTTCCTATTTGGGATCAAGGTTAGCGCTGATCGTTAACTGCTTAGATGAATCGCCCGGCACAAATCAACTTGCTTGGTCTCCTCTGCCGATTTAAATTTCAACGCCGGATCGTGCTCTGTAGTTGGCTTCTTCAACGGGGTCATCTCTACCGGATCAACATTATCTTTATAAAACTTCAACTCTTCAGTGGCACATACTGCTTCCGTGTAAGCAGCATCTCCCTCTTCACATTCTACTGCTATCTTGCGACTTCCGTGAACTATGATCGTGCCTTTGTGACCCGGCATCTTGAGCTACAGATAAACATAACATGGCCTAGCCATAAACTTGGCATAAACCGTCCTCCCGAACAGAGCATGATAAGGGCTCCGGATATTGACGACTTCAAAGGTTATCATCTCTGACCTGGAATCATTCTCATCTCCAAAGGTAACTTCTAAGTCAATTTTCCCAACTGGATAAGATGACTTACCTGGAACCACCCCATGGAACACCGTGTTTGACTGCCTCAACTTCTTATCCGTCAAGCCCATTCGACGGAAAGTCTCGTAATACAAGATATTGATGCTGCTGCCACCGTCCATAAGAACCTTAGTGAATTTATAACCTCCCACCTGTGGTGCCACCACCAAGGCCAAATGTCCCGGATTATCTACCAGCATCGGGTGATCCTCCCTGCTCCATACAATGGGCTGCTCTGACCAGCGCAGGAATTGCGGTGTCGCCGGTTCAACCGCGTGGACTACCCGCTTTAGAACCTTATGATCTCGTTTACACAGACTAGTGGTGAACACATGATATTACCCACTGCTCAACTCCTTCGAATTACTCTGATATCCGGATTGCGGCTGCTGTTGCTGACGCTGCTGATTACCCTGGTTATTGTGATTACCTTGGCCCTGCTGTTGGCTGCCTTGGTTATTGTAGCCACCCTGCCCGTGCGGCGGATTACCCTGGTTATTATAACCACCTTGACCATATTGATTATTGGCCCGGCCATGATAACCATTACCATTGCCCGATATCCTGATCCGGAGCTGTTTCCCTGATGGCCCGGACCATAGAACCCTGAGCCTGAACCACCATTCGGAGGCCTGTCACTAGAATTGAAGCGGCCCGCTATGGCTTCCATCAAGGGCCTGCATTCTCCTATAGTGTGTTTCGCTGGTCGTCCTCTAGTGCTATGTTTCGGACAAGGCTGATTTAACTCCTGGTCCCAACTAACATTTCCTCCGCCGGTTTGTGGGGGTGGTTTTCCCCTATTGCGCTGAAAGCCCTCTTGAACTTGGGTATTGGCCACGAAATCAGAGCCACCCTCCGCCTTTCGCTTGCCCAAGAAGCT
The DNA here is from genome assembly GCA_902687465.1 of Secale cereale. Classification (NCBI taxonomy): domain Eukaryota; kingdom Viridiplantae; phylum Streptophyta; class Magnoliopsida; order Poales; family Poaceae; genus Secale; species Secale cereale. The sequence continues at coordinate 81,080,785 of LR738713.1, forward strand.
TGTTGTAGCCGGATTACCCTGCGCCGGTTTACCGGGTTTGTTAACTTTCCCTGCTTTGTCTCCCTATGCTTCTGGGTACTTAGTGTTGTCCGAGTCCCCATACTTCACCAGAGCACTCATGAGAGTTCCCATATCATTACAATCTCGTCTAAGCCGTCCCAGTTTTAGCTTTAGAGACTCAAACCGGCAATTGTTCTCTAAAGTCACTATTGCCGTACTCGGATTGATACTATTTGAAGAATGTAAGATCTCCGATACTCGCCGCACCCATGCACTTGTAGATTCCTGCTCTCCTTGCACACATGCTGCTAGATCCACCACTGACATCGGCTGCTTGCATGTATCCTTGAAATTTTTGATAAACTGGCGACGTAGCTCTCCCCATGACCCGATGGAATTTGGGGGTAAACCCTTTAGCCAGGTACGGGCTGTACCTTCAAGCATCATAGTAAAGTACTTTGCACAAGCCGCTTCATCTACATCCAGCATATCCATGGCCATCTCGTAACTCTCCACCCAAGCTTCAGGAGCCAAATCTGCGGTGTAATTAGGCACCTTACGTGGCCCTTTGAAATCCTTGGGCAGCTTCACGCTCCGTAAAGCGGGGATAAGACACTGTACCCCAAAGGAACTCGTTGTGACTCCTGTCTCCGCCGTGGTCGTGTGAACCGGCGTCGTCTGACGGATTTCCTCCCGGGCTACCGACCTAACCCGGTTTATATCCTGAGCTTGTGCAGCTGCGCCTGCCGGATTATCCTGTCTGTGCCGATGCCGCCTGCGTTCACTGCTAGACACTTCTGGTTCCTCCCAATGCCTAGTGTAACTCCGGCTGGGACGTGGTGTTGAATGTAACCTCTCCCTGCTATGAGAATATGCTTGCCGTTGTATCAACGCCGTGTCCAGTAGATCCTTGACCCTGCGTGCTTCCAATGCCACCGGAGATGTCCCCTCAATAGGTAAAGCGGCCAAACGTGAAGCAGCTGCAACGATATTGTCCAAAGGATTCGAGTAATGACCCGGAGGGGTAGGAACGTGAGGTGTAGATGTGATCCGTCGATCTTGCTCTGCAGTAGGCTGCTGAACCGGCTCGTCCCTCGCCGGGGGTGCCCTCCGGTTTAAAGCCGGATTATTGCTAGTTCCTGCCCCTGGCGTCCTGAACAGATCCGTCGCTTCATAAACCAGGTGATATACGGAGCGGATGAATCTACAGGTTGTGTATAAATGACGAGAATTAAAGCATATAGCAGCGGAATAAAGGAAAGATCAAAGGGCAAGATGTAAAGGTCAAAACTTCTGTGAAACTTGGTATCTAAGTTGAACAAGGTAAAGCTTTCGTTGAGGTTCTAATGGCGGAGGTGCGAAAGAGAACCCTAGAGGTTACGGATCTACAAAGAGGAAGAAGATGGAGTACCTGAGAAGCGGCGGAGGAGTCTTTTCTGGTCAAGCTCAGGTCAATGCAGCGGCCGGCGAGGACTTGGATTCGGCGGTCGACGGCGGCGGTTCGAGCTCGGGCGACAATGGAATCTTATGCTCGGGCGACGGAGGAGGAAGAAGGAGCGGAAGAAGATAATGAATGAGGACAGCGGTATTTATAGAAGAGAGGCAGATCCGAAGCGACAAGTGCAGGATTCGAGGAGGCAAAGGATTTGATAAGGATCCTCTGTTGCCTCGATTTTCGGAACAACCCTTAAACAAAGTCGATGAACAGCTCACGGCGTTAAATGCGGAAGTGATATCACGGTCAGATTAAGTGATTCTCGAGGATGACATCAGAGCCGGTTTACAAAAAATGAGAAGACACAAGGAAGAAAATTATGCAAGACTGAGAAGATTGATGTGAACAAGTTCAAATCATTCTGGGGCCTAATGTCAGGGATATTACTAGCAGGTATAAACCGGCTAGTATAAACCGGATTATAGTAAATATGTATGATTGTAATATTTAGTAGAGGCTACGGCCCGTGGGATCTTAGGGCCCATGTATAGAGTTATGGTTTGTAAACCGCCCGATGATGTCACTTGAGAGATAAGGAAGAAAAGAGCAGAGACCGAGGCGGACACAAGTATGAGCCGGCCTCGGGACTCTGTAAACCGGACCAGGCGTCACCTCTACATAAAGGGACGACCCGGCGACGGTTCAGGGACAAGCAAGAAACAACCCGTCGAGGCACAGGCAAGCGATCCGCTCCCTGTTCATCGACGCCCAAGCAATACCAAACCAAACTAGACGTAGGCTTTTACCTTCATCGAAGGGGCCGAACTAGTATAAACCCTCTGTGTCCTTTGTGTGCTTTTAACCCCTTCAAGCTAACCTGTGCGATGGTTCCATCATCAAGTCCGCTAAATCGGACATCTGCCGTGTTAATTTCACGACAACTATGGAAAGAAAAGTCAAGGTAACTACCTAAGACTCTTTCTAAAATAAACATGTACAGGTGAACTACCTAATAAACTAGAATATAAACTGACCGGTGGATTTTCTATCAACTAAATCAAACATTTAACCGTCGAGGTGGCGTTCTAAACTTCGGCTCCACTTTGGTAGGTGCAAAGTCCTTTTTGTTCCCCTTTCTCTCACCAAAGCGTACATGCATTACTTGGCAAGGTTGTTCTCTTTTAAATAAATCTAAAGGATATAGTTCCTTCGGACTTGATCTGTACCATGTGTCTATTCTTGATTTTGAACAATCGGAACATGCCACACTAAGACATCTTTTGCTAGATTTCTTTGGACACCATACTAATTTATTTGTATCAATTATTTCCGGACCACATAATACCCACATCTTTCCGTTAGTTCCTCGGTGAAATCTCACCGCCTGGAAAATATTATTTTCTGTAATTTCTTCATTGCTTGATTTTTTAACTAACTCAACTTCAGTAGCATCAACAATCGCCATGCCCGTATCAACAATAGAAACTAAACGGAGGATAAACTAGAGAGACGGGGTTGCCGGCACACGAATTGGCGTATCTTGATGTGTTCTGGGTGCTAGCCCTGCCCCCTCTATTTATATGTTGAGCCCTGGGGTCGAAACTTGGAAAAAGAGCCTCATCAAAGTCGGTTTTGACCGCAAGGAAGAGTCCTTCTCGGACTTCCAGGACCAGATGCCACAGTCCTTGGCGTCTGACCCAGACGCCATGGGCCTCGGCGTCTGGCCCAGGTCCATACGCCGGGGTCTCCGGCGTTTGGTACCTAACCTCTGCAAAACATCATTTTGCACCGACCTAAAGCCCCATGGGCCGAACCCCTTGGCCTAACCATATCATCCTATATATCAATCTTTACCTCCGGACCATTCCGGAGCTCCTCGTCATGTCCGTGATCTCATCTGGTACTCCAAACAACATTCGGTCACCAACATACATAACTCATATAATACTATATTGTGAATGTTAAGCGTGCGGACCCTACAGGTTCGAGAATGATGTAGACATGACCGAGACGCTTCTCCGGTCAATAGCCAATAAGGGGACCTGTATGCTCATATTGGTTCCTACATATTATGCGAAGATCTTTATTGGTCGAACCTTTATGAAAACATATGTAGTTCCCTTTGTCCGTCAATATGTTATTTGCTTGAGATTCGATCGTCGCAGGGCGCGCCCTCCACCCTTGTGGCCGCCTCGAGGCTCCCCTAGTGTATACTCCAAGTCCTCTGGATGTCTTCTGGTCCAAAAATAATCCTCGTAAAGTTTTGTTCCGTTTGGACGCCGTTTGATATTCCTTTTCCGCGAAACTTAAAAACAAGGAAAAAAAAACAGAAACTGGCACTGGGCTTTGGGTTAATAGGTTAGTCTCAAAAATAATATAAAATATCATATTAATGCATATAAAACATCCAAAACAGATAATATAATAGCATGGAACAATAAAAAATTATAGATACGTTGGAGACGTATCATGCATCCCCAAGCTTAATTGTTGCTCGTCCTCGAGTAGGTAAATGATAAAAACAGAATTTTTGATGTGGAATGCTACCTAACATATTTATCAATGCAATTCTTCTTTAATGTGGCATGAAATTTCAGATCCGTATATTTTAAGCAAAAGTTTATGTTAGCATGAGAACAATAATATTTCAAGCATACTAGATAGTAAATCATTAAGGCTCAAAAATAACATGCTAAAGAAAGTTATCCCTACAAAATCATATAGTCTTATTATGCTCCCTCTTCTCAACACAAGGTAATCATGCCCACCCTGGGGTCAGCCAAGCAATTGGTTCATACTTTTTAAGGCGCTTCGGCCTTTTTAACTTTTCACGCAATATATGAGTGTGAGCCATGGATATATCACTATGGGTGGAATAGAAGGTGGTAATTGACAAAAGTGGGAGAAAGTCTCACATCAACTCGGCAAATCAATGGACTATGGAGATGTCCATCAATTGATATCATTGTGAGTGAGTAGGGATTGCCATATAACGGATGCACTAGAGCTATAAGTGTATGAAAGCTCAAAAGAAAACTAGTGGGTATGCATCAACTTGCTTGCTCATGAAGACCTAGGGCATTTGAGGAAGCCCATCGTTGGAATATACAAGCCAAGTTCTATAACGGAAATTCCCACTCATATATGAAAGTGATAACATAGGTGTCGGTGTACTATAGTTTGGGCCCTTTAGCACCCCATACTTGTGCACGAGCAGTCGTATCCACACCCGCGGCAAGGCTTGATGGGGGCGATCGAGGACAGATGCAAGGTGAAGAGAAGCGGCCAAGCCAGAGACCAGAGGACAAGCTGGACTCCCGGCAAGATCCTTGCCGGGACTGCCTGCGAGACCCCGACAAGATCCTTGCCGGGGCGTCTTGTCGGGCACTAAAAAGAGCACCACCTCCAGGGTTGAGAGCTCTGACACCATTGACAATATTAAGGCCAAGACCCAGGGGCACGCGTGTAGTGGCGTGCAGATCTTTGTGAAGGCCAGAAGATGAGGTACCTAGCAAGATCCTTGTCGAGGACGTCTGTGAGGCCCCGACAAGATCCTGGCCCGGGACATCAGCAAGACCGCGGCAAGGCTCCGCTACCCCATCACCACTCCAGCATAGTTGCTGGCCTGCCAGCCTAGCAAGCACATGCGTGGTAGCATGCAGATCTTCGCGAAGACACTGCCACCTCTCCAGCGCAGCAGCTGGCCAGCCAAGTTGGCACAACATGCCTCGTCGGCGTAGATGCGTGTCAAGACAGAGCAGGGCAGCGACGGATGGGACGGTTTCCACTCCCGTCCCCGATAAAGCTGGGGGGCACATAAGCAATGCATTAAATGCGTATGCACTAAGGTGCCGATGATAAACATGGACGATGTAGCTACTTTACACCTCAGGTATGCCACTATGGTAGGCCCTTGGACATATAAAAGGAGGCCCACGGCGTACTAGAGGAGGATTTGATCTTTTGAACATCTCGGCCCAGCTTGCATGCGTAGCAGCGAGCCGAAGCTCAAGAACACATAATATAAACTCAAGCAGGACTAGGGTTTTACGCTTCTCAGCGGCCCAAACCTGGGTAAAAATCCGTCATGTTGGTCATTACATCCACTCTTTTCGCTACCCTCTTCCCTGCCAAACCGTAGAAAGGATCCACGTGATCCCGTAGGTGTCGTTCTTCACTGTCATCTTTGGTGCGCCAGGTAGGGGCGAGAAGAGTTCTGCAAACCCGATCTAGCGGTTAGCGCGTCGTTTCCCGTTCACCATGGTTCCCAAGAAGAAGGGGATCACGACAATTGGTTCATCTGGAGTTGATCCGCCTGTGCCAGTGCGTGCGGGAGACGGGGTAGTCGGGGATGGTGGCGGAGGTGTGGCTCGTGAGCATCCACGACATTCTGGCAACCGAAGCCAGGCGAGCGGCATCATTCGCATCCAAGACGACGAGCCGCACGCTGCCGTGTCCAAGGGCAGAGCAATGCTGCCTACAGGAGGCACGATGACCTCTAAGCACCCCCGCCGGTGCCCGCGCCGCATTCCTCCCAGGTCGTGCGTAGCAAACAGTACCGCGACATTGGTGACCCCGGGCACCGCCGTCGGGACCCCGATCCTAAGTCACACTGGTCTAGCATGTAACACATCATATAACTTTGTGGCCTCACGCATGGTATCCCCATGGGTGCCACCTTACCTGGCCCAGGACCGTTTGCGCATTTTGGCTCATGTATATGATAGTGACGCTAGCATCCATATGACAGAGAACCCGTCCCGATACGACTAGTTATAAACCAAAAGTGGCACTAAATTATAGGGACAGGCATACATGACCCAACAATGCACGTGTCAGTCAGCAACGAGTGTTGCCGGGCTGTAGCAAGCTAACAGGAGTCCGGTATACACCGCGTGACATTTCCCCATAGGGTACAGACACAGGAGCAAGGAAGTACACATGCTGGTCAATCCATGTGTTACGGAGCAGTAGAAAGCTACCAAGGCTTAGTGGAAGCACTAGGAGGCATTTCCCCATAAGACAACCTACCAAGGGTAAACAACTAGGTGTCGGATCCCACACATACCAAGAATTTCAATAACGTACACACAATATGCTCGATATGTGCAAATACAACATGGCATCACAACAAAACTCTATGAATCAAAGTATTTATTCGTTAGGATCCGAGGAGCCATATTACAAACATGGGTCTCATGACCCAACATACAGAGCATACAAGCAACGGAAGCATACCATGTTTGGGTACACACAACTACAAATGAAAAAGGTTGTGAAGCCTGACTATCTACAAGACCCTCCCAAGGGTACACGATCGTAGTTGAGGTAACAAACTAAACGTCGAAGTCCACACGGAACCACTAGTGAGACTGAAGTCTCTCTGCAACAACATAAATTAAGCAAACGTGAGTATAAATGTACTCAACAAGACTTACATCAAAACTAGCTACATATGCATCAGTATCAACAAAGGGGTGGTGGAGTTTAGCTGCAGCAGGCTAGCTTTGACTCAGTGGCTATCCTGTACTATGACTACTGGTAACTCTTTTGAGGTGGCGCACACGAGTCCACATATTCACCAAATCAATACACCACTATGGATCCGCTCCTGTTTCCCTATGAGAAGGCCATCCATAGCACTCACGCTTATCTTGCGCATTTTAAAGTATCCACTTTCACTTGTCTATGAACTGTACATGTAACCCAGAAGTCCTTTACCGCGGACGCGGCTATCCGAATAGATGATGTTAACCCAGCAGGGGTGTACTTCTTCACACACGCTCTCGCCACTTACCACCATGTACACGTCATGTATCTCGGCAACCTTCAAGCGGAAGCCTGGCGAGGGAGTCGGCCACGACCTGACTAACCACGCAAGTCTCTAGTCCAGGTTTATCGCCTATTCGGTTTCCATCCGCAAGGAGATCCGGCTGGGGTTTCACTCACGGCCCCAAACGATGTGTACAGGGTTCCAAGCCCACCAAAGGGCGACGCTTGGTATACCCGGCCACGGTGCCTAGTCTGTCCCAAGCCCACCTGTACCAGGTGCCACTTGGTAGACTACTAACACTACCTACAAACTCTAGAAACTAGTTGCAACTCTTGGATAGAGATCAGGTTGATTAATAAGTCGAGAGGGGCACTTAATCATTCCAATGCGTGGTAGCAACTGTTCATGGATCACAAACACAGAACTCGGTTCCTGAGGACGGTTTACCAAATCGTGTTCGCACACTTAGCTCTCAACAGTAGGACATGATGACCAAATTCCAATTCATCCCCGATGAATCAGACCTGACTCAACTCTAAGCACTAGCAGGCATGAAAACAAGCATGAATGAGTAGGCACATCAGGGCTCAAACAACTCCTACTCATGCTAGTGGGTTTCATCTATTTATTGTGGCAATGACAGGTCATGTAGAGGAAAGGGGTTCAACTACCACAACAAATAGCAGTTCAATCATTGTTGTCCTAATGCAGTAAAAGAGAGTAAGAGCGAGAGAGTGGGATTGTATCAGAATGAACAAGGGGGTTTGCTTGCCTGGCACTTCTTAAGATAGTAAAGCTCTTCATCCGTGTCAACGATCACATCGTCGGCAACATCGGCCATCGAGAGGAGACAACCACCGGCAAACAAGAAGGAACACAATCAATGCAATGCAACAATATGATGCATGACCACGACATGGTAATATGCTATTGATTGAGCTAATGCAAATAGCAAGCAGATTAAATGAAGTTGGTTTGGACCAAAGGTTCAAATTCAACTCCATATGTGATTATTCAAATGTCACTTATTTGATTTGTCCTAGGCACTAGCCATAAGTTGTTCTAACATGCATGAAAATTCCATAAACAGATTCCTCATATTTTTCTGATCATTTTTCATATACAAATTATTTCATTTGGAGTTATGGTTTAATTTCTATGATTTTTCAAAGTTTGGAGTATTTTATAAATTAAACAAATCATTTTCTGATTTATTCAAAATCCAGAAAATAGTTAGAGAGAATTCCTTATTTGACCATTTCTTAAAGTTTGGTTCCCTATTTGGCCCAAATAAAAATGTCTTCCCTATTTGATAGCGAAAGTAATTTTTGTTCCTTATAGGACACTCTCGTCCATTTTAGATACTAACGGTGTTAAGTGTGAGGTGAAAAGACCATGTTGCCCCTGTAATATGTTTGTACCCTAATCATCATCGATTCAAAGATGAGGTTGCTACACATCAACACTACAGACCAAGGCAGGGTACACTACACACTCACTCATGCAAAGGGAGGACAGAGCATGCACGCATGCACATAGCACCCAACAAAGCCAGCACTCAGGCATTTACACAAACAGTTGCTACGCCCATTCGTGCAGCTGTCGGCGCCCCAGGAAGTCACACGCCGGCCATACGCACGAACAAGAAAGCACGTCAGCAGCCCTGCTAGGAAGCCACATGCACATATTCGGCCAACCTTAGCAAACTAGAACCCTTACCCGAGGGAGCGTGCATGCAGCACCAGGCTAGCAGCGCCGCTGGCTGCGCTGGTTGGTCTCTCCACTGCGCGCTCAGGCCAGCCCCACCGCTGCATCATGGCTCCGCCGCCCCGCCACCCGGCGTTCTATCTATAGTCGCCTCAGCGCCGTGGAACATATCCAATCTTGTGATAGCCTGGCTTATTAGGGATGATAGACTACTCATATCAATAAGGAATTCATTCTTTTCCAAGAGCCCATTTGGATAGGACTCTAAAGTTAAGCGTGCTCAACTTGGAGTAGTTTCAGGATTGGTGACTGACCGGGAAGTTTCTCCCGGGTGCGCACGAGTGAGGACAAAGTGTGCAAAAAAGACTAGTATTGATATGTGGGGCCAGTCCAGATCCCGCCAGGTGTAACGACCACCGGGGGGTGTGTCCGGGGCATTACAAGTTGGTATCAGAGCTGACCCTCGCGGTTAATTGGATGTTTGCGGCTAGGTGCTCTATCATGTTGTTCATGATGTTTGTGACCCGTCGTGGCACATGGTGTGGCACATGTATCGGACTGGATGCACATATGTTTGTGCCAAGGGGGAACGTTCCTGTGGCCCGACGAGGACGTCGGTTCCTCTGAGTTGGGGTGTATGTGATAGCTTGGCTTATTAGGAATGATAGACAACTCATATCAATAAGGAATTCCTTCTTTTCCGGGAGCCCATTCGTATAGAACTCCAAAGTTAAGCATGCTCAGCTTGGAGTAGTTTCGGGATGGGTGACCGACCGGGAAGTTTCTCCCGGTTGTGCACGAGTGAGGACAAAGTGCGCAGAAAAGACTAGTATTGATATGTGGGGCCAGTCTAGATCCCGCCAGGAGTAACGACCACCGGTGTGTGTGTCCGGGGCATTACAAATCTGTAGCCGCATGCACGAATGATGAACTAACCAAAATATTGGAGCATGCATCCCTAAAACATTGATAAACTGATTGCCTTTTTACAAATCTGTAGCCGCATTCGCGAATGACGAACTAACAAAAATATTGGAGCATACAACCCTAAAACATTGATAAACTGATTGCCTTTTTCTTTTTACTACAGTCAGGATAGTCACACAATACACTAGGGGAAAAATGGTCTTTTCGCCTTCCGCTTAACACCTTTTGTGTCTAAAATAAACGGAAGTGTCATATAAGGAACAAAAAATACTTTAGGTGTCAAATAGAGAAGGACATTTTATTTTGGGCCAAATAGGGAAACAAAGTTTAAGAAAGGGCCAAATAAGGAATTTTCTCAAATAGTTATTGCATCAGCAAACGTCATCACCGCGTCAGCAAAGCCAACATAGTCACTGACGTGTGGGTCCGGTCAACTGGTGACATGGCCAGGTCAAACTGACCAGTGGGGCCACGAGTATTAGTTTAAATTAAACAAGGAAATAACCCTATGGTTAATTAAGGGGTGGGGCCCGGCTGTCTGTGACACATATGGGTTAATCTAAGGGTAATTAGCACCTAAACACTGGCCACGTCGGTGGCGAACCACCAGTGACACAGAGATGAAGCGGCGTCACTCGTTCTTGCGATTCCGGCGACAAGAGGGGCCGGGGTTGGGCTCTACGGCTGTGGCACGATGAGGCGCATCGGGTGGTGGCCGTGGGCGGTGCCGGGTCGGTCGGACACAACAGCGACGTCGAGCGAGGCGGCAGCCAGAGCTCGGGTGTGTGCGGAGTTAGCGCTACGGCTTGCAAACGAGCTAGCTGTCATGCTAGTTTTGCTCTACAGGACGTTGCGAGTGCAACAGACGCACGCGCGGGACCAATTGGTCACCGGGGCTTCGCCGTCAACCAGCCCGTGCGGCGGCGGCTACGGTAAGCAAGGGGGTGATGGCTACGACGACCAAACGGAGGTGGGGTTAGGGGGAAATGGCTAGGGGCTCACCACGGCCACGAAGAGATGCTCGGCGAGCTCGAGGGAGGCCGGTCGGCGATTAATTTGACAGCGGCGATCCACGGCACCGAAGAGGAAGACGACGCCAAGGGCAGCTCTACAGGGAGTATCGGTTTGCGTGGGCTGGCAGAGAGCTCTAGGACAAGGAGGCGGAGCCTTTGGGCACGGTGGCAGGGTTAGGGAGGCCGATGAGTGTGGTGGCAGTGAGCGGCGGCGACGGACGCGTTCGGGTCTGAGGTGCGGAGCGAGAGAGAGGCGGGGAACGGGGACGAGAGCAAGAAGGTGGGGCATGGGGACGTGCGTGGGGTCCCTAGCTAGCTCCAGGCGGTCGACGGCAAACAGGAGGAGGCGTGTCGCCTCGCGCGCGCGTGCGCTGTCCCACCTCTGCCTACTGGAAGAGGTTAGGGATGACTGGCACCAAGCCACGTGGGCTGGGCCAGCACATGAGCTGGGCCGGCTCTGCTGCAGGTAAGAAGCCCACGTGAGTCCTTCTCTCTCTCTTTTCTTTTTTTTGTTTCAGTTTTTCTATTTGTTTTATTCTGTTTTGAATTAGGAAAAATACTAATTCATTTTTAAAACTTCTGTGACAATTTGTGGGCACTATTTGGATTATTCCAAAAGCTCACAAAAGATTCCAGAATATTTGGAGCATTTAATATATTTATAGAATTCAAATGGCCCAATTCAAATATAGTATGGGTTAATCCAAAAATCCAGAAATGTCCAGGAAATATGCTCATCTTTTTTGGTAGAGGTTTGCACCTTTATCTGAAATCATGAACATTTTCAAAGGCATTTTGGGTTCATTGAAAATATTTTTATTTGAACCTATTTGAATTCATTTGGTGCTAGGGTTTGAACATCCCCATTTGAAGTTCCTTGAATTCAAAACCAGATGCATGAATGGTCACAGATGCAACTAATTACAAGCAATTCTTGGTTTGTGACAACTCACCCCCACTAAACAAGAATCTTGTCCTGAGATTCAAGATGTGAGGTAAGAAGACAAAGGGGACACAAAGCTAACACAATCTTCATGATCCAACTTCCCTTCTCGAAGATGTTGATTCATTGCTTCAAATTGATCTTGACATCTTTGCTCTCGCGATCTTCACCCAACTATGATGACAAAAGATATGGAAACTCTACAGAATTCGATCTTCACAAAGATCGATCAACTCAAGATCAACTCATGGAGTGAGACATAAGAACACCTCTTGAGTTGAGACACAAAGCATGCATTCTACAAGATGCAGAATAACAGACCATGAAGGTTCAATTTGATAGGAAATAATTCCACACTTAAATAAGTTGGTGCATGGTTTCAAGCTAGCGACGAAATAATTGCCATGATTCCATAACTGGGCACCTTAGAGAAGGTGACTCGTAGAACTATTCCCTTTAGTGGAAAAAAGAATTACTTTTGATACATAGATCATTGGAACTCTTCATACCAACCTAAGGCAATTCATAATTGATCATTTGAAGGACCTCGGAAGGATGGCATACCCAGACTAGAATAGATGATATGGACTACCTTGTTGAAGACAACGCAACGGTTGATCTTTGCTTATCAACGGAAATGGATGGGACCCATGGTAAGCCCACTTTTGAAGATGATCCTGGATGACAATTACGGAGAAGGAAGACCATAGTAAAATGGCACAAAGGTGGGTGCAGGCTAGGAATAAAATGCAAATGTTGGGAATGTTCCAACCATCATATCTGCCTGAGATTTAGACCTGGTTGGTAACGGGACATTTCAGACAGCATGTCTGGAAAAGGGAGGGTAGCATCACAAATTGGCGAGATGACGTTGCGAGATTCTTAGGAAATGAACTACGATAGCAAGCTCCAAAACATGAGCTAGTTCTGCTACATACATGTGACATGCTGTCCCACACAAGCATCGCCACGTAGAAGTCTTACAACACAACACTACCGAGTTCTGGATGGGAACCATCATCGAGGATAACGGAATCTTGTACACATCCGTCTGGTACCTTCGGGATTAGCACTTAGAACTTATTATCCTTGAACACATCAATCAGTGGCTTGGTGTGCTAGGGATACATACGGAACGAGGATGATTAGTCTAACAAACCACCGAATACTTCGCACATGCATGACTAACTTGGGATGATTCTGGAGGAGGCAACATTGACTTACCCGAATTCACGGTGACAACTTGCATCAAATGCACATGTATTCGAGGAAGGCACTTCTTTTATCCGAACATATGCTTCATGTACGGGACATGAAGATAATGCTTATAAAAGTTTCCAACACTAGCTGGATGTTCAACATGAATCTTGGACAAGATGAAAATGTTGTCAATTGGCTCAACAACAATCCATCCAGGCTTCCATATAGGTGGAATTCCACAATTAAGTGAACATGGTGATAGCATTGGTCAAACCCAAAAGATATAACGGTGTATGCTCGAGGAATCAACAACGAGCAAGACAACATTACGAACATCGTTGGTTCTGATTTGATTTGACGATAGCCCATACTCAAATCAAAGATTGGATAAGATGATAGGTCCATTAATTGATCACGATGGTCTATCGATGAAGATACAATTTTTCTTTAACAAACACACAACACAAGGATATCCCTTTGGAAATGAACTAAGTTAGGGAAAGCATTATCCTCAAACTCTCCAAGTTATTGTTTAGCTTAACCAACTAGCTCAGGGGTATCCAACATAGATTCTTGGAGAAGGGGTGGTTTAGAAGAAAACCATCTTGACAATGAGCTCAACATAGAGATCAGGGAACAACCTGGTAATACTTTCGAGAAGATATTCGAAAAATCATGAACCACCGATATGTTACTAAGCTCGAGAAGAATCTTGCTTTTTAGGGCAAGACAATATAATCAGAAGAGCAAGAGATTAACATAATCCAAACTCATTCATTGAAGAGTGCACCAGGAAAACGGACTAGGTAGCACAATCAATCTTAGAATGATAAATAATGAAATTATTGTCCATTAACTACCAAGAAACGGGGTTGCTAGGAGTATTGATTTCACCCATCATGCTTCATTGTTCGGTATTCTGGTTGTAACCAACACGGATACCGAGGAATGAAGAATGATGGAGAGAGGTATCACTGATTTAATAATTCATAAGAGGGTGTGCAATTCTCACGATACTCTTATTATGAAAGGGGGTGATACTCCGAGGTAGAACAGAACAAAAGCTGGATTGGCATTTTGATCTGCGGAATACAACTACTTTGACTAGTCCAAGAAATGGATGAGGTGCTGGAGTTTGTTTCTCCTAGTCATTTCGGAATAGAATGGCTTGACGGACCACAAGAGTAAAGGCATCGATGAACACGAATGCACAACTACTCCTATCTATCAATTGATAGACGAAGGCCGCAATACAACTGAAGAGGGACAACTCAAAGGAAAACTTTCTGAGTTGTGGATGCATAGATTAGCATGTCGAACTAGTTCAACATATTTCTCCCGGATAATCCATGCAGAAAGGTAGAATTGGCAGAGTGACAATGTGGAATGGACAACTCATCAAGAGCACTCTGGTTGTGATCTTTTGGTTCAAAAGAGCTTCTGCCATAATGGTTCATGGTATTGGAAGAATGACATACCACAGACCTCGAGGGCTGTCACAAGGTTACTAATATCCTATAGGAACGAGCAAAATACTATCAAGAAGAAAGTGGAGTGAATCTGGGGTTCAAGAACCCAGAGATAGAATACCTACTAACTAAATGGCATCACGGGATGCTTTCAAGAATGACGGCCAAAATCATCACACTGAGAACACAACACAAGGTTGGTTTACTAGGTGGCTATCTATGATGTCCTAGTTTCCTGATAGCTTCAACAAATATGTCGAGGCAACGCTGCACTTCAACACAACAATTAGTGTGATTAGTCTGGCCCAAAAGGATATCGAGAATAGGGAGGAACGATTTGCAAATGCATCAGATTGTTTAGAAACCTGGGAAGACTCGGACAACATAACGACTGTAAATGCTCAAAAAGATTTTGAGATCCATGCAAAAAGGTAGCATAGCCACTCAACATCATAATGTCACAGTTTTGAGACCAACTGTTTAACAAACGGAAGTACTTGAAACTGAATTGAGAGTTGAATCCACCATTAACGTGATCCTGATAGGTTGATGGGAAGCCTAGTTCTTAATCCCTGTAGAAGAAGAGGGTGACTCAGGTCAGAAGGACATAAGGTAAAGGAGTAAAAAGAGCCTTACGTTCCCTTCCACAATCAATTCCATTATATAACTAAATACTTTCTAGACTCAACTTTGACCGGTTTGGCTCGGTAATCCCATAGGCAGTCAAGCTCTGATACCAAAGCTGTCGGGACCCCGATCCTAAGTCACACCGGTCTAGCATGTAACACATCATATCACTTTGTGGCCTCACGCACGGTATCCCCACGGGTGCCACCTTACCTGGCCTGAGACAGTTTGCGCATTTTGGCTCACGAATATGATAGTGTCACTAGCATCCATATGACAGAGAACCCAGGCCGACACGACTAGGTATAAACCAAAAGTGGCACTAAATTATAGGGACATGCATACACGACCCAACAATGCACATGTTGGCCAGCAGCGAGTGTTGCTGGGCTGTAGCAAGCTAACAGGACTCTGGTATACACCGCGTGACATATCCCCATAGGGGACACACACAGGATCAAGGAAGGACACATGCTTGTCAATCCATGTGTTCCGGGGCAGTAGCAAGCTACCAAGGCTTAGTGGAAGCACTAGGAGGCATTTCCCCATAAGATAGGCTACCAAGGGTAAACAACTAGGTGTCGGATCCCACACATACCAAGCATTTCAATAACATACACGCAATATGCTCGATATGTGCAAATAGAACATGGCATCACAAAAAAACTCTATCAATCAACGTATTTATTCATTAGGCTCCGAGGAGCCAGATATTACAAACATGGGTCTCGTGACCCAACATACAAAGCATACAAGCAACGGAAGCATAACATGTCTGGGTACAGACAACTACAAATGAAAAAGGTTGTGAAGCCTGACTATCTACAAGACCCTCCCAAGGGTACAAGATCATAGCTGAGGTAACAAGCTAAACGTCGAAGTCCACGCGGAACCACTAGTGAGACTGAAGTCTCTCTACAAAAACATAAATTAAGCAAACGTGGGTACAAATGTACTCAGCAAGATTTACATCAGAACTAGCTACATATGCATCAGTATCAACAAAGGGGTGGTGGAGTTTCACTACATCAAGCCAGCTTTGACTCAGTGGCTATCCTGTACTACGACTGCTGGTAACTCTTTTGAGGTGGCGCACACGAGTCCACATATTCACCAAATCAATACACCACTATGGATCCGCTCCCATCTCCCAACAAGAAGGCCATCCATAGTAGTCACGCTTATCTTGTGCATTTTAAAGTATCCACTTTCACTTGTCTATGAACTGTACAGGCAACCCAGAAGTCCTTTACCGCGGGTGTGGCTATCCGAATAGATGATGTTAACCCTGCAAAGGTGCACTTCTTCACACACGCTCTTGCCACTTACCACCATGTACATGTCGTGTATCTCAGCAACCTTCAAGCGGAAGCCTGGCGAGGGAGTCGGCCACGACCTAACTAACCACGCAGGTATCTAGTACAGGTTTATCGCCTATTGGGGTGCATCTGCAAGGAGATCCGGCCGGGGTGTCGCTCACGGCCCCAAACGATGTGTACAGGGTTCCAAGCCCATCAAATGGGCGACGCTAGGTATACCCGCCCACGGTGCCTAGTCTGTCCCAAGCCCACCTGTACCGGGTGCCACTTGGTAGACTACTAACACTACCTACAAACACCAGAAACTAGTTGCAACTCCTGGACAGAGATCAGGTTGATTAATAAGTCGAGAGGGGCACTTAAGCATTCCAATGCATGGTAGTAACTGTTCTTGGATCACAAACACAGAACTCGGTTCCTGAGGACGGTTTCAATGAGACAACCCACCATGTACTCCTACATGGCCTCTCATCGCTACCTTACCAAATCATGTTCACACACTTAGCTCTCAATAGTAGGACATGATAACCACATTCCAATTCATCCCCGATGAATCAGACCTGACTCAACTCTAAGAAATAGCAGGCATGACAACAAGCATGAATGAGTAGGCACATCAGGGCTCACACAATTCCTACTCATGCTAGTGGGTTTCATCTATGTACTGTGGTAATGACAGGTCATGCATAGGAAAGGGGTTCAGCTACCGCAACAAATAGCAGTTGAATCGTTGTTGTCCTAATGCAGTAAAAAAGAGCAAGAGCGAGAGAGTGGCATTGTATCAGAATAAACAAGGGGGTTTGCTTGCTTGTCACTTCTGAAGATAGTACAGCCCTTCATCTGTGTCAACGATCACATCGTCGGAAACATCGCCTATCGAGAGGGAACAACCACCGGCAAACAGGAAGGAACAAAATCAATGCAATGCAACAATATGATGCATGACCATGGCATGGCAATATACTATTGATTGAGCTAATGCAAATAGCAAGTAGATTAAATGAAGTTGGTTTGTACCAAAGTATCAAATTCAACTCCATATGTGATTATTCAAATGTCACTTATTTGATTTGTCCTTTGCAATAGACTTAAGTTGTTCTAACATGCATGAAATGCCATAAACAGATTCCTCATATTTTTCTGATCATTTTTCATATATAAATTATTTCATTTGGAGTTACGGTTTAATTTCTATGATTTTTCAAAGTTTGGAGTATGTTATGAATTAAACAAATCATTTTCTGAATTATTCAAAATCCAGAAAATAGATATTGCATCAGCAAACGTCATCACTGCGTCAGCAAAGCTAACACAGTCACTGACGTGTGGGTCCGGTCAACCGGTGACATGGCTAGGTCAAATTGACCTGTGGGCCCACGAGTATTAGCTTAAATTAAAAAGGGAAATAACCATGTGGTTAATTAAGGGGTAGGGCCCGGCTGTCTGTGACACATGTGGGTTAATCTAAGGGTAATTAACACCTAAACACTGGCCACGTCGGTGGCAAACCGCTGGTGACACACAGATGCAGCGGCGTCGCTCGTTCTTACGATTTCGGCGACGAAAGGGGCCGGGGTTGGGCTCTAAGGCTGCGGCGCTGGGAGGTGCATCGGGTGGTGGCCGTGGGCGGTGCCGGGGCGGTCGGAAACAACAATGGCGGCAAGTGAGGCGGTGGCCGGGGCTCGGGTGGGTGCGGGGTTAGCACTGCGGCTTGCAAACGAGCTTGCTGTCGCGCTAGTTTTGCTCTATGGGACATTGCGAGTGCAACGGACGCACGCGCGGGGCCAATTGGTCACCGGGGCTTCGCCGGCGATGAGCCCGTGCGGCGGTGGCTACGTTAAGCAAGGGGGCGACGACTATGGCGACCAAACGGAGGCGGGGTTAGGGGGAAATGACCAGGGGCTCACCACGGTCACGAAGAGATGCTCGGCGAGCTCGGGGGAGGCCGGACGGCGACTAATTTGACGACGGCTATCCACGGCACCAAAGAGGAAGACGACGCCAAGGGCAGCTCTGCAGGGCGTCCCGGCTTGCGTGGACTGGCAGAGACCTCTAGGACGACGAGGCAGAGTCTTTGGGCATGATGGCATGGTTAGGGAGGCCGATGAGTGCGGTGGCAGTGAGCAGCGGCGACGGACGCGTTCGGGTCGGACGTGCGGAGCGAGAGAGAGGCGGGGAACGGGGACGAGAGCAAGGAGGTGGGGCTTGGGGACGTGCGTGGCGTCCCTAGATAGCTCTAGGCGGTCGGCGGAAAGCAGGAGGAGGTGTGGCGCCTCGCACGCGCGTGCGCTGTCCTGCCTCTGCCTACTGGCAGAGGCTAGGGATGACTGGCACCAGGCCAGGTGGGCTGGGCCAGCATAGGAGCTAGGCCGGCTCTGCTGCAGGTAAGAAGCCCAGGTGAGTCCTTCTCTCTCTCTCTTTTTGTTTTGTTTTTCTATTTGTTTTATTCTGTTATGAATTAGTAAAAATACTAATTCATTTTTAAAACTTTTGAGACGATTTGTGGGCACTATTTGGATTATTCCAAAAGCTCACAAATGATTCCAGAATATTTGGGGCATTTAATATATTTATAGAATTCAAATGCCCCAACTCAAATATAATATGGGTTAGTCCAAAAATCTATAAATGTCCAGGAAATATGCTCATCATTTTTGGTAGAGGTTTGCGCCATTATCAGAAATCATGAACATTTTCAAAGGCATTTTGGGTTCATTGAAAATATTTTTTTTGAACCTATTTGAATTATTTTGGTGCTACGGTTTAAACATCCTCATTTCAAGTTCCTTGAATTCAAACCCTGGTGCATGAATGCTCACAGATTGTCACACCCTGCATTTTGTAACATGTCATTTCCATCTGTAAAGCATGAAAATTTGGACCAGCAATTTTTTTTGGCATCATTTGGCTTTTATTTGGAATTGAGTTTTTCTTCCTGTGTTTTTCATGTGCTCATTAAAGTCAACTACTACCTCATGTAGAATTCATATCCTTACCCAAAACTTCTGCCCAATGATCATACCAAGTGTTTATAGCAGTAAAGTATTTTCTTATAAAATTAATTTGGCCAAAATGTATTTTTAAAAATTAGTATTCCAAAAACCCCTGAATTGAGGTTTGCACTCCAAGTGCTTGATTTAGGGTGAGAAAATTATTTCAAAAAGTATATTTGAGACCTAGTAGTCATAGCACTCCCAGAAACCACAAAAGAATAATTTTAAAAGTTATTTTCCTATTTTATTTAAAGGCTTTTTCTTAAGGCCAGAAATGGTCTTTAATAGGGAAAAATTATTTAAGTATTTCAAAAATATTTGCCAAAATTCAGGGAGACTCATAGGACATATATTGTCCATATATAAGAGTTTCAACACTTGGTCATGTTCAAAATATTGGGCTAATCCCTTAGAAACCCTTTCTGGATATTTCAAGCTTTTGAAATATTTACAAAGGAAATATTCTCTAAAAATTCCAGGGAAATTATATCATGTCATATATGACATATTTGATGATCTTGCCAAGCCCCATGCCTTGGGAAGCAAGAAAACATCATCAAAACCCTTCAAAACCATTTTGTCCATATCTGAAGTTTGAGCAACTTTACATTGCCAAACTTGTCCAAATGCTCTCAAACTTGGTGCACATGCTAGAATGGCCTTATAAGGCATCTAGACCAAATGGCACAAGCTTTGGAGAAGGGTAACTTGATCAGAGTACCCCAAAACCATTTTTGTTCAAATTCAAATTTGAACAACTTTACATTACCAACTTTTTACCTGGGGCTTCAAACTTTGTGGGCATGATCATAACCCCAAATGATGACACTACACCAAGTGGTGCATCAAGGGGAGATGATTTGCTTGACTTAAACATGGTGAAACCCTTTTTGTTGATTTCTAGGGTTCACAAAAGTTACATTGGCAAGTTTCTTAAAACAAGCCCAAACTTGGTGAAAACATAATCAAACACCTTCTGCCATTTTACCAAAACCACTGTTTTGGCCTCTTTTACTATTTACCCTTGATTCAACTTTCTACCACAGCCTCACCTAGTCACCTTCTACCTCCAGTAACTTCCCCATGGCTAGAGTTCAATGATTGAAGGGTGAAAACCCCAATTTACCTTGCTGGACAGCCCAGTTCTTATCTTCTCTTAGCTTCCCTCCTCTCCCACTGGACAACCAAGGCATCCAAGGCCAGAGCCAGATTGTTTACTTCATGCTGGACCACCCAGACATGGTGGACGCGCCCAGCTAGCCAACGGCATGCCGTGGCACGCAGAAGGCACGCTCCAGAGCGCGCTACAGTGCACGCCCGCACTATAGCCTCGCCCAATCAGCCAGCCCCGACCACCTCGTGCTTCCCCCTCACGCCGTTCGATGCGCCTCGGCGTCCGCAACGTTCCCCGGCGCTGTCCCCCTCCTCCTTCTCCCTCCAGTGGACGCCCTCACACGCGCGCCGGCCGCCCGCGAGCTCCAGTCGTTGGCCTCGCACGCGCGCAGCTCCAGAAGCTTCCCCCGCTCCCTCTCTTCCTCTCCTCTGCCCTGGACCTCGTCCAGCAACCCCGCAGACACTTCCCCAGCGCCTCCCGTGCCCTGTGGCAACGAGTAGAGGCTCGCCGGCGCACAGGTCCACGACACCTCGCCGTCCGCCTATAAATAGACCCCCCGAGCCCCTCTTCTCCTCACCAGTCACACTCTCCCTCTCTCAATCTTTCCCCAGAGCCACTCACCCCACTCCAGACCAGCCCGAGCTCGAGATCGAGCTCGAGCTCTGCCGCAGTGGCTCCCAGTCGCCTGCTCGGTACAGGCCGCCCCAGCCTCTTCTCTCACTCGATCTAGCACCACTGTATGACCCTGACGCGTTTCCCCCTCTTTCCCCTCTCTGCAGCTGCCGGAATCAACCGGAGCAGCATCCGCCCGAAGCTCCTCTGCCACGTGACCTCGCCGTCGGCGACCCAGGCCACTCCGGCGACCCGCACCACCTCCACCAGATCGGCGACACTCTGCTGAATCCATTCCTGCCCTTAGCTCGCCTCGCCGTGCCCTGAAACGTCACCGGTGAGCTCGCCGGCTCTCTGCAGGAGGGTAAGGGATGACAGGCGGGCCCCGCCTGTCAGCCTCCCCTCGCCCTCGCTCCCCTCTCCACTCACTAACGCCGGGCCCCGCCCGTCAGGTTTCAAAGCCCTGGCGCGCGCGCTGGCGCCCGTGTGGTGGGCTGTTCGCCCTGGGCCTGCTGCACTGTGGCCGATCTAGCCGAGTGGCACAGAGCCCTTTTTCCTTTTTCTTTTCTGTGGATTTTCAAATAATTCCACAGAATTAAATATATATCCAAATGAATTAATTCCAGTTCCTAAAATCTTGTAAAAATCCAGCCTATTTAATGGTGTCACTTTCACACATGTCCATGGACCTTTTCTATTCTGTTCAAATTTAAATTCATATTTGAACATTAAAACTTCTGTTCAAATATTCACGTACCCCATTCTGCCACTCCAAAACTCAAACTAAGAATTTTGGCCATCTTAGTTTTCCCTCTAGTATTTAATAAAAATAAGTTGACATTTTTCTAAGCACTTTGGTTTTTCTGTTTTTATTGTGGTCTTATTTTCCCATTGTTTATTGCGATGATTAGATACCGTATTTGACGAGGTTGCTGAAGAAGATGGAGGGGAAGGATTTGAAGACTTTGAAGACCAAGCCAATCCAGGCAAGCAACCCTTTGACCATGATACCCTTGTGTTCTTCGGAACCCATTTATTTCCGAATGCATGATGATAAGAGTAACGGTGGTGACCTAGTTCAGAACCACCACATGATGCATGCTTTACTCATGATCTTGCTATGTGCTTAGATGCAATGCAAACGATTAGTAGTGATGCTTAGTGATGCATGTGTGCCATGAAACCTTCGTGGATGCATTCTTTTCAAAAACCCCATCGGGTGCCCCTAATGCCCGAGGGTGATGTTGAGTTAGGTCATCAATTGAGGAAGAAGTGATGTGCCAATAAAGATTCTTGTGTGGGTGAAACGATGGATTAGATTTATGTGTGACTACCGTCCCAACCAAACATGTGCAACCACTCTACCCCTTATGGGACGGGGCATTATTGATTACTTAGGCTGATACTAGCATGGTGCCCACATTACTAGTGACGGAAGAGACTTGAGGTCTTTCCCGGGACGGGGTCGTGCTCGGATAGGCGACCATGACTGTTTTCACAGGGCACCGGACACACCGTTGGTCCCTTCGTGTATGCGTGACATTGAAAATAGGGCAAGTCCCATGATCTATTGTTTGTACTCGAGGGTTGTGCACCAACGAGTGGACCCTATGTTAGTGTCGTCTAAGGAAAGATAATGACCGGGTGCTTCCCCCGAGTACTTGAGATACTGCGGGATCGTGGGTGACACTAAAGCTTCCCGGATCTTGTGGGTAAAGTGCGCAACCTCTGTAGAGTGTAAAACTATTCGAATAGCCGTGTCCACGGTCATGGACAGTTGGGTGGTGCTACTTAAACTATGTCCAGAATTTTACTATATCGGTGAAAGTATGTATGTGTGATGAGTCAAGGTGGTGACTTGACTCGTTGAGTTGAATCCTATTCATGTTGATATCGGTAACCTGTCCTCGAGGTTACGTGAATTTATTGATGCATATACTTGATGGTAGAATATTTATTCTAACTTGTAGCTAGATTGCTCATTGTTGTACAATTGCATTGTTACTTTGAACCAAATCATGGGTTGCTTGCGAGTACATTCAAAGTACTCATTGGCTTGCCACTGGTTATTTAATTGGCCAGGCATGGAAGAGCAGGAATATGAAGAAAAATTCTATGGAGACGAACATGCGAACTAGGACGCTATCCCAGTCAGAATGCCTGTAGGGTTAAGGCAGATGGCATGGGTTCTACTTATCTTCGAAGACTTCCGCTATTCGAGTTATTTGTTATTCAGCCCTTGTGGCTTTATCTATGTTAGACTTGGCCATTATGGCCATAATTTGTGTAAGACGGTATGTATGGATGTATGACTCTTGTTATTCAGCTTCTGTGTGTTCAGTGAGCATTGATCTCTGGGATCACTATACACGTGCATTCGGTGATCTCGACTCTTAAGTTGGGGTCCCCACAGAGCTGGTATCAGAGCCATCCTGACTGTAGGAAGCCTTAGTTAGCATGGCCGTTAGTTAGATGAGACCCCCTTTTCAAAAACTTTCTGAACCTCTCTTCTTTTCGAAACCTTACCAACCTGAGATATCATCGGCTTATTAACCTCTCCTATTCAACCTTTGTAGATGGCCGCTATACCTGAAGAGCACCTGACCACTGGGTTTCCCTTGCTTCTCGAGGATAGCCTCCAGGAGTGCCAGTTCCACCGAGCGCCCATCCTCACCTACCTTGAGCATTGGGTTAGCGACACTGAGGTGGAGTACCATGTGGAAGTGATCGTGAAGGCAAACGATCCTCCCACAAGTTGGTTCTTCGAGGGACCCCAGATGGCAACACTGCCTCTCCCTGTCGAGGCTGTTGCACTCAAGGCACTAACCCGTCTCCGCGAGCTTCTTCCGAAGATGGCAGCCAAGATGACAACCCGCTTCTTACCTTACCGAAAGGAAGGTGAAGATGAAAGCAGCGTGCAAGCCCCTCCACTGAAGGAAGGACTCCCACTTCGATTCCAGACCTACTTCAGTCTATGTGCCGACAGCTTGGCACACGATTAGGCCTCGGAATCGATGAAGCTCCGAGAAGAACTTCACAAGACCAAGGCACTTCTTCGTCGAGCACAAGAGAAGATAGATAGGATCAAGAAGGAAGGTGCGCCTCCCGGATAGTCCACTATCGCGAACCGAGGCGAAAGGCCCTCAGGAGATGTATCTTTCAAGGATGAAGAACCACCTCGGCGACGCCGTATGACGGCAAGGGAATATCGCAAGCTTTTCCCTGCACCACCAACAAAGCACCGTCGTATCCAACTCCTCCACTCCCCCACACCCTCAAGTGACAAGGGGGCCCAGACAGATGAAGATAAGGAGGAAGACCCAGAAGAGCCAGAATACGCGACCGAGCATTCCGCCACTTAGGCATTATTCGCAACTCGGATATGCCCGTTCGTGACCCTTACGGTAGGATAGGTCGTGTAACCCCTATGCGCAGCCGAGTCCTTGTATGGTTTATATGAAGCCATCTAGTGTTGCTTTTGTTGTGTTTGGATGTATGTCGTATTCTCCCTCCGGGAATATGTAAGCGACTACATCACCCATTTGAACTTTAATGTATGTGTTTGGCCCTTTCGGCCCTTGCATGATTTGATTAGTGTCACACCCACCCCCTTACTAGGCACCCATCTTTATTGCTTTCCCTCTTCCAAATAATGAGACCTTTTACCGCTCCAACATGATGCCTGTTGTAACTCGTACTGGTACCTCTACCCAGCAGCCTGAAGCCGGAGCATCCGCTCAATCAGAGGCCGGCCACGACCAAACCAACGACCAAGCTCCACCACCACCACCTCCTCCGAACATGGACATGGCTCAGCTTCTCCAAGCTTTCCGAGAGGAGCGCCAAGCCAACACCACAGCCGTTCAGTTGATTGCTCAAGCTGTCACCAACAACCGCCAGCCGACGGGGAATGGCAATGGACGTTCCACGTTGGCAGAGTTCAAGAAGCATGCACCGCCAACTTTCATCGAGACTGCTGAACCCCTGGATGCAGACGACTGGGTCCGCACCATTGAGGACTTGCTGGAACTAGTCAGATGCACCGAAGACCGCGAGAAGGTGGCTTATGCAGCCCACTGCCTCGGGGGGACTGCTAGAGCTTGGTGGGATCGATTCAAGGTCATGCATGCTGGGCAAGACATCACTTGGGACAACTTCAAGGCAGAATTCCGCAAGGCCCATATTCCTTCCGGAATCATGGCTATCAAAAAGCGTGAATTCCGAGCCCTGAAACAAGGAAGTGGCACTGTCAAGGAGTACATGCAGAAGTTTAGTGTTCTGTCAAGGTATGCCCCTGAAGATGTCAGCACTGATGCTGCAAAAAGGGAGCGCTTCATGGAAGGCCTCAATCAGACTCTGCAGTACTCGCTTGTCGTGTGCGACTGCCCAACCTTCCCTGACCTGGTGAACAAAGCACTCATGCTTGAAGACAAGCGGCGTGCTCTGGAAGACACTCGCAAGTGCAAGATGGTCAGCAAGGGAAGTTCCAGCAACCAGAAGCCTCGCTCGT
The DNA here is from genome assembly GCA_902687465.1 of Secale cereale. Lineage (NCBI taxonomy): Eukaryota > Viridiplantae > Streptophyta > Magnoliopsida > Poales > Poaceae > Secale > Secale cereale. Next base: position 81,106,427 of record LR738713.1, read on the forward strand.
GGCAGTCAGCCCCGGTCAAGCCAACCTATCAGCAACCAAGAGCTCCTGCACCTCGCACCAACTATCAGCCTCAGCAATATGCCAACCCAAGGTCAGCATTCAACCCGAATAACAGTGGTGGCAACAAGATCAATAATCCAAACCAAGTCACTTGCTTTGGATGTGGTCAGTGAGGACACATCTGAAGGGTGTGCCCCAACAAGAAGCCTGATGCCCCACGCCCCAATGCGCAGAACCCAGGACAAGGCCACGGGATCCCACCAAGGAACCCAGCTCCTCGCAACCCGCCTAACCATGGGAAGGGGCGTGTGAATCACGTCACTGCTGAAGAAGCCCAGGAAGACCCGGACGTCGTGCTGGGTACGTTCCTTGTCAACTCAGCACCTGCAACTGTCTTGTTTGATTCTGGAGCCACGCATTCATTTGTCACTCAAAGATTTGCATTAAAAAGTGGCATGACCCCTACACCCCTGAATAACCCCATGGTGGTACAAACCCCCGGAGCAGAGATGAGAGCCAAGATAGGCTGTAAGGGAGTCAGTATTACCATTAACGGTGTAGACTTCCTATCAGACCTTATCATCCTAAGATCGCAAGGCTTGGATGTGATCTTAGGGATGGATTGGCTCAGTAAGCACCAAGGCTTATTAGACTGTGCCAATCGGACTGTCACTGTGACCAATGACCAAGGAGTCGAAGTTAAGTTCGCTCCCAACTCCTCTTCCGCTCAAGCCATTCAAGTCAATTGTCTGTCTGAAGTTGGGCTGGAGCAAGTACCGGTAGTATGCGAGTATCCCGATGTCTTTTCGGATGAACTACCGGGAATGCCCCAATGCCCCCTGACCGTGACATTGAGTTCATCATCTAGATCGTGCCCGGGGCAGGACCCATCTATAAGAAGCCTTATAGAATGGGGAAGGAAGAATTAGCCGAGGTGAAGAAGCAACTGGAAGAGCAGCTGAGGAAGGGATTTATCCGCCCAAGTGCCTCCCCTTGGGGATCACCTGTTCTGTTTGTGGCAAAGAGGGACGGTACCATCCGCTTATGCATTGGCTATCGCTCCCTCAATGAGGTTACAATTAAGAACAAGTATCCACTTCCCAAGATTGAAGATCTGTTTGATCAGCTCAGCGGAGCCAAGGTGTTCTCCAAGATCGACCTCAGATCTGGGTACTACCAGCTGAAGATCAGACCCCAAGATATTCCGAAGACGGCATTCGTAACCAGATATGGCATGTACGAGTGCACGGTCATGTCCTTTCGGTTAACCAATGCCCCAGCTTACTTCATGTATCTTATGAATAAAGTCTTCATGGAATATTTGGACAATTTTGTTGTTGTCTTCATCGAAGACATTCTTGTCTTCTCGAAGACGGAGGAAGAACACGAGCAACATTTGAGGATGGTCCTAGACAAGCTTCTGGAGCACCAACTATACGCCAAATTCAGCAAGTGTGAGTTCTGGCTGCATAAAGTTGGATTCTTAGGTCATGTCTTGACCGAAGAAGGATTGTCAGTTGATCCCGCGAAGATCGAAGCTGTGACCCAATGGCAATCTCCAACGACCGTCAAGGAAGTCAGAAGGTTCCTCGGACTTGCGGGCTATTACCGCAAATTCGTGGAAGGATTCTCTAGCATTGCCCGGCAAATGACTCAGCTCCTCAAGAAGGACAAGAAGTTCGAGTGGACGCCAAAATGTGAAGAGAGCTTCCAAGAGCTCAAGAAGAGATTGACCACCGCCCCAGTTCTGGCAACACCTGATATTCACAAGGAGTTCGTGATATATTGTGATGCCTCTCGAACCAGATTGGGAATCGTTCTGATGCATGAAGGCCGAGTCATAGCTTACCTCTCAAGGCATCTACGACCTCATGAAGAGAACTACGCTACTCACGATCTTGAGCTAGCAGTAGTGGTTCATGCCTTGAAGACATGGTGGCATTACCTCCTAGGGAAATGGTGTGAGATATACACATACCACAAAAGTCTGAAGTACATATTCACCCAAAAGGAATTGAACATGAGGCAACGAAGATGGTTGGAACTCATCAAAGACTATGACCTTAGTGTTCAATATCACCCCGGGAAGGCTAACGTGGTGGCCGATGCCTTAAGCAGAAAGGCTTGCTCCTTGAATGCCATAATTCAAAAGAGGCAGCCAGCCCTGTTTAAGGAGCTCGAACAATTCAGTTTGGAATTGGTCACTCCTAGATTTCTGGATCATTTGGAAGTCAAACCAACCCTGATGGACGAAGTCAAGAAGGCGCAAGGTGGGCACGCAAGCATTAAAGGCATCAAGAAGAAGATGAAGCTAGGCAAGGCCCCAGGATTCTCCGAGGACGAGCACAGGATTGTTTGGTACAAAGGCCACATCTGCGTACCAAACAAGATGGAGCTGAAGAACCTGATCCTGCAAGAAGCCCACGACACTCTGTATTCCATCCACCCTGGAGGAACCAAGATGTGTCAAGACTTGAAGGAAAGATTCTGGTGGCACGGGATGGAAAGAGAGATTGCAACCTATGTTGCAAAGTGTGATGTGTGCCAAAGGGTCAAGGCTGAATATCAGCGACCCGCTGGATTGCTCCAACCACTCAAGGTTCCTGAGTGGAAGTGGGATAAAGTCGGAATGGACTTCATCATTGGATTACCAAGGTCAAATAGAGGACATGACTCCATCTGGGTCATAGTCGACCATTTGACCAAGGTGGCCCATTTCATTCCTGTCAAGACCACTTATGATGGCAACCGGCTGGCAGCTCTCTACATCGACAGAATCGTAAGCCCTCACGGTGTTCCCAAGGAGATTGTGTCAGATCGAGGAACCCAGTTCACTTCAAGGTTCTAGAAGAAGTTCCAAGAAGCCTTGGGAACCAAGTTGTCTTTCAGCACGGCTTTCCACCCAGAGACCGGAGGTCAGACAGAACGAGTAAATCAAATTCTGGAAGACATGCTCCGAGCCTGTGTCTTGGCATGTGGAGCCAAGTGGGAAGATTGCCTCCCTTTTGCCGAGTTCTCCTATAACAACAGTTATCAGTCAAGCCTTCAGATGGCACCATTTGAGGTGTTGTACGGACGTAGATGTCGCACACCCCTCAACTCGTCAGAGACTGGAGAAGGGCTAGTCTTTGGACCGGATATTCTCCGCGAAGCAGAAGAGCAAGTCCAACTAGTCAGAGAGCGTTTGAAGGCAGCCAAGTCAAGGAAAAAGAGCTATGCTGACACTCATCGCTGAGATATGAGTTTCCATGTCGGAGACCATGTGTATCTACGGGTAACTCCTCTAAAAGGAACCAAGCGTTTCCACGTCAAGGGGAAGCTCGCACCAAGGTTCATTGGACCCTTTGAGATCACTGCACGACGAGGAGAAGTGGCTTACCAGTTGGAACTACCACATGAGCTATCCGATGTGCACAACGTATTCCACGTGTCACAACTCTGGAAATGTCTCCAAGTTCCGAACAAGCCTGATCTCTACAGGGATGTTTATCATCAAGCCATTGATCTCCATCCTGATTTGACCTACCGCGAGAAGACCATTCACATTCTGGATGAAGCAGAACGACAGACGCGAAGCCGCACCATCAAGTACTTCAAGGTCCAGTGGAGCAACCACACGGAAGCAGAAGCAACCTGGGAACGTGAAGATTATCTTAGATCCGAGTATCCCGATCTCTTTTAAGACCTAGTTTAGGAATCTCGGGGACGAGATTCTTGTAAGGGGGGTAGGTCTGTCACACCCTGCATTTTGTAACATGTCATTTGCATCTGTAAAGCATGAAAATTTGGACCAACAATTTTTTTGGCATCATTTGGCTTTTATTTGGAATTGAGTTTTTCTTCCTGTGTTTTTCATGTGCTCATTAAAGTCAACTACTACCTCATGTAGAATTCATCTCCTTACCCAAAACTTCTGCCCAATGATCAAACCAAGTGTTTATAGCAGTATAGTATTTTCTTATAAAATTAATTTGGCCAAAATGTATTTTGAAAAATTAGTATTCCAAAAACCCCTGAATTGAGGTTTGCACTGCAAGTGCTTGATTTAGGGTGAGAAAATTATTTCAAAAAGTATATTTGAGACCTCGTAGTCATATGACTCCCAGAAACCACAAAAGTATAATTTTAAAAGTTATTTTCCTATTTTATTTAAAGGCTTTTTCTTAAGGCCAGAAATGGTCTTTAATAGGGAAAAATTATTTAAGTATTCAAAAAATATTTGCCAAAATTCAGGGAGACTCATAGGACATATATTGCCCATATATAAGAGTTTAAACACTTGGTCATGTTCAAAATATTGGGCTAATCCCTCAGAAACCCTTTCTGGATATTTCAAGCTTTTGAAATATTTACAAAAGAAATATTCTCTAAAAATTCCAGGGAAATTATATCAAGTCATATATGACATATTTGATGATCTTGCCAAGCCCCATGCTTTGGGAAGCAAGAAAACATCATAAAAACCCTTCAAAACCATTATGTCCATATCTGAAGTTTGAGCAACTTTACATTGCCAAACATGTCCAAATGCTCTCAAACTTGGTGCACATGCTAGAATGGCCTAATAAGGCATCTAGACGAAATGGCACAAGCTTTGGAGAAGGGTAACTTGATCAGAGTACCCCAAAACCATTTTTGTTCAAATTCAAATTTGAACAACTTTACATTACCAACTTTTTACCCGGGGCTTCAAACTTTGTGGGCATGATCATAACCCCAAATGATGACACTACACCAAGTGGTGCATCAAGGGGAGATGATTAGCTTGACTTAAACATGGTGAAACCATTTCTGTTGATTTCTAGGGTTCACCAAAGTTACATTGGCAAGTTTCTTAAAACAAGCCCAAACTTGGTGAAACACCCTATTTCCATATGCCATTTAATCCTGTTAAGTGTCATGGCCAGTAGAGATCATTTGGTTGCCCAAAACATAATCAAACACCTTCTGCCATTTTACCAAAACCACTGTTTTGGCCTCTTTTACTATTTACCCTTGATTCAACTTTCTACCACAGCCTCACCTAGTCACCTTCTACCTCCAGTAACTTCCCCATGGCCAGAGTTCAATGATTGAAGGGTGAAAACCCCAATTTACCTTGCTGGACAGCCCAGTTCTTATCTTCTCTCAGCTTCCCTCCTCTCCCACTGGACAACCAAGGCATCCAAGGCTACAGCCATATTGTTTACTTCATGCTGGACCCCCCAGACACGGCGGACGCGCCCAGCTAGCCAACGGCATGCCGTGGCATGCAGAAGGCACACTCCAGAGCGTGCTACAGTGCACGCCCGCACTGTAGCCTCGCCCAATCAGCCAGCCCCGACCACCTTGTGCTTCCCCCTCGCGTCGTTCGATGCGCCTCGGCGTCCGCAACGTTCCACGGCGCTGTCCCCCTCTTCCTTCTCACTCCAGTGGATGCCCTCACACGCGCGCCGGCCGCCCGCGAGCTCCAGTCGTCGGCCTCGCATGCGCGCAGCTCCAGAAGCTTCCCCCGCTCCCTCTCTTCCTCTCCTCTGCCCTGGACCTCGTCCAACAACCCCGTAGACACTTCCCCAGCGCCTCCCGTGCCCTGTGGCAACGAGCAAAGGCTCGCCAGCGCACAGGTCCACGGCACCTCGCCGTCCGCCTATAAATAGACCCCCCCGAGCCCCTCTTCTCCTCACCAGTCCCACTCTCCCTCTCTCAATCTTTCCCTAGAGCCACTCGCCCCACTCCAGACCAGCCCGAGCTAGAGATCGAGCT
>LR738713.1:81112344-81122913 GCA_902687465.1 Secale cereale
CCCCGTCGCCTGCTCGGTACAGGCCGCCCCAGCCTGTTCTCTCACTCGATCTAGCACCACTGCATCACCCTGACGCGTTTCCCCCTTTTCCCCTCTCTCCAGCTGCCGGAATCAACCGGAGCAGCATCCGCTCGAAGCTCCTCCGCCGCGTGACCTCGCCATCGGCGACCCAGGCCACTCCGGCGACCCGCACCACCTCCACCAGATCGGCGACACTTGCTGAATCCATTCCTGCCCTTAGGTCGCCTTGTTGTGCCCGGAAACGTCGCCGGTGAGCTCGCCGGCTCTCTGCCAGAGGGTTAGGGATGACAGGCGGGCCTCTCCTGTCAGCCTCCCCTCGCCCTCGCTCCCCTCTCCACTCACTGACGCCGGGCCCCGCCCGTCAGGTTTAAAAGCCATGGCGCGCGCGCTGGCGCCTGTACGGTGGGCTGTTCGCCCTGGGCCTGCTGCACTGTGGCCGATCTTGCCCAGTGGCACAGAGCCCTTTTTCCTTTTTCTTTTCTGTGGATTTTCAAATAATTCTACATAATTAAATATATATCCAAATGAATTAATTTCAGTTCCTAAAAACTTGTAAAAATCCAGCCTATTTAATGGTGTCACTTTCACACATGTCCATGGACCTTTTCTGTTCTGTTCAAATTTAAATTCATACTTGAACATTAAAACTTCTGTTCAAATATTCATGTACCCCATTCTGCCACTCCAAAACTCAAACTAAGAATTTTGGCCATCTTAGTTTTCCCTCTAGTATTTAATAAAAATAAGTTGACATTTTTCTGAGCACTTTGGTTTTTCTATTTTTATTGTGGTCTTATTTTCCCGTTGTTTATTGTGACGATTAGATACTGTATTTGACGAGGTTGCTGAAGAAGAAGGAGGGGAAGGATTTGAAGACTTTGAAGACCAAGCCAATCCAGGCAAGCAATCCTTTGACCATGATACCCTTGTGTTCCTCGGAACCCATTTATTTCCGAATGCATGATGATAAGAGTGACGGTGGTGACCTAGTTCAGATCCGCCACATGATGCATGCTTTACTCATGATCTTTCTATGTGCTTAGATGCAATGCAAACGATTAGTAGTGATGCTTAGTGATGCATGTGTGCCATGAAACCTTCGTGGATGCATTCTTTTCAAAAAAACATCGGGTGCCCCTAATGCCCGAGGGTGATGTTGAGTTAGGTCATCACTTGAGGAAGAAGTGATGTGCCAATAAAGATTCTTGTGTGGGTGAAATGATGGATTAGATTTATGTGTGACTACCGTCCCAACCAAACATGTGCAACCACTCTACCCCTTATGGGACGGGGCATTATTGATTACTTAGGCCTGTAGTAGCATGGTGCCCACATTACTAGTGACGGAGGAGACTTGAGGTCTTTCCCGGGACGGGGTCGTGCTTGGATAGGCGACCATGACTGTTTTCACAGGGCACCGGACACACCGTTGGTCCCTTCGTGTACGCGTGACATTGAAAATAGGGCAAGTCCCATGATCTATTGTTTCTACTCGAAGGCTGTGCACCAACGAGTGGACCCTATGTTAGTGTCGTCTAAGGAAAGATAATGACCGGGTGCTTCCCCTGAGTACTTGAGGTACTGCGAGATCGTGGGTGACATGAAAGCTTCCCAGATCTTGTGGGTAAAGTGCGCAATCTCTGCAGAGTGTAAAACTATTCGAATAGCCGTGTCCACGGTCATGGACAGTTGGGTGGTGCTACTTAAACTATGTCCAGAATTTTACTATATCGGTGAAAGTATGTATGTGTGATGAGTCAAGGTAGTGACTTGACTCGTTGAGTTGAATCCTATTCATGTTGATATCGGTAACCTGTCCTCGAGGTTACGTGAATTTATTGATGCATATACTTCATGGTAGAATATTTATTCTAGGCTGTAGCTAGATTGCTCATTGTTGTACAATTGCATTGTTACTTTGAACCAAATCATGGGTTGCTTGCGAGTACATTCAAAGTACTCATTGGCTTGCCACTGGTTATTTAATTGGCCAGACATGGAAGAGCAGGAATATGAAGAAGAATTCTATGGAGACGAACATGCGAACTAGGACGCTATCCCAGTCAGAATGCCTGTAGGATTAAGGCAGATGCATGGGTTCTACTTATCTTCGAAGACTTCCACTATTCGAGTTATTTGCTATTCAGCCCTTGAGGCTTTATCTATGTAAGACTTGGCCATTATGGCCATAATTTGTGTAAGACGGTATGTATGGATGGTAGACTCTTGTTATTCATCTTCTGTGTGTTCAGTGAGCATTGATCTCTGGGATCACTGTACACGTGCATTCGGTGATCTCGACTCTTAAGTCGGGGTCCCCACACAGATGAACTAATTACAAGCAATTATAGGGCTGTGACAACCGCTGCGGGAAGAGCCCTCTGCATCATTCTCGAGATGCACAGGGTCGGCATGCACGCCAAGATGCTGGTAAAGACAACGCACGGCCGCGGAACCATGATGGCGCTCCTTCTAACATGGTTAGAAGTTCGAGCACCTCTCGTTCCTCGCACTTGTCGCTGCCACCTACGCTAGCGGAAGCATTAGCGCGAGTGCAGCTACTCCTCGAGTTCCCTCCTACTGTGGAGAAGCAAGAAGAGCGGAGGGCTACTATCCAGAGCCTTATTGGTCATGCCGATAAAAATTGATACAAGGAGGTAGACCCCTCGCGGCGTCGGTCCACCGAGCCGGCGCGTGCCGACGGAGGAAAGTCCGGAGGCGCCGCAACCATGGTGCACTCTCCTCCACCACGGCAGTAATGATCACCAGCTCGGTGGGTTGACGTCCGTGATGATGGATCCACGGCTTCGTCTGATCCACGAACTCGTCGCGACCAACGTCAAGTTCTTCGACAACGGGTGAATGAGGATGCTCGAACTACCATCGAGTGGCGATGGGAAGCACGCCAACAATCTATAGGCATGAAGGGCCCACTACGTACATGAAAGTGAAACTAATCCCCAGGTGGTTTTGGTAACTCATAACAACATATAGCTCATTGAACTAATGATTACTCAAGCTAAATATTTCAGGAAAGTTCAATGAATGGCATGACTATTGTGGAGATGTAGACCCCTCAAAAAGCTAAGGAAGCAAGTTTGCAAAAGCTCAAGACTCTACCTTTTCACTTTTAGTGATCCAAGATCACATCGAGTCCTTATGAAAGCCAATACTATTAAAAGGGGTGAGGTGTTGCTTAACGGGCTGGTTGCTCAGAATGCTTGATGATATGCTCCAAAACTCTCACACAACCTGTCCACTCCAAACAAGTCAAAACCAAAATACTAAACTCGGACTCACCGATTTTCATATCCAGTCCCACCGAGTTTACTTTGACTTAGCCAGAGACATAAACCCTAACATTTTGGTCTCTCACCGAGATGGTTCTGTAAACTCTCTGTTACAGGTTAATTTATTTCGGTAATACCGAGTTCATTAATCGGTCACACCGAGTTTTACCTTGCTAACTCTCTGATGACTTAACCCTAGCCTTCGGTCCCACCGAATTGTCCCAGTCGGTCCCATCGAGATTCCTAACGTTCACATATTTGAACCTTTCAGTCAGACCGAGTTCACTGAATCGGTCCCACCGAGTTGGCCAAAATGTGTGTAACGGTTGGATTTTGTGTGGAGGCTATATATACCCCTCCACCGCCTCTTCATTCCTGGAGAGAGCCATTAGAACAAGCCTACATTTCCATTACTTATTTTGTGAGAGAGAACCACCTACTCATGTGTTGAGACCAAGATATTCCAATCCTACCATATGAATCTTGATCTCTAGCCTTCCCAAGTTGCTTTCCACTCAATCTCTTCTTCCACCATATCCAAATCTATGAGGAGCTATTTGAGTGTTGGGGAGACTATCCTTTGAAGCATTTGAGCAAGGAGTTCGTTATCAACACATTGTTTATTACCTTTTGGAGAGTGGTGTCTCCTAGATTGGTTAGGTGTCACTTGGGAGCCTCTGACAAGATTGTGGAGTTGAACCAAGGAGTTTGTAAGGGCAAGGAGATCGCCTACTTCATGAAGATCTACCCGAGTGAGGCAAGTCCTTCATGGGCGATGGCCATGGTGGGATAGAAAAGGTTGCTTCTTCATGGACCCTTTGTGGGTGGAGCCCTCCGTGGACTCACGCAGCCGTTACCATTCGTGGGTTGAAGTCTCCATCAACGTGGATGTACGATAGCACCACCTATCCGAACCACGTGAAAAACATCTGTGTCTCCAGTTGTGTTTGCACTCTCCAAACCCCTCTCTTTACCTTCATATGCAATGATTTACTTTCCGCCACTACAACTCTAGAATTGCATGTATAGGAAGATTACTTGACTTGTGCTAAATTACTAAAAACTGTCGAAACATAAAATTAGGAAAAGGCTATGTTTTTATTTGGTCAAGTAGTCTAATCACCCCCCTCTAGACATAATTTCGATCCTACAAGTGGTATCAGAGCTTTGGTATCCATTTGCCTTGATTTCCATAACTTTGGTGATCATAGCCTTGGTTTCACAACATAGGAGAGTATGGCTTCTAGCGAGGGAAATTACCACCGTAAAGGTCCTTACTTTGAAGGTACAAATTTTGCTAGTTGGAAGCATAAGATGAAAATGCATATTCTTGGACATAACCCCGCCGTATGGGCTATTGTGTGTATTGGTTTGCAAGGTGAATTCTTCGTTGGGAAGGAACCAAATCGTGAAGCTACCGCGGAAGAGTTGAAGATGCTGCAATACAATGCTCTAGCTTGCGATATCCTCTTTAACGGACTGTGCCCCGAAGAATTCAACAAAATCAGCCATCTTGAGAATGCAATGGAAATTTGGGATACTTTGATTCATATGCACGAAGATACCGACTCCATCGAAGAATCCAAGTTGGATGTGCTTCAAAGTCAACTTGACAAGTTCAATATGAAGGATGGTGAAGGTGTCGCTGAAATGTACTCTAGGCTTGCTCTCATCACAAAGGAGATTGCCGGCTTAGGAAGCGATGAGATGAACGACAAATTCATCATCAAGAAGATCCTAAGAGCCTTGGATGGAAAATATGACACCGTGTGCACATTGATCCAAATGATGCCCAATTACACAGATCTTAAGCCAACAGAAGTCATTGGAAGAATTTTTGCTCACGAGATGTCACTCAAGGATAAAGAAGATCTTCACAACAAGTCCAGTGGTGCTTACAAAGCTTCATGTGACGCTCCCACATCATCAAGTGAGAAACAAGTCTTCAATGAAGACTTGATCTTAATGGTGAAGAACTTCAACAAGTTCTACAAGAATAGAAGCAAAGAGAGAAACTCCAAATCAAGGTCCTACAATGACAAAAGATCTTCAAGTCGTGATCGGAATTGTTACAATTGTGGAAGACCCGGACACTACTCCAATGAGTGTACGGTCCACACAAGAGAAGAGAAGACTCACCTAAAAGGAGGAGTAGAAGAGAAGATTCACCACCAAGAGAGAGAAGAAGTAGAGATGATCGTCATGAACGAAGACCTTCTCGGAGAAGAAAAGATTCGGAAAGGAAGGACAAATCATCAAGGAGCTATACAAGACAAAGACATCAAGCTCATGTTAGTGAATGGGTATCCAGTTCCAACTCCGATGACCACTCTGAAAGAAGCAACTACTCAAACTCCGAAGATACTCAAGATGAGGGCGTTGCCGGAATTGCTCTTGTGTCATCCAACTCCTACCACATATTTGACTAACCAAATGAAGGAATTGGAAGATCCTTCATGGCTAAAGGTCCTAAGGTATCACACCCTGAATATTTTGATTTCAATAGTGATGAAAATGATTTGCTAGGAGATGATGATTTACTTGTTGGTAGCAATAGTGATGAAAACTATGATGAAATTGTTATTAATCATGCTAATCGAGATAAAACGAATGACAATGATAAGGAGAAGATTTAGCGTCTAACTAAAGAATTAAACAATCTCAAGTTAGCTCATGAAACTACCTTAGAGAATCATCGAGAACTTTTGAGGACTCGTGAGAAGCTACGCTTTGAAAAGCTCAATCTAGAGCAAGAGCATGAGTTCTTAAAAGCAATCAATGATGATCTTCGTAAGAAAATTTCTTATTACATTGCCAAGCATTTACTTTTGTCTACTTACATGCCACAAGTAAAATCTAGCAATAAGAACAAGAAAGATTCTTCCTCTAGTAGTAACAATAATCATGCTAAATCCAATGTTGTTGCTTCTAGTAGTTCTCTTGATTCCACTAATGATTCTCTTAGCCAGGTTACACTTGAGCAAGAAAATAGCTTATTGAAGGGAATTATAGAGAAAGGTGTATACAAGAGCCTTGCTGGGAGTAAGCAATTCGAGGAAGTTGTACGTAAGCAAGGAAGGCACCGGAAGAATCAAGGTGTTGGTTTTGAACGAAAGTTCAATGCCAATGGAGTTGAGTGGGAAGAAGATCAATACCCCAAGACGAAGTTTGTTCCTCAACAAGAGAAGTATGATCCTACTTCTTTCAAGGGAACACAAGCTTAAGATGATCTTCCACCACAAGACCACAAGTAAAAAGGAAAGGATAAGCTTCAAGAAGGGATTGATGCATTTGAAGAAGCTCCTATGGCCTTTGTCAAGTGGGTTCCCAAGACTACTTCAAGTTCTACTTCATCAAGTACGACTACAACTACAAGGATTCCCATCAAGTTTATGTGGATCCCGAAGAAGAAGAACTAGAGAGTTCTTGAGGGTGACTCCGCCAACATACTTCACTCATATCATCTTCGCGAGGACACGTGCAAACAACTTCCACATCTTGCACTAGTTCAAGGAGTCACAAACCCTCTTGTTGGTAAGACAAGGGACAAGGTAACCTAATGCTTTCATCGACATCATCTTGTGTACAATTCACTCTATGTCCATGGATATCTTTGTTTGTTCCTTGTGGAACTAACCCGTGTAGGTATCGAAAGTGCAACACTCCAATGAAAAGCTCCAAATGATCATCAATTGAGCTTCCACATCTTCAACATCTACATGAAGTCATCATCTACAAAACCCAAGGTTAGTTCATCCCTCTTAGGGGGATATCACGTCTAGGGGGAGCTTTACTCTAAAGATTGAGCTACAGCAACTCTAATAGTGTGAACACAACAATGCTTTATGTGAAAGTGGTCACCCCATTTGTGCTTAAACGATGAGAATGACCTATGATCAAATGTTCTCATTTGACTCCTAAGTCAATATACTCATATATAGATGACCTAGTCATCGCCAATTGCTTGATAGATGTTAGAGTGTTTGTGCATGCTTTGCCTCATATTTCATTTGCCATTTTATTGTGTGAGCATGTTGGTTGCATATTTTAATCGTTCGAGGACATCCATTTGTTGCTTTGATTGACTGGCTCTTTTTCTTTTGCCAAATGGATGGACAAGAATGCCTAAGCACTCCCTCTAGCTATCTATGCTTTTCTCGTCTCAAACTCCATTCATGATATACATCACAAAGTTTGAACAAGTCTCTATCGGACCCACCGAGTGAGGAGCACTCGGTGTCACTGATCTGATTAAGGCTTAACTTCCAAAACCTCCAAAATGCATTTTGGTCAGACCAACAAATCTCATTCGGTCCCACCGAAATCATTTAGGTTGATAAGTTTTTGTATCTCGGTGAAACCGAATAAATCGTCTCGGTCCAACCGACTTGCCACAACTAAGTGCAAAATGCATCTCGGTGCCACCAAAGCAGTTTTCTCAGTCCCACCAACAGGTCTGGGTATATAACTCGCAGACAGAACTTTTGGAAATTTCTCCAATAGTTCTATTCTTGCACCCCAGCTCTGCCACCGCCGTGGTCCAAGGATCTTCGCCATTGCCTCCAACCACCTCCTGTCGTTGGAATCCGTCGTCGCCAAAGGCATTCATCTCCACCCCATGCCACCATAGGAGATCATCACCAAGTTAGGGTACGACTCGCTTGTTTTGTGTTCTCCAAATCTAATTCATGCACAAAACAACTTGCCATTGATATTTCCTCGTTTGCAAATTTCCCATCCAGCAAAACAAGTCTTTAGGGTAGATGGATTTCGAAAAACTTAGGGTTAGTTCTCGCCCGAACCCATCTCGGTCCGACCGATTTGCATGTCTCGGTGTCACCGAGTTGGCGTAAGCCATTTCACTAGTACACCTCGGTCCAACCGAATTGTATCACTCGGTGAGACCAAAACTAGCAGCTTAGTGAAACCCTAGGAAACTCGAAGCCACCGAAAACTACCTCGGTCTTACCGAAACAAGTATGTTTTGGCTCTGTCTTTGCTTCGCTATCACCGAACAGGTAAACTCGGTAGCACCAAAATGGATTTTGCAGAAAACTAAAGTTTTGTTTTTCAAATCAAATTTTTCAAAACCAGCTATGCTTTGTGATGCTCATCCTCTCTATCTCATCTACAACTATTCACAGGGTCAGCTTTCAGCTTGCAGTTTCAAAATGTCAGAAGGCAGTGACAGTCAGAACAGGTCAGAGGAGCAGGCACAATTGAGTGAGGGCTCTAGTCCCAATAACTCTAGCTACTATGAGAGTAGCAGGAGCACACCAAGCAACCTGCCTAAGGCATCAACTAGGCAGAGGAAGAAGAAAACTTGAGATTTAGAGGATGATGACTTTGTGGCTGATGAGGCCACTTCAAAGAAGAAAGTTGCTGGGAAGGAGTATGGCATAATTGCTTCAACAAAGCCTGGTTTAAACAAGAAAGCTCCAGCAAAAAGAGCTCCAATGTCAAAGGCTAGAGAATCAACTCAAGAAATAATGGTGTTCACCCTGGAAACCAGAGATGATGAGCCAGTAGGAGCCAAGAAAAGGGATAGGAAAACCAAAGCCAGAGTGGTTGGCAAGCCATCTAGAGAAATGATGGTGATTATGAGGAATAAGAAGAAGAGGATTATGCACCAGCACCTAAATCTCAGAAGCAGATGGGGGATGCCATCAAGTCTGGGGCTGCTCCTTCAAAGCCCAAGACTGCCCCAAAGCTGTTGCTCAAGCCACCAAGTCTGCACCCAAGAGAAGCACAAGGAACATTCCAGTTGCAGAAAAGAACAAGGCTCCAATGCCTCAAGCTCAAGAAGAACAAGAGGAAGAGCAGGTAGAAGATAGTGACTATGATGAGTCACAAATGCTGAGAAAACTCAAGCCTAAGATTCCAGAGCATAATGACGCTCATCCTATTACTGATGACATGAAGCTGAGAAGAGATGTAGGCTAGAGAGCATGGAGGAAGTCAGATCCCTATGCTGTAAGGAGGAGGAGAACAGTTGATTACAGGTTTCACACAAAGGAGCAACAAGATTTCTATGAGACTATATTGCTTGACAAGAAGCCCATTGTCTGTGACATGAAGTGGGTGGATTGGAAGTATATTGATAAGCATGCTAACTACTTTCCACATGTGCATGAGAGCTTCAGAATGACAGGCACTTCAGGATTTGTTGGGAAGAAGCTGACAAGATGGAATGATGAAATGGTGATGCAATTCTACTCCACTGCGCATTTCTATCCAGATGGGAGAATTGCATGGATGACTGAAGGCACTAAGTATTAGTCCACGATCTCTGAATGGCATGCTTTGATAGGTGCTCCAGCTGAGTCAGAAGATGATCCAGACATCTATGCTAAGGCTAGGATGAGCCATGACACCATGCAAAACATGTACAAGCCCATCCCCAATGAATACAACGAGAAATTGAAGTTTGGGATAGTGTACTATCTATTGGCTGGACCTGGCACCATCAACACCATTCTGAGACACACTTTGCTGCCAAAGTCTGGTGACGATAGGATGATCAGAGGACATTCCATTAACTTGCTTCATCACTATGATGTGCCAGAGAAGTTCAAGGTCATGAGTCTGATTGTAGAGACAATCAAGAGGACAGCTGCTAACCAGAACAGATCTTGTGGATATTCCCCACATATTCAGACCCTCATCAACTCTAGAGTGGGCACAGACACATATCTGTTTAATAGGAGGCACTTGCCCCTAAGGCATGAGTTTGAGGATAATGAGGTGGTGATGGACCCTACACACCCCTCATCTTTGCAAGCATCAGTGCCATACAGGAAGCAACAAGGTGCTCAGCAAGCTCAAGCTTCAACCAAGGCAGTCAACATTGCAAGCCTAAAATCAAAGAGTAACTACATGACATATCTTCTTGAAGCTACAATGAGGATAGAGAAAGGATTGGCCATGTGATGGCCTGGCTTATTAGGGATGATAGACTACTGATACGTCCAAAACGTATCTATAATTTCTGCTTGCTCCATGCCACTCTAGGGTGATATTGCTATGATATTCATACACTTCCATACACTTTTGATCATATTTGGACTAACCTACTAATCCAGTGCACCCCGGTGCCAGTTTCTGTTTTCGGCTGTTTTTGTATTCCAGGTTTTCACATTACGAGAACTGCCAGGAAAAATCCAGAAAAAATATATAAAAAATCAGCATTCCAGGAGCTACCGTGCGGCCAAAGTACAGCCGGGGGGGACCCACAGGGGCTCCAGGCGGCCTGTGGGCG
>LR738713.1:81122923-81142796 GCA_902687465.1 Secale cereale
GATTAGAACAATATTTTCATGAGTGATTTCCTCTCTTGTGTGTTGATTGAAGATTGAGAGTCTCTTGGTGCTTGTCTTTGACTATCCTTTAGATATGTTGTGGTGATTGTGGGACTCTCTTTGGATGGCCGCGGTGACATTGGGAAATCCTTAGATTGAGAACTACGAACTTTGAGGTGTGCTTTTGTAGCCCTACATAATTCTCGTCCTCTCTTGACCACGAAGGAATGACCTCCGAGTGTGTCCCCTTTGCATGTTTTATGGGAAATATCATGTGATTCGATTATGTTAATGTTGTTGGGAGTTGCCACTAGTGAAAGTATGAACCCTAGGCCTCGTTTCCACCATTGCAATACCGTTTGTGCTCACGTTTACCACTTGTTTGCTTGCTGCACTTTTTATTACATATTTATATTACTTTGTTTTGCCATCCATATCACTTGCCATTTAACATCTCTTCGCCGAACTAGTGCACCTATACAACGGACAAGTGTATTAGGTGTGTTGGGGACACAAGAGACTTCTTGTATCTTAGTTGCAGGGTTGCTTGAGAGAGACCATCTTCAACCTCTACTTCCCTGAGTTCGATAAACCTTAGGTCATCCACTTAAGGGAAATTGCCGTTGTCCTACAAACCTCTGCGCTTGGAGGCCCAACATAGTCTACAAGAGTAGAAGCGTGTGTAGACATCAAGCTATTTCTGGCGCCGTTGCCGTGGAGGTGAGCGCTTGAAGGTATATCTTTAGATCTTGCAATTAAATCTTTTTGTTTCTTGTTTTTTTTATTTCACTAGTTATGCTTATGGAAAACATTGTTATTGGATCGTTGCTTGTGGGAGGACACCCCACACCTGTGGTGGTTGCTCCTCCTCCTACTGAAATTGTGCCCTATAAAATACCGGCTGGTATTATCAATTATGCTTTGGCTAATCGTTATGCAGGAGACAGACATCCCAGTGAACACTTGCTATATCTGTCACAACTATGTTCATTATTTAAGCTTGCAGGTGTATCGAGGGAGTTTGTCATGAGGAAATTATTTGCCTTGTCACTGAAAGGAAAAGCATTGGAATGGTATAGGCTACTAAATGACTCTCACCTGCTGGAGTGGGAAGAGATCCAGTCTCTCTTTTACTCCAAGTTTTATCCTCTTCATGAAGTCCATAAGAATAGGAATTATGTTTATAATTTTTATCCTCATGACGGAGAGAGCATAGCTCAAGCTTGGGGGAGACTGAAAACGTTAATGCTAAAATGTCCTAACCATGGGCTCCCCAAATATATTATTATTACTAACTTCTATGCGAGGCTCTCTCGACAGGATAAAGATTTGCTCGATGCTTCCACTATGGGTTCTTTCACAAACAAAAAGATTGATGCTAAATGGGAACTCCTTGAAAGAATTCAATGCAACACTGAAGATTGGGAGATCGACAAAGGTAAAGAGTCAGGTATAATTTATGAGTATGATTGCATTAAGTCTTTTGTTGAAACTACAAGTTTTAATAAGTTTAGTGCTAAGTTTGGGCTTGATTCTCAACTCCTTGTTGATTTCCTCAAATCTTTTGCTTCACATCTTAATATTCCTAAGGAGGATTGGATCGAGTATCATAAACCTTTTAAAGAGACTTTCAAAGAAAATGAAATTGTTCATGATGATTTCAACATGCATGATCCAATTCCTAAAAATGAAGTTTTATATAAGCATGTTAATTTTTGTGGAGTGGATAGACCTTGTGAAAGGCCTATGATTGAAGAAGAGAAGTATTGTAAGCAACATAAGCATGAAAGAACAATCACTTGGGTCAAAGATTTAAATGAGATTGCTAGAGAATTGTGTGACATTTATCCTTTTACTTGTGAACTTTGCCGTATAGAGGGTCACTTTAATTTTCAATGCATGAACGTTCAAAACATAACTGTTAACCGGTTGTGTGATAACATGATCACCTCTGATCTTTATGATGAGCTTATGTTATTTTTGATGTGTGAAGAGTTATCAGAAAAGACTTCATGGCTAGATGTTAATGCCATAGGAATAAAAAACACTTTGCAAAATTGCCATCTCTATTGTGTTGTTAATTGCCATGAAAATGATTACATAGGTAAGATTATAAAGGAGGGAACTTTACCAAAGTATAAAAATGTCTCTTATATTTCTGCTAATAAAAAGGAGAGTTTCTCCCAAGTTTCCCCTATTGTTTCTAATGATAAACCAGGATATGTGGAGAAGCTTCATCTCCAACCACTCACTCCTAAGGTTAAGAAGAAGAAAAAGAAGAGGAGGAGGAAGAGGAGCAAGAAAGAAGAAGAAGGGGTATCAACCTGGCCTGAGCATATTCCTCCCATCAACTTTTATCCTAACGGTTGTAAGTTTAAAGAAGAAGGTGAAGTTTATTGCCTTAATTATCATCTTGATGATACGTCCGTAGGTACTATTGAAGATGATTTTGATTATGATATGCATGTTACTTATCGTGATTGGGAAACTGATGATAATGCTACTTATGATCTTGAAAATCTTTTTGTTACCAACTCTAAAAGTGAAGATATGGGAAGCTCTAAGCTTGGGGATGATAGGATTGCAAATCCTATCCCCACTAGTGATGTGATAATTGATTCTCTTGCTAGTAAGAATAAAGACAACATGTTTACAAATATAGTTGCTAGCAATGATAATGCTCTTCTCTACCATGATGATGTTATAACTCCAATCTATAGTGATTATAAAGGTACCTATGACGTAAGGAGAAATTATCCTTATGGAACTTGTCATAATCATGAAGGGAATTACTCCCTTGTTGAACACCACCCTCCTGATATACAACTCATCTATAGTGTTCAAGTTGTTTATGATAGTCCTACTCCCACTATTACCAATGAGAAAAATTATGCTTATGTGGGGAATGAGAGTACCTTTTTGCATGTGGATCATGGTAACAATGCTTTATGTGATGCTTATATTGTTGAGTTCATCCATGATGCCACTGAAATTTATAATGAGAGAGGGAGGCTTGGTTCTAAATATCTTAATAATAAGAAGTTCCCTCTCTTTATGTTGAAGGTCTTGAAGCTGCACTTGTTTTGTCTTCCTATGCTTATTGCTTTGTGCTTCAATGAATTATTCTATTGCAATATTCCTATGCATAGGAAGCATGTTAGGCTTAAATGTGTTTAGTATTTGCTTCTTGATGCTCTCTTTTGTTCTTCAATTCTTATTCCTACAAGAGAATCATTAAAGTCTTATGCCTAGCTTAAAGGCATAAAAGAAAGAGCTTTTGGGAGGCAGCCCACATGAATAAATTTTTATATTTTGCTTTTGTTGTTTCTTGATGTTGTTTACTACAGTAGCATCATCATTGTATCTTTGCTTTTCATATTTGTGCCAAGTATAGCCTCCGATTACTAGAAAGTTCAAAAGTTGTGAGGTGCTGTCCAGGAAACAGATTCTGTCCTTGGATAGAAAAATTCGTATAAAATCACCAGATCATCTTTTTGGTCTGAATTTGTTTGAATGCGTTCTCTATATAATTGTCTTTCGTGCGTCAGTTCTGAGTTTTTTGATTTGAGTTGCAGAAGTATCCCGAACAGATCAATTGCTGCCTGCTGTTCTGTTTTTCACAGATTCTGTCCTGTTTTGCCTTACCTCCACTTTGCAAATTAAGAACTTGCTTTTTCTTTGCAAAAACCTTTTGGCAATCTTGAGAAACAGTAGAAATTCAAGAATATCCTTATTTCCAGCAAGGTATAATTATTTTATTAAGGGTACTAACCTCGCTAATCAGATTATGATGAGTTGTGTATGAAGGGAGTCTTCAAGTGTGCGAGGGAAGATGATAAAAAGATTCAGGAGTGTCAAGCGCTCAAGCTTGGGGATGCCCCCGTGCACCCCCAAGAAATATTCAAGGAGACTCAAGCGTCTAAGCTTGGGGATGCCCTCGTGCATCCCCTTCTCCATCAACATTATCAGTTCGTCTTTCGTTTCGCTATATTTTTATCACTTCATGTGTTATGTGCTATGCTTGGAGCGTCTTGCTTTTAGCTTTCTTTTTAGTTTTTCATAACGAGTCGGAACTCAGCATTCCTTTATGTGGGAGAGAAACACGCTCCACCTCTACCTAGAACATTACATAGAATTTTCATGTCTATCTATGTTGTGTGTGTTCTTTGTCTTTTAATAGCTACTATCATACTCTGCTCTTAGTATTCATGCTTATCTTTTCAAGAGCTTTTATTTAGTTGGTTACTTGAACTCTCTTTAATTACCATGCTCACCTTATTAAGAGAGTTTGCTTCCTTTGCATTGGTTAATGTGTCTATGATAAAGATGCTACTTCCATGATGGTGCTTAGTAGTTCAGGTTTTCTTATGGTTAATCTCAAATAGCTGGGGGGTTCCCAATGTGTTATTGGAGCACCAACTTGGTTTGTTTGCCTATGATATGGTATGGTTTAGTAATATCTTCCTTCGAGAATTTATTTTCATTGACTTGGCGTATGCTCACGCATATTCAAGACTGTAAAGAAAGTCTGTCAAGCCTTGATGATCTTTTGTTTCTAAGTAGCGATATAACTACCATGCCTGATTCAATATTGCTTTGTCGCTCTGCATGATTATGACCGTCATTGCTCTCTTAGTTGGTCGCTCCCAGTATTTTGCTAACCTCCACCTGTACTAAGCAAACTAACCATGCAATACATAGCTCATGGGAAAGTAGCCTAAAAACTATTGTGGTAAAGAATATGTTGCTTATGTATCTTATTTCTTATAAGTTGCTTGCTGAGCGGTAACCATGTTTCTGGGGACGCCATCAACTGTCACACTTTTGTTGAATATCATGTGAGTTGCTATGCATGTTCGTCTTGTTTGAAGTAAGGGTGATTTACCGTGGGTTGAATAACTATGCATATTGTTAGAGAAGAACATTGGGCCACCAACCAAAGCCATGCATCATGGTGGAAGTTTTAGCTTGGACCTTAATCCTCAATCTCTCATGAGAATACGCCTATGCATTAAAGAGGAGTCCATCATCTATTTTCTATGTTGTCCCGGTATGGATGTCCTCAAGTTGAGATCTATCAAAAACGAGAAATCAAATGCGATCTATCTCCTTGGACCTTTGTATAGGTGGCATAGAGGTACCCCTTTGTGACACTTGGTTGAAACATATGCAATGCAATGATAACCCATGGGGATCCGAGCTAATTAGGACAAGGAGCGAGCACTATTGGTATTCGATGCATGAGGCTTGCAACTTATAGGATGTTTTATGCATGACACATATGAAGTACTACTACCGTTGACACAATTGCTTCCATGTTTTTAAAATAAAAAGCTCTAGCACTTAACCTTTCTTTTACCTTTATGTTGAAGCACCAACTACTGAGAGCATGATTGTCATTCTGAGTGTAATGTGCATTGTCCCAAAGTAGCATTGTCTTTTGCATGATTGTGATATCGTTTATTCTGAAATGATCGTATCTAGTCATCACTTAAACCTTGAAGGTGCCCCTGCATTTATGTTTTGCATCACTAAAGGGGGCAAGCTAGATATCACTTTATCATATTTGCACATCATGTTCATTGCAAATCTTTTTGATGTTTCAGTTTCATGTTGTAAAACTTTCAGTCATTTGTGATTTTCTCTTGAGACAACTTAATTACTATAGAATCATTGTCTCAGTAAGCTTTTGTCATATGGCTATGAGAAAGTCCTATATGGTTAATAGCATGTCACCACAGAAATTATTCTTGTTATCATTTACCTACTCGAGGATGAGCAGGAATTAAGCTTGGGGATGTTGATACGTCCAAAACGTATTTATAATTTCTTCTTGCTCCATGCCACTCTAGGGTGATATTGCTATGATATTCATACACTTCCATACACTTTTCATCATATTTGGACTAACCTACTAATCCAGTGCACCCCGGTGCCAGTTTCTGTTTTCGGCTGTTTTTGTATTCCAGGTTTTCACATTACGAGAACTGCCAGGAAAAATCCAGAAAAAATATATAAAAAATCAGCGTTCCAGGAGCTATCGTGCGGCCAAAGTACAGTCGGGGGGAACCCACAGGGGCTCCAGGCGGCCTGTGGGCGCGGCCCCCCCCCTGGGCCGCGCCGGGGGGGCGCCTGGGCACCCCTGACCCCCTCTGGTGACCCCCTTTGGCATATATTTAAGGTCCATCGAGGAAACCCTGATTCCGGACCCCTTTTCTCCAGACGCGATTCCAATCTCCGCCGCCATCTCCATCAAGCTTCGGGGGACCAGAATTCCTGCGCCGGCACCCTGCCGGGACGGGGAAGTGCCCCCGGATTCATCTCCATCGATGTTGCTTCCACCCTCCATGATGCGGGAGTAGTTCCTCCTCGGGGCTGAGGTTCTTACCAGTAGCTATGTGGTCAATTCTCTCTCCCATGATGTGATCTTCGTTGTGATCATAGGCTATGTTAATCTAAGATATTTCCCCTTCCTCTATGTATTGGATTGATGTACTCACTTGTCTTTATCTAGTATAATCCCCGAGACCAAGGTGACAGCGGTCTATTGGACATGGATTAGAACAATATTTTCATGAGTGATTTCCTCTCTTGTGTGTTGATTGAAGATTGAGAGTCTCTTGGTGCTTGTCTTTGACTATCCTTTAGATATGTTGTGGTGATTGTGGGACTCTCTTTGGATGGCCGCGGTGACATTGGGAAATCCTTAGATTGAGAACTACGAACTTTGAGGTGTGCTTTTGTAGCCCTACATAATTCTCGTCCTCTCTTGACCACGAAGGAATGACCTCCGAGTCTGTCCCCTTTGCATGTTTTATGGGAAATATCATGTGATTCGATTATGTTAATGTTGTTGGGAGTTGCCACTAGTGAAAGTATGAACCCTAGGCCTCGTTTCCACCATTGCAATACCGTTTGTGCTCACGTTTACCACTTGTTTGCTTGCTGCACTTTTTATTACATATTTATATTACTTTGTTTTGCCATCCATATCACTTGCCATTTAACATCTCTTCGCCGAACTAGTGCACCTATACATCTGACAAGTGTATTAGGTGTGTTGGGGACACAAGAGACTTCTTGTATCTTAGTTGCAGGGTTGCTTGAGAGAGACCATCTTCAACCTCTACTTCCCTGAGTTTGATAAACCTTAGGTCATCCACTTAAGGGAAATTGCCGCTGTCCTACAAACCTCTGCGCTTGGAGGTCCAACATAGTCTACAAGAGTAGAAGCGTGTGTAGACATCAACTACTCATATCAATAAGGAATTCCTTCTTTTCCGGGAGCCCATTCGGATAGGACTCCAAAGTTAAGCGTGCTCAGCTTGGAGTAGTTTCTGGATGGGTGACCGACCGGGAAGTTGCTCCCGGGTGCGCACGAGTGAGGACAAAGTGCGCAGAAAATACTAGTATTGATATGTGGGGCCAGTCTAGATCCCACTAGGAGTAACGACCACCGGCGGGTGTGTCCAGGGCGTTACAAGTTGGTATCAGAGCCGACCCTCGCGGTTACATGGATGTTTGCGGACAGTTTGCAGTCATGTTGTGCATGACGTTTGTGACTCGTCATGGCACATGTGCTGTCCTGGAAGCACAGACGGTTGTGCCAAGAGGGAACGTTCCTGTGGCCCGACGAGGACGTCGGTTCCTCTGAGTGAGGGTGTATGTGATGGCCTAGCTTATTAGGGATGATAGACTACTCATATAAATAAGGAATTCCTTATTTTCTGGGAGTCCATTTGGATAGAACTCCAAAGTTAAACGTGCTCAGCTTGGAGTAGTTTCAGGATGGGTGACCGACCGGGAAGTTGCTCCCAGGTGCGCACGAGTGAGGACAAAGTGCGCAGAAAAGAATAGTATTGATATGTAGGGCCAGTCTAGATCCCGCCAGGAGTAACGACCACCGGCGGGTGTGTCCGGGGCATTACAGGCCACCCTGACTCAGAATCAAGCTAGCCTAGAGAGGATCGTTGAAGATAAGTACCACGCTCTTGATACTAAGGTGGCAGAAGTGTAGACCATCGTGAAGAAGCGCAAGCGAGATACAGACAAAGCAAGAGTTGCTGCTGGAGTGAGTTCTGACAGTGATGTGGAGGATGCTACCAGGTTGCGGAAGGTTCCCCGAGGACAGTGTCGGATTCGTGGGTTCAGGCAAACACTTGAGGTTCGAACACTGGGGAGCACAAGAAGATCTCTCCTTTCTGCCCTAGTTCGCTCTCGCACCGATTCCTAGGCCTAGCTCATATAACTCGAAGAACAAGAGACACAATGATTTATACTGGTTCGGGCCACCATTGTGGTGTAATACCCTAATATAGTGTGGTGTGCTGGATTGCCATGTAGGCTGAGGATGAACAAATACACGGGTGATACGTCCAAAATGCATCACTATTTTATATCGTAATTCATCCTTATTCATTGATATATTTCACATTACGATGATGTTCTTATGTTGTTTTGGCCTATTTTACACAGTTTGAACCTTTCCGGTGCCGAAGCAGCAGACGCAGGATTCAGCGGTAAGAAGTGGACGCTGAGTTGCTGAAGAAGAATACCTCCAAATTACCTGAAAATCGACGGAGGGTATTTTCCAGAAGGATCACGAAGATACGCAAAATAGCAATCAGAGGGGAGCCACAGGGTGCCCAGGCGGCCACCTGGCGCGGCCCCCACCCTGGCCGCGCCGGGAGGGCGCCTGGAGCCCCTGGCCCACTCCAAGCTCTCCCCTCTGGCCTATATACTCCTCGTCATCCAGAAACCCTAAAAGGTGGGGAGTTTACGGTGTTCCGCCGCCGCTCCGTGGCGGAGACCTACAAAGAAGAAAAGCCATCTCCGGCGCGCAGATTCCACCGGGGAGATCACCTCCCGGAAGGGGAGATCATCGCCATCGTCATCACCATCGTCACGGGCATCATCGAGATCATCATCAACATCATCCCCAACATCAGCACCATCTCCATCTTCATCCAATCTCATCTCACAATTGCAACTTGTGTTGTAATCCGTACTATCTATCCTCTCTACTCTATCGGTGTTGATTACTACTTTGTGGTGAATGCTATTGAGTTTTGTTGAAGAAATATCATTGTGTCCAGATTGTTTATCATCCATCTATCTCCACTGATCATGATCTCTTTTATGTCTTGTGAGTAGTTACTTTAGTTCTTGAGGACATGGGAGAAGTCTTGTTGTTAGTAGTCATATGATGTTGAAGTAATATGTGTTGTTTGATACTTAAGTTGTGTTGTTATTTTCCTAGTGGTGTTGTGTGAGTCGAACACTCAACACTTCACCTTATTAAGGACCTAGGGGAATACATTGTGTACAAAGAATGCTTACAGTGGGTTGCCGGAGTGACAGAAACCTGAACCCCAGTTCGCACGCTTTTGCACAAGGGAACAATGGATCATCGATCGTATTGCTATGGTTAGGCTTTTGCCTTAAATACTATCTTGTATCTGCGGATGCTTGCAAGGTGTTTAATTATAAGAGTGCACTCATCTTAGTCTAGAGGGTGTACTAGCATAGATCCACCCAATCAACACTTATCAACACATCACATAGTACCGATACGGAATATGGCGAAAGCACATGACTACCTCTCCCATGTGTCCTCAAGAACACTTTAGCCTTTATAAGTTCAGTTGCTAGGCCTCTCCTTTGCTCAGAAAGGATTGGGCCACTTGTTACTCTCTAGTGCCTTTTACTTTGCTCGCTTTTACTTTCCTGTTGCTTATATCAAGAAAACCCCTAAAAAGTTATCTTTCAGTGCTTGCAGTTATTCCTTGCTCAGAATCACTTATAAATACCTTCTGCTCCTCGTTGGGTTCGACACTCTTACTTATCGAAAACGCTGCAATAAAACCCTTATGGTTGTGGGTCATCAAGTACCGTTTTCTGGCGCCGTTGCCGGGGAGTGTAGCGCTATTGGTAAGTGAAGCTGGTAAGGAAGTTTTTATATTTCTATTTTTATTTTGCTGTTGCTGCTCTTTGTCCTTATGGACAACCTTGCTATTGGATCATTGCTTGTGGGAAGACGCCCCACATCTGTGGTGGTTGCTCCTCCCCCTACTGAAATTGTGCCCTATAAAATACCAGCTGGTATTATCGATTATGTTTTGGCTAATCGTTATGCAGGAGACAGACATCCCGGTGAACACTTGCTATATCTGTCACAACTATGTTCATTATTTAAGCTTGCAGGTGTATCAATGGAGTTTGTCATGAGGAAATTATTCTCCGTATCGCTTATAGATAAAGTTTCATATTGGTATAAGCTTCTCGATAACTCACACTTGCTTGATTGGCAAGAGCTTATGTCTCTCTTTTATACCAAGTTTTATCCTCTTCATGAAATTCATCGAGACAGGAACTATATCTATAACTTTAGGTCTCGTGACGGAGAAAGCATTGCTCAATCTTGGGGGAGATTGAAGTCCCTAATGCTCAAATGTCCTATTCATGAGCTCCCCAAGAAAATTATACTTACAAATTTTTATGCCAGGCTTTCTCGTCAGGATAAGGAGATGCTGGATGCCTGCTCTAGTGGGGTATTTCAGACAAAGAGCGTTGAAGAAAGGTGGGATCTCATTGAAAGGATCCAGAGGAATACCGAAGATTGGGAAATCGATAAAGGTATTGAACCCGCTATAAATTATGAGCATGATTATATTGAGAGCTATGTGAAAACTGATTACGTCAATACCTTTTGCTCTAAGATTGGTCTTGATTCCCATCTAATGATTGATTTCTGTAAGGATTTTGCCTCTCACGTTGATTCTTTTAAAAAGAAGAGAGATCAGCATCATGAACCTTTCAAAGAGTTACCTGTTGATATTCATGTTGCTAACCCTATTTTGCCTGCAGTTATATATGAAAAGCCTCCTTTTCCCGATAGGATAAGGGAGCACTCTCTTGTGACAGGCATAATAAATAAAAGTGAGAGAAGAATTGATGAGCCTGAGGACCAGATCAAGGTCGATCCTCAAGTTGCATTGGTTAAAGACCTTGTTACTAATAATGTTTTGGATTCCAATGTAAATTTTTGTGCTGTTTCCACTAACCTTGTCACAGCCAAGAATAAAGGCCTAATTTCAGGTACTCCAGTAGTATCTGTTAAAATAGGAGATCACAATTATTATGGGCTATGCGATTTGGGATCGAGTGCTAGTGCTATCCCCTATTCACTTTATCAAGAGATCATCGGTGAGATTTCACCTTGTGAACTTGAAGAAGTTGATGTTACCATTCATCTTGCAAACAGAGCAACTATCTCTCCTATCGGAATTGTGAGAGACGTTGAAGTCCTATGTGGAAAGGTAAAATACCCTACCGACTTTCTAGTACTTGGTTCAGTGAGGGACAATTTTTGTCCTATTATTTTTGGTAGACCGTTTCTCAGAACTTGTGGAGCTATAATAGATTGCAAGAAAGGTAAAGTTTCTGTTGAATTCAATGGTGAGCCATATGAATTTAACTTTTCTAAGTTCTCTAAGCAGTCTCGTGGTACCGATTTACCTAGTGATGATAAAATTATTGAAAGTATTGCTTCTATTGCTATTCCCCCTAATGATCCTTCGCAGCAATATATGGAGGACCACGAGAATGATTTGCATATGCAGGAAAGAAATGAACTAGATGAAATATTCTTGAGACAACCTGCTATCCTGAAGCACAACCTTCCGGTTGAACCTTTGGGAATTTTATCAAAACCAAAAGAAGACCCTGTGTTCGATCTTAAATCTCTTCCCGATATGCTCAAGTATGCTTATTTAGATGAAAAGAAAGTATACCCTGTTATTATCAACTCTAACCTTTCAGGATATGAAGAAGAGCGACTATTGGAAGTACTTCGTAAACACCGAGGTGCAATCGACTATACCCTTGATGACCTTAAGGGGATTAGTCCATCTATCTGTCAACATACTATCAACCTTGAGCCGGTGCTAAATCAGTTATTGATCATCAACGACGGTTGAACCCGAAGATGATGGATGTTGTAAGAACTGAGATTCTCAAGCTTCTAGCCGCAGGTATTATCTACCCTATAGCTGATAGTAAGTGGGTAAGCCCGGTACATTGTGTTCCTAAGAAAGGAGGTACAACTGTGGTTCCTAATGATAAGAATGAACTAATACCTCAGAGAATTATTATTGGATATAGAATGTGTATTGATTACGAGAAGCTGAACAAGGCAACCAGGAAGGATCACTACCCGTTGCCGTTCATCGACCAAATGCTTGAAAGATCACTTTTACTTGTCCCTATGGAGGACATCATGCCGGATTCAGGAGACAAACTTAATTCTCATATGAGACTGGAGAACCCCTTCCATGGAAGTGCTTCGCCGAGGACTACGTGATCAACGTCAACAAGAATGAGGAGTGAAATCTCCTTGGGTAATGGCATCCCCTTGGCTTGTTCCAAGCTTGGGGGAGTGCCCGGTATCTTTATCTTTATCTTTCGTCTTTTAGAGTCAAGTAGAGTCGTATCATGTCTAGGGAGGTTATTATATGAAATAGGTGTGTGCATTGAGGTCTATCACTCCTTCTGTGGAGAGATTGTATCCGTGAGTGTGGAGTCGTCTATGATGGAATATTAATGAGAAGTCTATTGGTTCCTTTGCTCCACTCGGTATTCTCTTCACGCAATCGACCTTATATGATGATTCTTATGGGGAGTATTGACCTTATATCAGGTATGGCTTTGAAAACTTTATTTAATCTTGGCAAACATAGCTTTGGTCATAACAAAAAGCATGATTTTCTTAAAGTAGCGACATAGCCAAAACCTTTATGTTATTATGCTTGAAGTGTTATGCTGACAAGGAAGACAACTTGATGTGTTATGATTATTTTAATGTTTATGCTTTATATTGCTTTGCATCTTAGTCATCATGAATTGTCTGTTCTCTCAAAGCCTTTGCTAGCCTAAACTCTGTACTAATTAAGCGGAATTCTGCTTGTGCATCCATACCCTTAAACCAATACCTTCCATATGAGTCCACCATACCTTCCTATTCGTGGTATTCCACTACCACCTCCTAAAGTATAGAATTTATGTGTTATCCTTAAATGTTCAAAATCTTCTATTTTGTGCCCCTGTTTTAGCTCATGAGGAAGTAGTAGTTAATTCATGATCTTTTTAAGTTGGACAAGTTTTACCCCGGAATTGCATGTCTAATCTGCAAACCCCTAATACGAGGAGGAACTGGCATGAGTGCGCCCGGCTCATAAAAGATAATACAACAAACAAACCCTCCTTCACGCTTTCTTCATGAGAAATCAGAAAACTTTGGCGGTGATAAACAAAGGAGATTAAGGGGATGTGATCGTCCCCGTGCGGGAGCCGTTCCTCGAAACTTGTCCAGTTTGAGAAGTAATTGAGTTATCTATTAGCATTCGTTGACAAATCATGCACCTCTCAAAACTTGTTTTCATTCTGTTTGATTTAAGGATAGCACATGAGTTTTCCCTACTTCCCTAGAGCAGGGCCTATCTCTTAGTTTTAGGTTGAGTCGGTTATTCCTACTTCCTTCTATTCTTAAAGAGAGCAGACATTTGATGTTGACGAGGATTCATTCATATAAAGTTGCATTAAGATTTGGCATATCATATCCTTGTTGACATTATCATTTGATAAGTAAGTTGTTTGTCAAGCCCAGCTAAAGCAAACATCTTCCTTTGTGTTAACACATTCACTTCTTGCCTAATAACATGTTCTTTCAAAAGCTTCAATTAATATCATCAAAACATAAAGAGAAAGAGCAAAAGTAAAAGCTATTAGTTGTTCTTTGACCAAAGGACATGTTTGCCATGATTTGATGAGTTTCCTTAGCCCTACTTTCGATTATAAGTGTTACCACTCTTTTATAAGGGCCTTATGAGTTGAAGATTGCTGTTGAGGATATTTGAGTTTGGTGAAGAAACTGTGATGCTTCTTGTCCGTATTCTATTTATCGACACTTCACTCTCTAAACTTGTGGACAGGTTTATCAAGCTCAGTATTCCTTGGGGACAAGCGAGGTCTAAGCTTGGGGGTGTTGATACGTCCAAAATGCATCACTATTTTATATCGTAATTCATCCTTATTCATTGATATATTTCACATTACGATGATGTTCTTATGTTGTTTTGGCCTATTTTACACAGTTTGCAACTTTCCGGTGCCGAAGCAGCAGACGCAGGATTCAGCGGTAAAAAGTGGACGCTGAGTTGCTGAAGAAGAATACCTCCAAATTACCTAAAAATCAACGGAGGGTATTTTCCAGAAGGACCACGAAGATATGCAAAAGAGCAACCAGAGGGGGGCCACAGGGTGCCCAGGCGGCCACCTGGCGCGGCCCCCACCCTGGCCGCGCCGGGAGGGCGCCTGGAGCCCCTGGCCCACTCCAGGCTCTCCACTCTGGCCTATATACTCCTCGTCATCCAGAAACCCTAAAAGGGGGGGGGGAGTTTACGGAGTTCCGCCGCCGCTCCGTGGCGGAAACCTACAGAAAAGAAAAGCCATCTCCGGCGGTCAGATTCCGCCGGGGAGATCACCTCCCGGAAGGGGAGATCATTGCCATCGTCATCACCATCGTCACTGGCATCATCAAGATCATCATCAACATCATCCCCAACATCAGCACCATCTCCATCTTCATCCAATCTCATCTCACAATTGCAACTTGTGTTGTAATCCGTACTATCTATCCTCTCTACTCTATCGGTGTTGATTACTACTTTGTTGTGAATGCTATTGAGTTTTGTTGGAGAAATATCATTGTGTCCAGATTGTTTATCATCCATCTATCTCCATTGATCATGATCTCTTTTATGTCTTGTGAGTAGTTACTTTAGTTCTTGAGGACATGGGAGAAGTCTTGTTGTTAGTAGTCATATGATGTTGAAGTAATATGTGTTGTTTGATACTTAAGTTGTGTTGTTATTTTCCTAGTGTTGTTGTGTGAGTCGAACACTCAACACTTCGCCTTATTAAGGACCTAGGGGAATACATTGTGTACAAAGAATGCTTACGGTGGGTTGCCGGAGTGACAGAAACCTGAACCCCAGTTCGCACGCTTTTGCATAAGGGAACAATGGATCCTCGATCGTATTGCTATGGTTAGGCTTTTTCCTTAAATACTATCTTGTATTTGCGGATGCTTGCAAGGTGTTTAATCATAAGAGTGCACTCATCTTAGTCTAGAGGGTGTACTAGCATAGATCCACCCACTCAACACTTATCAACACATCACATAGTACCGATACGGAATATGGCGAAAGCACATGACTACCTCTCCCGTGTGTCCTCAAGAACACTTTAGCCTTTATAAGTTCAGTTGCTAGGCCTCTCCTTGGCTCAGAAAGGATTGGGCCACTTGTTACTCTCTAGTGCCTTTTACTTTGCTCGCTTTTACTTTCCTGTTGCTTATATCAAGAAAACCCCTAAAAAGTTATCTTTCAGTGCTTGCAGTTATTCCTTGCTCAGAATCACTTATCAATACCTTCTGCTCCTCGTTGGGTTCGACACTCTTACTTATAGAAAACGCTGCAATAGATCCCTTACGGTTGTGGGTCATCAACGGGAAGAACATCCTCCTTAGGAGAGGTGTTCTTGTGCTCGATGATCTACTGGGTCTAAGGGCGGTCTGGATCTGATCTCCCCCTTTCTATGGTGGTGGCCAGTCCTATTTATAGAGGCCCGGGTCCTCTTCCCAAATATTGAGTGGGAAGGAATCCCACAACGGCCAAGTTTGAAGGGGGACGGCTAGTCCAAGCTATCTTGACAAAAGGTGGTCTTCTCCTGCCAAAGGCTCTGGCGGTGATGCTATCCTGGACTCCATGGTGACCTTCGCCCTGCCGTCCTGCTGGTCTTGGTGTCGTTGCACCAATATGGAAACCTTTCCCTGAGGCCTCGGGACTCCTCGCCTGCTCTTCCCCCTTTAGCACGAAAGAGGAAACTTGCTTCCTGCGCCCGCTGGCTCCCGCCTGGCCTTGGTCATCATGGCTCGCGTCACGCGAACCGCATGAGGTGTCCCTTGCCTTGATATCTTCGCTCCTCAGGAGCCAGCCTAACGAGGTGCTCGGCCTTGGCGACGGCCGTGGCGAGGGTGAGGATGAACTCGCCCCCGGCGCTGGCCGCAGTTCATCCAGCTATGGCAGCTCCTCCCTGAGCGGTAGCTCGAGCAGCGGCGGCTACGACCAGCCGCCACGCCGCCGTGCTCGCTTCAAGGATGCTGGCGGGTCATCTCGTTTTCGTGTCCCAGTGAAGCGTGAGGAGGGCTCCGGCTGAGCCCGGGGCCGATCCGCGTGAGCGGCTGCGTCGTAGGAGCCGCTTTTCCCTATCCCTGCCTTTTCTTTCCACCTGCATTACCAAAAACAAGTATGGGGCCTCGCTAGGGCGTGTAATGGACCATGATTTTTATGCTGCTTTGAGCTATGTTTACTGTTTCCAGGTAGTGTTGCAAGATCCATGCATTATGCGGGCATAGGGGGAGAAGACTTATCTTGACACATTGGGGGTAACCCCCACCTCGTGAGGTGCGGCCCTTTACGGAGCTGCAAAAACTCATTAGGAGATTCTTACCCTTCGTTGCGCGAGGTCCCAGGCATGGGCTGAACATGGTCAAACGCGGTACCCGTGGGGCATGGACTTAGAGAGAGGGATGCGCCCATCACGAGCTCAAACGAGGGCGCCTCGCAGACACTAAGGATGCGCGTGGGGGAGAGCGTCGGGCAACTGCCGCTCTCCCTAGCGCAAAGC
Source organism: Secale cereale (assembly GCA_902687465.1). NCBI lineage: Eukaryota > Viridiplantae > Streptophyta > Magnoliopsida > Poales > Poaceae > Secale > Secale cereale. Next base: position 81,139,670 of record LR738713.1, read on the forward strand.
AAATAATCAATGGAAGAATCAGAAAGAGGTGGTTCAACCAAGCCATCGAGAAACACCATAACTTCAAATTCCATTAAGCAAAAAACAAAGAAGGGGCTAGCCAACTGCAGAAAGCAAATGAACAGCCGCGTCCGGACCTAGTCTAGTCTTGTCACCAGCGTGGAGCTAAGTGCTGCCACTAGGACGTGGGAGGGAGCCCCCAAGGCCCGAGGGCGGCACTCCAGAGACTCCGAGGAGTGTACAACCCCACTCATTATTATGTGAGAGTGTCACGGGCGGAGACCTTCATAGGCACGGGGCCTTGCTTCATAGGCACTAGGCCTTGGCTTCACAGGCACAGGGCCTTGCTTCATGGGTAGAACTTACGGGGGTGCTGGTTGTTCGAGGCGTTCTGGATGGGGACGCCGTCCCCCGTCTCCACGCGTACAGCATCGGGTCTGGAGACGTGTGCGATCCTGAACGGGCCCTCCCACATGGGTGAGAGCTTGTGCAGCCCTTCCGTGGAGAGTACTATCCTAAAGACGAGGTCGCCCACCTCGAGCGTCCTGGAGCGGACGCTACGACAGTGGTACCGTCGCAGCGCCTGCTGGTACCTTGCCGCTCGGAGCGAGGCTTATCGACAGTGTTCCTCCCCCAGCACGAGGTCCATCCCCCGCATGTCATCCTTTTGCATTTCATCAAACGCCAGGACCCGCGTGGTGCGATGCTTGACCTCATGAGGGAGGACCGCTTCTTCTCCATAGATGAGGAAGAACGGGGTCTGGCCTGTTGGCTTGGTGGCGGTGGTGCGGATGGACCACAGTACGAGCTGGAGCTCATCATGCCAGCCCCTACCACAGGCCTCGAGCTTCTTCTTGAAGGTCCTAGCCTTGAGGCCTCTTAAGACCTCTGCCTTGGCGCTCTCGGCCTGGCCGTTGCTTTTGGGGTCTACCACCGAAGCATAGCAAATCTACGTTCCAAGATTAGCACAATATGTCTTGAAGAGGTTGCTATTGAACTGCGAGCCATTGTCGGTGATGATGTGGTTGGGGACCCCGAACCGGCTTATGAGACACTTGATGAACTTGACCGCGGATCTGACTGGGATGGTGCGGACGGCTTCCACCTCCGCCCATTTGGTCAACTTGTCGATGGCGACATAGAGGTAGCGGTAGCCCCCCGGCGCTCAAGGAAATGGACCCAGGATATCCAGCCTCTAGACTGCGAATGGCCAAGAGAGTGGGATAGTCTGGAGACCCTGAGCCGGCTGGTGGATCTGCTTGGCATGGAATTGGCAAGCCTCACAAGACTTCACCAACTCGGTTGCGTCGTTGAGTGCCGTGGGCCAGTAAAAAACAATGCAGAACGCTTTTCCAACCAGGGTGCGTGATGACGAGTGATGCACGCAGTCCCCAGCGTCTATGTCAGCTAGCAGCTTGCTCCCTTGCTTCCTGGAGATGCAATGCAATATGTCATGGCCTGTCAGGCTACACGCTCTGCATCATGTTCTTTCTCCGGCAGCGCTCCTCACACCAGGTATGCCTTGAGCTCCTCGGTCCAGCACCCCTCCTGAGGCTCGAATGCCAGGAGCGGGCATGCTCCCAAGGTCAGTCCATAGGCGGGGGCTCACGAGGTCGGTGGTTGGGGGAGTTCCTCCTGTGGTGTCGCCGGCCCCTCAAGCGGAGGTGATGCCGAAGGCTTGAAGAGTCGTTCCTCGAAGACGCCGGGCTCCTGGGGCAGGCGCCTGGATGCCCTTTTGGTGATGTCGTCAGCTTCCTTGTTGGTGCCATGGGGCACGTTCTGCAGCTCCATGCCTAAGAACTGCTTCTCCATTTTGCGTACCTCCGCGAGGTATGCCTCCATGTGCTCGTCCTTTGGCTTGTATACCTTGTTGGAGAAGTTGACGAGGAGCTGCGAGTCGCCCCTAATGATGAGGCACTTCACTCCCAGGGCCACCGCAGCCTTAAGGCCTGTGTTGAGGCCCTCATATTCTGCGATGTTGTTGGAGGCCTTCTCACCCTGCTGAAAGCAGAGCTGCACGGCGTAGTAAAGCTTGTCCTGAGTGGGCAAGATGAGCACAGCTCTAGCCCCCGCGCCCTGGCTGTAATGCCCTGGATGTAATACTTTCCCTTTTGGGCATATAATATATCTCCGGCTTCTTCTATTCCAATTCGGGTTCTTTGTCTTTTGGGTTTTCGTTGTTTTGTTGTGTGCGTGTGTGGCATTCATTCATATCATATAGTCATGTGCATCGCATTGCATTTGTGTTGTTGGTTGCATCCGGTTCCACGCGTTCCTTCCCGTTGTCGGTTTCGCGTTCCGGAGCTCCCTCACGTGTCTGCGGCGTCCCGTAGGCCTATTTGGTGTTTGGTCGGGTAACGTTACCGGTTTTGGCGCGAGTCTTGTCGTGTGTTGTTGTTTTGGTCTGTGTAACCCGCCTGTCAAATCTTGTCGCGTTTCGAGTCTGTTTGATACCCTAACGGTTATTCTCGTGGGCTCAAAGTGCCTCCACTTTGAGGCCCAAGACACCCCTCCAACAGCCCACCAAACCACTCCTAGCCACTTCTATCATCTAGGCCATCCAAATATGATCGTGTGGCCAAAAACCGCACTCCATTTGGACAACCCTAGCTACTTGTGCCTATATATTTGTCCACTCCCCCAAATTTGTGCCCCAAAATAAGGAAACCCTAGACCTCTCCTTCTTCCACCTCCAGCCACCAGCCACCTCGCCGGAGTTCCGCCGGAATCTCGCTGGAGTTCGCCGGAATACCACCACCTCGCCGGAAAACTCATCTCCGGCCTCCTCTCACCTCACCACCGCCGCCATCTCGTCCCCACCGGCGCCACCTCACCACCGCCACCGCCTCCGGCCTGGTCCCGCCGGATCCCGCCGCCTGGGGCCTCAAGCCGCCGGGCCCGCCTCTTCCTCAGCTTAGAAGCAGCCACCGCGCCGCCAGTTTCGGTCGAAGGACGAGCCAGATCCGATCGATCCCGATTGGGTCAACGGATCCTCTCGCCCGGTACGACCAGATCGCCAGCCTGGGCCGATCCATCGCCTTGCCAGCTCTCCTTCGACCGCTTCGGCCTGGAGCCTCGGGCCAGGCCGCCTTCTCCCGATCGCCAGCATCTGGGCCTCGCCAAGGCC
>LR738713.1:81142806-81184629 GCA_902687465.1 Secale cereale
GACCGCGAGGCGCCGCTCGCCTCCCGCCGCGACCGCCAGGCGAGTGGGCCGCGCCTTCCTCCCGATCGCCGCCAGCGGCCCAGCCCGCCATCCTCCACCGATCGCATCGCCAGCTTCCCGCGGCTGGGCCCTTCGCCAGCCATCGCCGATCTGCCCGCGCTTGGCTTCCCGCATCGCCAGGCTCCCTCCAGCCGCAGGCCGCCGCCTCCCTTCGGCCCACTCAGCGCCGCCGGGCCCAGCCGAGCCGCATCGCGGGCCGGCCAGATCTGCCCCGATCTGCGCGGGCCGCTCCTTCGCAGCTGGGCCACTCCTTCGCGGGCTGCCTCTCCGATCCGAGCCCGGTTGACACTTCAGATCTGAAGGTTGACCCCCGCCCCCTAAAATCATCTAAGTCCCCAGTATTTTTGTTCTCTTATGCAAATTTCAAATGCTGATAACTTCTTGTGTGTTGCTCCGTTTTGCGCAAATGAGGTGTCCAGACGTTCGTGGTGACTAGCACTACGTTTCATTCCATTGTGCCATGCATGTTTGAGATCATCTAGATGCTTATTTTTCTGTTGCAAGAGTGCATCCCAATATAAACTGATGTTATGTGTTGTTTTTATGCCACCTTTGCATAGTGATATCTTTTAGCTCGTTTATCCGATTGATGCAAATGACATGTCCACGTGTTCGTCTTGCCATGCTCTACATGTTGTTTGCGTTAGGTTGCATGATAGATTTAATCTTGCCATGTTTATCCTCGTTGCAAAGTGCTATGTGGCTGTTTAGTTGTTTAACTTGTTATGAAATGCCATCTTGTTGAACTCATTGCTATCGTTGTGTTTATCTCCATGTTGCATGCTTGTATGTTTCGGAATCACCATCATGTGTACTTTGATGTGGTGCTTATCACTTGCCATGTTTAGTTTCGAGGTGACTTAAACTTGCTCTTATAGATGACATGATGAAACTGCTGTTTTAACACTGGTTTTTCACTAAGTCTGAAATCTGTAGTTCTCCGATGCCATGTTTGCTTGCTGTTCTAGGACAAACCATGATAGTTTTGGGGTGGATCTTGATGGTTCCTTGTAGTATATATTGTTGGCTATCCATTCATGTTATCACATGCTTATTTAAGTTGCTGTAGCATATTTAACTTTTGCTCCAAAGTTTCAATAAAATTCTGATGTCAGGATTTTGTTGTCAAGTTCAATATGTCCAAGCTTGTTGCTATTGATCCGTGGCTCCTTTGGGGGTGCACCTTTGGACTTATTTGCTGTAGGATATGTCTAGTTTATGTTCATGCTCTTTGCCATGGTGTTTGAGTGCTGTAGCTTAATTATCTTGTGCTCCGAAGTTGCTATGTTGCTGTAATTTTCAGCTTTCGCCTATTTCTTGTTTCGGGCATAACTTTTAGCCCATAGCTTGGATTTCAGCGAGTCTTATATGAAACTTGATGATTTTCCGTGTAGTTTCATAATATCCTATTGTTATCATGTTTTGAAGCTTTGTGCTTGATGCTGTTTTTCCGTGCTCCGTGTGCTCTCATAGTGCATCCATCATGCATCCATCATTTTGGTGTGCGCATTGCATCTTGTTGATTCGTGCCTTGTGTGATTGTATTGTTTAGAGCCAGAAGCTGAGACCGAGTACGAGTACGAGCACGAGGTTACCAACGAGGTTGAGCACGAGGACCCTTCTTACGATCCGAACGACTACTCTTCAGGCAAGATGACCGAACCCCGATAACATTACTATCTTTGCCTATTGCTAGTAGTTCTGCTCTATAGTTTTGCCTCGATGCCCATGTCTTTCTTGTCAGCCTCCTACTTGTAACCATGAACCTGTTTAACCACCCTACACATGCAAACCGTTGCTTGGCTAAGTACGCTTCGCTCAGCCCCTCTTATAGCATTGCTAGTTGCAGGTGAAGATTGAAGATGCTTGCTTCATGTTGAAGTTTATTGGGTTATATCACACTATATATAAGGCTTAAATGAAATCATCTATATATTGGCAAGGGTGGAAGGCTAAGCCTTTTGCTTGGTGATTTGTTCCACTCATGCCGCTAGGAACCGTTTAAACCGGTGTTATGTTCCTTGATTATGCGTTCCTCACACGGTTGGGGTTTATGGGACCCCCTTTATAAACCGCTAAGTGCTAAGTCTTTTCCATCAAGTCCCAACATTGGTACTTTTCGCCTAATAACTAATAAAACTTGCATAGGGTCTTGCAAACCCGAGTTCTTAATCAACAACCCCCGGGCCAGTGCTCCTCATGAGTGTTGGTCCGAACTGAGCGGACTGCGGGGCCACCCCGAGGGAACTCGAGGATTGGTATACACCTGTAGGATGTCTCATCCGGTCGTGTCCTGAGACTAGATACGCGCGGCTACCATTAGGGTGTCGACACGCCGGGAGGATTTGCTGGATTAGCCTTACCTTAGTTCGGATTATCTTGAGCACGGGATTCCGAGAATACTCGGGTCTTCCCACCTTGGAGTTGCGACTCCGCGGATCGTGGGCTTGTCATGGGCCAAGTTGGAACACCCCTGCAGGGTTATGAACTTTCGAAAGCCGTGCCCACGGTTATGTGGCAGATGGGAGCTTGTTAATATCCGGTTGTAGATAACTTGACACATTGTTCTAATACACTACCAGCGTGTGTACCGTGGCTGTCAATTTCCGAATAGGGATTCGGGAGTTGAACACGGTGGGGTTATGTTTGTTGAGCTTTAGCTAGGATCACTTCGTGATCATCTCTCGACCGAGGCACTTCTCTTCTCGCACTCTTTCACGTAAGCTAGTGCTAGTTGCTGCTGCAGACACTTATTCTTTTCTTCAGCCTTATCCTCTTCCAAGGCTTAAATATTCTTGTTACCCAGGAACGGGATTACTGAGTCCTCTGTGGCTCACAGTTACTTCAGCACACCAGATGCAGGTCCGATGGTGACCTATACAGGTGATGGCACCGAGCTAGACTGGGAGTATGACGAGGAGCGTAGTCGATACTATGTTCGTTATCCTGATGATCAATAGTGGAGACTTCTACTAGGATTCGATCCGACCTATGGATTTAATTATGTTTGGTATCTTTTCATTTGGATTTTACCCTTAGAGGGCTGTGATGTTTTATTGTATGGTGATTGGGACATGTATTGTATTTGTGTGATGTGGCGATTGTAAGCCAACTATTTTATGTTTTCCATCCCCATCTTTTACATGAGTTGTGCAAAGATACCAAACTTGCGATCATTCCAGCATGGGGTTATGTCTCTAAGTCGTGCCTCGACACGTAGGAGATATAGTCCCATCCTGGGCATTACAAGTTGGTATTCAGAGCCTTCTCCGACCTAGGAGCCCCCACTGATTGATCGAATCGTTGACGGTCGAGTCTAGGCACACACTGAAAATATTTTGAGTCCTATATTATATCGGAGAGTAGGAATTCTTTGCTTCTCATCCCCTTTCTCTCTGGTGAGGACTCCTGACGACTACTCTTGTCTCTTCTACTTTCAAAAATTGCACCAAATTTTTTTAGGAATCTCGCGAGTATTCTGGGATTGTTTCGATGTTCTTGTGACGAGAATATTGTTCTCGATGCCTCCTGACATTAGGGGTTGTGGCAGTGTCCCGGGGAGTTGAGCTTCGGGGTATTGTCGTCACAAGCATATCGCGGTAGTACTAAATACTTAAGACGGCCACATCGAAAATCTCTCTTATACGGTTAGTGGCAAGATAACCCCGACATCACCCAGTACTGGGGAGGTAGTTCGGGAGTATTGCCATAGCTTGTTATAGTGGATGCTTTTCGAAGGTCCGAGGTAGATAGTTTCCGAGAAAGACTGGTTATGTGTTGAAGGATGGATACAGCTGGATGTAGGTTTAGAGTTGATTGCGCGGAGCTTGGTCGCCGGACGGGGCAACTATAGCTTCAGGAGCATCGTCTTGCGGAGCCTGATCGTCGGCTGGTGCTGCCGGAGCCTTGGGAGCATCACCCCGGGGCTTTGGGGTCTTGTCTTGGCGCTCCTCCCGGAATTCCACTAATGTTGCGCTGGCGGAATGTGGTGTAGCGGCTAGGTAAAGCACCAAGGTCTCTTGTGGTTTGGGTTCCACCATTACCGACGGGCTGGTGAGGTATTTCTTGAGGTCTTTGAATGCTGCATTGGCCCCAGGGGTCCACTCAAATGGGTCTTTCCTTTTCATCAGTTTGAAGAACGGGAGGGCACGCTCCCCCAGCTTGGAGATGAAACGCCCTAGCGACGTTATACAGCCGGCCAGCTTCTGCATCGCTTTGAGGGTCTTCGGCGGACTCATCTTTTCTATGGCCTTGACCTTCTCGGGGTTGGCCTTGATCCCGCTGTGTGACACTAGGAAGCCTAGCAGCTTGCCTGACGGGATGCCAAGCACACACTTTCCCGGGCTGAGCCGCAGGTCTACCTTGCGCAGGCTGGCGAAGGTCTCTTCCAAATCTTCGATGAGGGTCTTGGCCTCCCGAGATTTTACCACGATGTCATCAACATAGGCCTCAGCGCTCCTCTTGAGCTGCTCTCCCAGGGCGATATGCATCAGCCGCTGGAAAGTTGCTCCTGCATTCCGCAACCCGAACGGCATACAAGTGTAGCAGTATACTCCGCACTGGGTGAGGAAGGCAGTCTTCTTGACATCTTGTATCGCCATCTTGATTTGATGATAGCCCGAAAAGGCATCCATGAAACACAGTAGGTCGCACTCGGCGGTGATGTCAAAAATCTAGTCGATGCGAGGTAGCGGGAACGTGTCTTGTGGGCAGGCCTTGTTGAGGTCGGTGAAGTCGACACACATGCGCTCCTTACCGCCTTTCTTGGGAACAACGACGGGGTTCGCCAGCCATTCCGGGTACCGGACCTTGTGGATGACGCTCGCTACTTCTAGCTTGCGAGATGCTTGCACGATGAAGGACTGCTTCTCTATAGACTGGCGCTTGGCCTTCTGCTTCACGGGACGCACGTTGGGTCATACGTTTAGGTGATGCTCAATCACCCCCCTTGGGAATCCTGCCAGGTCCTTGGGTTCCCACGCCAACACCTCTTTGTTAGCACGCAGGAATCCGAATAGCGCCTTTTCTTGAGCTGGGGGAAGGCGAGCGCCTATGGTGAAGGTGGCTCCTGACGCCCCATCTTCATCCACCAGCACTTTCTTCATCTCGGCCCGGTCTTGAGAGAAAAGCTACTTCTTTTTCGCTGGTGCAGCCGCCTTGGCCCCTGGGCGGCCTTATCGGCCGGGCGTTCCGCCGCAGCGGTCCGGAAGATGAGCTTGAAGGCCACCAGAGCGTCCTTGGTGTCTCCAGCCACGGTGAGGACGCTGCTGCTCCCCGGCGTCTTCATGAGGTTGTAGGCCGGATGGGTTGCGGCCATGAACTGAGCCAGGGCAGGATACTCGAGGATGGCATTGTACGGGAGGCCTATATGAGCGATGTCGAAGTCAATCAGCTCAGTGCGGTAGTTGCCGCGGGTGCCGAAGGTGAATGGGAGACGGATCTGCCCTGGAGGGCTGGCGGAACCACTGACGACTCCGGAGAAGGGCCTGGTGGGGCGTAGCAGCTCGAGCGGCACATGGAGCAGACTAAAAGCTTCTACAGAGAGCACGTTGAGGCCAGCCCCACCATCAATGAGGGCCTTGGTGACGGCCACGATGCAGATGGTGGGTGTGCAGAGCATCCGGAGAGCGCTTGAGCCCGCAGCAGAAGCGGGATGGTCGCCTGAGTCGAAGGTGAGGTTGGTCTTGGGCGCCGCCCATCTGGGAGGGGCTCCCCGCCGCACAGAGGTAGTGCCGATCTGGCGGAAGAACTTCTTGACGTGGCAGTCCAGCGGCGGTGCTTGAGAGCCGCCGAGGAGGGCTGTGATGGCGTGGGGTGCCGACGCCGCGAAGCGTGTGGTGAAGAGGTCGTACAGCTCCTCCCAGGATGCCGCAGACGAATCTGGCAAGCCGAAAAACCAGGCGCGTGGAACGACCGTGAGTGCCATGGGGAGCTAGCTGGCCATGACCTTGCTGACGCCGCCGGCCACCGAAACGGCCTCCTCATAGGCTTGAAGGAAGACGGTTGGATCCGCCACCCCATCGTAACGGGGTGGTAGCTCCAGCCTAAACCTGGGTGGCCACTGCACCTGTCGCAGGAGGGGGTGAAGGCTCGGTGACCCGCTGCACCGCCGCGCACGCCCATTGAGCCGGTCGGAGAAGAGGAGCCCGCCATAAGAGCCTGGTGGATGGAGAGTGGGGTGGACGAAGAGGCGAAACTTCGGTGCACCCCTACCTGGCGTGCCAAATGTAGGATTCGTGGGTTCCGGCAAACCCTTGAGGTTCAAACACTGGGGTGCGCACAAAGATCTCTCCTTTCTGCCCTGGTTCACTCCCGCACCGATTCCTAGGCCTAGCTCATCGAACTCGAAGAACAAGAGACACAAGGATTTAAACTTGTTCAGGCCACTGTTGTGGTGTAATACCCTAATCCAGTGTGGTGTGGTGGATTGCCTTGTAGGCTGAGGATGAACAAGTACACGGGAAGAACCGCCTCCTTAGGAGAGGTGTTCTTGTGCTCGGTGAGCTAGTGTGTGTAAGGGCGGTCTGGATCTGATCTCCCCCTTTCTATGGTGGTGGCTAGTCCTATTTATAGAGGCCCGGGTCCTCTTCCCAAATATTGAGCGGGAAGGAATCCCACAATGGCCATGTTTGAAGGGTGACAGCTAGTACAAGCTATCCTGACATAAGGTGGTCTTCGCTTGCCAAAGGCTCTGGCGGTGACGCCATCGTGGGCTCTGTGGTGACCTTCGCCCTACCGTCCTGCTGGTCTTGGAATCATTGCACCGATATGGAAACCTTTGCCTGATGCCTCGGGACTCCTCGTTTGTGCTTGCCCCTTTAGCACCAAAGAGGAAACTGGCTTCCTGCGCTCGCTGGCGCACGCCTGGCCTTGGTCGTCATGGCTCGCGTCACGCGAGCCTCACGAGGTGTCCCTTGCCGTGATATCTCCACTCCTCGGGAGCCAGCCTAGCGAGGCCGCCCCAGGGGAGGTCTTGCGTCGTCCGCCTCGCGATGCTTGGCCCCTCGCGAGGGTCTTGACTGGTTTGCCAATGAAGATGGGTCGTACCAGACCGTTGGATGATACATCTCCAAAGTATCTACTTTTCCAAACCCTTTTGCCCTTGTTTTGGACTCTAATTTGCATGATTTGAATGGAATTAACCCGGACTGATGCTATTTTCAGCAGAATTGCCATGGTGTTGTTTTTGTGCAGAAATAAAAAGTACTCGGAATGAACTGAAAATACACAAAGAATTATTTTGGAAAATATAAAAAATACCTGCAAGAAGATCCAGACCAGGGGACCCACACACTGTCCACGAGGGTGGGGGGCGTCCCCCCCCCCTAGGGTGCGCCCCTGCCTCGTGGGCCACCTGGTGCTCCACCGACGTATCCCCAGATCCTATATATTCACTTTCAGGGAGAAAAAAAAATCAGAGAGGAAGAATTATCGCGTTTTCTGATACGAAGCCGCCGCCAAACCCTAATCTCTCTCGATAGGGCTGATCTGGAGTCCGTTCGGGGCTTCGGAGAGTGGAGATCGTTGCCGTCGTCATCATCAACCTTCCTCCATCACCAATTCCATGACGCTCACCGCCGTGCGTGAGTAATTCCATCGTAGGCTTGCTGGACGATGATGGGTTGGATGGGATCTATCATGTAATTGAGTTAGTTTTGTTAGAGTTTGATCCCTAGTATCCATTATGTTCTGAGATTGATGTTGCTATGACTTTGCTATGCTTAATGCTTGTCACTAGGGCCCGAGTTCCATGATTTCAGATCTGAACCTATTATGTTTTCATGAATATATGTGTGTTCTTGATCCTATCTTGCATGTCTTTAGTCACCTACTATGTGTTATGATCCGGCGACCCCGAAGTGACAATAATCGGGACCACTCCCGGTGATGACCATAGTTTGAGGAGTTCATGCATTCACTATGTGTTAATGCTTTGGTCCGGTACTCTACTAAAAGGAGGCCTTAATATCCCTTAGTTTCCACTAGGACCCGCTGCCACGGCAGGGTAGGAAAAAATATATCATGCAAGTTCTTTTCTATAAGCACGTATGACTATATTCGGAATACATGCCTACATTACATTGATGAACTGGAGCTAGTTCTATGTCACCCTAGGTTATAACTTCTACATGATGAATTGCATCCGACATAATTTCCCATCACTGATCCAATGCCTACGAGCTTTTCACATATTGATTGTTGCTTATTTACTTTTCCGTCGCTACTATTACAAAAACTACAAAAACACTACCGTTACTTTTATTGCCGCTACCACCACTATCATATTACTTTGCTACTAAACTATCTTGCTGCAGATACTAAGTTTCCAGGTGTGGTTGCATTGACAACTCAGCTGCTAATACTTAAGAGTATTCTTTGGCTCCCCTTGTGTCGAATCAACAAATTTGGGTTGAATACTTTACCCTCTAAAACTGTTGCAATCCCCTACACTTGTGGGTTATCAAGACTATTTTCTAGCGCCGTTGCCGGGGAGCATAGCTCTATTCTTTAAGTCACTTAGGATTTATATCTGCTGATCACTATGAAGAATTTGAAGGACTCAAAAACCAAGATCTTACCCTCAACTACGAGGGGAGGTAAGGTACTGCCATCTAGCTCTGCACTTGATTCACCATCTCTTATGGGTAAATTTGCGACACCTACTCCCTCTATTGAATCTGATATGTCATATGTTCTTGATCATGCCACTTCTGCTATGTATGATGAAACTACTTCTATGCCTGATAATACTGTGCCACTAGGTGAATTTCTAGATGAACAAATTTCTAAGGTTAGGGGGAATGCAAATATTGAAACTGATAATATTTATGAAAGTGATGATGAAGCTTCTCCCAATAGATATGAATTACCTATTGTTCCTGAGGGTTATGTTATGGATGAAGAAAATGCTAGAGACTTTCTTGCTTGCAATGATAGATATGATCTTAAGAAATTATTACCTAAGCTGGAAGAAAAGTCTTTGAATGCTAGAATGAAACATGACCCTGCTTTCGCTACTTCACCTATCTGTGTTACTGATAAGGATTATGAATTCTCTGTTGATCCTGAGTTAATTACTTTGGTTGAATCTGATCCTTTCCATGGCTATGAATCTGAAATTGTTGTGGCACATCTTACTAAGTTGAATGATATAGCCACCCTGTTTACCAACGATGAAAAGATTCGTTATTACTATATCCTTAAGTTATTTCCTTTCTCGTTAAAGGGTGATGCTAAGACTTGGTTTAATTTTCTAGATCCTGGTTGTGTGCGTAGTCCCCAGGATATGATGTATTACTTCTCTGCTAAATATTTTTCCGCTCATAAGAAACAAGCTCCCTTACAGGAAATATATAACTTTGTGCAAATTGAAGCAGAGTGTCTCCCACAAGCTTGGGGGAGGTTTCTCCAATTACTTAATGCTTTGCCTGATCATCCTCTTGAGATGAATGATAAACTTGATGTCTTTTATAATGGACTAACTAATGCTTCCAGAGACCAACTGGATAGTTGTGCTGGTTGTGTTTTCAGGGAAAGAACAGTTGATCAAGCTGAATTACTATTGAATAATATGCTGGCCAATGAAAATAATTGGACACTTCTTGAACCAGCCACTAAGCCAACTCCGAAGAAAAGAGGTGTTCTATTTCTCAGTCCTGAAGATATGCAAGAGACAAAGAAATCTATGAAAGAAAAAGGTATTAAAGCTGAAGATGTTAATAATTTACCGCCTATTGAAGAAATACATGGTCTTGATAACCCGACACAGGTAGTAAATGTAAATTCTCTTTATAGATTTGATGAAGGTGATATTCCTCGTTATAAGTCTGCTAGCCAATGCTTAGATGAGTTTGACAATTTTATTGTGAAACAAGAAAACTTCAATGCTTATGTTGGTAGGCAATTGCAACACAATGCTTATATGATTGAATGCTTGAGTGATTATCTGTCTAGAGTTAAAGGTGAGCTGAAACTCATTAGTATACATGCTTCTATGGTTACCACTCAAGTAGAACAAGTACTTAAGGCTCAGAATGGTTTGCTCAATGAATTAAATGGTAACAATAATGACTATGTTGTTAGAGTAGCAACTAGAGGTGGTAAAATGACTCAGGAACCTCTGTATCCTGAAGGCCACCCTAAGAGAATTGAGCAAGATTCTCAGAGAGCTAATTTAGATGCACCTAGTTCTTCTAAGAAGAAGAAAAAGAAAAATGATAGGACTTTGCATGCTTCTAGTGAACCTGTAGCTCACATACGTGAGAATCCCAATGATATATCTATTTCTGATGCTGAGACACAATCTGGTAATGAACATGAACCTAGTGATAATATTAATGATGATGTTCATGATGATGCTCAACCTAGCAATGATAATGATGTAGAGATTGAACCTGTTGTTGATCTTGATAACCCACAATCAAAGAATCAACGTTATGATAAGAGAGACTTTGTTGCTAGGAAGCACGGTAGGGAAACAGAACCATGGGTTCAGAAACCCATGCCTTTTCCTCCTAAACCATCCAAGAAAAAGGATGATGAGGATTTTGAGCGCTTTGCTGGAATGATTAGATCTATATTTTGGCATATGCATTTGACTGATGTGCTTAAAACAAATCCTTATGCTAAATATATGAAGGATATTATTACCAATAAAAGAATGATACCTGAAGTAGAAATTTCCACCATGCTTGCCAATTACACTTTTAGGGGTGGAATACCTAAGAATCTAGGAGATCCCAGAGTACGTACTATACCTTGCTCCATAATAGGAAACTATGTTAAACCTGCTTTATGTGATCTTGGAGCCGGTGTTAGTGTTATGCCTCTCTCCTTATATCGTAGACTTGACTTGAGTAAGTTGACACCTAATGAAATATCTTTGCAAATGGCTGATAAATCAACTGCTATACCTGTTGGTATTTGTGAGGATGTGCCTGTTGTAGTTGCCAATGTTACTATTCTAACAGACTTTGTTATCCTTGATATTCTCGAGGACGATAGTATGTCAATTATCCTTGGTAGACCCATTTTGAGTGCTGCAGGGGTTGTTATTGATTGCAACAAAGGCAATGTCACTTTTCATGTCAATGGTAATGAGCATATGGTACACTTTCCGAGGAAACAACCTCAAGTCCATAGTATCAATTATATTGGAAAAATTTCAACTATTACTATTGGAGGTTTTGAATTTCCTCTCCCTACTGTCAAGAAGACATATGATAATCTTATTCTTGGGGACATACATATCCCCATTGAGGTAACCTAGTGTTATTCAAAAATTCTCCGGTTTCATGTTATTCGGAAAGAGTTTATTAACAAGACCTGATCATCCTTGTTAATGGATCCCTTTTGATGAGCATGGCATAGGTGAATCTAGAAGGCACCACCTTTTGTACCCTCCTTTTACTTTCTGTTAATTAGGATAAATAAAACAAAAATAGTATTCTCTGTCTGTTTCCAGACTTATCCGTGCAATAAGAAAAATACCTCGAAAATAAAAGTTCTCCAAATGCCCTGAAATTGAAATATGTTATTTTCTAGAATATTTGAGAAAATATGGCACAAAACACACAGTGAAGGGAGCCAGCACCTGGCCACGAGGGTCCAGGGTATGCCCCCCTCACAAGGAGCGCCCCCTACCTCGTGGGCCCCATGTGGCCCTTCCACTTATTCCTGCACCCACACTCTTCTTCTTCCTACCAAAAAAATCACCAACCAGCTCAAACCCGAGTTCTAGCTCATCTTGCTGCCATTTTCGATCTCCTTGCTCAAAGAACCATTCACCAGACTGTTTGGGGAGATTGTTCCTTGGTCTGTGACTCCTCCATTGGACCAATTAGTTTTTGTTCTAGTGCTTTATTTATTGCAAAAATATTCTGCTGTGGTGACCTTGTTCTTGAGGTTGCATGTCAAATTTTCTTGGTCCCAAGTTGTTCTAATGCATGATATAGTCTCTAGGCACTAGTAGGAGTTGTTTCTATCAATCTTGTTGAGTTTGGTTAACTTTTATTTTGAGTTACTAAAAATTTCAGAAAAATGCATAGGAAAAACTTCCAAGGTGGTTCTTCAAGGAAGCAAGAACATAGGCTCGTGTTTCGTCAGCCGGACGATGAACTATCGAGGGATGCTGACGTGCGGCCTTGTGAATGGCCGTCAGATGACTTTATGGATCAGGTTGGCATCAAGGATGAATTTTACGCATAAGTGCGCAACACTGACCTCGAGGGCTTCATACAAGATAAGTTCCCTCAATACCATGGCTTAACTGACACCTTTGTGAGAAGGTTTAAATTTTCATCTTCACGTAATTATCACACTGTCCAGTTTGACCTGTATGATAAATCTTACACCATAGACTTAGAGGATTTTAATGATGCTTGTAAGCTCCCACAGTGGGGCAGTATGGGTGATGCTCACAAATCTGAATTTAGAGATTTCCTTGCTAGTATCACAGTGGGGGAATCTAGAGAAATCACACAGGCTACCATAGGGCGCATCCATTTTCCTCCTATTCATTACTTTGCTCTCTTTATTGGTAGATGCATAAATGGTAAAGATGAGGCTTGTCACATGTGTGTCCCAGATCTTAGTGTTCTCAAGAGTGCTGTACTAGGTGATAGACAATATAACTTGGGAGCCATTGTTGCACGTAGGCTACACCATAATGGTATGCATGGAGATTTATTTGGTGGGATTTATGCCACTCACATAGCCCGCCGTCTTGGTGTGCCTGTGCACGAGAATGATGAACCTTTACCTTGTGCTTATTTGGATTGCCATGCTATGACTAGTCACCGGTTTATAGAGAGGGATGAACAATCCCTCAAATATCGACTAATCTTAAACATGCGTCATGCCATCCCTATTGTTCTTCCTGCCCCTACTTTGTTTGATTTTCAGGCAAGAGGGAGATACACTATAACCATGGAGGAGGCAAATGAGTACCACAGTATGACGGAAGCAGCCCGCCTTCGAGCGGCAGCTCAGCAAGCAGTAGCTGCTGCATCTCAGTACAACCCCAACTATGACTTTGGATATCCGTCAGGCCAATACTGGCCATAGACCAACTTAGGCCAAAAGCCTAAGCTTGGGGAAGTATGTGTTTCTCACCGACTTTACATTCATGTTCACACTTATTCTAGTTGTCGGTGCTCACACTCTTTCATTGTACCATCCATGTTTAGTTTCATTTCTTTTTCTTAGTCGTTTTCTTTTGTGTTAGAAAAACCTTAAGAAAAACAAAAAAATATTAGTTGTAGCTTCTAGCTAGTTTACTTTCCTTGCTTGTAGTAGTAGTAATTAAAAGAAAACCCAAAAAGGTTTACCGTTCTTCTTTTGCTTGTTGGGAGCTTTCCCGTGTAAATAGCTTCTTTTCTTTTCTTTGGGGGTTAAGAGTAGAAGACCATGATTTAAATGCTTAGTGGATCTCATATGCTTTATTGTTGATTTAACCCTGAGCCATATTACCTTGTCTTCTCTCTTGTATTAAATGCTCGTAGATTCCAGCTTAGTCCAATGCACGTGCACTATTATTATTATCCACACCGTTCGGTCGTGCGAGTGAAAGGCAATAATGATGATATATGATGAACTAATTGAGATGAGAAAAGCTGGTATGAACTCGACCTTTCTTGTTTTTGTAAATATGATAGTTCATCGTTCCTGATTCAGCTTGTTATGAATGAAACATGCTTGCAATGACAATTAGAGATCATAGCTGCTTATGCCATGCTTAATTAGCTGAGAGTTTATAATGGTCTATCGTGCGTGCCAACATGATATTAAAATGGTTGTGATGTGGTATGATGGGATGGTATCCTCCTTTGAACGATTTAAGTGATCTGACTTGGCACATGTCATGCATGTAGTCGAAACAAATCAACATAGCCTCCACGATATTTATGTTCATGGTGATTTATATCCTACTCATGCTTGCATTCATTGTTGATTAATTTTAATGCATGTTCATGACCTTTGTTGCTCTCTAGCTGGTCGCTTCCCAGTCTCTTTCTAGCCTTCACCTGTACTAAGCGGGAATACTGCTTGCGCATCCACTTCCATAAACCCCAAAGTTATTCCACATGAGTCCACCATACCTTCCTATATGTGGTATTTACCTACCGTTCCAAGTAAATTTGTATGTGCCAAACTCTAAACCTTTGAATGAAATTCTGTTTTGTATGCTCGAATAGCTCATGTATCAACTAGGGTTGTCTATATCCTCCATGCTAGGTGGGTTATTCTCACGATGAGTGGACTCTGCTCATCATTCATGAGAAAATGGCTGGTAACCGGGATGCCCAGTCCCATGCTCAAAATCATAATAATTAAACAAAACTCCCCCAGGGTTTTTGCTTGTTTGGATGGTACCCCATGGATTCGGATGGCCGTGGAGTGTGCTTGTTGGTGGTTGGGGGAGTATAAAGTTGACCATTCTGTTTGTGAACCGCTTATAATGTGCATAGCATGGGAGGTATCGAGATTATTGGTTGATATGTTGACAATGAAAGTATACCGCTCAAAATGTTAATCATCTCTATTTAAAAATCGAGCTCGGGCACCTCTACAAATCCCTGCTTCCCTCTGCGAAGGGCTTATCTATTTACTTTTATGCAGAGTCATCATCCTCTTATCAAAGAGCACCAGTAGGAGAGCACCTCTGTCATTTGCATGTATTACTATTAATTTGCATTGAGTATGATCATGACTGGATCTCTTTTACCATGAATTACAATGTCTAGTCAGTCATTGATCTTTAAAGGTGCTCTGCATTTACGTTTTGCGGTCTCAGAAAGGGCTAGCGAGGTACCATCTTGTTATATCATATCATGATTGTTTTGAGAAAGTGTTTTCATCCGAGGTTTATTATTATTGCTTGCTAGCTGATTATGCCATTGATGTGAGTAGACTTGAGACCTGAAAGTTATTGTGAATGTGGTTAGTTCATGATTATTGTTGAAAACCTGAATGTTGGCTTACATATTTACAACAACAAGAGCAAACAGAGTTTGTCAAAGTTTTTCTTTTTCACTTTTAGTTTATCACCTAAATTGCTTGCGGACAAGCAAATGTTTAAGCTTGGGGAGTTGATACGTCTCCAACGTATCTACTTTTCCAAACCCTTTTGCCCTTGTTTTGGACTCTAAGTTGCATGATTTGAATGGAACTAACCCGGACTGACGCTGTTTTCAGCAGAATTGCCATGGTGTTGTTTTTGTGTAGAAATAAAAAGTTCTCGGAATGACCTGAAAATCCATGGAGAAATATTTTGGAAAATATAAAAAATACCTGTAAGAAGATCCAGACCAGGGGGCCCACACCCTGTCCACGAGGGTGGGGGGCATCCCCCTAGGGCGCACCCCCTACCTCGTGGGCCCCCTGGTGCTACATCGACATATCCTCAGATCCTATATATTCACTTTCGGGGAGAGAAAAAATTAGAGAGGAAGAATTATCGCATTTTACGATACGGAGCCGCCGCCAAGCCCTAATCTCTCTCGGGAGGGCTGATCTGGAGTCCGGCCGGGGCTCCGGAGAATGGAGATCGTTGTCGTCATCATCAGCAACCTTCCTCCATCACCAATTCCATGATGCTCACCGCCGTGCGTGAGTAATTACATCATAGGCTTGCTGGACGGTGATGGGTTTGATGGGATCTATCATGTAATCGAGTTAGTTTTGTTAGGGTTTGATCCCTAGTATCCACTATGTTCTGAGATTGATGTTGGTATGACTTTGCTATGCTTAATGCTTGTCACTATGGCCCGAGTGCCATGATTTCAGATCTAAACCTATTATGTTTTCATGAATATATGTGTGTTCTTGATCCTATCTCGCAAGTCTATAGTCAACTACTATGTGTTATGATCCGGCAACCCCGAAGTGACAATAATCGGGACCACTCTTGGTGATGACCATAGTTTGAGGAGTTCATGTATTCCCTATGTGTTAATGCTTTGATCTGGTACTCTATTAAAAGGACTCCTTAATATCCCTTAGTTTCCACTAGGACCCCGTTGCCACGGGAGGGTAGGACAAAAGATGGCATGCAAGTTCTTTTCCATAAGCACGCATGACTATATTCGGAATACATGCCTACATTACATTGATGAACTGGAGCTAGTTCTGTGTCACCCTAGGTTATAACTTCTACATGATGAATTGCATCCGACATAATTTCCCATCACCGATCCAATGCCTACGAGCTTTTCACATATTGCTTGTTGCTTATTTACTTTTCCGTCGCTACTATTACAAAAACTACAAAAACACTATCGTTACTTTTATTGCCGCTACCGCCACTATCATATTACTTTGCTACTAAACTATCTTGCTGGAGATATTAAGTTTCCTGGTGTGGTTGAATTGACAACTCAACTTCTAATACTTAAGAGTATTCTTTGGCTCCCCTTATGTCGAATCAACAAATTTGGGTTGAATACTTTACCCTCGAAAACTGTTGCGATCCCCTACACTTGTGGGTTATCACTGTACGAGCTGCGCTCTGGGCCGCAGGCAGGCAAGTCTGGGTACCCACGTTCCCAGAATGACGACATAGAGGACTGAGACAGTGTTAGTTGGAGACGTGAGACCCACTCAGTCTGCCCCAGCTGTTGCTGCCCAGGGAGTCACACATGCATCAACTCCACCAGCCCCTCAAACATCAGCTGATATCTTCACAGAAGTAGTTATCTCAACGCCATCTACGCACACTGGAGACAACAACTAGAAGACCCCTTCAGGAGCTCCAGGAGATGCTTAGAGAGATGCATAACCTATGTATATTTTAAACTTTTTGGTAACTTGTTGCCAAAGGGGAAGAAATATATATATATATCATATAGGCATCGAGAGATCTTCCTTTTTATTGCACTTGGTTTTTGCTACTATCTTTTGGTGATGTTATTTGATGATACTTGTGTGTGAGATGCTACATTTATGGTTGTGTTGATCATACTTTGCTTGGATGATATAACCATGATCATTTGCAATTGCCTTGGTGATGAGTACTTGTTATTCACATATTATCCTTTTGAGTGCTCCACCAAGATGTATGTGATGTGTGAGATGTGACCCATGATCTTGTCGGCGTTCAGGGACCGAGGGTACCCAGACTTGCCTGCCTGCAGCCCAAGGTTTGGCTCATCAGGCGGCCTCATACAGCCCAACATCTTCAGCGACAACTCAAGACCCTCGCGAGGGACCAAGCCTCGCGAGGTGGACGACATGGGGCATCCCCTGGGGCGGCCTGACCAGGCCGGCTCATGAGGATCGGAGATATCGAGGCGAGGGACACCTCGCGAGGTCCTCGTGATGTGAGCAGTGATGACAAAGGCCAGGCGGGCGCCAGTAGGCGCAGAGTGCTAAATTCCCCTTTGGTGCTAAAGGAGCGGGAGCAGACGAAGAGTCCCGAGGCGTCAGTAAAAGGTTTCCATATCGGTGCAACGAGACCAAGACCAGTAGGACGGCAGAACGGAGGTCATCGCGGAGCCCACGTGGGTGTCACCACCAGAGCCTTTGGTAGGCGAAGACCACCTTTTGTCAAGATAGCTTGTACTAGCTGCCCCCTTCAAATTTCGCCATTGTGGGATTCCTTCCCGATCAATATTTGGGAAGAGGACCCTCGCCACTATAAATAGGACTAGCCACGACCATCAAGATCATCTGATCGGAGAGGGAGTTGATCTCACCTAGAGTTGAGCAGATAGAAGGCCACACACTGATGTTTACTACACAACTTTCTTCTTGTAGACATTGTTGGGCCTCCAAGTGAAGAGGTTTGTAGGACAGTAGCAAATTTCCCTCAAGTGGATGACCTAAGGTTTATCAAACTGTGGGAGGCGTAGGATGAATGTAATGCCCAGGATGGAACTATACCTCCTACGTGTCAAGGCACGACTTAAAGGCATAAGTCCATCCTAGAATGATCTCAAGTTTGGTAATCTTTGCACATCTCATGTAAAAGAGGGGAATTGTAAACATAAATAGTTGGCCTACACTCGCCACGTCACACAAATACAATACATGTCTCAAACATCATACATTAAGAATATCACAACCCTCTAAGGGCAAAACCAAATGTCAAGATACCAAACTTAAATAACATCCACAGGTCGGATCGAATCCTAGTAGAAGTCTCCACTACTAATCATCCGGATAACGAACATAGTACCGACTACGCTCCTCGTCGAACTCCCAATCCAGCTCGGTGCCATCACCTCGATAGCTCACAACTGGACCTGCATCTGGTGTGGTGAAGTAACTGTGAGCCACAGAGGACTCAGCAATCCCGTTCCCGAGTAACAAGACTATTCAAGCCTTGGGTGAGGATAAGGCTGAAGAAAAGAATAAGTGTCTGCAGCAGCAACTAGCAGCTAGCTTACGTGGGAGAGTGCGAGAAGAGAAAGCCTCGGTCAAGAGATGATCACGAAGTGATCCTAACTACAAGCTCCACAAACATAACCCCTCCGTGTTCAACTCCCAAATCCCTATTCGGAAATTGACGGTCACGGAACACACGCTGGTAGTGTATTAGAAACATTGTGTCAAGTTATCTACAACCGGATAATAACAAGCTCCCATCTGCCACATAACCGCGGGCACGGCTTTCGAAAGTTCATAACCCTGCAGGGGTGTTCCAACTTGACCCATTACAAGCCCACGATCCGCGGAGTCGCAACTCCAATGTGGGAAGACCCGAGTATTCTCGGAATCCCGTGCTCAAGATATATCGAACTAAGGTAAGGCTAATCCAGCAAATCCTCCCGGCGTGTCGACACCCTGATAGTAGCCGTGCGTATCTAAGTCTCAGGACACGACCAGATGGGTGAAGCTATGGGTTTTTACCAGCCCTTGAGTTTCCTCGAGGTGGCCCCGCAGGCTCCCCGTTTCGGACCAACACTCATGTGGAGCACTGGCCCGGGGTTGTTGATTAAGAAAAAGGGTTTATAACTCCCTATGCAAGTTTAGTTTGTTATTAGGCAAATAGTACCAATGTTGGGACTTGCTGGAAAATACTTAGCACTTAGTGGTTTATCGAGGGGGTCCCATACACCCCAACCGTGTTAGGAACGCATAATCAAGGAACATAACACCGGTTTATACGGTTCCTAACGGCATGAGTGGAACAAATCACCAAGCAAAAGGCTTAGCCTTCCACCCTTGCCAATATATAGATGATTTCGTTTAGCAATTTTTATAGAGTGATATAACCCAACAAAACTTCAACATGAAGCAAGCATCTTCGATCTTCACCTGCAACTAGCAACGCTATAAGAAGGGCTGAGCGAAGCGTACTTAGCGAAGCAACGGTTTGCGTAGGTAGGTTGGTTAAACATGGCAATGGTTACAAGTAGGAGGCTGACAGGAAGAACATGGGCATCGAGGCAAAACTACAGAGCGAAACTACTAGCAATAGGCAAAGATAGTAATATTATCGGGGTTCGGTCATCTTGCCTGAAGAGAAGTCGTTCGGATCATAAGAAGGGTCCTCGTGCTCAACCTCGTTGGAAACCTCGTGCTCGTACTCGTACTCGGTCTCAGCTTCCGGCTCTAAACAAAACAATCACACCAAGCACAAATCAACAAGATGCAATGCGCACTCGAAAAATGATGGATGCATGATGGATGCACTAAGGATGCACACGGAGCACGGAAAAAATAGCACTCAAGCAAAACACCTCAAAACATGATAACAATATGATATTATGAATCTACACAGAAAATCAATCAAGTTTCATATAAGATTCGCTGAAATCGGAGCTATGGGCTAAAAGTTATGCCCGAAACAAGAAATGAGCGAAAGCTGAAAATTACAACAATATAGCAACTTCGGAGCACAAAATAATTAAGCTACAGCACTCAAACATCATGGAAAAGACCTAGAACACAAACTAGACATATCCTACAGCAATTAAGTCCAAAGGTGCACCCCCAAAAGAGCCACGGATCAATAGCAATAAGCCTGGACATATTGAACTTGACAATAAAATTCTGGCAGCAGAATTTTATTGAAACTTTGGAGCAAAAGATAAACATGCTACAGCCACTCAAATAAGCAAGTTAGAACATGGATGGAAAGCCAACAGTATATACTACAAGGAACAATCAAGATCCACTCCAAAACTATCATGCTTTGTCCTAGAACATCACTCAAACATGGCATCGGAACATTACAGATTTCAGACTTAGTGAAAAACCACTAAGTCCTAAAACAGCAATTTCATCATGGCATCTAAACGAGCAAGTTTAAGTCACCTCGAAACTAAACATGGCAAGTGGTAAGCACCTCATCAAAGTACACATAATGGTGATTCCAAAACACACAAGCATGCTTCATGGAGATAAACACAACGATAGCAATGAGCTCAACAAGATGTCATTTCATAACAAGTGAAACAACATCACAGCCACATGGCACTTTGCAACGATGATAAACATGGCAAGAATAAATCTATCATGCTACCTAGCACATACAACATGTAGAGCATGGCAAGACGAACACGTGGACATGTCATTTGCATCATTCGGACAAACGAGCTAAAAGATATCACTATGCAAAGATCACATAACAGCAGTTTTATCATGATGCACTCTTGCAACAGCAAAACAAGCACCTAGATGATCTCTAACATGCATGACACAAAAAGATAAAACGTAGTGCTAATCACCACGAACGTCTGGACATGCTATTTGCGCGAATCGGACAAACACACTAAAAGTTATCAGCAGTTGAAATATGCATCAGAAAATTATCACAGGGACTTAACAGAAAAAAAGGGGGAAAAAATCAACCTCAGCTCAGCAGAAAAAAACAAAGGCCCGGTGCGGATCCGACCCGCGCGGCGTGGAGAGGCGCGGTGCGGGGGCGAGGCCCGGCTCGAGAGGCGACGGGAGCCGGCGGAGGCCCGAAGCGGCTGGCCCGGCTGCGGTGGAGAAGGCCCAGCCGGCTGGATCGGGTCTTGGGCCGCGCGGCGGCTGGCTCGCAGTGAAGGAGGCCCGGCGGTGCGCTGGCGCTGGAGGAGAGCGACCTGGGGCGGTCGGCCCAGGCGGAAGACGAGCTGCGGCTCGGACGGGCCTAGCGATACGGCGAAGTGGTCCAGCGGGAGGCGAGGAGGCGGTCGCGACGAGTGGATTGAGCGGAGGGAGTCCAGCTGGGTCTCGAGAAGGCCGTTGACCGGCGAGGGATCAATCGGGATTTGATCCCTCGATCGACCCAGGCGGCGCGCTGGTGACTTCGGTTGACCGGCGGATTTTTAAGAGACGGACAGCCAAGTGGCTGAGAGGTGGTGGTGGATCCAGAAATTTAGGGGGAGAAGGAGGAGGAAGAAGAGGCTAGGGTTAGGGATGCCAAAAATAGACTAGGGGGTCTATTATATTGCAGATTTTTAGGGTTAGGGGGGATTTAGGTGTGTTAGGAGCCCTCCGATCGCGATCCGACGGATCCGATCGCGGGGCTAGTTAGATGGGCCTAGGAGAAGGTAGTGGCTGCTATAGGGGTGTTTCTCTGACACAAAGTGAAGGCACTTTGGGCTCACACGAATAACTGTTGGAAAAGCAAACGGAGTCCAAACGCGACGAGATTTGAGAGGCGGGTTGCACACAACAAAACAACAACACACGACAAGTCTCGCGCCACACCGGTAACGTTACACGCCCAAACAACAAAGTAGGCCTACGGGACGTCACGGACACGTGAGGGAGCTCCGGAACGCCAAACGGACAACGGGAAGGAACGCGTGGAACCGGATGCAACCGACAACACAAATGGAAATGCGATGCACATGTCTACATGATATGAATGAATGCCACACACGCACACAACAACACGACGAAAACCCGAAAGACAAAGAACCCAAAATAGAAATAGATGAAGCTGGAGATATATTATATACCCAAAAGGGAAAGTATTACATCCGGGGCATTACAAACTCTCCTCTACTACAAAAAGATCTCGTCCCGAGATCTAGGACTGGAAAAAGGAAGGGTACTCAGAACGAAGATGATCTTCTCGTTCCCACGTAGCCTCTTGGTCGGTGTGATGTGACCAATTGACTTTCAAGAATTTGATGGACTTGTTGCGGGTCTTGCGTTCGGTTTCTTCGAGAATTGCAACGGGATGCTCTCGGTAGGACAGGTCTTGTTGAAGATCAATCTCTTCAAACGGAATCATGCGCTCAGGTGCCTTGAAGCATTTGCGGAGTTGAGACACATGGAACACATCATGAACATTGGCAAAGTTGGGAGGGAGCTCAAGTTGATAGGCTAGATTACCTCTTTTGCCAAGAATCTTGAAAGGCCCGACGTATCTAGGAGCAAGCTTTCATTTGATACCGAATCTTTGGGTGCCTTTCATCGGAGACACACGGAGATAAACATGATCAACAATGTTGAATGCCAAATCACGATGTTTGCCGTCATAGTAGCTCTTCTGACGCGACTGAGCGGCCTTGAGATTCTCACGTATGACTTTGCACATTTCTTCGGCTTCTGAGATCAAGTCATTGCCAAGAAGTTGACGTTCGCCTGTTTCAGACCAGTTGAGAGGGGTACGGCACTTTCTGCCATAGAGGATTTCAAACGGTGCTTTGCCTGCACTTTCTTGAAAGCTGTTGTTGTAAGAGAACTCGGCAAATGGAAGGCAGTCTTCCCATTTCATGCCAAAGGAGATGACACAGGCTCTGAGCACGTCTTCTAGAATCTGATTCACTCGCTCGACTTGACCACTAGTCTGAGGGTGAAAAGCAGTGCTGAACCTGATCTTAGTGCCCATGGCGGACTGAAAGGAGTCCCAGAACCTTGATGTGAACAAGCTTCCACGGTCTGAGGATATAACTTGAGGAATGCCATGTAAGGACACAATTCTGGAAGTGTACAGCTCTGCCAATTGAGCTGCATTGATTGATTCTTTTACTAGAAGAAAATGAGCGACTTTGGTAAGCTTGTCAATCACCACGAAGATAGAATCATTTCCTCGCTTGGATTTAGGAAAGCCAGTGACGAAGTCCATTTCAATGTGGTCGAACTTCCACTCTGGAATAGGAAGAGGTTGGAGAAGACCGGCTGGACGTTGATGTTCTGCTTTCACTCTTCTGCATACATAACATTCGTTCACGAATTGGGCAATTTCCCTTTTCATGCGTGTCCACCAGTAAGACTGCTTGAGATCTTGATACATCTTGGAACTGCCAGGATGAATGGAAAGGAGAGAATCATTAGCTTCTTCCATTATGAGTTTCTTGAGATCACCTTTGGGAACAACGAGTCTGTCCTCGAAGAACAAGGTATCTCTCTCATCAACACGGAAGCACTTGTATTTCGGAATGCCCTTAGCAATAGCATGTTTCACCTTCTTCACCATGGTATCACTGAGTTGGGCCTCACGGACTTGATCTTCCAAGGTAGGAGCAACTTGAAGATTTGCAAGAAAACCCTGCGGAACAACTTGGAGGTTGAGTTTCCTGGATGCTTCACAAAGCTCAGGCTGGCACGGCTTGATAAGAAGGCTGTTGCAATATGCCTTTTTGCTCAAAGCATGTGCAATCACATTCGCCTTGCCAGGAGTGTATTCAATGCTGGGATTATACTCTTGGATCATTTCATCCCAACGAGTCTGGCGGAGGTTCAGATGCGGCTGTGTGAAGATGTACTTCAAGCTCTTGTGATCAGTGAAGATGTCGACCTTTCTGCCCAACAACAGATGTCTCCACGTAATCAAAGCATGTACCACAGCTGCTAGCTCGAGATCATGTGTGGGATAGTTCTTCTCACTTGGCTTCAGCTGACGAGAAGTGTATGCCACAATTCTCTTATCTTGCATAAGCACACCACCAAGACCTTGAAGAGAAGCATCACAGAATACTTCATAGGGCTTGGATTCATCTGGAGGAGTCAGAACTGGAGCAGAGACAAGCTTTTCTTTGAGAGTTTTCAATGCCACTTCACACTCTGGAGACCAAAAGTATTTGACATTCTTCTGAAGCAGGTTGGAAAGAGGCTTGGCAATCTTGGAGAAGTTCTCAACGAACCTTCTGCAATAGCTGGCAAGACCCAGAAAACTGCGGAGTTGCTTGACGTTCTGAGGAGGTTCCCAGTTGACAATTGCTTCAACTTTCTCGGGATTAACCGCAATACCGTCAGCTGAGATGATGTGGCCCAGGTACAAAACCTTATCGAGCCAAAATTCGCACTTTTAGAACTTGGCATAGAACTTATGCTCTCGGAGTCGATCAAGAACCAGACGTAAGTGCTTTTCGTGATCTTCTTCATTCTTGGAAAACACCAGAATATCATCCAGATACACAAGCACAAACTCGCCAGTATAGGGGTTGAAGATGTAATGCATCATCCTCGAAAAGGTAGGAGGAGCATTGCCGAGACCGAAGGACATGACGGTATACTCGTATGATCCGTAGCTCGTTCTGAAGGCCGTCTTGGGAATGTCTTCCTCGCGAATGCGAATTTGATGATAGCCCATTCGGAGGTCAAGCTTAGAGAACACTTTAGCTCCTTTGAGCTGCTCAAAGAGTTCGTTGATGTTGGGGAGCGGATACTTGTTCTTGATTGTCTTCTTGTTCAATGGCCGGTAATCAACACAGAGACGCTCTGTGCCATCTTTCTTCTTGACAAATAAGACACCACAGCCCCAAGGAGACGTACTAGGTTTGATGAGACCCAAACTCTCATGTTTATCAAGCTGCTTCTTCAATTCCTTCAAATCATCCGGAGAGAGCTTGTACGGACGCCGGCATGCTGGCTCAGTACCCGGCTCGAGTTCAATAACGAATTCCACCTGACGGTGTGGAGGCATGCCTGGAAGTTCTTCAGGAAACACGTCTTGATATTCGTTCAGCACCGGAATTTGAGATATGGCATTAATTTCGCCCTTATCATTCAGAGAGAAAAGCCTGATAGTGTTATCCCTGGAGGCAAAGATAGTCACATCTTCATCAGGATGAGTCATCTTGACTTCCTTCTGTGCACAATCAATGTGAGCATCATGCTGAGAAAGCCAATCCATTCCGAGGATGAGGTCGATGTCAGAATTACCAAGAACCACCGGTTTAGCCAGAAAGCGATAATCTCCCATGCGAATAGAAACATCCAGAGCAAATATGTTGGAAGTCATGCGTCTCCCCGGAGAAATGACTTGCAACTTCTGAGGCAGACTTTGGATGTCAACATTATGCTTGGATGCGAATGGTTGGGACATGAAAGAACATGAAGCACCCGAATCAAACAACACTTTAGCTGGAAAAGAGTTAACTGAAAGGTTACCCAAAATGACATCAGAAGAATTCTCCGCTTGCGCTGCACTCATCAGATTGACCCTTGCAGCCTTTGGATCATGCTTGATAATAGCTGAACTCACAGGCGGAGGAGGAGGAAGAGCTTCGGATTCGGACATCTGTTGGCATAGTGACCTTTCTGAGTGCATCTGTTGCAGACCACTTCTGAAAGAGGACGAAAATGAGAACCACTTGACTTGGAGCCTTGAGACTAAAATTGGTTCTTCGACTTGTTGCTCGGGTTGGGTGGGTGGGAGAAACCACGTCCACCAGAGTTCTTGTTGTTGGAGTTGTTGTATGGAGCTCGAATCACTGGAGGAGGAGGAAGCCAGAATTTCTGATGCTTCGAGACCATCTAAGACGATGAGGAAGAGTGAACCGCATCTCGAATTCTCTTTTTAGAAGCCTCCATCTTAAGCTGAGCTGCCTCTTGTTTCAAAGCCATGTTATAGAACTTGTCGAATTCATCCGGCTCGAACAAGGTGAGAGCAAGTTGAAGCTCATCTTTGAGACCTCCACGGAACTGGTAGATTTTGCTCTTGGCATCAGGAATGTCTTGCTTAGCATAGCGGGCGAGGTTTTGGAACTTGACATTATACTGATAGACTGTCATGGAGCCCTGCTTCACGTTGCGGAATTGCTCACGCATACCCTCGATGACACTTGTTGGAATATGGTGAGAGCGAAAGTCCTTGCAGAAATTCTCCCAAGAGATCACTTGACCTGGCCTGGAGTCTTTGTACTGCTGCCACCAATCAGCTGCTTGATCTTTGAGTTGGAAGGCTGCAAACTTCACATAATCATCTTCCTTCACGTTACTGCACTCAAAATGCTTCTTTATGTCGGTTAACCAATCTTCAGCATCAAGAGGGTGGACACAATAACTGAAAGCTTTTGGATTATTGGCCAAGAACTGGTTGAGAGTAGCATGGTGCTGCTGGTTGAAGAAGTTGCCTTGGTTCCCTGGAACACCCTGATTAGCTTGATTAGCTTGTATCTGCTGCATCATTTGCATCAACAACTGGGTGTTCTGAGCTGTAGTCTGCATAATCGCTCTCCAAGCCTCAGGCGGAGTAGGAGGGGAAGGAGGACGATCTGGAACCTCTTCCGCCTCTGGTTTAGCGTTGGGAACCTTTTTCGGAGCCATCCTGAAAGAGATGACCACGAATCATAAATTGATTGGCAGAAGGTATAAGCTGAATCAATGGAATGAATTGCAACAAGTCTTCACAATAATCATTCGAACAATAGGAACGAATGAAATCATTCGAACAAGAGGAACAAATGAAATTCTCAGTTAAATGATAACATCAATCTTCACGAGAAGCCACATAGGGATCAAAAGGTAAAATAAGAAAAACAACAAGGTACGGACGGGAACAAACACAAGATAGGAGCTTCGTTCTAACATCTTTGTGCTGAAAGCATATGAACGCGTTACGAAAAGGTTTTGCAATCCCCGGATCAGCATAGCCAAGGACCCTTTAAGATGCAACTCCTGATAGTAACATCGGTCATAAACCACTTCACTAAATGTAGAACCCCGAACTCACTAACCTGCATTCGTTGGAAGAATGCCTACGATCTACTGGATAAGCCCACCTATAAATTTCCGAAAGATTCCAGTTATGCAATCAGGTGTTGGGGATACACGGGAAGCACCGCGCAATCAACTCTAAACCTACATCCAGGTGTATCCATCCTTCAACACATAACCAGTCTTTCTCGGAAACTGTTTACCTCGGACCTTCGAAAAGCATCCACTATAACAAGCTATGGCAATACTCCCGAACTACCTCCCCAGTACTGGGTGATGTCGCGGTTATCTTGCCACTGGCCGTATAGGAGAAATTTTCGATGTTGGCCGTCTTAAGTATTTAGTACTGTCGCGATATGCTTGTGACGACAATACCCCGAAGCTCAACTCCCCGGGACACTGCCACAACCCCTAATGTCAGGAGGCATCGAGAACAATATCCTCATCACAAGAACATCGAAACAATCCCAGAATACTCACGGGATTCCTAAAAAAAATTTGGTGCAAGTTTTGAAGATAGGAGAGACAAGAGTAGTCGTCGGGAGTCCTCACCAAAGAGAAAGGAGATGAGAAGCAAAGAAATCCTACTCTCCGATATAATATAGGACTCAAAATGTTTTCAGTGTGTGCCTAGACTCGACCGTCAACGATTCGATCAAACAGTGGGGGCTCCTAGGTCGGAGAAGGCTCTGAATACCAACTTGTAATGCCCAGGATGGAACTATACCTCCTACGTGTCGAGGCACGACTTAAAGGCATAAGTCCATCCTAGAATGATCTCAAGTTTGGTAATCTTTGCACATCTCATGTAAAAGAGGGGAATTGTAAACATAAATAGTTGGCTTACAATCGCCACGTCACACAAATACAATACATGTCTCAAACATCATACATTAAGAATATCACAACCCTCTAAGGGCAAAACCAAATGTCAAGATACCAAACTTAAATAATATCCACAGGTCGGATCGAATCCTAGTAGAAGTCTCCACTACTGATCATCCGGATAACGAACATAGTACCGACTACGCTCCTCGTCGAACTCCCAATCCAGCTCGGTGCCATCACCTGGATAGCTCACAACTGGACCTGCATCTGGTGTGGTGAAGTAACTGTGAGCCACAGAGGACTCAGCAATCCCGTTCCCGGGTAGCAAGACTATTCAAGCCTTGGGTGAGGATAAGGCTGAAGAAAAGAATAAGTGTCTGCAGCAGCAACTAGCAACTAGCTTACGTGAGAGAGTGCGAGCAGAGAAAGCCTCGGTCAAGAGATGATCACGAAGTGATCCTAACTACAAGCTCCACAAACATAACCCCTCCGTGTTCAACTCCCGAATCCCTATTCGGAAATTGACGGTCACGGAACACACGCTGGTAGTGTATTAAAAACATTGTGTCAAGTTATCTATAACCGGATATTAACAAGCTCCCATCTGCCACATAACCGCGGGCACGGCTTTCGAAAGTTCATAACCCTGCAGGGGTGTTCCAACTTGACCCATTACAAGCCCACGATCCGCGGAGTCGCAACTCCAAAGTGGGAAGACCCGAGTATTTTCGGAATCCCGTGCTCAAGATATACCGAACTAAGGTAAGGCTAATCCAGCAAATCCTCCTGGCGTGTCGACACCCTGATAGTAGCCGCGCGTATCTAAGTCTCAGGACACGACCAGACGGGTGAAGCTACGGGTTTATACCAGCCCTTGAGTTTCCTCGAGGTGGCCCCACAGGCTCCCCGTTTCGGACCAACACTCATGTGGAGCACTGGCCCGGGGTTGTTGATTAAGAAAAAGGGTTTATAACTCCCTATGCAAGTTTAGTTTGTTATTAGGCAAATAGTACCAATGTTGGGACTTGCTGGAAAAGACTTAGCACTTAGTGGTTTATCGAGGGGGTCCCATACACCCCAACCGTGTTAGGAACGCATAATCAAGGAACATAACACCGGTTTATACGGTTCCTAACGGCATGAGTGGAACAAATCACCAAGCAAAAGGCTTAGCCTTCCACCCTTGCCAATATATAGATGATTTCATTTAGCAATTTTTATAGAGTGATATAACCCAACAAAACTTCAACATGAAGCAAGCATCTTCGATCTTCACCTGCAACTAGCAACGCTATAAGAAGGGCTGAGCGAAGCATACTTAGCCAAGCAACGGTTTGCGTAGGTAGGTTGGTTAAACATGGCAATGGTTACAAGTAGGAGGCTGACAGGAAGAACATGGGCATCGAGGCAAAACTACAGAGCGAAACTACTAGCAATAGGCAAAGATAGTAATGTTATCGGGGTTCGGTCATCTTGCCTGAAGAGAAGTCGTTCGGATCGTAAGAAGGGTCCTCGTGCTCAACCTCGTTGGAAACCTCGTGCTCGTACTCGTACTCGGTCTCAGCTTCCGGCTCTAAACAAAACAATCACACCAAGCACAAATCAACAAGATGCAATGCGCACTCGAAAAATGATGGATGCATGATGGATGCACTAAGGATGCACACGGAGCACGGAAAAAATAGCACTCAAGCAAAACACCTCAAAACATGATAACAATATGATATTATGAATCTACACAGAAAATCAATCAAGTTTCATATAAGATTCGCTGAAATCGGAGCTACGGGCTAAAAGTTATGCCCGAAACAAGAAATGAGCGAAAGCTGAAAATTACAGCAACATAGCAACTTCGGAGCACAAAATAATTAAGCTACAGCACTCAAACATCATGGAAAAGACCTAGGACACAAACTAGACATATCCTACAGCAATTAAGTCCAAAGGTGCACCCCCAAAGGAGCCACGGATCAATAGCAATAAGCCTGGACATATTGAACTTGACAATAAAATTCTGGCAGCAGAATTTTATTGAAACTTTGGAGCAAAAGATAAACATGCTAATGCCACTCAAATAAGCAAGTGAGAACATGGATGGAAAGCCAACAATATATACTACAAGGAACAATCAAGATCCACTCCA
Source organism: Secale cereale (assembly GCA_902687465.1). NCBI lineage: Eukaryota > Viridiplantae > Streptophyta > Magnoliopsida > Poales > Poaceae > Secale > Secale cereale. The sequence continues at coordinate 81,172,664 of LR738713.1, forward strand.
AAACTATCATGCTTTGTCCTAGAACATCACTCAAACATGGCATCGGAACGAGCAAGTCCTAAAACAGCAATTTCATCATGGCATCTAAACGAGCAAGTTTAAGTCACCTCGAAACTAAACATGGCAAGTGGTAAGCACCTCAACAAAGTACACATAATGGTGATTCCGAAACACACAAGCATGCTTCATGGAGATAAACACAACGATAGCAATGAGCTCAACAAGATGGCATTTCATAACAAGTGAAACAACATCACAGCCACATGGCACTTTGCAACGATGATAAACATGGCAAGAATAAATCTATCATGCTACCTAGCACATACAACATGTAGAGCATGGCAAGACAAACACGTGGACATGTCATTTGCATCATTCGGACAAACGAGCTAAAAGATATCACTATGCAAAGATGACATAAAAACATCACATAACAGCAGTTTATCATGATGCACTCTTGCAACAGCAAAACAAGCACCTAGATGATCTCTAACATGCATGACACAAAAAGATAAAACGTAGTGCTAATCACCACGAACGTCTGGACATGCTATTTGCGCGAATCGGACAAACACACTAAAAGTTATCAGCAGTTGAAATATGCATCAGAAAATTATCACAGGGACTTAACAGAAAAAAATGGGGGGAAAATCAACCTCAGCTCAGCAGAAAAAACAAAGGCCCGGTGCGGATCCGGCCCGCGCGGAGTGGAGAGGCGCGGTGCGGGGGCGAGGCCCGGCTCGGGAGGCGACGGGAGCCGGCGGGGGCCCGAAGCGGCTGGCTGGGCTGCGGTGGAGAAGGCCCAGCCGGCTGGATCGGGTCTTGGGCCGCGCGGCGGCTGGCTCGCAGTGAAGGAGGCCCGGCGGTGCGCTGGCGCTGGAGGAGAGCGACCTGGGGCGGTCGGCCCAGGCGGAAGACGAGCTGCGGCTCGGACAGGCCCAGCGATACGGCGAAGTGGTACAGCGGGAGGCGAGGAGACGGTCGCGACGAGTGGATCGAGCGGAGGGAGTCCAGCTGGGTCTCGAGGAGGCCGTTGACCGGTGAGGGATCGATCGGGATTTGATCCCTCGATCGACCCAGGCGGCGCGCTGGTGACTTCGGTTGACCGGTGGATTTTTAGGAGATGGACAGCCAAGTGGCTGAGAGGTGGTGGTGGATCCAGAAATTTAGGGGGAGAAGGAGGAGGAAGAAGAGGCTAGGGTTAGGGATGCCAAAAATAGACTAGGGGGTCTATTATATAGCAGATTTTTAGGGTTAGGGGGGATTTAGGTCTGTTAGGAGCCCTCCGATCGCGATCCGACGGATCCGATCGCGGGGGTAGTTAGATGGGCCTAGGAGAAGGTAGTGGCTGCTGTAGGGGTGTTTCTGGGACACAAAGTGAAGGCACTTTGGGCTCACACGAATAACTATTGGAAAAGAAAACGGAGTCCAAACGCGACGAGATTTGAGAGGCGGGTTGCACACAACAAAACAACAACACACAACAAGTCTCGCGCCACACCGGTAACGTTACACGCCCAAACAACAAAGTAGGCCTACGGGACGTCACGGACACGTGAGGGAGCTCCGGAACGCGAAACGGACAAGGGGAAGGAACGCGTGGAACCGGATGCAACCGACAACACAAATGCAAATGCGATGCACATGTCTACATGATATGAATGAATGCCACACACGCACACAACAACACGACGAAAACCCGAAAGACAAAGAACCCGAAATAGAAATAGATGAAGCCGGAGATATATTATATACCCAAAAGGGAAAGTATTACATCCTGGGCATTACAATGAAGATGGTCTCTCTCAAACAACCCTGCAACCAAATAACAAAAAGTCTCTTGTGTCCCCAACACACCCAATACAATGGTAAATTGTATAGGTGCACTAGTTCGGCGAAGAGATGGTGATACAAGTGGAATATGGATGGTAGATATAGGTTTTTGTAATAAGAAAATATAAAAACAGTAAGGTAGCAAGTGGTAAACGTGAGCATAAATGGTCCTGCAATGATAGGAAACAAGGCCTAGGGTTCATACTTTCACTAGTGCAAGTTCTCTCAACAAGGATAACATAATTGGATCATATTACTAGCCCTCTACATGCAACAAAGAGTCACTCCAAAGTCACTAATAGCGGAGAACAAACGAAGAGATTATTGTAGGGTACGAAACCACCTCAAAGCTATTCTTTCTAATTGATCTATTCAAGAGTCTGTAGTAACGCTCAATCTATCATAGAGTTCGTACTAGAATAACACCTTAAGACACAAATCAATCGAAACCCTAATGTCACCTAGATACTCCATTGTCACCTCAAGTATCCATGGGCATGATTATACGATATGCATCACACAATCTCATATTCATCTATTCAAACAACACATAGAACTTCAAAGAGTGCCCCAAAGTTTCTACCGGAGAGTCAAGACGAAAACGTGTGCCAACCCCTATGCATAGATTCCCAAGGTCACGAAACCCGCAAGTTGATCACCAAAACATACATCAAGTTGATCACATGATATCCCATTGTCACCACAGATATGCACGTGCAAGACATACATCAAGTGTTCTCAAATCCTTAAAGACTCAATCCGATAAGATAACTTCAAAGGGAAAACTCAATCCATTACAAGAGAGTAGAGGGGGAGAAGCATCATAAGATCCAACTATAATAGCAAAGCTCGCGATACATTAAGATCGTGCCATCTCAAGAACATGAGAGAGAGAGAGAAATCAAACACATAACTACTGGTACATACCCTCAGCCCCGAGGGTGGACTACTCCCTCCTCGTCATGGAGAGCGCCGGGATGATGAAGATGGCCACCGGTGAGGGGTCCCCCCTCCGGCAGGGTGCCGGAACAGGGTCTAGATTGGTTTTCGGTGTCTACAGAGGCTTTCGGTGGTGGAACTCCCGATCTAGGTTATTTTCAGAAGATTTCAGTATATATAGGAGGTGTTGGAGTCGGGGCTAAGCAAAGGGGGGCTACAGGCTGTCCACGAGGGGGGGCACGCGCCCTAGGGGGGCACACGCCCCCACCCTCGTGGGCAGCCCGTGGGTCCTCTTGTCCCCCTCCGGCACTTCCTGGGCTTCTTTAGGTCCAAAAACAGCCTCCATTGATTTTTAGGTCAATTGGGCTCCGTTTGAAATTCCTTTTCTGTAAAACCCTAAAACAGGAGAAAAACATAAACTGGCACTGGGCTCTGGGTTAATAGGTTAGTCCCAAAAATAATATAAAAGTGTATAATAAAGCCCATGAAACATCCTAGAATGATAATATAATAGCATGGAACAATAAAAAATTATAGATACGTTGGAGACGTATCAGCATCCCCAAGCTTAATTCATGCTCGTCCTCGAGTAGGTAAATGATAATTTCTTTTTTGATGTGGAATGCTAACCAACATAATTTTTTAAGTAGTTCTCTTTATTGTGGCATGAATGTTCAGATTTGAAAGATTCAAGACAAAATTCTATATTGACATAAGAAATTATAATACTTTAAGCATACTAACAAAGCAATCATGTCTTCTCAAAATACTATGGCTAAAGAAAGTTATCCCAACAAAATCATATAGTCTGGCTATGCTCTCTCTTCATCAAACAAAATATTCATATCATGCACAACCCCATTTTCAGCCAGACACTTGTTTTCATACTCTATTCTATCAAACCTTTCAACTTTCACGCAATACATGAGCGTGAGCCATGGACATAGCTCTATAGGTGGAATAGAGTGGTGGTTGTGGAGAAGACAAAAAGGAGGAAGATAGTCTCACATTGACTAGGCGTATCAATGGACTATGGAGATGCCCATCAATAGATATCAATGTGAGGGAGTAGGGATTGCCATGCAACGGATGCACAAGAGATATAAGTGTATGAAAGCTCAACAAAAGGAACTAAGTGGGTGTGCATCCAACTTGCTTGCTCAGGAAGACCTAGGGTATTTGAGGAAGCCCATCGTTGGAATATACAAGCCAAGTTCTATAATGAAAATTCCCACTAGTATATGAAAGTGACTAAACATGAGACTCTCTATCATGAAGAACATGGTGCTACTTTGAAGCACAAGTGTGGAAAAAGATAGTAGCATTGTCCCTTTTCTTTTTCTTTATCATTTTTTTCTTTTTTCCTTTTTTTTCTTTTTTTGCCTTTTTTTTCTTTGTCCTTTCCTTCTTTTTTTTTCTTTTTTTTTCTTTGGGACAATGCTCTAATAATGATGATCATCACACTTTTATTCATTTACAACTCGATACTAGAACACAGTATGACTCTATATGAATGCCTCCGACGGTGTACCGGGATGTGCAATGAATCAAGAGTGACATGTATGAAAAGTTATGCATGGTGGCTTTGCCGCAAATACGATGTCAACTACATGATCATGCATGGCAATATGACAATTATAAAGTGTGTCATAACAGACGGAACGGTGGAAAGTTGCATGGCAATATATTTCAGAATGGCTATGGAAATGCCATGATAGGTAGATATGGTGGATGTTTTGAGGAAGGTATATAGTGGGTGTATGGTACGATGAAAGTTGCGCGGTACAAGAGAGGCTAGCAATGGTGGAAGGGTGAGAGTGCGTATAATCCATGGACTCAACATTAGTCATAAGAACTCATATACTTATTGCAAAAATTTACGAGTCATCAAACCAAAGCAATCAACGCATGCTCCTAGGGGGAAGGTTGGTAGGAGTTAGCATCGCGCGCCCCCGACCTCCACACAAAGGATGACACTCTACAAATACCTCATGCTCTAACTTCGTCACATAGCAGTTCACCATACGTGCATGCTATGGGAATCACTAACTTTAACACAAGTATTTCTGAATTTCATAATAACTCCACTAGCATGACTCTAATATCACTATCCTCATATCTCAAAACAATTTTCAAGCATCCAACTTCTCATCATATTGAATGCACTTAGTATGAAAGTTTTTACTACATTCATCTAGGATGCCTATCATGTGAAGGCTAGTTTTATAGCCAAAGCACATTACCATGCTATTCTAATAGACTATCAAAAAGATATAAGTGAAGTATGAGATTTCATCTATTTCTTCAAAATAAAACCATCGCCATGCTCTAAAAGATATAAATGAAGCACTAGAGGAATAACAAACTACTCCGAAATATATAATTGAAGATCAATGAGTAGTTGAATAATTATGTAACTATGTGAAGACTCTCTAACATTTCGTAATTTCAGATCTTGGGATATTATTCAAACATCAAGCAAAACAAACTAAAATAAATTGACGCTCCAAGCAAAACACATATCATGTGGTGAATAAAAATATAGCTCCGAGTATAGGTACCGATAGTTGAAGACGAAAGAGGGGATGCCTAACCAGGGTATCCCAAAGCTTTGGCTTTGGTTGTCCTTGAATATTACCTTGGGGTGCCTTGGGCATCCCCAATCTTAGGCTCTTGCCACTCTTTGTTCCATAGTCCATCAAAGCAATACTCGAAACTTGAAAACTTCACAACACAAAACTCAGGCAAAAATCTCGTGAGCTCTGTTAGTATAAGAAAGCAAACCACTACTCAAAGGTACTGCAATGAATTCATTCTTTGTTTATATTGGTGTTAAACCTACTATATTCTAACTTCTCTATGGTTCATACTTCCCAATACTACTCATAGATGCATTGAAATAAGCAAACAACACACGAAAAACAGAATCTGTCAAAAACAGAATAGTCTGTAGTAATCTGCAGGTTTCACATACATCTGTAACCCCAAAAAATTCAAACTAAATTGGTAAACGCGAGGAATTTTCCTATTAATCATCTGCATAAAGAATAAACTAAATAGCACGCTCCAGTAATATCTGGTGACCATTCTAGCCAGCGCTAACGATTCTGTTTTTCACAGCAAGATCATATAAACTTCACACAAGTCTTCCCAAAGGTTCTACTTGGCACAAACACTAACTAAAACACAAAACCACATCTCAGAAGAAGCTAGATGCAATATTTATTCCTAAACATAAGCAAAAACAAAGAAACTAAAATAAAGTTGGGTTGCCTCCCAACAAGCGCTATCGTTTAACTCCCCTAGCTAGGCATGATGGTTTCAATGATGCTCGCGTAAAAGATAAGAATTGAAACCTAAAGAAAGCATCATGAAGAATATGACTAGCACATTTAAGTCTAAACCACTTCCTATGCATAGGGATTTTGTGAGCAAACAACTTATGGGAAAAATAATCATCTAGCATAGGAAGGCAAAACAAGCATAACTTCAAAATTTTAAGCACATAGAGAGGAAACTTGATATTATTGCAATTGCTACAAGCATATGTTCCCCCCTCATAATAATTTTCAGTACCATCATGAATTAATTCAACAATATAACCAACACATAAAGCATTATTTTCATGATCTACTTGCATAGAAATTTTACTACTCCCATCATAGGCAAAATTCTTCTCATTCATAGTAGTGGGAGGAGCAAATTCAACAAAATAACTATCATGTGAAGCAAAATCCAATTTAAAAACTAAAATCATGATGACAAGTTTCATGTTAATCATTATTCTTAATAGCATACAAGTCATCACAATAATCATCATAGATAGCAACTTTGTTCTCATAATCAATTGGAACCTCTTCTGAAATAGTGGATTCATCACTAAATAAAGTCATGACCTCTCCAAATCCACTTTCATCAATATATTCATCATAAATAGGAGGCATGCTTTCATCATAATAAATTTTCTCATCAAAACTTGGGGGACTAAACATATCATCTTCATCAAACATAGCATCCCCAAGCTTGTGGCTTTGCATATCATTAGCATCATGGGTATTCAAAGAATTCATACTAACAACATTGCAATCATGCTCATCATGCAAATATACTTGAGCACAATTTTCCTTTCCATCATTTTCACGAAAGATATTAAAAAGATGGGTAACCTTAATTCCATTTTTTGGTAGTTTTCTTTTATAAACTAAACTAGTGATAAAACAAGCAACTAAAACATTCGATTGCAAGATCTAAAGATATACCTTCAAGCACTAACCTCCCCGGCAACGGCGCCAGAAAATAGCTTGATTTCTACTACACAACCTTCTTCTTGTAGATGTTGTTGGGCCTCCAAGTGCAGAGGTTTGTAGGACAGTAGCAAATTTCCCTCAAGTGGATGACCTACGATTTATCAATCCGTGGGAGGCGTAGGATGAAGATGGTCTCTCTCAAAGAACCCTCCAACCAAATAACAAAGAGTCTCTTGTGTCCGCAACACACCCAATACAATGGTAAATTGTTTAGGTGCACTAGTTCGGTGAAGAGATGGTGATACAAGTGCAATATGGATGGTAGATATAGGTTTTTGTAATAAGAAAATATAAAAACAGCAAGGTAGAAAGTGGTAAACGTGAGCATAAACGGTGTTGCAATGATAGGAAACAAGGCCTAGGGTTCATACTTTCACTAGTGCAAGTTCTCTCAACAAGGATAACATAATTGGATCATATTACTAGCCCTCAACATGCAACAAAGAGTCACTCCAAAGTCACCAATAGCAGAGAACAAACAAAGAGATTATGGTAGGGTACGAAACCACCTCAAAGCTATTCTTTCTGATCGATCTATTCAAGAGTCTGTAGTAACGTTAAATCTATCATAGAGTTCGTACTAGAATAACACCTTAAGACACAAATCAATCAAAACCCTAATCTCACCTAGATACTCCATTGTCACTTCAAGTATCTGTGGGCATGATTATACGATATGCATCACACAATATCATATTCATCTATTCAACCAACACATAGAACTTGAAAGAGTGCCCCAAAGTTTCTATCGGAGAGTCAAGACGAAAACGTGTTCCAACCCCTATGCATAGATTCCCAAGGTCACGGAACCCGCAAGTTGATCACCAAAACATACATCAAGTAGATCACATGATATCCCATTGTCACCACAGATAAGCACGTGCAAGACATACATCAAGTGTTCTCAAATCCTTAAAGACTCAATCCGATAAGATAACTTCAAAGGGAAAACTCAATCCATTACAAGAGAGTAGAGGGGGAGAAGCATAATAAGAACCAACTATAATAGCAAAGCTCGCGATACATCAAGATCGTGCCATCTCAAGAACACGAGAGAGAGAGAGAGAGAGAGAGAGATCAAACACATAGCTACTGGTACATACCCTCAGCCCCGAGGGTGGACTACTTCCTCATCGCCATGGAGAGTGCCGGGATGATGAAGATGGCCACCGGTGAGGGTTCCCCCCTCCGGTAGGGTGCCGGAACAGGGTCTAGATTGGTTTTCGGTGGCTACAAAGGCTTTCGGCGATGGAAACCCCGATATAGGTTATTTTCCGAAGCTTTCAGTATATATACGAGGTGTTGGAGTCGGGGCCAAGCAAAGGGGGGCTACGGGCTGTCCACGAGGGGGGGGGGCACGCGCCCCCACCCTCGTGGGCAGCCCGTGGGTCCTCTCGTCCCCCTCCGGCACTTCCTGGGCTTCTTTAGGTCCAAAAACAGCCTCCATTGATTTTCAGGTCAATTGGGCTCCATTTGAAATTCCTTTTCTGTAAAACCCTAAAACAGGAGAAAAACAGAAAGTGGCACTAGGCTCTGGGTTAATAGGTTAGTCCCAAAAATAATATAAAAGTGTATAATAAATCCCATGAAACATCCTAGAATGATAATATAATAGCATGGAACAATAAAAAATTATAGATACATTGGAGACTTATCACACACCACCAGCTCACTCGAGCCCAAGAACTCCTCTCCTCAGGAGGCAGTTCATCCATGTACTAGTTCCTCCTCAGCCACCAAGGGAATCCACCACACCACACTGGATTAGGGTATTACACCACAACGGTGGCCCAAACCATTATAAATCTTGTGTTCCTTGTTCTCCGGATATGACGAGCTAGGCCTAGGGGTGTTGAGTAGACGAGCTAGGGAAAAAGGAGAGATCTTCGTGTGCACCCCAGAGTTTAAACCTTAAGGGTTTTGTCGCAACCCCAGATCCGACATTTGGCGCGCCAGGTAGGGGTGTGCCGAAATTTCCCTTCCGTCGATCAGTGCTCCGTCATTCTAGCAGTTCCATGGCCTACGCTCGCAGAGCCCGTGCTGAGTGGCGGCCTGCCCTTGCTGCCCATGTCGCTCAGTGCTCCTGCCGGCGGACCACCCCGCCATTCTCCGTCGCATGCCGCCATCGCCGCCACCGGTCCGGTGCGGCATGAACAACAGGCGTCGTCCCTGCACCCCTCCGTGCGGCATGATGGACGCACCGCTACCCCGTCGCTGACTCTAACGGTCTCTTTGTCCCATGCTCATCGTGGACCCGCGGAGGTGCAGGCTGCGTTGCTCATGACACGCGAGCTCCTATTCTACCGCCCCGTCAAAGATTTCTACGAAGAAAGGCTCGACCGCATCACCGAGCTAGTCAGCGCCACTAGGGGCTCTCCAGCGTCGTCCCCCCTGCCTCATCCACCTCCCCACGAGGACGATGAGGCCCAAGAAGCTCCACTGCTACCCCCGCGTCAAGGCGTCATCCAAGACCCAAGGCATGTGGCCCTGCGGCGCGATCGCCCACGCATGGCGCTAGTGCACGAAGAAGGAAGCTGACAAGAGATCTAGCGGCCCCGCAGAGGAGCGCCTGCACTCCCTCCACCACTGCGCTGAGACCGCGCGCCCCCCGTCGTGGTAGCGCGCGAGGACCGAGATCAAGTTACACCTCCCCAACAAGCTCCGGTGTCGACATCAGGCTTCAAGGCCCTCGCCCCCGGGCTGCGCAATGTCAACTGGCCTAGGAAGTTCAAGCCCGACCAACCTCCACGCTACGACGGCACCCCCAACCCTGTAGAGTTCCTGCAGCTCTACGAGCTGAGCATCGAAGTGTCCGGCGGAAACGAGAAGATAATGGCGAACTGATTTCCCATGGCCCTCAAGGATGGCGTGCGCTCATGGCTCTTGAACCTGCCCGCAGGATCGATCTCCACCTGGAGTGAGACGCGTGAGTGGTTCATCGCAAACTTCCAGCACACCCGAGACCGTCCCTCGGCCGCAGCTGACCTGCGGTGTATCAAGCAACAACCAGGAGAAACCCTACAGAAGTTCATCCAATGCTTCAACAGTGTCCGTGTCAAGATCCCTAAGGTCACGGACGAGGCCATCATTTCGGCATTCTCAGATGGCGTCCGCAACATCAAGATGAAAGAGGAGCTCGCCATCCACGAAGACTTGTGCACATCCTTAGAGCTGTTCAACCTCGCGACCAAGTGCGCCAGGGCCGAGGAGGGGCGCCTCTCACTCCTCGAGCTCCCCGCTGCTGAACCTGAAGAAAAGAAGGCCAGGAACAAGGACATAAAGCGCAAGGGAGCGGCAGTGCTTGCAGCCGAACCAGAAATGAAGCGCGATCATGACTACCAAGAGCCACCCAAGAACGGTCGAGCATTCTGTGCCTTCCACAATGTGCACAGCCACAACACTCATGACTGTCAAGAGCGCAGGGCCCTCCGCGAGAGACGTGTCATCCAACGCCACGAGCGCGGCAACCGAGGCTACGGCCGCGGGGGAGGTCGAACCGGGGGACGCTGGGACGACCACGGCCCCCGCCAGGAGTGGTCTGATTAGCCTCAGGAGGATCGTTGGCGCGGCTAGTCCCGCGAGGACGCCTGGAGGGACGAGCCCTAGGAGGACCATCCTTACGGTAGGGCCGGCTTGCCACCTCTGCCACCGACAAGGAGAAACAACGACCAGGACGAGGGGGCTGGGGGCTTCCAGGAGCCGTGTGCCATCACTTGCATCTTGGGCAGAGCACAGGCCCCAGCTTCTCAGCGCCTCTTCAAGCAATTCGCCCGTGAAGTAAACACGGCTCTTCCCAAGCTCGTGGCTACTCGCCCACTCAGGTGTGATTGAATTGACAACTCAGCTGCTAATACTTAAGAGTATTCTTTGGCTCCCCTTGTGTCGAATCAATAAATTTGGGTTGAATACTTTACCCTCGAAAATTGTTGCGATCCCCTACACTTGTGGGTTATCAGTAACTAGGCGTGAAACATGTCAATTCCATTAGAAGAAACTCCATCAACCAGCTCAAGCTCTTCAGACAATCCCTCTTTCCTGGCCATTTTCGGTCTGGGGGCTCGACATACTTGGCCCCTTTCCCCGTGTTGTTTGGGCCTTTGAGTACTTGTATGTTACGATCGACAAGTTCACAAAGTGGCCAGAAGTGGAAGCAGTGAGAAAGGTGACATCACAATCAGCCGTCAAGTTCTTCAAAGGAATAGTTTGCCATTTTGGTGTGCCAAACAGAGTCATCACCGGCAACGGCACGCTGTTCACAAGTCGCATGTTCATGCAATAGCTCCAAGACCTCGGCAACAAGATATGTTTTGCTTCTGTTGCACATCCATGAAGTAATGGTTAGGCGGAAAGGGCAAATTCTGAAGTGTTGTGAGGCCTCAAGACAAGGACTTTTGACAGGCTGCACAAGTGCGGAAGACGCTGGATTGATGAGTTGCCGGCGGTTCTTTGGTCAATCGGAACAATGCCAAATCGAGCCACCGGCCAGAAGCCCTTCTCCCTCGTGTACAGGGCAGAAGCAGTTCTCCCCATAGAAATCATATACGGGTCACCTCGAGTGCTCGTTTATGATGAACTTGAGTAAGAGCAGTTACGCCCGGATGACGCAACTCTCATTGAGGAAGATCGTCTTCAGGTTGCTGTGCGAGCTGCGCGCTACCTGGAAGCCTTGCGCCGCTACCGTAGTCGCACGGTTCATGCTTGAAGCTTGGAGGAAGGCGACCTTGTTCTTCGGTGCATTCAGTCGGCCAAGAATTCCAACAAGTTGACGCCAAAGTGGGAAGGCCCTTATCGGGTAATACGAGTCATCAGGCCCCGCGCAATCCGCCTGGAGACCGAAGATGGTATCCCAGTGAGCAACTCCTGGAACATCGAACATCTTCGCAAGTT